>JAAGVU020000061.1:2666053-2703947 GCA_011763525.2 Mormyrus iriodes
CAAGCTAACCCAAAATCCGCCAGCCTCCAAAAAAGACCCCCAAGGGAAAACCGGGCAAAAGGGTTTGGGGTCAAAACCCCGGAAAGAAATAAAAAAAAAATGGAACCCCCCCCCCCCCCCCCAGTGTAAGTCGCTTTGGATAAAAGTGTTAGATAAATGAATCAAATGAAAGTAAAACTGAAATTTCTCTGCTTATTGCCTCACAGATCTGGGCATTGTGGCAACCAGAAAACTCTTGGGACACGGGAAGGCCAGATAATTGCTGTATGTAATGAATATAAAGACACAAAGCGTAGCTTTGCACTGATAAATAATAGTTTATTCATTTATTTGCCTCACATATTGGAAGTTACATTCAATTGTGGAGAAAAAGATTTTGTGGCAGTGCTCTGATAAACATTCCTCAGAGTAGAAATGAAACAAGAATTTCTTCATTTTTAATACGACCTATTATTGAAAAGAAAAACTTTCTGTTATGGATAATCCTTGTGCAACATTTCACTTGAGTTCTTAGGCATAAATGCAACATGCTGGATTTGTTGATTTAGTCATTATGTCTGTGAACCAAACGGTGATTTTGGCGTCACTTGAGTCAGAATCACACATAACCTGCTGTGTCTTGCCTTTGCTAGTTGTTCTGAAGGACGGAATTTCTAATGCAGGGCTATTTGTTTCTCTTAATCTGCTGTTTCGGGTCAATGGGTCCACGCTTGGTCTTCCTCTCCCCTTGAGACAGACCTTAATGGGACAGGATTATTCTGTTCCAGGTCTCAGTTTCCAAGCTCTGCTCCAGTCCTGACTGCAAATACAAATTGCAGGTGTTGATTGATCCAATATTTGACTGCTCTGTGTTTGCGGGTTTTCTGTCATAATCCCCCATATTTACTATAATCTATCTATAGAAATAAAATAGTGTTTCTCATACAAAATGAATGTGACTTTAAAAATAAATGAACATCTTCTATGTCTTAGGCCAATCTTGCATCACAAAGTGCTAGGTAAGTGAATTTTTGCAATGTTATAGTTTAATATGAATGCACACTGGGAAGCTGTAGTTCCTTTCTGCCACTCTGTGATACTGTATGATTGGATTATGCCCAGTACAGTGTTTGTTTAAATGCATTTATTGATCTACCATTTGCAGACTATTCCAAGCAATTCATTATTTTTTCCAAGGTCAATACACATTATATACAGCATCAACAGCTCTAGGTAAGTTATTGTCTGTACAATGTAAACATTTACTCTATATATAATTTCTTTTTTTACTGTGGTACATTTCCATTTGGATTCTGATTACTGATGTCCTCGTAATGCTATTAAAGTCACTGGTGATGAATGACCACAGCTCTGTGTCTCCCCGGGGGGGTGGAATATCCCTCAGAGTGTCTGGAAAAAAATGAAACATGAGATGTTTAGATTATATATTAGGGTGGTGAGATGGAGACATGTTGTTCTCATTTGTCCGGATTGTCATTTGGCAGTCAAAAGTTTCAGATATGAAAATGTCTGTCTGCGTGTATCAAACAAGCTTATCCAACCTCCTAGCCAGCAAAGGTGCAAGTCTGACCAGCCTTAGGAATAACTTTCTCCCCTTCCCTGTGCAACTGATGTGGTGGATTAGACTAAAGACCTATGTCCCCAACTCAGGAAACTGAACAATGTCTTCCTGCAAGTCCCCAGGGGGTGACCTCCACAGTGGGCTCATGTACGTGCAAGGAGCTCTGCAGCTATCTACACCATTCACACACACCCTTCATCAGTTTTCCATCTGCGTATCACCGGCTCATTGTTTCCTAGCCCCTGCTCTCTGTACCAAATTAGGGCAGCCCATCTACACACCCTCAGTACCCTTACTGGTCACTGCCGACGGCAACTTCCTTAGTCCCTACCAATGGGAGACGGCCGAGCAGCTCATCTACGCTGATGTCATCGAAGCTCTCTGGAGTGGAGAGCTCACTTCTAGTGGACTCATCTTGCGTGGCTGGAGGGTCCTCTTGGCTGTCAGAAGCACAGGGGAACGAAAAACAATACACAAATGTCATTCTGCATGAAAACACAATTACGCATATGATAACCCTGGGGTTAAATCCAAACCAGGCCTTCTCCAAAGCAGGAACACCCACACCTCACTGGTTATAAATATCTTTGAAACAAAAACGTTGCTCCGATTCATCCAGGCATCTGTCCATCGCCTAGTTTTCCTTTGCCAGCAGTTTGCATTGTTCAACAAAATTATATGAACCTTTGGCAATACGGGACCCACAAGTACCTCCTTTTCCCTGTCAGGACGGAGTTCAGGTATTTCTTCACGGCCATCTGCTTGCGGAACCGGCTGTAGTTGTCGGTGAAAATGGCATCAGAATGTCGCTTCACCGGCAGCTGGTCCTCCGTCAGCTCATCGCTTTGATTAAAAATGAACAAAGAGAAGATGAACAATTACACTCTCAAAAAACACAAAAAAGGGTAAAGATTTGTACCTGTGATTGTCACTGGGGCTGTACCCTCATCCCCAGGGTACAAAAATGTTCCTCAGAGTCCATTTCTGTACCTTAAAAGGTATATTTACCTACAGCAAAGGGTATAATTGGCAGACCGTTGAGGGTACAGCCTAAGTGACAAGCAAAGGTACAAATTTTTACCCTTCTTTTGACAGTGTAGGAGAGAGTTTTGGGGAGAACAGAATTTGGGGGAGGGTGAATGAATCCAAATAAAATACTGGCGGTACCCCCCCACCCCCCTCGTTCCTGGGCCCCTTAACAATTAAGTTAATTTGCATCCCTTTCCTACAGACAGACAAAGACCTTAAATATACCACATCCGACATATACATAAACCACTATGTCGAACAGGCAGTACATTTACGGCAACACCGCGCAAAATTCATCTTGAATGCCCAAGCGACCGGACTCTAACGCAAACACAACTGACAGCTCGTACACCTAACGGGATATCTCGCTTTATTGAACTGTTCATGTGTGTCTCTTTCTCCCTTTCTCCCCCGTCTGTCAGTTTAAATATCGCAGTACTTTGGGAAGCTAGCGATATTGTATGATGCAAACAAATCGTGGACACCGTAAACAATTGTCTTGACCAGTATTTGTGTCTGTAGATGAGGCAAGAGTATGTTTTTACAAATTGCATTGCATTGGATGATGCTGCATAAAAACGTGTACCCAGTATGTTTTTCAAATACATTGCTGCACACTCAGATCATATTATTTTAATTTTGCGCTGGATCATCCTAACATTTACAGTGTTATTTCATCTAATTACACATAGCCACCGTATGATACCTTATGAATTGTAACCTAGAGTTAAAAATATTTATCAAAGGAATGACCGTGAATTATGTGAAGACGTATGGAAAGTGAGCCACAGCAGACCAGTACCTGACTCGTTTCCCAATCAAGGACTCCAGGTAGCGTCTGGCGGACAGCTGCCCCAGGAGCTTACTGTACCCGCTGGTGAACAGACCGTCTGCGTGCCGCGTGGGTCTGCTGCGTGAAACGGGAAGGGACAGGACGAAAACGAGGCGAAAATGCCGTGTCAAAATACATTCAGCAACTGCCTTACTATATTACCTTACATGCGCTCACAAATGTCTTTTCATGAATATAGATCTACAAAACACAGCTGAGAACCTCATTTTTCCATACATACAATCTGTGGCGTTTTAATACACGAAAATTCAAATATAAGATCCTTACTGAAAATGTTTTTGACTTAAAAACAATTTTGACTTAAAGAACACAGTTCGTACCTTTGCATTTGATTTGATAAATCGTACTCGAGTTTGTAGGTGTCTGGGAGGGGATCGTGTATAGACGGGGTCTTGGTCCAGTTATTCTCGTTATCCCCGTCAAGATTACCCAACCTATGGATTAGCGGTTTTATTTTAATGTTCCTTAGCAAAAAAGCTGCCTATTAGATGTCTATCTGTACAATCAATAATATATTATGAACAGCAAAATATACCCACTTGAGTAGCATTTGCTTGTTAATTGAAAATGGAAATAGAGGTTTTAAGATAATAAACCTTATAATTCTGCATTAAAGGCGTTCGCGGTTAACTCAGGGTGATCATTACAAGTAACTGAAACTATGACATCGGTGACGATGATAAGGATTTTAAACCGTCGTTTTCAAGATGATTGATGCAACAGTCATATCGCCGACAATCCACAGTACAGTTAATAATAACAAAACTGCGGCACATTTAAAAAAAAATAAAGGTTTATCTATATGCAGACTTCTCAGCAAGTCACTGAGAAAAATAAATATATTCCGACTATCTGTTGAGATAAACTAGCAGGCTATTGTTTAATTGTCTGTTTAGTGGGCCTATAATATAAACGTATCTGGGTCGTGGTTGATTTCAGCGTTTCACAGCGCTTACCTCATTGATGTATACGGTAGACTGTGTGTCCCAGAGTACAGCACGCAACACAGGGCTATCAAGAGCAGGAACTGAGAGCCGCTCCTTTGTAACATCGCTTTGAATCTACACAAGGGAACAAGTCTGACAGAAAGTAACACTCCAAAGCTATGCACTGACACTTCAGACCAAACCTGTAACGACAACGATGTCGTTTTAAATTTTCAGTTACATCCATTGCAGAATTCCACCAGACCTGAATATATTCCAATCATGAATATATTTCCATGTGTAATACAACAATGTGTAACTTTACGAGATGTGTAATATGGTATTAAGTGTCCTTATAACTATTTATAAAACTCGGAAAAGCTAAAAGGGCGCACATTTATGGGATTGAATCCGACTGCCCTGGGCTATGAGGATGTCAACTTTATAGAAGGACTAAAGACGAAGCGCAGCGCGGTGAGCGCAGTACACGAGTTTGCAGATCGCAGGGACTTGACAATAATTAATTTGTTGCTACTCTAAAAAATACTCGCCGCAAAAACTTCCAGCCGAAAAAGAACGGTAAGTGCAATAGATTGAAAACAAGCTGTCAGCACCCGTTATATTACAATGAGAAACATGAGCGAGCCCAGTCACCCACCTGTGCTTCACGGCAGACGCTTCTTCCACAGGAGCTGGCCGAGGTTCTGAAAGTTGGGTCCGATACCGTCCTCTAAAGTACCTCCGAACGCCGAATCCCTCACTGGAGGCTGAAACAGGCAGGTCCCCTTTGCTGGATCTCAGCGGTTCCCCCTTTTATATAAAGCAACACTTCTCATCGCGCAGAAATGCAATCAGATTTGATCACGGCTGATACGTCATAAAGATCCCATTGGGATAATTGCCTCCGTCACTGCCTCGCTGCTCGCCTTTGCCCGGCCCTCCAGCCCCGTGGTGGAATTGAGTTCCGAACGTGATGTTTTACGTCCAGCATGCTTATGAGACCTAATAAAGAAGAAAATGTACGTCTTTGCAACAATCAGACGATGCTAAATGAATATTAACATCTTGAAAGTCTGTTGGTAAAATGACTGATAATCTGGAGATACAGCGCTAGCAGGATGTCTTAGGACGCTTGCTTAATTCAGTAAAAATACTGCACGTTTATACACTCTATAACAAAAATCATTACTTTGAACATGTTACCAAAATATATATCACATTAGAAACAACCAGTATTTTTAAGTAAAACATTCATTTCAAGTAGTAATGACCCAAATTATAGTTCTAAAAGAGCCGTTCTGAGGTAAAAAGTTCAGCCTCATTGAGTGCTTTAAATCGCTGAGTACAATTTCCGTTTCGTATTTTTTTGGGAGCCAGTGACTATTAATTGCAATTAATAGCAAAATGGCAACAACAGACCTGAATGAGTGAGTCAAAAAAGACAGTTAAAAAAAGAAAATGTGCGTAAGATATGTGCAGATATGTTACACGTCGCTTGTCAATCGACTGATGTTATGAAACCAATAAATTTGCAACATTTTTACAGAATTAAGCGTCCCAAGACTTTCTGTGAGCCCTGTATCAAAAATTCAAGAGATCCAATGGCCAACACCTTAAGATAAATGACGCATACTGGTGTGGACACGGAGGCGCACTGCTCAGTGCCGCTGCCTCTCACCTGTGGGACCACGGCTTGAGTCTCTGACCTGGCTCCATGCGGGTGGAGTTTGCATGTTCTCCTCGTGTTCTCATGGCGTTTCCTTTGAGTACTCCGATTCCCCTCGAAAGTCCAAAAACATGTCAAAGTTAATTGCCGTTACCAAATTCCCCATTGGTGCGAATGCTTAGCCTGGAGAGCTGTGTGCCCTGCATGGGCTGGTGGCCCATCCCGGGTTATGGTTATGTTTCCAGTTGCAATATCTTTTAAATGTGTGGTTTGAAAAGAAGATTGTGATTTGCAGCATGTAAATTAAATCTGACATCCAGGACCGAGCCATACAACATCAGCACAAACTCTTGGGCAGGTCACTTTGATGGGGGACCTCAGAGAATCTCACTCACCCAGCTGATCAAGTCAAAGCTGACTTGATTAACCTCAGAGGCTTATATCTGTTGATCTTCAAAAGCTGATTCAGTCATTTTTTACCAGGATTAACTGTAAGGGATGTGCGAGGTAAACTGGAAAAAGGGTCTTAATGCAATTCCCTAAACTAAGCTTCCCCATGTTCTACATATGTATTTGAAATATTCTATTTAAGCATATTAATTTTAACCCATGCAGGTGGAATTAGGCTGAATTTATTGATTAGATGCTTAGAATAAATTAGCATGTGGGCTGGGCTTAAAGTGCATGCTGGGTGTCCGGCTATAATACCCATGGGATTTTCATCCTAGAGGTACCTGATGTATCCTGTAACCATCACGCTTTCATACTACCAGAGACATGCCACAGAGGTTATGAGGTAGGACAGTTAATGACCCCTGGGACACCCCCCACCCCCCTCACCCCTGCTGCAGATTACTGGTATCGGACATGACTTGATGACACACGCCCCAGCCAGGCGCTCAGAGTCAGACGAGCAAATCATTTGTTGGTGAGGCAGCAGGGCGCCTCCCTGTATGACCGCAGCGCACCACGGGATGGCTGCTGTCTTTCTGTGACGTGTGTTACAATATGAGGACGTCTGAGGGCTCACTACGCTGTCATGGATCAGCACAGGGATGTTTGAGTGCCTTCATGGCTGCGTACCTTTCTAGTAAAGGTGGTGGGGCTGGAATGTGGTTCAGAAAATTACTGTTGGAGCCCTGAGCGAGGCCCTGACCCTCCAGTTGCTCCATAACCCAATAGATCAGACTCCCCCTTCATGAAGCAGTACAGGGACATTTGAGTACTTTTACATTTGATTACTTTTGTGGTAAAGGTACCCCCGTAGAGCTGATTACTGCTCCATGACTGGTATAAGCACACTCTCACACCTCCCTTACCCTGGCCAGCTCCACACATCATGTATAGAGCTATTCCAACTCTGGCCCACGTCTCTGGGAGCTCAGTCATGGTGCTAATACAATCATGCCAAAAATTAAATGGATTACGTGCATACCACTGGGAAACATGCTTGTTTAATTGACAGCGATGATTTAAAACAGAGTCTGGCAGGGGCCTCACGTACAGGAAGCGCACACGTTATTTTGATGGAATAGGGGGCCATTCCATGTCCCCAGGAGGGGTGTGTTTTTGATGCCATCAGACGCCTTGCAGAGATGTTTTGAAGGTGGTGCTGAAATCGCTGATCTCCAGAGTGTGACGTACCGATTCATCCGAGCTGTCGGGTCTGTCTGAGGTCCCGCCGTCATTCTGTATCAAAGCGTACTTCCTGACAGCAACAGTTGGCACCGTTTGCCCATCTCACAATAAATGCTAAATGCCATATTTACAATCAGATGTTAAGCTAATGAATAAGCCAATAACTGGTGCAGACGTGTGCAAAGACCAGTTGCTTCGATTAATACACGCCCCGTGTCACCACCCAATAGGGTATCTGGCTTGTAGGGTGTAGATTTGACGTGACTGGGGGTCTGTTAAAAGTGCCACCAGTTAACAAACTTAATGAATGACAACACAAGGTAAATGTTCGGATATGAGCACCAGAGCCTCGGTGCAGAGTGTAAGCCTCACCCCCACATTGTCCCCCCACCACCCTAGCCTGAGACAGCCTGGTATTCAGACGCTGACCTTAACAGTGCATTAATTATTTTGCTCAGCACCTCTTTGCTTCCTGATTAATGCGTTTTGATTAATGGTGGACAGACAAAGAATCTGCATCCCCAATTAACCAAGCCAAATGACCTGCGTCTAATAAATCAAAACGGGACTTCCACAGTGACTGGGAGTGAACTTTGACCCCTGCTGGGTGAAAGAAAAAAATTCAGCCTCAGTGAAAAAGATTGTCTGTTTGACTGTTATACAAATATAAAATATTTTTTCTATCCTTTTTGAAGACTGCTTATCTGCATGAGGCCACTATCGATATTCTTCAAGTTTGTAATTCATTTGAAAGACAGCATGTAGGGCATAAATTTAATAACTACTACACTGATCATTTATTTTTGGTGAATGTATTGAGTCCATAAAACTTTTATTATATTTA
Source organism: Mormyrus iriodes (assembly GCA_011763525.2). Lineage (NCBI taxonomy): Eukaryota > Metazoa > Chordata > Actinopteri > Osteoglossiformes > Mormyridae > Mormyrus > Mormyrus iriodes. Next base: position 2,674,571 of record JAAGVU020000061.1, read on the forward strand.
CAAAGGTGTACAAACCTACAGTGGCAGCGTGGGTCCTGGGCCCACCCAGACGGAGCTCCGGCCCCCCGATTCAGCACTCACAGTGAGCGATACAGTACAATAACATGATTGTTTCACAGGTATGTGTGAGTGTGCTTGGACCAGCAGGTGGAAAATTGCTGTCGAGAGGCAAAATAGATCTTTAGTTCTCTCTGTTATTTGGCCTTAGTCATGCCACCGGTCATTTAAAGTCTGCTAAAAAAATATATATAGTTGAGTCTGTAGTGTGATTTCTGTCACCAAGTGAACTGTTACAGGACTGCCCCCCCTCCGATTTTCTGCCAGCCCACCAGCACTGACTTAGATCCTAAATATCTAAAGCCTTCGTATGGATTAGCAGCCATCGATTCTTAATGTGATTCCTTTTATTTTGTGTCTCTGCGAAGTGTTTCAGTTCCTCCAGAAGAAAGCAGAATCATGGTGTCCTTTCCTTAAAGGTCTCACAAGGTCATAAGAGTCATTGTCTTACTTGAGCAGTTGAGTATTACATCATTAAGCTAACTGCCAACATGCTAAGCTTATCTGTGTCTCTGGGTGACATTATCTCCAGTCATGCTGTCAGCTTTCAGAGCCTCTTAAGAGTTTTATAAGTGTCTGTCTTGGATGCCAGCCATCTAAACACGACACACCATTAACGTCAAGCCCTCAGACAACAGCACACACCTCACGTGCCCGCCACTCAGATTATGGCTTTTCTTTCCTACGATCCACTACTAAAACTGCATTTTAATTTTACTTCAATGCTAACACTGTAAAGTCTTACATTTGAGATGTACTATTAAAGCCCGATGGACCTGCGGAGTTTTTAGTGCAGTCATCTGTTGGGAGAAAAAGGCATAGTGGTGAGATAATTATGGGGTAAATTTTCTCTAACAGAGGACAATTTGTCCAGAATATTCTGTGCGAGAGAAACTCAATGCAGAACTGTAGATTAATGGTACAACCAGTGTGCAAAAATGAAGAATCCTTTTAATTCCTGGTCCAATTTTTCTAAAGCGAAAAAATTCACAAACAGTTAAAGAAACTGCTTATAAATTAAACCGACCATTTCATAAGTAAAAAACTTAAACTGGTTGTATTAATATTCTGTGTTCTAAAAAACACAATGCAATATCCTCTATTTGACCACAACACGATTAAACCATTTTTAAATGTCTATTTGTAAAATTTGACTATTTTTAAAATAAAGCCTAAAACTCTGTTGCGTTAATTATGTGCAGAAGGACTTGACAAGAATCGCTTTTGTAATGTATTTCTTAGTCAGGACCGAGATAATTACATAGATAATGAAGATGGAGATGTGTTTTCAGTAGCCTGCTTGTGGAAAGGGATTGGGACTAGCACCTTCTCATGCCCACGCACACTCAGAACGGCAGGCATAAAATAACCGGAAACTCTCAAAGCCAGATGCGGTAACCATACGTGCCCGGGCGCACTGCAATATGCAAACATACTGAGATCGTATGGATATCGCAAGCAGGCATTTCCTTCATTGCACTGCACCACTGGACCGTGAGGAATATTAAAGAGCAGAATAGCATGATTTACGGTCCAAGACAAATAGAAAATATGTTGATCTTACTTTTTAAACTGGGCGAGGCCTCTGCCCATGATTGTATTAGCCAGTTTCGATTATCGGGGGGGGTTACAACCCCTCCATCTCCCTGTAATTTACGCCCATGCTGACTCCCAATTTCCACATGGGTCTCATTTTGTGCTATAACATAACACTTTATTCAGCCATCCATCCATCCATCCATTTTCTATAACCGCTTATTCCATATGGGTCGCGGGGCACTTTATTTATAGGCCTACTAAAAGTATAATTAACAAACTTCTTAATGTATGAAGACGCTCCAAGTGCCAGTTAATATGTTATATTGATCAGATCATCATATTTTTCAGGTGAAAAATAGCAATATATACCAACCGATATTTGTCCTGCATTTCAAGACACAGGTTTAGCTCCGCCCAGCTTCGCTTCCTGTGCTCCTTAGTGGTCCGACGCACTTCAATTTTGCTAATATCTTTGCAAACTTAGCCTAGACCTGAAAGATGAGCAGGCAGAACTGAGTCATAATTCCACCTCGTACAGAGGGTAACAAACACTTCTTCATGGTTAAACAGATGCGGGTTTTCTAAGTGCAAGTGGCTTATATTAAATTGAAAATGCAATCAAATACTGTTTTGCGCAGCCCAGCGATGCCCTTTTCAAGGACTCTGGCTTAATGGAAACAAAAACTCGGATTTTCTTGTTTTACTGCATTTAAAATGTTAATCGGCAGCATACAAAATCACTCGTGGCTTTCAGAGAAATGTAGGACCCAAGATAACTGGATTCTAGAAGGTTATGTCTAGAGGTAACAAAGGGATTGGCACCCTCATGACTGAATCGCACCCTTAGGAATGGATCTTTGGATCCCGCCACTTTTCAGTTCCCCGCTGTCGTGATCCGCACTAACGGTGGCCGTATCGATCATTTTAACAATTCAGCTTACATATGACCATAACCATAATAATTACACCACTGTCAGTGGGTAACGTAGCCGTTAAGGAAAGGACTTGTTAAGTGCAAATTGACAGATCCTAAGAAGGGATTGTTGTTGTACCTTTAAAAATATTCTTGCTCCATTAAACGTTAGGTTGCGTTTAATAAAATCATTGGCAAATGAAACAATTATATGCAGGTTACACCAAAAGCAATACCAAAGTGAGCTTAATGTGGTTCGAATAATGTATTCTGGTTACAGGATTTTAAAATACAAATTTAAAGGTAATTTCCTTTTAGAAATTGGTCATCGCCGGTCTCCGGTTGGCAGAGGCTGCTACGGACACCGGTACGTTGAATACCACCCGATTTGCAGTAATGAGCCTGTGGCTTCGGCGCGTGCATTTCCGCCGTGACGAAGGGCACCCCTTCATTAGGGGGGAAGTGGAGGCTAAATGTCGAGGGACGGATCGCCGACATTCGCTGCAGAGGGGGTCAGTGTATGACTGCTGCTGGAAGCAAAGCACCAGCCTTCAGAGAGGGACATCCAAAACCCGGGTGGGAGTCATCCAGCGTCTGAGCATCGGTGCGCACTTGGACCGCTGGAGGCCAGTAGTGAATTAATTTCACGCCTCTTCAGTGTTAGTCTTTTGCCCTTTAAAAAGTTTATATAACATCTCAAGGGTTAAATGTTTCTTATGCACACATTTAACAGGATTTGGTAACAGATGTATACAAGTATGTATGCATAAACGACGGAATCACGTCAAAGTCACGTCACATCGTAATTTCAGACCGGATGCGTGGAGACCTGCAAAAAAAAACCTTTTCACAGGAATTTTGCTCTACAGTAAAGACAATTTCTTAAGTATGACTTAAACGCAGACTCAGCAAAGACTGTGCAGATGGTTAAGGACTCATTCTCAGTCCTGATCCGAAACCATAAACCATAAGGAATCAATGCTGGTGCAAGAACCGTGGATTTCGCGTTCTCCACATCTGTCAGTGTGATACACGAAACAGTCACTGTCATTTAAAAATAAACAAGACTGAAACATATGTATTATAAAATAAAACAAAGGAACCCAAACTGCAGTGGTAGTAGCTGTTATTTTAGAAATAAATCGAGGAAATTCTGCCCCTGATACTACCAGGCTTCCCCGCCTAGTGGGACTCGCGGAGGTTCCATCGCGCGACACGCGACGCCGCCGGTGATTGGTCGGCGCCGCCGAGGAGCATCACGGGAAAGCAATATGGCCGCGTCCTTTTGAAAAAGCGATATTTATCATCCCTTTTAAGAAGAATATCCCTGTAGTTTTGCTATTTTCCGTTAAGCTTTATGTTTAGGAAGTGTGGGCCAAGAGAGCGACGTCTAATAAATAAGTTTATTGATATACAAGGACTCCAAGAGCCAGCCGTCGACCATTCATTAACAGGTTCGTGACACATCGCCTGTCTGCGGTCCTTTTGAGAAGCGCACCATATGTAATAGTAACCAGCTAGTTACACATCACTGACTAGTCTCCACGAGCTCGCTAAATCATAACGCAATAATTAGCTCTATTACCTGTGGTGTGAATTTGCTGGTTGTGTCGAGACATGGAGGGAATGTGTTTAGCTAAGCAGCTTAGTCATGCTGGAAGTTGTTTTTTTCCTGCCTCCTTAAACCCGTTATAAGTACCGCATCATTAAGCTAAAGTAAATTTTCAAAGGCTTAACTATATGAAGCCTTAGCTAACTGTTCTGGCATACGGCAAAGTGTATGACAAGCTTGCAAAAAAATAATGCTGTCTGTGTTTAGGTTGAATAGGAAATGCCTTCCTTAGGTGTGACTTTGAGGAATTTGAAGGGAATCACTAGATAAGAAGAATTTAATTGTCATTGTGCAGGTATGCTAGTGCAGGTATACTAGTACAGGTACAAAGGAATTCATCACACACAGGGCACATGACGGCATAGGCACGGACGAGCATCGAAATATGTGCAGGATGCGTGCGATTTATCAAAACAACGGGAGAAGACTTTTTAGAAGTAAAAAACGGTGCGAAGAGCGTCACATGCATGGATATACGCAGCGTACTCAGGCAGAAGCCGTTGCTGGGTTTATTGTAAATTGTTTGCTTAGATCTGGTCTCAAGTCACAGATGCCTTTTCTGTAATTGTCATATATAAGAATATTAAAATATAATATTTTCTGTGACTACTTTGTTTAAACTCTAAGTTACAAATGCCGTATTGAGAAATACTGTTGCAGAGTTTTTTTTTGCGGTCACATGTTTATATTGTCTGAGAGAAAAAAATAAATCTGTTATATACCTTAATGGTAGTATCTGTATCATATAAGTTTTAGTAATTTTAGAGGTTTTTAGTAGTTTAGTGTGTCAAGGAGATCTTTGTTTGTTTACTTTATTTTAATTAGAGAGTTTATTAATTTTTTTATCTATCTATCTATCTGTCTAGTATTTGCATATATCCCATTTAATCCTTCAGCTTGACATTTACTCCATTTTATGAAGCTGAGGTATTTCCTACTGGACATTCTAGTTGCATGAGGTTTGCATTTTCACTTTTTCCCACACAGAAATAATGCTGATATCTGGAACTCATGTCGAACGTCTATGAAGAGAGAGCCACAATGATAGCCGCAGGGGAATTGCAGTGGTTTGTTCCGTTTGGCCGTGAGCACTGCAAGAACCACCCGAATGCCATCAACCTACAGCTGCGACAGCTTCAGCCAGCCTCAGAGCTGTGGTCTTCGGATGGGGCGGCCGGGCTGGTGGGCTCCCTCCAGGAGGTCACTCTGCAGGAGAGAGACAGAGTACGTCACAGCTAGGAAAGCTCTGCTAGACACATAGCCGTTTTATCTGCTCACTTCTTAACTGTAGCTGGCCAATACTTAATTTGTATTTGAATTTATGGAAATCCCACCTGCCAAAGCCAGCTGTATAGATCAGCTTGTGTATTGCCTGTGAACGAAAGCCGGTTATATGTACCTCACATCATTTTCACATTATTTGGATGTTAATGCCACTGTCTGCTATGACTTGCCAGATTTGGTTACCCAACCCATTGTTTCCTGCTGTTACAGGAGTGGTGGCAGCTGAGGAAAGGGGTGGGCGAGGCCTCCCATGAAGCGGAATTTGAGGAGGAGCTGTACACGGCGGGAAACGTGGTGATCTGGAGCCGTGGCAGCAAAACTCAGGCGTCCTATGTGTACAAGGCCTTCACTGTGGACAGCCCAGTGCAGCAGGTCGGTGTGGAAGGATGTAGGGATAGAGAGGGTCCCCGTCGATCAGATCTGCCAGCCTATCAGATTAAACTTTCCGGAATGTAGCATGTGCCCTGCTGCTGGTGTTGTTTACCAGTGGCGTTCAAGCTTTATATGTTTGACATGCAGGTGGACTAAACGTTACTCCTCTCTCTTCTTTTGTTTCTCTAGGCTTTGTGGTGTAACTTTACTTTGCCTCAGAACAAGAAGGGCGGTAAGTATCTTATGAAGGTGCTCGAAGACCTACTCTTCCTCCCCCCATGTTTGACTAAAATCGGCCCCCTGTCTTTCAGAGAAGGAGAAGGGGATTGTAGAGCAGACCGTCTGCATCGTGCAGAACACCTGCGTCAATGTGCACAGCGTGACCGGAAAGGATTTCATCTCCCCGCTGCCCTTCCAGGTCCGTTTCCTTGTGGATGATTTAGCCGCGCATGTCGCCGTTAATGCTGAGGGAGCCTCGTGCTCCTGTGAATTGATAAAGACTCAATTTCCTGTACGATTAGTTTTGTTTTTCACATCTAAGTTAATCCCTAACATGACTGTTGGTTACCTGGGAATGTCTTGCCGTAGGTTATGTGATGGTCCCGCTTTGTGACCACCCCAGACTGGGGCGCTGTGTTCACTGGGGAAATGAGCCTGGTTTGGCGCTGATATTGAAATATTCCCCAGAACCAGTCAGTTTAACTTGTAATGGTCCATAATGGGGGAATTGGCACACAGCCTTCTGAAGGGATTAGGCTGGAGAATTAAACTTGCAAGTGCCTGCATTAAATTAACTATGGTTAATAGATCTGGATGGTAAGCAAAATAATATGTAGACAGATGATCTGTACGTATAAGCTTGCCTGTATTGAAATGGTTCTGGTCTTCTAGTTATGGAAATTATAGAAGAGCCCAATCAGTTTCTCTGGACTGTTTCACCAGCTGATGTCACGGTTTGCCCCCCACCCCCCCCACAGGTCTCCACCCTGTGGCCCACTAAGTTTGGCCTCCTGTTCGAGCGCAAGAATCCGGCATCCGACGCCCCCGTGAGTCCCCCAAGGTGTGCCCACCCGCTGTGTCTTGTCTTCACCGTGTCAAATTCGCTTGAATCTAGCCTTGCCGTTTGCTCCATGTGGAGCGAACAGCATTAGCAGGGCGGTGATTCGGAGATGCAGGCTCAGTTGGTTCCGCTTTATGTGCCATTTTCCCAGGGAGCCACTGCCCACGGTGTTCAGCATGCTGCATCCCCTGGATGAGATTGCCCCCGTCGTCTGTAGGTCCACAGGTAAGGCTAGCTGTCAGCATTACACCGCCCCCCCCTCCCTTTTCCATCTCCCGTCATGTGGTGTTTTGTGCCCCACCCCTACTGTATGCCTATTGGTCTCAAGTATGGCTGACCCGTGTCTCTGATTGGTCACTTCTGCCACCAAAGCAGGCCTGTTTGAAGCATTGCGCGTGCAGTACGTGTCGGACAGCACCCTGCGGATCGTCTTCTCCAGCTGCGAGCCCTCCATCATCATGACCTACGACACCGTGCAGCACACCCACACAGTGTGGGCGCTGCGCAAGGTTACTGCCGAGGTGATTTCTGGGAAAGGCAGCTTACCCTGTTAACATCGATGCCCCGAGTTAGACTTGTTTGTTCTGAAACGGTGTGCCCCATCCTGCCCTCCTGAACAGGAGCAGGCTACGGTTCTGAAGTACACAGACCGGCAGGTGGCCACACCGCAGAACTTGATGGCGCCTGGTTTCCTGAGCTCCCATCTCCGCACTGTCTCCAGACTGGATTCTCCAGCCTCCCCTTACCACAGTTGCTTTCTGCACGGCCAGACTCGTATGACCTCATCCCCAGGGCTGCACTCTCGTGCCCACTCACCGAGCATCTCCAGCATGGCAGCCCTCAGGTCTGTGGGACTGTAAATCTCTAACATTGCCCTTACTCCAACTTTTAGCATGACCATCCTTAGTGTTAGCCTTACTGTTACTGTTAGCATTAGCCTTACTTCTACCCTTAGTCTAACCATTACCCTTAGTGTTAGCCTTACTCTCACTGACGCACATAGCCTAACCATTACCCTTAATGTTAGCCTTACTGCTAGCATTAGCCTCACTTCTGCACTTAGCCTAACCACCACCCTTAGTGTTAGCCTTACTGTTACTGTTAGCATTAGCCTTATTGCCCCCCTTAGTTTAATTGTTACCCTTAGCAATATCCTTCTTACCCTTAGCATTAGCCTTACTGCTAGCCTTAGCCTTACTGTTATCATTAACATTAGCCTTACTGCCATCTTTAGCCTAATCATTACCCTTAAGGCTAGTTCATACGTCACTTATCCGCATGTGCTTTTGGGTTGCGGACAGTTGTGCACGCAGAAACTTGTGATCATACTACATTTGTTGGTGGACGCAGATGGTCTGGGTCGGTGCATGCATACAGTGGTGATATTCCACCAGTCCAGCAGAGGGCAGATGTATTGCAACAGAAACAATTACAAGCAGTGTAGTACAATGTATAAACTTTTTATGAACAGTTTTGAAGTTGTTAATCTACGCTTAGGCGGTATTAAAGTAATACGGCATTTTCAAATCTCAAATCCTTATGAGAAAATTAGCCTGGACCCTACCCCTCCCTCCCCACCTACATGGCAAAATTTATTGGCAAGATTTCAAAATGCTGCATTAGTCCCACTATTTAAAATGCTGTATACAAATTAAATTAGATGTGCGGGTACTGGACCCTCCTGATACAGCTGCTCACCAGAATTACTACAACAATAACTACAATTCTTTTTCTACTCTTTCGTCGTTGACCGCGGATCTGTGAAAGTCCATGTTGCCGCTTACTGGAAGTACCTAATCGGTTATCATGCATATGCGCGGTCGATGCACAAGGTTTCCGCTAGACCTAAAAATCCGGGCTACACGTTCACCGACTGCAGCCTTGAACAGCCCGCCCCTGATGACCCCTTGCCCACAACCGAAAGCGCACTCATAAAAGTGAAGCATGACTTGGCTTTAAGTGTTAGCATTGAATTTGCCAGCTATGCTCCTAGATACTGAGCACCCAGATCCTGGGTCAGCTGACTGACATTTGCCGTCTTTTTGTTACACGGTCCAACAGCCGGACCCACCCCCCCAGTACAGCGGCGCCCTCTTTCTCCGGTGCCCAGCGTTTCAACATGTCGTGCCATTCCCCTTCTGCACGAGCGCACAGCCTGCTGTCATCACCCAACAGCATGCTGAACGAGTCGGGTGCCGCCCCCGAGGCGGAGCCTCTGGTCCCCAAGTTGTGCATCGAGCAGCTGTGGACGGATGCATCACCGGGGGGCAGGAGTGACTCGTCCCCTAGGTATGGGTGCGAAAGCGCCCCTCACGTCAGCTCCAGATGGTTTAAATGGTTACGGCTTCACAGTAGGCTGAACTGCTCTGTCGCCCCCCAGAGAGAAGAGCTGCCAGGCCAGCAAGGTCTTCATCACGTCAGACCTGTGCGAGAACAAGTTCCTCTGTTTCCTTGTGGAGCCCAACCAGCAGCTCAGGTGCGGCGGCTACTATCTGCTTCCTTCCATCTCGTTCTTTTGGCTCCTCCTTTCTTTCTTATTTTCCACACTCTTCCTCTTCTCTTCTTCCCTCATCTTTGCTCTCCTGCTGCTTTCCTTTCTCTTCCCCCTGCTCCCATTCTCTTCCATCCTTTCCCGCTTTCCATCACCTGGTTTTTGCTCGACTCCATCGGGCCTGGAAGTGTTCATGGTGTCCTCGGCTTTTCTGGCAGGTGTGTGAAGTTCATCGAAAGCAACGACTCCTCCCAGCTGATATTCGTTGCTGCCGCCACGATCCCAGCCAGAGACGCTGCGCCCCTAGAGGTAGGAATGTGACGTCTTATGATGCCGACGGATGGATATTTTTCCAGCTTGCACTGTGTGTGGGGCTAAATTGTAGGGTCTGTTTTCTCTCCCCTAGAGCATCGATGCCATGCTGATTTTGGAGCCCAGCGGATGCCTGGTCTTATACACTGGCGTTTCCAGGGTACATGCCTTGGGCCTCGAATCAGCATCTTGCCTGCCCAGCTGACGAGAGCGCACACTGACGAAGTGAGGCTTTCTTAATACCGTCCTGCTCTCCTCTCCTCCAGGTGAGCAAGGTGTTCGTATCGGGGCTCCTTGCTCCCTCGCTGGGCATGACTGGCACCATGTCCCATCCTGGTACCCCCGTGGAGGGCATCAGCACCCCTGCCAAGGCTACTGGGCGTCACATGAGCTGCCTCGATGAGGTGAGGGTGCCTGTTTGTGCCCTGGCGGGCTGGCTTCCTGTTCGGCGTTAAGGGTAACGTATGTCAGGGTTTGTGGAAACTAGGCCTGGTGGTTCTTTTGCTCCTGGTTTGTTGGCGGCAGAGGGGCAAAGATCTGGAAGTCCACTCCTGTCGTCGTCGTCGTTCTCTCCGGTTTTACAGGAAAACGGATTCCTGTGCTCAATTGGTTTGTCACTTGCTGAACTGTGATTATTTTTAGAAATCTCGATTTGGGTGCATGCACAGGAAATGAGAAAATAATCGTCCGCAGGCGGTAATGCCATCTCCCGTGTCTGAGCTGCGAGGCTCCTCCAAACACCACGAGTCCTGGTCCTGGCTTGATGACTGCACCTTCCAGCAGGTGGCGCCATATGTCCACGCCCTTCGGGATCCTGTCTACAACAGGGTTACCCTGGTTAGTGACTGCCGGTACCTGCAAGGACACAGGCGGCCTGGAGAGGGTGCACCGTTGAAATATGCTCTTTTTTAAACTTGTCAGAACTTAACATATCTGACGTTTGCCAAGTGATTTCAGGATGGCGGTCTGACTCGGCGCCGTACCTGCCCTGAGTTTTGACTATTCCTCTGCCCCTTTAGGAGCTGAGTAACGGTCTGATGCAGCGTATCGCTATCCCGGAAATGGCCACATCCGAGCTGGGTGAGGTCACCGATTCTCTCTTCCATCCTGATACAGAAATGTGACTTAATTTTCATGACGGAGGACGGGCATGGCTTCTCCTGTCCCTTTCTCATTCTGAAAGCCTGTCCTGACCATTTTAATTTTTCCAGTGGACCCCCCACACATCCAAGGCTATCTTCAGCACATCTGTAGGGGCATGGAGCTCTCAGGGGCACAGACAGACCCCAAAACCTCTCCCTGGGCTGGTGCCTCGGTTACCATATTAGCTGGGATGGGGGATAGGGGATGGGGGGGTGGATATGGGAAATGAACGAACCCCCAGAGTGAACGCAGACCTGTATGCCGTTACCCAGTGTTTGTTGTTTGCTCGATGTTTGCTTATTGCATTTAATTCCCACTACATCATATCTCCTGTTGGCAGGAGAGAAAGAGAGAGAGGCCCGTTGTGCCGGGGGGGCTGCTAGTCTGTTGGGCCTGTGGGGGCATGATGATATTAGAGGCACAGGGCGCTCCCAGACGTGGCGTAGTGGCTCGCCTTATCGCTCTGTGGGCCGCACGCTAGCCCAGAGCTTCTGTTTTGAATCCTGGGATCCTACAGTTTATGCCATCATCTAATCAGGGAGGTTATATTCTGGGTTTCGGGCCAGATCTCACCATTACTGGACGGGTAATGTTTGTATACGCTAACGTTGTTGATCTGTGCCTCTGGGGTGTCTGCTGCCATCATGCTTTTGCTATATTTTTCATAAATCAGTGATGTATTAAAGCACTCGTCGTTCGATCAATTCCCCTGGCTTTTTTTTATTCCTGCCTTCTGATATTTCTCACAATATAAAAATGAGCATTTTGCAGTGAGTGATTTAGTTTGATAGTATTTGATGTCTGTCCCAAATCCCTGGAGGACTCCTGTCCTTGTTCCCATTAGTGAGGCACCTGAAATCTGCAGCTACACGGATAGATGATAATGAACGGGCTTCACCCAGCGGGATGCTTAGAGATTTCGAAACAGTAATTTGAAAAATGTGAAACAGTGAATGTCATATTTATTTCCTAGAAGCAGGTCCTTAGTTATTCGGTCTTTAATGTAAGGAGTTATGTAGCCACAGCTGGTGATTCTAAGCTGGACTTTGATATTGGATAAACACTAGGGGGCGCTCAAGCGAGGCGTCTGAGATGGGAAATGTCGTTCCAGGAGCTCACTTTCACAGCAGGGTTTCAGAGCTGCTGTCCACAGCCGACGTGCAGTTTCAGAGTGGGCTTCGGCTGGGTGGGGAGATCGCAGAGGGTGGGGGGAGAAACACCCGTTAAGTAAGAGCTTTGTTACAGATGCTGCCGGATGTTAGGGATTAAGGTCCCCCGAATTATCGTCATTTATTCGTTATATTGAGCCTGACTTCTGTGGCTACTTGCATATGGGGTTGGTGTGTGGCCCAGCAGGTTAGGACCCTTTGCCTGTGATCAGAAGGTTGCTGGTTCAAATCCCTGGGTCAGCAGAGTGATTTTATGGTTTGGATCCTTGAGTGAGCCCCCCCCCCCCCCCCGCTGCTCCAGGGACTGACCTTTCAAGGCTGCTCAGTTATAGGTTGCTTTGGATAAGCTAAATAAATAAAATGTGAATGTAATGTAAAGGCGTTTCAGAGTAAAACAGCGACTTGTCCCATTCCAAAGGGGCGGTGCTGTCCTCGCATTAACTGTGTCTTCTGAAACCCGGGTCTGTGCCCATTTGGGGTCGGGTTCCTCCACGTTAGCTGGCCCGAATGGAATCGTAAGTTTTAATGAGGCGGTATTTAAACAGCCTGAGCTCGACCTTTTGCGGATTGACTCGCCAGCCGCCGTTCCTTCATTGCCATGGCGACTGCCTGATCGCGGCCGGATGCTGGTAATTGTGTCCTCCTGGCTCTGACTCTGTGCCCCCCCTCCCTTTCCCACAGTGAAGAAGTGCCTCCAGGCCATCAGGTTCATCCTGCCCAAGGAGACGGCCATGAAGGTCCTCACCAAGTGGTACAACATCTACAATGCCCCCGGTGGCCCCAGCTCTCACACCGAGTGGAACCTGTTTGTCACCTGCATCATGACTCTCATGGGCTACAGCACCGAGCGCCTGTCCTGGACCCGCAACGTTAGTGCCACCCGGCACCGGGCCCAGACTGGGCTTCCCCCCTGAATAGGGAATACCTGAGTTGGTGACAAAAATGAATGTCACTATTGTAGCACGTTTTGACAGGCAGGTTTACTGCTAAGTGTTTGCAGTGAGCTGTTGTGATTTTCTCCAGACAGAATTAAAAATAATCCAAAGATTATTTTTAGAATTACAGTTTTTTGGAATCTATAGAAAGTGGCGCAGCTGGTGCTGTCACAGCGTCTGCCCCGACGCGACACCCTGCAGCCTGGGTTTGGGTTCTCCTACACGTCAGGCTCCTCTGCATGGCAGGTTCCTGCTACATGCTGGGTTCCACTTACACTGCAGGTTCTCCTACACCAGTGTTTCCTACATGCTGGGTACACGCCGGCTGCCTTAAATGCTCCAGTTATGACCAGGTGCCACGTGTTTGGTAAATACTGACTTTATGCGCTAGATGAGATGTTCCTGACCTGGATAGATGCTTTTTGCAGCTGGATTTTGAGGTTCCCCTCTCACCTGTCATCGCACCGAAGAAGGCCAGGACCTCGGAGATGGGCTCAGACGAGGTAAGCTCCCAATGAGCCCCCCCCCTCATGTGTCTCCATTATGATGGTGCCGGGCTGGCTGCCCTCCCTCTCGCTGGCGTTTTTCATGTCTTTGCCCTTTGTTAAGGACTTTGGCGTCTTTTTCTTTCCTCCTCAAACCGGTATAACTGTCTTGGTTTTGCAGGCTGTAGGTGAGCTCCGTTCCCCGCCATCACGGGAGGCTAACCTCCTTCCACAATCCCTGCTGTGTCCTGAGAGCCTTTTGACACCCCCCCCCCAGGAAACGCACTACCAGCTCTGGCTCTGTGGAACTGGGCTGTTCGAGCTCCTTTAATCAGACATCAGCCTGGCTTGGGCCTGTGCGGTGTTTGTGATTCCTGCTCTCGGAAAGCCCCCCCTAAACAGGCCTCTCCTCCCCCAGGACTGGGAGTATCAGCTGGCCTCCGACTACCACTGGCAGGTGGAGTCACGGAGGTTGGGTGGAGTGCTGCACCTGGAGCCCCTGCTGGTGGCACCGCCGCGCACGGGCGAGCCCTCGGCCCCGCCCTGCCTGGATGCCGCTGCCCCCCTCTTTAGCCACGCCCCTGCTGTCTTCTTCGTGCTTCACCTGGTCTACGAGGACCTGAAGCTGGACGAGCTGATGAGGAAGGGGGCCCGCCAGCTGGTGGTGCTGCTCCAGCAGCTCGCCCGGTAAGGCAGGGGGCGTGAGTGGGTGGGGGGGGCATACTTCTGCTGCAGCACTGCATGCTGGGAAAATCATGGGGTCGGTGCATATATCAGGCTGTAAATTCGAAATTTACTCTCTAGTCTCAAACTTTCAGACAACTTTCGTACTTTCCGACACTGCTGGGGAGGGTGCGTCTGCTAAACGGTAAAGCCCTGAGGTGTCAGATGGCCCTTGCAGCTGCCATAACACCGAACGGCTCACACTGTGGATACATGCCACTTTGGCGTCTTCCGTAGCTGTGCAGGTGGAGCCCCAAGGCTGCCAGGGGCCCCGGGGCCCGGTCAGGAGCGATAACATGGTTATGGTGTGCACCAGCCCAAGCGGCCGTCTGGGCCTGCGAGCACCGCCATGCACGTATCCAGGTGTATCGATCATGGCTGCCGGAGATAATTGCCAAAGAGTGGGTCGTTAATCTGTCGCTAATTGCTTGAGAGTGGGCCGTTAATCTGTCGCTGATTGTTTAACCATCTTTAACAGGGATCTGCAGTTAGAGGAATACATCGATCTCTACTGGCGAGATTATCCCTCATTCATCAAGACCTTCAAGGAGACGTGCGCTATCGACCCCGGTGAGCGCTCCATCGATACCGGCCCAGGGCCGTGCGGGGCTTCCCTGATGACACAGTTGGAATTCCACTTGGCGCCGTGATCGCTTATACTGACCGGGGTGGGGGGTGGGATCGCTGCGTCTGATGGATGAGCTTGGCTCCGTGGCCTCCAGAGCCACCTTTGGGACACTTTTAGTCTTCTTGTGGACCCCTCATGGTGTGGGGGCTTGGGATTATGGAATGTAACATCTGGGGCCGGTGGGGTTTGTGAACCGCGCAGTGTAGGGAATGACCCGCCTGTAACTGCGATGGGGTTAAAGGCTGGCCGTCGTGGCTGTATTACGTTATTGAACAGTGTGACATGTCACTAAGTTCAAAGAGACTGTATGTGAATGGTTGGCAGTGGTCATGGCGATGCAGTGAGTGACAGCTGTCCACCCCTCCCCCTCCAGCTCAGAAAGAGCAGATGAACAAGCCGTCCTTCCTCCTGGAGGACCCGCCCAGCATTTTCGGGTGGTTCAGCAGATGCCTGCGAGGAGATGAGGTGTCGCCCTTCCCTTACCTGCCCGGCATCTGTGAGAGGACCAAACTACTGGTGCTGGTAGGAGACGAAATGAGCCGCAGCCAACCGCTGGTGCTCAGTCAGAGCGTGTCAGCCTTTGGGGCTGTTATTTTCAGTCCAGCAGGGTCCACAGAATGGCCGATGCTGTTTTTGTCAGTCCTCTTATCAGAAAGAGGAGTTTTGCTTCCTGACTTTAGATTTCAAATTGTGAAATAGTTCTTTTGATGACCTGAGAAGGTCCCCGTAGTGATTACTTCAGCAAAGGTCACCTGCGACGGGAGGCTGCCCTGCGCATAGACGCCGAGGGTTTCGCATTAATCAGGGTCCCTGTGGTTGAGGACCAGGCCGGCACGGCCCTCGTTTCTGACAGCCCCAGAGGCATTGGCTGCAGAGCCGTCCACTGAGTCTCAAGTGACTCCCCCAGCTGGAGCCTGGCGTGCTTTTGGAAATAACTTTTAATTTATGCATTCGTTTGCTGTTCTCGTGTTGTATAATGAATTAAGCCCTGGGGAGCATGGAATCGTGTGTGTGGCCAGGCCTGACAAACACCGACCCCCCCCCCCCATCCTCACAATCCCACCCCGCGTCGACTGTCTGTCATGTGACCACACCGCCAACAGGGCGTACTTACCATTGTTGACATTTTTCATGTCCGGTTGGATTAATTGGCTCTGGATTGAAGTCGGAACCTGCGTGATATTCTGAAAGGTTTCCGCATTTGCAGCAGACATCATTACCGCCCCCCCAGACCAAGTGACTCCCACCTACTGGTAACAATAACACAGCCTGTCAGTTCCACTGCCGGCCCATGTTGCGACCCGGAGTGTGAGTGTCCGCACACGTGCTCGTGTGTCATGCGTGTTGCCCCCTCCTCCCACTCCAGAGCTTTGCCCTGTATGTCGTCGGCGATGAAAACTCCGTGACCGCTGACATCTCCAAATACCTGGCGAAGGTCTCCGCAGGTAGGGAAGGGATTGCACTGACCGAATCCCTCTGCTCAACTGACAGCCCTGAATTAACTTCCTGTCAAAGCGGCCACCAGGGGGAGTCAGCATGGGGCCCAAGCAGCATTTCCATCAGGGCTGCTAGCTCACATTGTAATTCTTAACCAGCATGTTTTAAATATGCTATGTGTGCCCTTCATCCTGGGTGGTCTGGACATTTCATTAATTCTTCATGCTGGTTTGTGATCGTTGTTTATAAGTCGATGACAATTGTCATGTCATCCTTTTGACAGGCCAGAAGAAAAATCTGAATGAGCAAGCGGGGCCCAGGTACGCTTTTCCTTTGTTGTTTTTCATGGTCCGCTGCCCTGGGCGCGCGACAGAGCGGCATGTGATCCCCACGTTTGCCTCTACGTGCCGTTCTGCATTTGATATTTACACAAAGGTCCTGCTTGTTACCATCAGCGCTGTTTGGCCTTTTCTGGTTGGACGCCTTGTTCATTTTTCCATGTGGTTCAGTCACGCTGGACGGGAGATTTTATTATGTGAGGTGACCTTGGGGATTAAAAACCTGGTAAAATGAAAGCGTTTAATAAAAACGTTTCTTGTTCCAGACAAACTGGCATCAAACCCAGCGCCCATTACTGCAGTTTGGCGGAGAAACTGGCTCTCTGGTTAACATCCTCAGGTGATAACTTCAGTGGCTCATTTTGTGTACCTCGCATCTGTCTTCTGGAACGTTTCGGCAGAGTGCGGTCACTTTGCTGTCTTGGTCTCTCTTGCTGTTTATACGGCGCTGTTCCCTGAAATAAGTCTCAGATCACTGTCTGCTTTGTAATGAGGTTAGTCTGGGAGTCTTTTTCAAATTTGGAAAAATCTCTGAAGTAAATTTTGGGTTTTACTGCTGGTCACAGAAGTATTTTGATTCTTGTGCTGTTTCAGTGGTATAATGTATATTTATTTTCTCCTGAAGTGACATTCCAGGAATTTCGGAACACCACAGTAGTGCTGCAGTTTCTGTGAAGTCTAAATATCGAGTGCTGGATTTAAAGGACTGTCGTCCTCTGTGGTCTGTGTTTGACCAGGCTTCACGCTGAAGGACCTGGAGTCGGTCCCCTTTGGGGTGGCCCTCCCGATACGTGACGCCATCTACCAATGCCGCGAGCAGCCCTGCTCCGACTGGCCGGAAGACGTCTGCCTGCTGATTGGCCGGCAGGACCTGACAAAGCAGGCGCACAGAGTCACGCTTGCCAAGGGCAAATCTGTGAGTCGGCATCGGGCGTATTGGTGTTCTCCATCCTGGTGCCCGTCGTTGTTTGGTACCGTGGAACCAGACTGGCTCAAAGCCCCTCTGTAGATTAGGAATCTGTGCACTTGTCTGGGATGTCACGAGTTCGGATCTGACAGGAATCATAAGACTGGTGGGTCCTTGAGCGAGCATTGGTTACGTTCCAATGAACCCGTCATAAGTAGAAAATATCATCTGTCGTATATGAGTATCATATCATATATGACACACTTGGGCATTTAGTAGATAGAATTAACTTTGGGAAAATTTGGTTAAACACCGAAGAAAACACTGCACTGTACATATGACTGGCCTGGGAACAGATCAAAATTCAAAGTCGAACCATTATAAAGCGAGCAGCAGCAGTACTGTCTCTTCAAGGCTTGTATTCGTCCCTTAAGATTTTGGAAGCAAGAGATTGCTTGTTTGTATGAGTGGGGTTCTTCAGATGCCCTGCACACTCTTTCCTTTCTCACTGTGTGATTGGTCGGCTAGACGATGGGCTCGGGGCTGTCCCTGGAGGCCCCGGCGGCAGCCGAGGCCGACGAGGAGGAGGACGGCATGGGAGACATCGAGGGCGACGTCACGGCGCTCATCTGGAGTCAGGACCTGCGTGTACAGGAGGTGTGCCGGCTGCTGCAGAGCTCGCGGCCCGTGCGCGTTAACGTGCCGCACCTGCCCGAGGTCAGCGATCACGAGTACATCGAAGAGAAGGAGAATAAGTGAGTTTGGTTAGACACACACCCCGGCTTGGTGTCCTGGGGGGCCGGAACGCAAACCACGCTGTGCTACGCTGCAAACACCACACTAAATATTACATAAACGTGTTCCTTAGTTTCTCAACCGTTGGAGGGGCGGGTGGGGGTCTGAAGTGACTTTCTGAGTGTCCCCCCGTAATCCTGATCAGGAGGGTGGAGGGGTGGATGGACGGATTAACTTCAGCAAACCCCTAATTACCCTGTTAGGCCCAGCGAGAAGCTACGCCCGCTTGACTGACATCTGATTGGTCAGTGTCCTGCGGAGAGAACTAGTGGGTGTCCAGAACCGGGAAAGGTCACATCTCAGGTCCGAGTTTTTAACGTCGGGGTTCACCTGAAGCCGGAGCTGCCGTCGCGCGTGCTGGGAATTTCCCCACGTGATCCAATCGGCGCCCTGCCGCTGAGTCACCCTCCAGGCCGCACAGTCATTTTGGGCCTGTTTTGAAGCTGATTGTACTTATCAAATCACTCTCTCACTGTAGCACTGTGACTCACCTAGGCAGCAGTAAGAGGCTCTGATTCCCTCACCCTCACGGCACGGGGGGGTGTCGCGTTCCGGGCAGCGGGGAGCTGTGTTTCACGCAATAAACATCCACTTTGTCTCGTATGACCTCTGACTGTTTGCCTCCGCTAACAGCTAGCGGAGTGCCGGGCCCTGCTTCGGTCTTCGGCGGTAACAGCTAGCGGAGTGCCGGGCCCTGCTTCGGTGTTCGGCGGTAACAGCTAGCGTAGTGCCGGGCCCTGCTTTGGTCTTCGGCGGTAACAGCTAGCGGAGTGCCGGGCCCTGCTTCGGTGTTCGGCGGTAACAGCTAGCGGAGTGCCGGGCCCTGCTTTGGTCTTCGGGGGTTTATCGCTTTTAGGGCCCCTCTGTAAAACACACGTTGGTGCCCCCCTACCTCCGCTCAGAATGTGTTGCTTCTTGTCCTCGGCAGGCTGCTGCAGCTGTGCCAGCGCACCATGGCACTGCCGGTGGGCCGCGGCCTGTTCACGCTCTTCTCCTACCACCCAGTGCCCACGGAGCCACTTCCGGTCCCCAAGCTGAATCTGACTGGTACGTGGCTCCTTCTCCCTACTCTGTTTGCCGTGTTTTTGCAGTAACCCCCGCCCCAGATACATCTTCCATCTCAGTCCGGCTGCCAAGGGTGACCTTTGACCTTTAGCATAAATGTGATCGGAAGGTCGTCGGTTCGAGCCCGGCCTCGGCAGGACAGTCTCATCTGTGGGCCCTTGAGCAAGGCCCTTAACCCCCAGCACCACGGGCATCTCTGCGGTTGGCTGCCCTTCGCTGCCAAACTTGCTCTCACCTATATATGTGTCTGTGTGTCATGGAGAGCAAGACAGGATCGACAAAAAGAGAATTTCTCCACGGGGATCAATGCAGTGTTATTATTATTGTGATTGTTATTTAATATCAAGGACGGGTCCCTTGTCTGTGCTGCTGGGGCATCTCTCCTGTCCCATCATCCTGTGCGAAGGTGCTGTTAGAGGCTCTGGATCCACTTAACGAGCGTGAGACACGTGCATCCCAGTGAAACCAACTTGTTTGGGGCGTGTGTTTGGAAGGACACCACAAGAAAGCCACTGGGTCCCTTTGATTCTTCAGCAGTCAGGCCACCAGCTCCGTGCTCGAAAGCCTCAACTACAATTAGGGCTTATTTTTTGCTTCAGGCTTCTTATTTCCTCCTGTTCCCATCAAAAAGGAGAATGTTCTGGATCCCAGGACTAGCGGTGGGCTGGGATCCGGAGGCTCTGTGCCTCTCCTCATGTGCTGGTGCCCCCCAGCATTGCAGCCTTAGGGTTAATGGGGGTGTGGCTCTTTTAAAGGGGTGTGGCTTAGAGACAGGTCTTCCTGGAGACTGCGCCCCACCCCCAATTGTGAGCTGGAGTGTGACCATTTGAACCAGTAATTCAGTTTCCCTCGCACCATTTCATACCCCTTGTGTCCCCTCCCCCTACCAGGCCTGGCTGCCGTGCCTTCCTATAATTTCAGTTCAATTTAGCGCCGCGTGTGGGCGCCATTTGGCAAGTGTCGGGGATGGCCAGGAGGCCGCCTGCGTTCAGAGAGAGGGGGTAGGGAAACCGGGGCTGCTGAGAGGTGTAAAGTCAGCCGCCTGATCACTCGTAGAAATACAAAAAACTGAATTAAAATTATATTTAATCAGGTAGGTTTTCTCATTGTCTCATACCCGCGTCATCCCACTGGCTGGTTTCCACCACTGGGCTTATCAGGTTTCATGCTCCAGCCCTCAGTCTGACTGCTTCCTCATTGGACGGCGCCCGTTCTGTTGCCCCGTCCCTCTGTCTCACTGTGCCTGCTCATTTGACAGAATCTGACCTGTTGCCATGCTGCTCTGGTCTCGCTGTGCTAGCCACCCTAAACATAACCCATCCCCTGTCCCTCCCCACCACCCTCCCGAACCTCAGGCCGGGCCCCACCCCGCAACACGATGGTGGACCTGAATAGCGGCAACATCGACGTCCCGCCCAACATGACCAGCTGGCCCAGTTTCCACAACGGCGTGGCGGCCGGCCTGAAGATCGCGCCGGCATCCCGCATCGATTCTGCCTGGATTGCCTACAACAAGCCCAAGAGTGCCGAGCTGGCCAACGAGTACGCCGGCTTCCTGATGGCGCTGGGGCTTAACGGGCACCTCATCAAGCTGGCCACGCTCAACATCCATGACTACCTCACCAAGGTGACAGCCCTCCCCCCCGAAGCCTCTTAGGGATCGTCTTCAAAGTGTCGTCATTATTACCATTCGGTGATTAACTGAGACCGCTTATCCCAACTTGCCCGTCTCCCTAAGAGACTGATTTTTCGAGTTTGCAAGGCGGCTCCTTATCACGCACTGTATGGAGAACAAAGAGTCCACAATAGGAGTAAACCTGAGCTACTGACAGCTGTTATAAACACAACTAAATATTTAGCCCCCGACCCCTTGCTTGTTAATTGAAAGCCTCTTGCTTGTCCCTGTTACATGACATTGTCTGCTGAGCTGTTTATTGTAGTGAGTTTTGAGGTTTCTTTTTTTCGGTTGTTTCGAGCGAGACGGAAGGACGGCGGGCCGTCCACACAGGACACAGAGTTTCCTATCAGCGCGGCTGAGGGCTTCTGGATCGGCTGTTCGCGTGGGGTGGTGGGGAGTGGAAATGGCAGGGCGCTGACATGCCGCGTTCTGAGGGCACCGCTGTTGGCCCGGAGGCCCTCTCATCCTGTTGTTTCTCACATGAAAGCGCAGGAGGAAGTGTATACTGCTGGGTGCCGTTTCGCTTTGACGTTTTCCATGAGTGTGACGTTGGTTAACCCTTTCATTTCCAGTTAGACCTGCCTTTGACACTCGGCTGTGGTCACTGGTGATAAGCATCACATCTGTGAGGTTACTGCGCCGAAGTATACCTTCAAAGCACTCACCCTCCCCTGCCTCACTCCCTCTCTCTCCTTTCGCTTGCTGTTGCTGGCTTTTTGGCTCTTTTTTTTAAACACAATGCAGGCATTGTTGTTGTTGTTGTTGTGCTGAATGGCCTTGCCTGAGAGCCGCCTTCCACCTGTGTCTAGCAGGCCTGCTGTCAACCACATGTGGTAACGGGAATCGTTTCATCTCACTGGTTGTTTGTCGAATCTCCCAGCAGAGACAGACAGGCGACTCGTTCACGGGGCACGTTAACCGCTGGCGCCATGGTGGTGTATTACAGTAAGGGAGCAGTGGTGTAGGGGACCGATGGGGAGAAATGGTGGGCCCGCATTCCCCTCTGGGAATTTAAGTCACAGGTAGTGATGTGGCCTCCAGTCCCCCAGGGGGCACTAGTCCTCCATGGAAGCTCTGGGAGTGTGTAAAGAAAGCTAGTGGGGATTGGGGTCGCTTGAGTATGACGGGGTGGGGGAGCAATCGACTCGGGTGCAAAAAATGTGTGTGATGTGGAATAACTGACAGGGGACCTCAGAGGAATAGATGCCCCCTGGCATCACAGCCCATATCCTCTTGGCTGGTAGGTGAACCCACCCATTTTGCCCCCCTCCACCCCAGGGTCACGAGATGACCAGCATTGGGCTCCTGCTGGGTGTGTCGGCCGCTAGGCTGGGCACCATGGACATGTCCATCACACGCCTGCTCAGCATCCACATCCCCGCCCTGCTGCCCCCCACCTCCACCGAGCTGGATGTGCCCCACAACGTACAGGTGGCCGCCGTTGTCGGAATCGGCCTCGTCTACCAGGGTACCGGACACCGGCACAATGCCGAGGTCCTCCTCGCCGAAATCGGTGCGTGCAAGTACCGCCCGTCCCATTCCATCCCATTCCGTCCTGTGCCGAGCCCTTGCTTACGTTCAGGCTGTATGTGGCTGACTGTCCCTCTGCTGTCACAGGGCGCCCCCCAGGGCCGGAGATGGAGTACTGCACCGACAGGGAGTCCTACTCCTTGGCTGCCGGGCTGGCCCTGGGCATGGTCTGTTTGGGGGTGAGTGAAGGACGAGGGGAGAGGATATAGGCTCTAGGTCCCCTGCTGGTCCTCCTGGGTACTGCTGTGCTACATTTCTTCAACTCTTAACAGCCTTAGTAATTAGAGAGATAGTCGTGGATTGAGAGAGGCTCCTTCAGTCCAGTGTTTCCCTACCCAGTCCTCAGGGGCCCCCAGACAGACTGTTTTTTGTTCCATCCCAGCTCCCAGCCAGTCAAGAACACCGAATCTTGGCATAGGTGTACTGGGAGCTGGGAGGGAGCAGAAATGTGGACCATCTGGGGGTCCCTGAGGACTTGCTTGGAAAACCCTGCTGCATTCAGCAGCCCTGCTACGGCGTGATGTCCTGACAAATTCCTGAAGTGTCTTTATGACCATCTGAGGCTGAGGGCCGCGTTTCCTTCTAGCGCCACCTACAGCCGAGCTGCATGCATGGTCTGACTTGTTAACCTTGCTACCCCTTCACCCAGCATGGCAGTAACCTGATAGGTATGACCGACCTCAACGTCCCTGAGCAGCTCTACCAGTACATGGTGGGGGGTCATCGCCGGGCCCATGCGGGAGCCAACCGGGAGAAACACAAATCCCCCAGCTACCAGATCAAGGTGTGACAGCCTCTGGACCCCCTCTCCCCCAACCCCATTTCACGCCGGTCATTTCCCTCGAGTCATTATCTGGAAACTTTCTTATTACAAATTTCGATCCTTAAGCAGTACGCCCCCTGCTGGTGTGCCTGACTGCCTCTAAGATCTCGACCTTTTGCTGGAGTGTGGCGTGACCTTCCTCTTCCTCCCTTCATGTCTGTGCTGTTCTCAGCTCCTCTAGTCTACATCATTTCCATAGCTTTTGAATGGCCACGTCCAAACGCTGGCACCCTATTTGCTTTGTCGGTTTATACATTGTTGTTGGTTTTTTTTGGCAGGAAGGTGACACCATCAACGTCGATGTCACCTGTCCGGGAGCGACGCTTGCCTTGGCAATGATCTACCTAAAAACAAATAACCGGTAATCCGGGCAAACCAGTTTGGATCCGGCTGCTGTGTTTTTCACCTGATCCACTGCTTAGCGATGCGCCGCGCTCCATGCGTCCGCCGTTTTTTCCCGTCGTCAAGGCTGCCTGTCATGCCCCCACAGGTCCGTTGCTGATTGGCTGCGGGCCCCTGACACCATGTTCCTCTTAGACTTTATCAAACCTGAGTTCCTGCTCCTAAGGGTGAGTCTGTGGGAACTCCCTCTTCAGAAACAGCGTCACGTGGGTCCCGGTCTCCTTATGGTGTTTGTTCCCCTCCCCCCCGGCAGACCTTGGCTCGCTGCCTCATCATGTGGGACGAGATCCTGCCAAACGTGGAGTGGATCAACAGCAATGTGCCCCAGGTGAGCATCTCTCTCCTGGGGGAGGTGGGGCCTCAGCCAGCCCCGCCCACTGGGACTCTCACACAAAGGCTGCTTGGTTACCTTCAAAGTGAACAGCTAGGAGATCAGCATCAGAGGCTGTAGGAGGGTAGATAGAGATTACGGATGCTGAGGGTCTCTGTAGTCTCTGTCCCCACATTGCCATCGGCCAACTTTATTTTTGGTTCCCAACATTCTTCTATCAGTTTTTGGTCTTTTAGCCTTTTCAGGTGGTGTGGAGGAAGATGAGATGGAGGTTTGACTGGACGGCTTTAGCCGAAAGTACACAGAAAACTGTACAACGATACGTGACTTCAGTGTGTACGTCGGCAGGCTCCACTTCCTGCCTTAGTGGCCCCACTTCCTGTATCTGCAGCTCCGAATTCCATTTACTTTGTCGGTGTTCCAGCGCATCTCTCGCCGGCTTCTGTTTGGCCGTTCCCGTTTTGGAATGGTCGGCGTGACGTGCATCTTCCCTCTGTGTGTGTGTGTGTGTGTGTGTGTGTGTGTGTGTGTGTGTGTGTGTGTGTAAAGCCCTGGTTCTGAGCACATGGTCCCTGGGCGTCAGTGATAATGAACCAAAGGTAACAGAAACTGAGTACAGAAATGAATAACAACCTCCTGTCCGCTACATATCTTCCCTTAGATTATCCAGGCACCTCCCTCTGAGGATATGAATATGGAGACCTTAGCGTGAGTATTGTCCACTGGACATTCTAATTCACTGCAGTTATATTTAATTTATTTACATTTGCTTGTCTCACAGATGCGTGTGTTAAGAATGTTTTGCTGTGTTAAGTTCTGGGACAGACGAGCATTTGAAACCTAGGGGGTGGGATTATTGTATGCTGTCAGTTGCACTATTGTTAACTTTCATTGGTTGAATCAAATTGTAGCCCCGCCCCTGATATTTTTTTGAATGCCCCTCTCTCCATTTTACGATGCAGATTTCACTCTGCGGTGTAGCTGAGCCTCTGGTGCTCAATTTAGGCTGCGGTTTCACCACGTGCTCCCCTCCCTTATCTAGGGACCGTGTTTCGTTCATTTCTGGAGAGACCGCCACAAACTGAGAACGGTGTGAGTTTCGCCACGGTCCCTAAGATCACTCTCTGATGTCCTGTTCCTCTTTTCACTCAGCCAAGCCCATGTCTACATCATAGCTGGAGCCTGCATGGCGGTCGGCTTCCGCTTCGCCGGGTCAGCCAATTCAGACGCCTTCGACTGCCTGGTAAACCAAATAAATCCCAGTGAGACTGAAGGACAGATTGTACCAAAGATGCACTGACATACAGTATAACCTGTTCACTTTAAGCAGCCACCCTTTTACCCACTTATCATGGGCACTCGGTTTTTCCCATGTCAGGAATCCTCTGTTATGATTAGCATGAAGCCCCCCCCAGTCATGTGACTTTGACAAGAAACACCCTGCTTACTCTTAAAAAAGATCCAAATTAGGAACAAGGCAAAAGCAGATCTGATACCTGCAATCTGGGCAGGGTAAATTAGCGTGAGGCTGGAATAAACAAAAAGTGCCAATGGAAGTGGCTGATTCTATGATGGTGATCTACAAACTTCAGTTTTTCTATTCCCACTGAAACTACTTAGAATGTCTCTTCACTAATCATGCAATTGTCCTTCCTCTCAACTGTAGGTTTTGTCACAAACAGCACCACTCCAACCGCTAATACAACAGCTCGTATGTATCAGTGTTCACAATCTCCTGCCATTGTTTCATCAGAATCGGTATATTAACTAACCAGCGTAAATTAGCGTGAGAGCACAATAAAAAAAACATCAATGGCATTGGCCAGTTTGACGCGTTATCTACTAACCAGACGACTTCTATTCTCTCTCTCTCTTCTGAAGCTGCTTAGATTATCCTCTTAGCTAATCATCCATTTGCCCTTTCTGTCTTCTGTAGGTTTTGTCACAAACAGCACCACTCCAACTGCTATTACAACAGCTGGTATGTATCAGTCTTCATCATATCCTATCAATGATTTCCAGATCATCTGAATCCGTATTTTAACTAACCAGCGTGAATTAGCGTGAGAGCACAAAAACAGCACCAATAGGATTGGCCAATTCTACGGGTGATCTACTAACCAGACTTTTTTTATTCTCTCTGAAACTATCCATAATGTCCCTTTTAGCTAACCAGTTGTCCTTTTGGTCTTTTGTAGGTCCTGTAACCAACCGCACCACTCCAACAGCTAATAATACAGCAGGTATGTGTCAGAATTCACCAGATACTGCCCTCCAAAAACCCGTGCATCACCTGGTATGTATCAATCTTCATGAGATCCTGTCACTGATTGCCAGATCATCTGAATCAGTAGATTTAGGGCCAGATTTACTAAGTAGGGAGAATTAGCATGAAGGTGCAATTTAAGAAAACACAAGGCCAGTTCTACAGGCGATGTACTGCACCGACTTTTTCTGTTCCCTCCAGTAGTAACTAGATATTCCTCTTAGCTAATCATCCAGGTGTCCCTTCTCTCCTCTGTTTATTATCAAAGAAACAAAAGTATTTATCATTTATTTCTTCCTTCTGTAGTTTCTCCCACAATCTCAAGTCCAAAACCCAGTATTTAACATTATTCATCATAAGCAATCCTTTTTACTTCATTCGCCTTACCCATGAAATTTAAAGACGCTGAAACATCGGGTATACAGTTCTTGTGAGCACTGTCAAAAAAGACACAATTTTGCTTTGCTTATGAGAATGAGTATCCCTAAACGGCTGGCGATTGTTCTTGGCTAACGAGACGGTTTCTCTTCCTTCGCAAAAAATTTTAAATACCTAGAATTTCCCCGTATTTAATCATCCAGTTGCCCTTTTTGTCTCCTATAGTTACTGTAAGAAAAAGCACCACTCCAACAGTTAAAAGAACATCAGGTATGTATCAGTTTTCATCAGATTCTGTTATTGATTACCAGATCTATTCTGTTCCCTCCAGTACTACCTAGAATTTACTCTTAGCTAAGCATTCAGGTGTGCTTTCACTCTTCTGTATATTCTAAAATAATATGTAGCATTGTTATTATTACAACATGAAATATTTAGTATTTAGCGAAATATTTAGTAACCAGTACCTGAGAATGTTCTTAGCCAGCCAGACTTTTTCTATTCCCTCTCAAACTACTTAAAATTTCCAATTAGCTCATCATCCAGTTGTCCTTTCTGTCTTTGTATATCCTATAACAAACAACAGGATTTGATATCATTTTTATTCCTTCCTACTGTAGTTTCTCCCACAACCCCAAGTCTAAAACCTGGTACTTACCATTATTTTTCAAATGCAATTTTTCCTTAGTCATTACATTTAAAATAACTGAAATATTGGGTATGCAGCGTTTTGTGAGTGTTGTTAACTAAACAGAATGTTTGTTTTGTTTATGAGTATTTAGATTGCCTGAAGTATTCCCATGGCTTTGTGTCACTTTGTAACTTCTTAAATATCACTGTCTCATTTCAGTCTTCTGTGTGTCATCCCACTGAAAGACATGCGTAATATTTCCCTTATTAGTCTGAATCATTATTTTTAAGAAGCATGAATAATTAGTATTACCGAATTTGATGTATTTTTTTATTCCTTGCTTCTGTAATTGGCATACTAGATTTTCTTGCTCAAATTAAGCCAAAACAGACTTTCTGAACATAACTCACATCCTGTCTCCAGTGGTATAGCATAGCAAACGGTATCTGTTGTGTCTTCTGATCTTCACTCCTTTTTATGATACAGTTGGAATACTATTCTGTGGCTTCTGATTTTTAGAATGATTGACTCTTTGTGAATACAAGAAGTATATTTATCTGACAGCTTCAGTGGTTGGTTGTTTCTGCTTAAAACATCCATATGGTTTTGCATCACGTTCGAAAGGCCTCAGTGTTAGCTAACTATTCCTGTTTTCTGTATGATCTCCCACTAAAATACTCCTCATTATAACATACAGCAGTACTATTGTTTATTTAGGACAACGTGGATTTTTTCTTGCACAGTATCTGAGAATACACTTATCTAGTCAGACTTTTTGTTTTATTTAATGCCAAGCAGTAAAATTACCTAGAATTTCCCCAGAATTTCCCCTAATTTTCCAGTTGTTTCTGTCTTCTGCAGCTTCCCCAGTAACAACACCGACTCCAACCTCATCAACATCTGGTATGTAGCCCATTCCTCATATCCTCTCATTGATTCTAGGATGATTTGTAATATTTACATTTTAGAAATCTAAAAAGTGAAGCAAACAGAATTTGAGAATTAAACGGACATTTAGACTTGTTTGCAAATGTTTCATTTCCCTGAAATATCCTCTTAACCTTGTCACTTTCAGATAGCCTCAGTATCAGTTTATAGTTCATGTCTTCTGTTTGTATTAGAATGTTCGTAGCTGACAAGGCTTTTCCTCTTCCCTCTGCATCCATTTAAACCACCTAGAAATTCCTATTAGCTAATAATTTTCAGATATGCAGTTTTGTTTGCAAGAATGCCTACAGGCTGAAATATCCCCTTGTGTCTGTGTGACTTCGTGACTTCTTAAATATCACTGTCTCATTTCAGTCTTCTCTTTGTCATCCCACCTGAAATGCACATATATTCTCTGATTCTTTGACTTATTAGTCTGAATCATTATATTTAAGAAGTATGCATGGTGAATGGTATGAATGCTGAATTTGATAAAATTTTTATTCCTTCTTTCTGTAGTTTCTCCCATGACCCCAAGTCCAAATACAAGTATGTACCATTATTCATCATAATAATATAATGTTATGATTTAATGTAATATTTTTTCCTGTATAAGCCTTAGTCATTAAATTTAAAGACACTGAAACATTGGGTGTTTTGGATTTGAGAACATTCTCAACTAAACAGACATTAAGTTTTGTAAGTATTCATTTTCAATGAATTACCATTTGTCTTTCATCTTTTTAAAGAATTTACACTGCAGATGTCATTTAAAATTCTACTCCCCTTTGACCAAGATTTGGCTAATACATCAAGTTCAAAATTCAAAACATTTAAAACAGCAATAGAAGCAATTGTAAGTATATGATCTTAAAATACTTCCAATGTTCAGATATTTACGATACACACACATTAGCTTACATATCATTTTTATGTTTATTTATTTTTTTTAACCAAAAGTTTTAGTTTATAGTCTTACTCTGCTATCATGGCTAATTCTAACATCATGATATCAGCATAGTACACATCAGTTTACTGTTTGACGCTGCAAAAATCAACCAGAATGCACTTGTGTACTAAGTATACATTTTGATTAACATGAAAATTGCTCCTTTACCCAGCTCACTAAACATTACACAAGTTTAC
>JAAGVU020000061.1:2706607-2732515 GCA_011763525.2 Mormyrus iriodes
CATGGAACCCGGGCGCAGACGTGAACCCTGATCCCAGAGGTGTGAGACAACAGTGCTAACCACTGCACCACCGTGCCGCCCGCATCCCCCCACATACAACCCAATTCGGTTTCTGGCTGGTTGTCCCCTTTAATCTCCGTGGCCACACCGCTGGCCGAGACAGCCATGGGAACTCAGACGTGTGGCACCAAGTTGTCAGAGGTTTCTCTCTATTTTGCATATCCTGCGTTACGCTTTAAGGCCTGACAGCAGATGTGGAAATACAGTGTGGCTGCACACTGACTCATAAATCTGTGCAGATGTGGAAAGTGAAGCAATAGCAGTCTGGATCAAACCAGATCTGTCTTTACACACCTCAGCTCACCGGCTCTCTCCCCCAAAACACTGGGTGACATGGGGCCCAGAGGGGCATGGGCACAATCTGTGTCTGAGCTTTCACTGTTGGGATAGTAAAACGTCTGAATGGAGCCAGTTACTGCAAACCGCCGCTGGGACCGTTGGGCATCACCATGCAGAAATGTCAGCAGAGGCAGCCCCACCCCATTGATAATTTGTCCTGACACTGGACAATTGCTAGATTAAATATCAGGGGTGCTGTTTCACAGGAGGGAGGCAGGATCTCCTTTGTGGGACGTTCCTTCCATGTCACGACTTGTTCCCCTTCCAAACATGAATAGGTCTTGCGGCTTAAAGGGCCATGAGCCGATTCAGGGCCAGGCTGCGAGCCTGTGGCTGGTGACGTCGGCCCACTGGAATGCCTCTTATCTCCCTCCACGTGGCCGTCTCACACCGCATACAACAAAAGGGCCCTTCCTTGTACCCCGGCCAAGCTGAAGCACCATGAGAAAAATTTAAGCTGTATTTTTTTTGTATTTTTTTTTAAACTGCAGTGCAGATAAGATGAGTTTAGAGTGCTGAGCGTCATTTCCCAGGGCGTAGAGCCACAGCTGTTTTTTGGCGAGTTTTGAGAGTTGCATCTAAATGGGAACAGCAGAGGAATTCCTCTGGAAAGGGATGTTGGTGGAGGCGCCCTGGGCTTTCCTGTTTGCTTTGGCTCCGTGGCTGATGCTCGCAGTATCCCGTTATGCGCTGTGTACGCCATGCTGAAAGGGCCACCTTTCTGCTCACAGCAAACGCATTCCCCGTCTGGCTCCACTGCAGACACAAGCCGCTCCGGACAGGCTCGTCTCTGCAGTGTTACAATAAAGCGTCTTGCAGTCTTGACACTTTAATACCACTTGTTATTCTATGGGGCCAGTGAGCCTTTTCTTAATGACACAACAGCAGGGAGCTTCCTGGGAACGAAAACGTCTTCTGATTCATGGTCTTAACCGCTAAACAAACTTACATGTGTGACATGAGGAGAACAGTTCACACATAAAACACTGCATTGTGTCGTTTGTGTTTAATTTTTATGTTCAGATGTTGTTGCCTATTGCCACGACCTATTAATAATCTGCTTGTTAATACACCGTGTGTGTCTGGAGAGGGGAGAAACAAACATTTGAATTTCTGAGAGATGCTCAACTGTACAGCTGTGTTGAGCCTGTTTGAGCCGCCGGAATACACAGCAAATAACTCTCTGAGTAAACACATTCCAGGGTAAGTGGTCTGTGGTGGATGCAGCGTTCAAGGCTGCAGGAATTATTTCATTATCTGAGCTTAGGTTCTCAGAGGGGAAGTGTGACTAGCGATCTGAAGTCACGTGGAAATGAGCCACTTCAAAAACTGGTGTGAAGGCCAGGAGCGAGATCCACACGTAGCACTGCTGTCCTGTCTGCTCTGGGGCACAACAAAGGCCAGATCTGTTGCTTAGCAATAATTCAATGCGCAAACATCAAGAACAAGCTACATTTGTTGTTTGAATGTGCACTGGGCACATGGAGAATATCGAAATGCTACAAGTTACAGCAAATTAACACTCATGTTTACTACATATGTCAGTCCAGCAAGCAAGATCTGTGTGGACTGACTGGGCGTGTTCCTCTTTGCCTATATCATAGGGGACAGGTCCCTGTTTAGCCATGCTAAAACACTTCATTATGGGAGATCCCTGCTCTTCAAGAGGAAAGCAGAAGAAAACTTCCCACCTGTTAGTCTGATCACAAAGGCACAGGCTGGCACTTTTCAGGTCCAGCATGTCCAGAACAGGCGGAAAATAAATGTAAAAATGTGACCGGAGTTCCTAAATATGGCATGGCACGTGGGACGCCGCAGGCAGGAAAAGCTGGGGGCGGAATACACGCTTTTTCCATGGAGGATGGGGAGAGCCGCGAGCGCCTGCAGCAGCGCGAGCTTCACAGTTTCCGTACAGCACCCTGCAGCCAAGTTTGCTGCGTCTGTTAATAAGTTAGCATCCTCAGTTATACGCTGCGAGTTTAAGCCGTGGGTATTCGTTTTTTAGGACTTACATTAATTGTATGGTACAATATTGCGCAAAAGCTGAAATTTGCCCACATAATGACGAATTCCGGCACTTTTTTTTTCGTTGAAACCGCATTAGGTCTTAGACGTCTGCATGAGATACGAAGCTCTACACACGTTTCTATTTATTTCAGTCTGAATGAACACTCTTTGCAGGTCTTAGAAAAAGGAAAGGGCGAACGTGCGTGCGTTTTTTTTTTCCTGAGTGAAACTTTTTAGTAGCAGTAGAGAGCCGTTGCTGGTAGATGTCAGTGTACGGGGTGGGTGTGACCGAGCAGAAGGGAAAAGCCACGGTTCAACCGCTGACTTGCTTTGAATGGCAGTAGAACTGCGAAATCCAGCCTACTGGGTGAATAGTGAGAGGACAAGCCAGCCTGGCAGTGAGGGTCAGTGTCTGACTGCTGCAATCCGTGGAAGTTCATCTGATCGACAATCACGCAGATGCTCGTAGTTAAAAAGCGCCCCGCGCCTCCGGTCCCTGACCTTCGAGTTTCCAGCTCCGGAGGGGAGAAGCGACGGTGCACGGTAAGTAGCGAGAAACTGAGCAGCACCCCGCTGGCTGCGCGACCTGAGAGAAAGCCGCGTCTCTCCAGCCGGCCGTTTCGCTGCGTGTGCGGCATCAAATGCTTGCGACAAGCGGCACCTTTACCTTCAGCAGAGTTCTAGCACTTACAGCTTGGACTCACACACACCGACTGCATTTCGTGGCTTTCTGCCTTATTAAATGGAAAGCTGACAGCTTAAACCTGATGCTCGATCCCGAGAGCTTTTCCAAGAGAAATGTTACAAATTCCTAGGCAGAGCCGCGTGCACGTTTGAAATGGAAAAGGCTCGCGCATGCAGCGATGCATCGACCATTATCGACCAGAGAGGAAGTGTCAGCAGACACTGGAGATAGTAAAGTCAGGCTTCCTGTACCCCCCCCCCCGTTCTGCATTTCAAACTAGACAGCTCCAAACGTATGGTTAGAGTGCAGAGTCATGCAGTTTCACTTTGGTGCGCTGCGTGGCGGCCGGCCTGGGGGGGCGTGTTCCTGCCGCTGCCCGCCGCACCTGTTCAGCTGTATCTGGGGAGAAACCGTCCGGCCTTTCGGCGCTCTGCCGCACCTCATTGACGAGATCCTTCGCCCCCTCTCCTTTCGCTTCTCCAAATATAAATGTCCAGTCAAAAGTTTCCGCTTCTTCCAGCCTTTTTTTCGGGAGGGGCTGTGCAGCGCGTTTAAGGCGGGGGAGCTGTGTCGCTTTATAGGGCGTATGCCTATGAATGTCTCCGTTTGCAACATTTTATGTATTTTAGGGTCACGCATCAGAAAAGAGTTTGCCTTCATTCCCCATATTGCCACGTGGAAATCAAATAAATGATCCCTTTAAAACTAGAATTTTCGTGCAATTATTTGTTTCTTTGGGGGGGGGTGGCTTTCATATAACATGGCACTTAGACTTACTTTGATAAATGAACCTGTAATCTTTCCAGTGCAGCGTGTGGCCAAAGTCATTGTTTGTCGGGCAAATAGATAGGTAGGCCAAGAGCTTTTTTACTTTATTACAATGTCAAAACACAGGACCGTTGTTTCTTACAGGACACAATCAACCTATTTTTTTCAGTATTTCGGTATTACAGTTCTGGGATTTCCCAGCGCCGCGTTCATTCATGTGGTTTTTGTCTAGCAGAAAGAGCGAGGGTGCAATTCATTTTTTGAATAGAATGGTGTTTTCCGTTTATACCATTCTTAAGCGGCATTAAGCCCAGGGCCACCGCTGTATGTTTCCAAGGCTTAAATGTAGCAGAAATGTATGTTTTAAAACAGGGAAACTGTCTAATTTTCAAACAGTATGTGTAATATGTATACATAAAACAGGAAAGGACATTTATTCCGAACTACGACTTGTAGCTACAGTAATACAGAGGTAAAGGAAAGGTTTGAGGATATAAAAGTATTTCAGTAAGGAAACGAGTTATTCCCTGCAGTGCCGGACTTTAAAGGAAGTGTAACTGGGTGAATGTAAATAAGGAAAATGGGCCTTATCTATGGGCGGTCACACCGACCTTTTCGCCTGCAACTTCATACATGAACATAACTTCTGTGATAAACACACTTTAGTTCATTTTATTACTTAATTATACTTCTTATCCCATCAAGACAATATTAGGTTCAGGAGTTATTTTTTTTAAATGATGGATGGATTAATATATGTTTTTTTTTCTATGCGCACTACAACGCCTGGTTCATTTATAAAATGCAATTCAGAAGCGTATCTCACAGTGGATTAAATCAGACGCCACTGAAAATTAAATCACATGGCAAAGAGACATCTAGGTTACGTGTAAACGACGAGCTTCAATGTCATTAATGATCAGAGGAAAACCGACAAAGTACGTGGGGTTGGGTTGGGGGGGTCCGCTATATGATGATTATGCAGCGCTATTCGCAGAGGGGGTTTTGCAAAATCGCCGACGCTGGACTTCATAGAGCAATCAGTGCCAGCTGAACCGAACGCATATTATGGGTTTATAGCTTTTTGGCTGCCTCCCGCAGTTTGGGGACGTTTGTGAGGCGATACTGCAAATTACAGCAAATATCAAGTCAAGGCGCCACTCGTGCCAAAACGAAATCTCGTCGTACATTTTTATTTGAGTGGCAGTATGACTGAGAGGCGACCGCTCTTCTGTAAATGAATAGGGTGGTGGTATGCAGCTTGAAATTGCTGCACGATGCTCTAAGGCTTCCAGTAAATCCGGCAATCGCTGCATCACAGAAGAGGAAGTGGTGGCTCGGAGGTCATATATCAAGAAAACAGTATTTTTGAACACGAGGCCATTGAGACAGTTAAAATTAGTGCCAGTTGGTTTTGTTTTAGAGACTTGCACTCTTTCGGAGACATATAAGGCTACATAAACCTTATATTACAATAATTACGGTAGAAACTGTTCGTTTTCATTATTTAGGGCTCAAACGCCTTGGCCTTCTGTACACGTGTATGCAATCGTATACACATTAACTTTTTCTTTCAGTCAAATCAGATGCATGCATTTTTCCACGAACATTTTGGAAAGATAAAACCGTTTGAATGGTCTGCAGTCTCGTTAACGATCATGGCCATAAATTAAAAATAAAACGCTATATGTGTGTTTACAGTATACACACCTTCCAACTCCCACGTTTGTGTGTACGAGCAGCTGACTCATAAGTATTCTTATATACCCCAGTCATGGCAGGACCAGTTGCATACATACTGTGACAAAGGCGGACATGCGGCGGCATTTGATTTGTAGAGCATGTCAGCTACATATTAACATGCATGTGCTGAATCCTGGAGGCTTTTGGTGAAGGTGTGAAAGGTAAACTTAGTGAGAAATGCTTCGTTGCAGGCTCACTGTAAAGTGTGAATGAAAGTGTATGTGACGGTTCCCTTTTCAAAACGGAAGCGCGCGCTCGGAGCGAAAAGCGCGAGCTGGGAGCCCATAAAGCCTGTCATTTTGGCAATTTCGGTGGCAGTGAAGCCAGATAAGCGTACTCATATCGGAGGCATAGAAATATGGTCAGGAGGTCGTGGAAATATGCCTCCATTTCGTAACATAACCCAGCGTGTCCGTGTGGGGGATGCACCGAACGGTGATCCCTACGAAAAACGTTCCTTGCAGTAACGCAGTTGCAGCTGCGTGAAAACGTTACGGTTTAATGAAATTTTGCAAAATTACAACATTGCTAAAGTGTGACATCGCTAATATCGTGGCCCTTCCAGTTTGTCCCGATCTCTTCGCTGTAGATCTTAGCGCAAAAGATGTTTCTGCATATACATGACTATGGCGTGCACGTGCTGCCCCCTGCTGGTTGAGCAAAGAAAATGCACATATTTTCCTTTTGTATTGACCGGCCTTGAACCGTTTCCCCAAAAACGTGTCTTTGAAACATGTTTTGGTCGCGATGAAGAGAAAACGGACATTGCCTTAAAATACACATTGGGAAGCTTCCAGGTTTAATAGTTCAGTGTTCCACAGGAGTCAGTAAAAAGAGGTAAGTGTCTTGTTTTAGTCGCAGCAGTGCTAATAAATATTAATTTAAGATATTAATATATCGAGCCCTGGGCCACCATTGCGTTAAGGGCAATTTAGTGTATGAAACGATCTCTCTTTGGCACGGCTCAATTTACCATTTAAAAGTCAAACAAAAAGAGCACTTTACCAGCAACGTAACATTCAGAGCTTCCACAGACCGATGTGCTACAAAACCCAAGGCCATAAATGAACATGCCAACTAGCGTGAAACTAACATGTTAATATTGATTCAGGCGAAAATCGCCAAAAGGCTAAAGATCCGCACGTCACACGCGTGCAGGTATATCATGTTTAATGCGATAACATGTGGGTTTCCTCCACGTGCCTCACAGTCTAAAGTCTAAAACATGGAATGCGATGTGAGTAAACGTCGGCAGTGTGTGTTTCCTGTGCCGGGCTGGCACCCCCCTGCAGCGGCCGTCCTGCCCCTCGGGGATGGGCTCCAAGCTCACGATGCCCCGCCTTTGATAAGCCCTCATGGATGATGGGTGATTCCTTAGCACTCCACTAGGGGGAGGTATTTCCGCGCATGTGTTTTTATTACTGAATCGGTCTGTCTAAGGGCTTTACAAGTGTATTACATTTATTCAAGTTTTAGCTACGGCTGTTAAAAAATCAGCGACATCTGGTATAAAGCAACATCTGGCCGTTACATGTGAACAAAGAGCAGTGCGACAGTTTCCTGCTTGTAATGTAAATCATATTATAAAAATCAGTCATGAGAAAGGGCCCACAAGACACAGGACATGTATATATAAAGCAGTTGATGATAAGGATAAACCTTGATGTTTATTTTTGAAATCTCAAGGTGATCCCTTCACACCTATACATTAAGCAGACCACCAATCCAGTGCAGTAATTGTATAAAAACTCCAAAAATATTCCACATTTTAAGTTGCGTTAACAATTGGACTGGCGTGTTTCGGCAGTTGGGAGAGTGAATTGTCGAGTCTTCAGAGCCCATCTCTGGTTAATGTCTTGTAAATAGGAGCCAGCTGGACTGGGCTTCGTTTTAACTGGTTGCAGAGGTAAAGTAGAAATCTTGTGATGCTGTAATGCTCAGGTGGACGCAGAGTTGCCTTCTGGGCCTGTATGGAAGAATGTGGCCTCACTAATAGTTTCAGTCAGCTGCCATTCCTCACAGACCATGTTCACACACAGTCAGTTGTTAGGGTCTGTACTCGGTCTTGGTCATGTTAGGGTCTGTACTCGGTCTTGGTCATGTTAGGATCTGTACTCAGTCTTGGTCATGTTAGGTCTGTACTCAGTCTTGGTCATGTTAGGGTCTGTACCCGGTCTTGGTCATGTTAGGATCTGTACTCAGTCTTGGTCATGTTAGGGTCTGTACTCGGTCTTGGTCATGTTAGGTCTGTACTCAGTCTTGGTCATGTTAGGGTCTGTACCCGGTCTTGGTCATGTTAGGGTCTGTACTTGGTCTTGGTCATGTTAGGGTCTGTATTCGGTCTTGGTTATGTTAGGGGCTGTACTCGGCCTTGGTTATGTTAGGGTCGATACCTAGTCTTGGTTATGCTAGGGTTCGTTATTGGTCTTGGTTTTAGCAGGGATCATACCCTGTGCATGTTTTGTCAGAGTCCATTCCCTGCCTGCCCCCCAGCTCACTTTTTACAGTGACGGTGTCGAGCTGTGTACATTGCTTTTGACAAATCGCAAAACCCATTCGATGAGATTTCTTAAAGGGGGTATTAAAAAAAATAAACCTTTGCAGACTCTCTCGAACTGAGCAGAATGTGACATGTTTGCTGTTTTTGAGAAGGACAGGATTATATCTGTAGAGTGTGTGTGCGTGTTCTACTGTGAAATTCGGGTGGAGGCACGCATGGCGTCATTATCTGCCAGGTGCTTGGACTGGCACAATGCCCAGGTGTTGTTCACAGCCGCACAGTACCACCTGACTTCCTCCCAGATTGGTGCCCAGGTGCTCAGGCATGGCTGACGGAGGTTCAGACACTGAGTGCTGTCTTGTGGTCTGAACCAGCCTGGCAGGTGGCTGCTCTGTGTCTCAGAGGTGTGTGCATACAGGACTTAGTGGGTGCCTTTTACTGCGCAGTGTTTGTGGTTGATCCTCCCCGAGTCGTCCCACCCTTCCAGGGCCGTACAACTGCCTCATGCTGATCTGTCTTCAGTGCAGACTGTGAGAACTCATCCAGGTTGTGCTCTTCAGGGCTTACTGGCCTGGGGTGTGGATTCCAGCCAGCCAGGGGGGAGGGGGGAGGGGGCTAGGGACTATCATTGTGCAATAGAAGCGGCAGTAAAATTCCACCTTTAGAAAGGATGAATAGTTTAAGGAAGACTTGCATGTTGCCAGATTGGTCATTCTGGGATGGTCACCTATAGGACGCACATGAAAATGCCCCTAATATATCTGATCCCGCATTCGGCTAGGGATACCTGCGGGCGAACATGAAGAGAAGAGCCTAACCTCAGAGTCTAACCCTTGTAAATGAGTCTTTTGCAGCCCCTAACATCTGTCCTTCATGTGGTGTATACTGTGAACACAACATGGAGTCCGGCTACAGTGAAGCACTCAGGCATTCCTCAGCATGGGACTCAGTCATACTGTCCCTTTGTGGGAGGCTGTCTTGAGCCCAGCTCCAGAATTGTCTGGAAGGATGTTGCCATGACTACAGGGCATAAAAGCTTGTCTGTGGCAAATAGGATGTGGACTGGACTCCCGCATGCTTTCTGCGGAACATAGAGGCTCGTATTTTTGATGACGTCACTGGTTGAACGGGGCAGCTTAATGACTCGTCGCCCAGTAGGCAGAGGGTACGCTTGGCTGAGGACGGGGATGGTGTACCTTGTGAATTTAGGACTGGTGTTAGTATCTCACGGCCCATCGTCCCCCAAATTGCGAGGACTGAGTATTTCTGCAAGTGTTTTGTCGGGCTTCAATACTCTGGTTCCGAAGGGTCTTGGAGTTGCCTCCTTACGGTTTCTTAAGGACTTGAGATGAAGCTAATGTTAGGGGGATCCTATTCCTCACAGAGCAGCCATTAAAGCTTCAGAAGAGTCTCCAGCACTTCCTGATGAATAAGGCCCAGTTGTGCGTGTGAATAGCCTGGAATATTGATTCCCTAATGAAGCCCCCCACAGATGCTGAAAGTTCTCATGCCTTCATTTTATTTCTTGGTCAAGCCTGACGGATTCTCCACCTCAGACCCTGGGCCTCGCCAGAGGGGGGTATGGAATTGCAGGATATTGATTAGCTGTTTTGTGTCACCACCCCCCCGATTGACAGGGCTCGTTCGCAGCAGTAATGGCAAGCAGTGAGAAAGTGTCCAGGATCGACTTCACACGCGAGATCAGCGCCATTATCAGGACACACGGGGCTGGGGCCCCAGCTGCTGGCCCCCCCCTTGCATGTGTCTGCTGCATTAATGGCAGTGCCGAGCTCTGCCCTGTCACAGGCCACCGACTCGTATGCAAAGCAAGCGGCATTTGTGTGCGCGTACGTGTGTGAGTCAGTGTGTGGCGGCTAGTCCGCGGTATTCAATAGATATTCCCCCTAAAATCGAAAATCAGAGATTAAGCTTAGTCACGCATAGCACATGCATCATAAGTCAGGAAAATACATCAGAGGTCGGGCATTTAGGGACCTCTTGCACCTATACCGTAGCGAAGTTCGTCTAACCCATTGCATTATGGGTCAGCGTGCATCACACATCAGTACACCACTCACACCATTAGTACATCAGGACTTTCTAGAAGACCTATCTTTTCTCACGGACAGATGCAAATCAAAATCTGCAGGATACCTTATCTCAATAATCTCTGGGGGTCCCCCCCCACCCCTGCTGCACCTGCAGTTTGCCAAGCCAAGTGACTCCTGCAAGCTGTCTGGGCGATGGGGGCAGAGACGGCTGTTTCATGGGGCCGTGCTTACCTCCGTGACACGAGTTAGCTGATCATGTCCAGCCTGAGTACGTCGAAGAGCCTCGTTCCATAACTACCAAAGCTGCTCTTTTCTTTCACTCACTCAGTGTTTCCTTCCAGACATATAAACAGTCACATCATTGCAGAACAGATCATTTTATAGCCTGCTGACGTCAGCTTGAGCAGTGCAGTGTGGCAGTAGCCCAAGGTGGGTTTAGAGAATGTAGCAGAGCAGTTTGGCTGGGCTCAGGGCTCCCTGCTGATCACAGCATTCGCTACTGATCACAGTCTCAGTGATGATTGCAGACGGAAGCCTCGTGACCATGTTAGCATGTATGCTAGCAGCTTTTTAGCATACACCGTTACAAACACTGATTCAGTCTTTCTGCTCTGATCTGTCACCGGTTTTGTGGCATTGTCTGAAAACGGAATGTTTGGAAGCATCAAAGGTGGTTCCAGTAGCTTGTGATCTGTAGTTTGAATTCAGTCACACTCTGCAGTTTGGGATTAACGGTGACGTCTTTGGACTGGGCAGGCATTAGCCCTGGGTGTGTCTGGGGAACACAGCCAGCATGTTCCTGGGGGAGCTTTGAAACTGCTTGGGAGAAATGGTACTTGGGGAAGGTTTCAGGTTTGAGAACCAGTGGGGGGTCTTCTGTTGTGCCTGTTATTTCAACACAAAGTACAGCGATTTTTACATCTAAGTCAAATTATGCCTGATACCCACCTGATTCTGGATAAAACTTGTGATGCTGTTCGTTTGAGTCCCGTGACGGGATTTGTTGGGTGAAGGGTCTTAATTCAAAATTGATGGTGTAACTGGGTCAAACTCCAACATTTTAAGCTGGATAAATTAACTTTGATAGAAATAACAGCTAAGAAATT
Source organism: Mormyrus iriodes (assembly GCA_011763525.2). NCBI lineage: Eukaryota > Metazoa > Chordata > Actinopteri > Osteoglossiformes > Mormyridae > Mormyrus > Mormyrus iriodes. The sequence goes on from JAAGVU020000061.1 coordinate 2,717,867, forward strand.
TGTCAATAAAATGTCACGTCCACTTCCAGAAAAACCATATCCGAGCCAAATATTTAGAAGGATTTTGGCAGTTTCCCGTCCAGATGTCCATGTCACACATGTATCCCACGTGGAATGTGACATGCATCCGGCCGATGGAGCCCACCCACGCCATGTGGAGGGGGGGCTGCTGCTCATCTCATAATGCAGGGCCTGTTCTTCTGGCATCTTCCGGCCTGTTTTGATTTGCTCAGAAAAACCTGTGGCTGTGCCGGGGCTGGTTCATGTCCTGTCTTCCTGTTATTTGACTGGTGAGACCCCCCTCCCCGGTGTCGAGACGGGCTGCCGGGGCTGGTTCATGTCCTGTCTTCCTATTATTTGACTGGTGAGACCCCCCTCCCCGGTGTCGAGACGGGCTGCCGGGGCTGGTTCATGTCCTGTCTTCCTATTATTTGACTGGTGAGACCCCCCTCCCCGGTGTCGAGACGGGCTTCCGACGCAGTGTAACAAGGGAAACTATGATGGAGCAGAACAGTTAAGACCTTATGAGATCAGACAGGCGGGAGGGAGGGCCCTCGGGGATGCAGGCTGCACCTGCTCGACAGGACGGGCCCCCCTTGTGGGTGTCAGCTTGCTGTTTAGGGTAGGTGCACACATTTTCGGGTAATTTTACCTCCAATAATAAACGTAGATTGTCTGTATTTCTGCATGCACATCAGAGATCCCCCACGCAGGTTATGATTTTCACCCAGGGCACTACAATTGGGAGTCCACTGCATGGCCGTGAAAATGACCACTCTGACGTTTAAGGTCACAGGAATGGATGAATGGCTTATTCAGATGCACGGCTGAGCGCTGCTCGCAGATCATCGTACAGAAAGTCCTCTCTCTCTGATTCAGTCCGACCGGGACCCCTGTTCCTGTTACTCAGATGTGAACATGACGTAACACCCACCCACTCACCTAATGGCATCTGCAGGCCCACGTTGTACCTGATGGCTGGCCAGTTTCACATTTCTGCATTCTCTGTTCTTTTCCAGTGTTTGAAGGATTGACCCTTGAATACCAGAGTATATTCTTGGACTGGAAATACAGCGTATTAACTTTTCAGCTGAAGGTCATGTTATGCACATCCCAGTATAGTCCCTTGTACCTGTTCTTCTAAGTCAGATCCATCTTCCTGTTGCATTCATAGCCCCCCTCCAAACCCCAGTATAAACATGTGGGTTGTACAAAAAACTCCCCCACAGCCCGTTCATGGGAAAATGACTTGTGTTAATTGAATTGGGTGCTGCCCTGGGACCAGTAGGCCAGTCGGATATGGAAAAGTCTTGCTCAGAAGCGTGGGAATGGAATCCACAGGGAGAGGGTCATGTGATCAAAGTCTCCTTCTCTCCATTTTTCTCCCTCCTCCCCATGGGGCCTCGGATGACCATATGGTCAATGTGTGTGTGGTTAGCGGAGCTCAGGGGTCCGGGCCAGCCCTGGCTAGAAAGGCCCCAGGTCTTCAGAATGCCACTTTCCAAGGCTCAGCTAATGTCTGTCAAGGGCAGAGAAGACATTTTTTAAGTAGTTTGGTGACACTTTACTTGACGGGGCAGAACCACTAGCAACTCAGTTACTACTCAAGTACAAGTCATGAACAAATATAGTCACTACTTGAGAGAAAACATCTATTATGACTCGGTAATGATGAATTAACATGATGTGTGATAGTATGTAACGAAAACTTAGTTTGTGGTTAATTAATGCATAAGTAATAGCCTAATATCCAAGTTGGGATAGACTGTCTCTGTGAACAGCACCCCGAAATGGGTAGCCATGCTCGCCGAACGCAGTGTCAGAATATAACGATTCATTTCTCATTCTTAATGGGCCCATTTTTTTCTTACCAGCAAATGTAAGAGGTTCACCTAAACTGAGCCTTAAATGTCGAGTCGCATTTCTCAAACAGGGATGCTGAAGGAAACACCATGCGTAAAAAGGGGCCAGTTTCGAGGCGAAATGAGTCACGCCGGGCCGCTTTACTCATCGCAAAGCGATTCTCTCACATCGCAAGTATATATAGAGCACACGAATACCGTAAGAGGCTCGTGTTGTTGACTGCAAGCTCCAGAGAGGAGAAATTGAAAGCACGGCATGCAAAACCTGTGTGTGTTTTTGAAAAGGGCACCTAACGTGGTGGTAAAGGACGTGACCATGGTTAAGTGTCTTCAGTTTCCAAACATATGAATATAGATATACATACAGAAATCATCGGGGTGCTTCAGATCTTAGACTGACTGCATGCTGGGCCCTGTACGAAGGCCTTTACTGCATGGGAGCCCTGTACGAAGGCCTTTACTGCATGGGAGCCCTGTACGAAGGCCTTTACTGCATGGGAGCCCTGTACGAAGGCCTTTACTGCATGGGAGCCCTGGAAGGGATATTGGTCACTGTGAAAATATTAATAATCATGTTGTAGTTTTTGCCTCCAACTACAACTCAGTCCCCGACATCAAAACACAAGAAATGTTTATGGTTGCATTTTTGGCCATTGATATCAGCGGATATCTTTTTTATGCACAATAACACGAACCAGACTTAGACATCTGGGTGAGGGTGGTGATGGTGGTGATGGTGATGGTGGTGGTGGTGGTGGGGGTGGGGGCGGGGGCAGTTCAGAGACTTTCACGATACTGATAGTTATCATGGTACTCTAAAATTCATACATAGAACACAGAAGATACGGCTGGTGGTTTTCTGATTATGGTGAGCAAATTGTTTTACTGATGGCATGTTACAGGTATAATGATAAATTACACCAAAAACTCAAGACTCAAACAGTGACGGAATTTGTGTAAAAATAGTGCATTATACAAGAACACAAGTGTTTGGGCTACATCACGATACAATATTCAAATTGATGATGTTTTGAAACTTCATAGTAACGATACAATATTGTATCGATATATTGCCCTGCCCTAAGTATAGCCATGCTTATTATGCATTATGAATACCTTATGAAGCTCTCATCTATAATGCACCTTTATAATGCGGTACCAAACGTCCTTAATCGCATACCGACCATTTGAATGCATTATGAAGGTATCTATAGAGCATTAGAAATGACAGCTTCAAGTAAAATGTTACCAAGATAATTTATGGGCATGTTGCGTTTGTTTCCTGCTGGTTTAGATTTTATTGATCATGTTCTCATCTGCAAACACAAGTCTGTTATTTTCCAGTTTGGGTGACCTTCACCCTTCCCCGGTCCTACGTTGTAGTTTAGGAGTCTTTTTTTCCCCCTAATCCTGTGCTCCCATCTCCTGTTCTGATTGGAGGAATCTAACATTTTTAAAGTCATCTGAATGCACTGTGTACAGCGGCAACACCAAGACTCCTCCACATCACACATGATGTCGGCTTGCTACGCCACGTTATTCCAGTTGTTATGGCAACCCACCACGCGATATGGCCTATGGTCCTTATCAGGGCACCTTTTAAATCACAATGCCTCAGTACAGTTTCCCATGTGGGCCTAAAACACGCCTGGTTGGTCTTGTATCAATCTGCAAAAACAGCCAAATATGACCAAACTGCTAATCTCTCAGTCGACTGCACTGTTCCTTTGTATAACAGAGATATTTGAAATGTTTCAATAATAATAAAACGATAAAACCCCATATTGCCATAAACTGTTTAAATATATTAATACACACATTTTCGGAGGCCAAACTATTTTGTTTTAAGATCATTTATATAGCTGACAAAATATGATGCAGAACCTTTGTGACAGTTGTATACAGGAAATATAAGTTATTTTTCACTGTTGATGAAAAGACTAACGTGAAAATGTATCCTTTCACACTGGAACTTGGGTCCCCTTGATGATTCTTAAGATGCTGACGTGTGGATATTTATTTACATGTTAGAAGAGTGTGATTTACAAGAATCTCTTGCATTTATCACAGATTTGCTTTGAAAAATACATCTTACTGTCATTGCAGCGATCGCTCTCTCTGTGAGTGGGTGGACATAAGACGGTATTGATTCATCATATGAGACATTATTTTGACAATAGATGGAAACGTCTGTATTGTGAAAAGCTTTCTGACAAACAGGAGTCGTTCCTTTGCAGTTTTGGTTTTTTAGCTTAAATTGTGCACCTTCTTGTTACCTTGATGATATTTTTTTGCTAAGGGAAGCACTGTGGAAGATACCAACTAGCGAAAATGGAACTTCGGCACATCTCGCCCACTGCTGTGTATTGATCTCACACTGTAGCGCCAAAACGAACAGTGTTCGTTGTCACCAGCCCAAAAGTCTGTGGCAGCTCAAACTTCAGGCCAGGGGCAACGCCTCCTCTGTACAGCCTCAGTGTTACTCACACTGTGGCATCTTCTGCCCAAAGGACTCAGCGAGCCCTGAACTGGGAAATTATGAAAGATAATTTCACAAATTCTGACCAAATGTTGACCAGTACTACACCAATGTCCTGTGCTGTATAAGGGTGTAAACACCTCATTTTCTTAAAACGTTCTTTCTTCCAGACGAATGATTAGTGACTTTTGCACTGCACTGCTGATTAGTGTTTTGTCAGACGTCAGGGTTCTTGATGTCCAGCGTTCTTGATACTCGGAATCAAGCTGTAGAAACTGCAAACTCTGCTGTGAAAAGTTACCTAAATGTTGAAATTGTGGAATATCAGCTGTTAAGGTGTCTTATCAATAAGGACAGTGCCTATTAATAAGGCCGATAGCCTCTCCGGTCATACTATGGTGTGGCTGCCGGGCTGTCCTGCGGGAATGGTAGGCTCAGGGCAGCGTGCGCGTCCTCTCCACCTTTTCTGCTCTTTTCCCACATCGCACAGCCTGGGAACTACAGCTCAAGAAATGTTTGTTTGGAAGAATGCATATTTCCCATAGAGCCCCCCCCCCCTTTGCTGTCTTATTATTGACTCGCATATCCTGCTCCTACTGCCCTCGGCTTCTCACTGTCTCAGGGAGCACGCCGGACGAGGAAACCAAAAGCCGAAAGGATTAGGAGCAGTTTGGTGTCGGCAGATGTATAATGCCATAATTAGACTCCATCTGATTTCTGCGTTTGATTTACAGGGATGGAGCAGGACTCGGCTCTGCTGAAGGCTTCAGTCCTCCGGTGAGTTCTGTGAGGGGATCGATACGGTTGCCCCAAAGATGGCATGGTCTTCTTTTGGGCATCATCCATACTGGGCGTTGACTTCAGGCTTGATCTCCAACCCCCCTTAAAGAGACTCTTCAACTTTTTCTTCAGCAGTGACACTTCAGGGGAAGCTGGACAAAACCACAGAGTGGAATAATGGTGCATGGTGTGACTTGGCTCGGAGGAAAACGCTGTGACCTTCAGCCCCTGCCGCCCCCCCCCCAAGGGAGGGCCACCCAGGTGCAAGTAAGGATCCTGAAAACTTGACCAGTCATCAGTGAAGATGCATAAAGCACGCCCTGATAGGAAGTGGTGGTTGGGTGAGTCAGCACAGCGTGAGCGATTTTCCATCAGCCCTTAGCCCGTTCTCTGTCTCTGTCACTGTCTTAGTCATTTGGATATCTGTAGTCCTTGAAGGGTAGCGTTGTGTGGGACATTGGAGGTGCGTGGGAAGTTACTGGATTTCCGTTACAGGGCAACAAAACAAGTCGGCTTGTGCTGGCATCTTCTGTAGCTTTTTTCATGTGTTTCAGAGTGGAGAGGATCCACGACCCGGTAAGCAAATATCAGGAGAGATTTATTGTATATCTAACTGTTGCTGATGCAGTTGCTGGTGGCGCTGGTTCTGTGAGCACCTCATGAGCGACGTTCTTGCTTTTGCATTGCTTTGGTCGATGCTGGAGCAGAGCATTATTCTTGGGCTCAAAATGTCATTCTTCTGGCCAGGGCTCGTATAGATCCTGCCATCAGACTTTCTGCCCTTTTCAGCGTACCTTCCTGCTGGGTCAACGGAGTCAATAGACGACTTTGAAGAATATAAAATCTGAAAATGAAAGCTCTGAGACAGAGCGATGTGGAGGACAAAGGCTCGGGAATGAGCTTCAGAGTGAGCGGGCAACAGCACAGGGGTAGGTGGTTCCAACATCAGGCATTTTTATTAATTGCCATGTTGCCGATGCAGATCGGTGCATCTTAAGTGAAGAGAAGGGCAGATAGTTATTTGTAGCTGTTAGATAAAGGCGATAAGCATGGAACACTGATGAAAGAAGGTAATATGTCTGATGTTTGCATTGAGTAACTGGATGCCTTAGGGGGAGATGCATTTCTGTACAGCTTCATGGGTCAGGACATCTGCACTTAGTCTGAAATGGAAAGTGTTATTCAAAAGCATGATGCTGCTGGTCAGCTTGGGTGGGCGAGGAGAGCGTGTTCATTCTCCATTATTACTGGGACTGGCCATCATTGCATTGGGATTTGTCCTGATGAAGAAGCCCTCTTTGGTTCAGTGTCAAACACTTTTTCTTGATATAAATGATGAATAAATTTGCACGGCTGGCTAGGCACCAAAGTCTTTTAGCAGTTTTTATCAGCTATTGGCTGCCTTCCTGTCACTCAAGAGCTGTCGCGATATTGAGCGGGCAAGCTGCCTAGTGCTAAGGCCCAACCACGCCACCCATCTGTCCATCTGTTACTCTGCACTGTTTATCTATCACAATACTGTGGCACCTGTACTGTCAGCACAGTCAAACCATAGTTTGAATTCATGCCAGGAATTTTATTTGCCATTTGCTGCAGTTAATAAGTTGCATTTTCATTCTTAGCAACAGACTTGCATAAAAACAGCAAAGTGTCCCAATGCACTAGCGGACGGTCGCAGACTTAAGGGCTGACAGGCCAGGGGGAACGTAGTGGAGAGTTGGCATTTCGCGGTTGCATTGGGCCTAATCACCCTGCCATTGACAGCAGGAGTTGTTGGTGTTGGACCTTCTGTGAATTTAGACTAGAAATAGGCAGATTACTAACTTGCTTAGACTAGTTTAAGGCGTACTTTCGCACATGCCGCTGAGCTGACCTACCCCAGCTGGCACACAATCGTCTTTCGGGTCCCTTATCTTAATCACAGTTACCAGCTGGGTTTCTAGCACAGAAAATGCACTTGATCTGCTGACTCTAGTAATGGAGCCTGGTGTGGCCTGGTTACGTTAAACCGGTAACAGTATTTACAATATGACCCAGCTAAAATGTGTTGCTAACATTTAAGAGATTCCAAACTGGGAGCAGAAGCTAACAGAATGGACAATGGACAATGCACCACTAGGTTTCACTGATCATAATGTGCATCAGAGTTAAACATAAAGGTTAAATAAAAAACAAAAAAAAATACTCTCTCTCAGCATGCAGCAGAGATTTTAACATGAGGAGATATTTTACTGTACAGTTTTCCCCGGAGCATTGACTCAGAGTACACCGCAGACTGGCGTACCTCACCTGATGTCAGCAGAATAGTCATTCAATTCAGGAGTTAAAGTGATGTTATGGAACTAGGCCTGAATTGCAACATTAACTTTTGTATTGAGTATCATGCGGACCCGAAATATTAATACTTTCTAGAAATACAGAGGCAGAACGTCTGCAGCTTTATGAATGGGACATTAGCATCCTGTGTGCGTTTCCCCGTCGGCAGTTGCCTGTTTTAGGAGGTGTAATAGTTTTATCAAAAAGGTCACTTATCCTGGTCAGCATCATAGGAGGGCCAGGGGCCTCTCCCAGACAGCACAGGGCTGCGCTACATGCCGGGCAGGGTGTCAGTCCATCACAGGGCACAAACTGGCCAATCCGTGCGTCTCTGGACTGTTGCAGGTTTCCCATATTATGACTCACACTTTCATGCTGTTTTTTCAGAGCAAAATTTGTCAGGGGTGCTGTAAAGATGGGAGCCATAAAGTGGATAATTTGGACAATTCCAAGGGGCCCTAGAATACTGGAACATAATTGGATTGGTCAGGGTTGGAGACCTAGTATGATATGCTTTCACGTGGCCCAAAGTCTGTAACAGCAGCCCTGGTCTTGGCTGCCTGTTTTCTAAGTCTAATATCAGGGATTCTAGGGAATCTGACAGGAAACAGGGCAAATATTTGGCCTACAGGATAAAGGTTGGGGTGGACTGTCTTTGGATCTAACCATCACCAACATGGATTCAGTCGGATGTTGTTGATGCATTAAGGCTGATTGGCCGGAATGGATTTCTTTTTAAAGTGCCGTTCAGAAATAATAAATATTTAACCATTTCAAATCAGAAATCAGCGAGGTGTCGAGTATTTTTTCCCAACCCTCCTTGTTGCTGAGGGTTCCGATGCCAGCTGAATGATGAAGGGTGGTAGACGTGGTACATAACGAAGAGTATATATCCGTTTTTATTAAAATCATGTTGAATGTATCCTGTGCAAGAAGAGCGGACTGTAAAAGTACATCCTGGCAGTGTTGATATTGAGAAGCCTGGTTATGTTCTGCAGTTTCATGGCTTTAATCGAGGGGGAATACGTCGGTTCATGATCATTTGAGTAAGGAGCTGTCAGGCCTTGCACACATCTTGACATCAGGTTTGGGTCACTTCCTCGTTAAGTGTGATCGCACGTCCATTGTCCATCGCTGCATACCACGACTTCAGACCGATGCTTTCATTTCGCTGCCTGTGTGATCAGCAGAGTCGAAAGTTATTTAAAATCTGTCTTTGGCTGATTTGAGCCATATTTGGGGGCGAGAGGTTCGAGGAAACATGTGTGACCCTGCAGTAGATACCCGTCACCATGGGGGTGTAACATCCAGCCGACAGCTCCTTGTGCGCATGGTAACCCACAGACTAACCCACTTACGGTAATTACTAACAGTTGGACCAAAGACGGTTTTTGTAACTAAGCTGCCCCCCCTCCCGCCCGCGTTGCCACCAGCCCTATGTCACTGGAGCTCTGCGCTCTGCGTGGGCACCGTTAACTGAGATGAGTCAGCATGCTGTTGCTAGGGAAAAGAGGAGATGAGCCTTGCGTTCGCTGTGCATTTCACGCCATGCTCGCACTTACGTACAGGGAAAGGGTTAGGGGATCTTCAGATAACCACATATCATCATATCGAAGCAGCCGGTCATATTTTCAGGGGTTTCTTTCCTTCTGGGGCCAAATGTCAGCCTGCAGTGGGCTGAGTGTAAGTACTCAGCGAATAGGCTAAAAGAGGGACAAACAGGGGGATGGATGGATGGACAGCAGAGATGCAGGGAATATTAATGAGACACCCATGCATTTGGGTGTAATTAAAGCTTTTAAGTGGCAGTGGACTGAATCTTACAGCGTCACTCTGAGATGCTCAGCTTGATGTGTCTATCTTGCACTTTGCAAATGAGCAGCGTTCTGGTTTTTCATGTGCAATATTGAAGCAGGCAGGCTCTTTGGGTTTTCCCCCGGCTGCGCGGCACCGGGGCCCAGCGAGCCGCAGGCGCTGGAGATGCATTAACTGGAAGGCAGGCTGTCCGCCTGGCGTGATGAAGGTCACAGGCCGAGGGGCCCTGCAGCGGGAGCGAACCTGGGAGTCTCCCATCTGGGAGAGCATGTGAGTACGGCAGTACAGTAGATAGCGAGGTTAAAGGGTCAGATAGAGAGGCAGACAAACAGACAGGCAAACAGACGGGCAGACAGACAGACAGGCAGGCAGACGGGGAGACAGGCAGACAGACAGACAGGCAGGCAGACGGGCAGACAGACAGGCAGGCAGACAGACAGGCAGGCAGACAGGCAGACAGACGGACAGGCAGGCAGGTTTCGACTTATTGCTTAAATGCACCATCAGTGGGTTGTGATTTTTTTTAACTGAATGTTTGAAGTCTTTAGTCATTTTGCAGTAATAAGATTCCAACAATTTCTTGCCTTTTTTATTAAAAAAATCTTTCTTTTTTGGCTGATATGAATAAATAAGGAGCTAATCAGATATTCACAGCAGCTTCTTTAATTGATTTAATTTAATAGTTAATTTATTCGATTCTTACGGTATGGAGTATTTGCTTAGTTGTGTTTTATACTGAAAATAAAATCTGAATAATAATTATTACTGTGTTATTATTTGAATTACATGTGACAGGGTTGGATTTCGGGATTTTATATTTCGGCTGAGGTCACTGGTGTTCTGAAATTTCTCCTCAGATAATTACGTTTACTCCTATAATCATTTTTTCACAGGTGACACCTGTATTTTCAACATTGCAGGAAATACATAAATTAGTCCATCTACACATCTGTCCTCCATCCTGGCCAGTGTCATGGGAAAAACCAGACTAGAGGTGGATTAAATATTTAAATATTATTTTAAAGTTTTGACTCTCATTTTTAAATACTTTTGGATGCCTAGTTTATATGTGTATATATAGTGTGTATATGTGTGCAGATATATACATATACATACTCATACACACACACACACACGCACCGTCCAGTTTACAGGGCTGTGGGAGGTGTGGGCTGAGGGTTAAGGCAGCGTTAAAGAGGGTTAGGAGCAAGAGAGAGATAGTAAAGTCTGCTGCAGGATCTCCCGCTATCTCAGGTCACGCGTGCTGCCTTCTCGATGAGATTTTTACAGAAGGCTAACTTAAGACTAAACGCTTAACTGGCATCGTAGGTGTTGGATAACTGGTTAAGTGGAATAAATTTTGGGGTCATATTTTGTGGAAATGATACTTCTCAAGGGTATGCAGCTGAGGAATGTTTGATATGGGTGATAAATGCTGTTTATAATACATTTATCATGGTGAAATTAGGATGGTTAATTATGCCGAGCTGAGACAGACATAATGTATGTGTGTTATGACTGTTTTTCGCAGTTACTAATTAACAGATGAGCTTAAAAGTAATTTTTACTGCTTTGTAAATACCGAATTTACTCAGGTTGCCAGATATGAGTTTCATATCCATCATTTCTACTGCAGTTTTACACAATAAGTCATAGACAAATCCTCGTCAGCTTAAATTATAACGTTATAAATCCAAAATTTTGTTAAATAACTTTATTTTAAATGAACTATTCGGCTGCTCTGAATACTTTTCCCCTGCTTAACCTTTTCATATTCAGTAACTAAAATTAAGTAGTAAAATTTCTGGTCAATGTTTTCGGTATTTAATCGCCATAATTATCTGCATAGCCAGTAAGTGCGAGTCATAGCTTCCTGCCAAAGTTGTCTCGCTAGCTGTGTAACTCAGTAGCACATATTTGAAAACCATCCTTTAATGTGAGTTCACTTCCTCGTTGCTGGCGCAGAAATTGGCACTTGATTAAAATTGTCTGAGTACTGTCCGGAAAACGGGCATATGTGTTAGTGACATGCTTTTGTATGTTATCTGAGCGCATTACAATATCTCAGGCTGAACGTGGGTTTCACTTTATATTCTTAGACGTACAGTTTCTTAATCCTTTGTACAGTCATTCTAACCCGTCTCCACGTGTTATTGTATGCAGCAGTGGATTGCAGCTTTTGCAGATGTCAGGCCAGGAACCATGATCAACTTGCAAGCTGCTCGGCAGCTGATTGGTCAGAGCAAGCATTACCATGGCGCCAATTTACTAGGAGCCGGTAAATGGGTGGAGCAAGGTGCTGCCTGCGTGCGTTTTTGCTGCATCGGGTCCCTCCTCCACTGCGGTGCCTGTAGCTGGCGCTGTTGTTGCCCTGGCAGTCAGTTGAGAGAGGGTGCAGGCAGGCACACGACTGTGGGGATAGGTGGAACATCCTCTTAGCGCTCACTGCTGGAGTTGACATGTCTCTGAGTTGCTAGCAAGGCTCTTCAGTGTTACTTTTACAAGCCCCCCCCCCCATACTATGGACAACAATCAGTGTGTGCCCTTTGACCGTTTTCACCGGCACTATTAATTGGGGATGGAGACAATGTCTGGCTTACACTCAACAGCTGTGCTTCAGCCCCGCCCACCCATAAATCTGATTGGTCGTTATTGATCAGGTCCAGGGCTAATTTCACGGATGTGGTCATGGCTTTTGTCCGCACCTTTGTTCAGATTTGGCTGGTGAGTGATATGTGGCACATAGTACCAGAAAAGAGACCCAGGGGTTGCTTTGGCATCCTGTCTCGTCGGGGTTAACCTGCACATCTCTTAGCGTGTAGCAATGGACAAACTTAGAAAAAGCTGTTAAAACTCAGTGGAGAGGAGAGTGTTCCTGGCCTTCTCAGAGACATCACAATTCAGAGGACAGTAGAGGGCGTGGCGCCCGAAGACTCGCATAAATAAAACTTTACTCGGCATAGATTCCTCCAGAAAAAATGGCTCCACTTTACTGTAAACTATAAACAGGAAGATAAAGGCACTTATACATATATACAAGAAAAGCATAATCTAAGCACAACTAAGAATGTAAACACACGAAGTTACCAATATGGTTCCTCCATCAGTAGGAAGTGTCCTGCCTACACATTATGAATTTGAGACTAAATTTAGTGAGTTCTTTGCTCCGATTGGCCCGCTGGATGCAGCTCACATACCACTGGAATTCTCTGGAGTGGAACAGGATCTGTGTGGGTTTATGTGCACACTCAGCCAGGAAGGCTGCAGGTCCCCTGCGGGAGCTCCTTACCGACACACCCAAGTGCTCCTGGAGTTTTTTTTTTTTTTTTTAATTACTCATTTATTTAATTCCTCATTATACTCTGGCCGCATTGATGCATCTGTTAGAAGTTTTGGTTTAAAGCATACGTTCATGAATCACATTTTAATTGTATACTATTGTATATTAGACTAAGAGTTGACTTCACAGTTTCACAGTTTTTAATGTGTGCAGCGTTTTGGTGCGCGTTAGTTTTACAAGCTTATTGTCAGTTCCATGTATATTGACATGTAACCCTTTGTTGACTAAATATTGTTAAATCACATAATTTTCATGACAGTTAAAATAAAAATGCATTCACCCTTCTTCTAACAGTTTATCCTGCTCATTAGAAAATATATTAAACTGTAAGATAAAAGTAAATGTATCAGTTAATATGCATGCATTGGAATATGAGGCCCTTTGGCCCTTGAATAGTCTAATTATGTTCTTGCTGTGTTAGATGTTGTTGTGCAGCTCCTGCTCTTGTCCTGCTTACACTTGTACCTGGACATTTCCTGGAAGCTCAGCCTGGCTGCTCCTGTGTCTGGCTGAGTCCTTGTCAGCATGTTTGTCTGCAATATGCTATTCGCCTCAGTTGTACGTCGCTTTGGAGATTAACTTCTGCTAAACAGGCCTATGTAAAATGTAAATTTAAATGTGACACGACACACAATAGCGTGTTGGTCTGCGCATATTCTGTAAATTACCAGGGGTCAATTCTGTGTCAAATTCTGACGGACATTATGAAGTGCAAATCCAGGGCCGGCCCGTGGCATAGGCAATATAGGCAAATGCTAAGGGCGCCATCCATCCAGGGGGCGCCACAAACGGAGGAAGAAAAAAAGTGTGACATTCCACTATTCTTAAAACTAGTTGGTATTAATGTGTCTTAATATGAAAAGAACAAGCCCACATAAATTTACCTGCTTAGCAAAGCCTATTAAGTAGTAGTAGTAGTAGTAGTAGTAATAATAAAAATGATGCGTAACTTTCCTATGAGGCCACCGCGTATTACGTATATGGGACTGTATCCGAGGGCCGGTATATCATATAGGCGACGTAGGAAGCCGACTAGGGTGCTAACTTATGAGGGGGCACTGACTTGCCAGCCAATTACACTTTGCCTATAATGGAGGGGTGGGGGGCGCCGCTGGTGATGCTCACCTAGGGCGCAAAATTAGTTTGGACCGTTACTGCTTGAACCTCACTTGTAGACTCTTCTCCTCGGCATACCCCTTAAGTTTTTATTGGCGATTGAGGGGGCACTGCCAAAGTATGATTCTGTTCTCAGTGAGTTTCTAAATATATGAATTGTATCTTTTTTAATTAATTTCAGTGAAAGGTTAAATGTCTCTCATTTGTATGATCAAATTACTGAAAAATTAGCATTTTTCATATCAATTTCGGTCATTTCTACAAAATCTGGAGGCACTGGGGTCCACTTGAGTCACTTTGAAGAGCTATGGGTTTAAATCGTGACATTTTTGGAACTAGTCCAAAATAAAGAAACCACCACCTTTTTTAAAAAAAAAAAAAAAAAAATGCATGACCCTGTTTCTAGGCTAGTCCAATTTGGCGTGAAAACCATGAACCTGGCAACCCTGCTGGTTCAGATCCCCAAGAGGGCAGACTGGAACGATAGTACCCTTGAGCACAGTAACCTAAATTGCTCTGGTAAAAATATCCATCTCTGTAACTGCTAAAATTGAAAGTCCCCCTTGTAAACACATCAGCTAAATGACAAAGTAAGATCTAATATTAAATAAATTGATGTTCTTAGGAAACATAGGAAATGTGAACATAAGAACTGCTTTAAAGTAATTATTTTTTTATGGCTTTTCACTAAAACTTCACAACTGCAATAGATCTCCGTTAAGTAAAATGATCATTGAAATATTATTATTGTGCTCTGGTTTTATTTGGAGCTTTTGTGGCATCTGACTTGTTATTGCCTGGGAAACAGTAGTCAGCAGGCTGGGAGGGAGTTAACCCCCCCCCCCCCCCCCCCCCCCCCGGCGTACGACAACCAGGCGCACCCCCACCACGCACAAGGGGGAGGGAGGGAGAGGGGGGGGGGGGGGGGGGGGAGGCGGGGG
>JAAGVU020000061.1:2732615-2748832 GCA_011763525.2 Mormyrus iriodes
AGGAGGCCGACTAGGGTGCTAACTTATGAGGGGGCGCTCACTTGCTAGCCAAATACACTTTGCCTATAACGGAGGGGTGGGGGGGGCGCCGCTGGTGATGCTCGCCTAGGGCACAAAATTAGTTTGGGCTGTTGCTGTGCAAATCTGACCACGATTTTTTGTTTTTTACCACGGACGCAGAAGAGTCTGCCACGGGCATGTTAGTCTGTGTACGAACAGGTTGGCGATCCCTGTCTTACGCTGGTATTTACTACCCGAGTTTGCCGTGTAGTTCAGCCAGAGCCAGGCCCCGTGAAGCCCCGCAGAGGGGTGACTGACAGGCAGGCATTTCTGCTAGGCTCTTCGCTCTCACGGTTATGTGGCTGACAGAGACCGAGCCGGGTTTTAACTAATTCTGCTCGAAAGTTGTCTGTGGGTGGGGGATGACCTCCGGGAGCCGTCCCCACCGACGCGGGCGCGTTCTCAGCGCATCCCCGGGGACGCCGCGGCTGGGGAAATGAGAGCGCGTGTGCCGGTCCTGGGCACCGCTAATAGGTGCCGCAACGTAAAATTAACGGCACAGTACGGTGATCATTTATAGGGCTCACAAAAGATATCTGCATCCAGATTGAGGCTGGCAAAAAGCCTGCGCTGAAGTATTGGAGATTTAATGTGATGCCACATAAAAGCCTTTCCATGTTTCTGTGACATCAAGCTGCCTGTTATTTGTGCTGTTTAGTTCACTTTATGATAATATTCCTGTAGAGTTCAAAGGCTGGCTTATTCTGCACGTGGATGACTATCTGTGCAGAAAGCAGTAGTGTTTAGATGTCGTCACTGGGTTGTATTTCTGCATCTTCAGCTATCGCATGGTTATTGCTGTATACGACGTCCTATTCTTTAAAATACTTCGAGTATTTTGGAAAAGGGGATTACTGAGCAGGTGAACATTTTCTCTCTTTGCATTTGAAGCACGGCAGTAGTGTTAACCTGGTAATTATGACTTGCAAGACTGATTTGGTGAATATTCTGTGTTTCGTTCTGATTCTTAGAGTTATAAGGGTCAGGTGGTGTCCGCAGTGCATTAAACCCCAACATTGCAATTTAATAAAAAATGGCAAGTCTCCTGTTTATTACCTTCCTTGGTTATTGATTATTGAGCCCAACAGAACAAATGTCTGTATGTAACTGTGCTTGCAGTGTCCCTCCTTACAGTTAATAAGAGGCAATTGTAGCCGAAGAAAAGTGACCACAAATAGGTCTACAGACTGTATCGTGTAGTGCGATTACTGGCCAATAGGTGGCGGTGTTGATATAGAAATAAGCCCACCGTTAGTTTGTTGTTTGGGACTACCGCGAGCAATGAACACCAGCAAGACGCTTTGTTCCCACAGTGTTTGCAAAAATATTAGTCTGTGTTTATGAAACGATAGATTGCCATGCTTCACCGACGAGAGTGTTGCTTAGGCTGATCTTTGAGGCCCACTCCGTTGCATTTCGTATTTATGTCGGTCGAGTAGGTTCAAATGGAGAAAAGCCGTTTGCGATGCCGCCTACTTCAATGCTCTAGTTTTTCGCCACAGCAGAGAACCAGTCTGAAGGAGTTTGCGATACCTGAGAGAACCGGAGCTGGTTTCATATTGACGTTATCATCCCTGTTTTTGTTTCATCAGAAATACGAGGGGTTAGCTTACAAATACAGCTTGTAGACTAGCCAAATATCGGGAAGCTTGTTTCCCTTTTAAACCCATTACTTCACTCAATCATTAAAATCTCTTCTTAATTATTTAGGATTATGGTTACAAGTCGCATTTAGGTGTCGTAATCAAGATAGAACAAAAAGAAAAACATATGTAACACACATCATAAGAACTAAGAAATATTGTTTGTGTAGTTTTAGTAAAAATATATTTCTAAAAATATATAAATCCAAACTACATTTTATAAAAGTGTTTTATTTTGGAATTCCTAAATTTAGTTATATTATTATAAATATATCTTTAAATAAAATCCTTAAAACTCGTTTCCTAAATAGTTGTTCATCGATAATTAGTAAAATGTCTGTTAAAATGTGTATTTAGTGGCTGTGTTGCCTTATTTGTACATATTTATTGCCTGTGTATTTTTTTAGATAATTGTGACATATTATTGTTAATAGAAACAGATACACATGTTTCTTAGAATTCGATATTGTCTAAATGATAACAATTTTAGTGTAAATTGCTTTCTCACAACCGAAATGTGTTGAGAAGCCTGGAGGTGACTTTAAATTTAGATCAAAGTTACATTTGTAATTACACGATTGAGCACCGTGTAGTAGGACGGGAATTCAGCCCAGCGCGTAACACCGTTAGTCATATTCGGACTTTTTCGACTTTTTGTGGTAAGTGCACCATGAATAACAGGAGGAAATATGCGCAATAGGTTGCCATATTAGTTTCATTTACTTAAGAAATTCACCGCATAATATCATTGTACTGGCTGTAATTATATCTTTTTTAATGCACTTATCTTTGATGTAATATAAGTTTAAAAATCTTTTTAAATGGCCTTAATCATACAAAAAAGCAAGACTCGAAGACTTTTAAGTAAGAGTGTGTTAGGACTATAAGGGTGTGCATGACTAACAGATTATAAGTCATCTATGTTTTGTTTTCTTTCTTACACAGATTTTAGATACAGGGTGTGCTAAGGTGGAAGGCAGGGTATATCAGAATACATAAGATGAAGGTGATAAAAAGGTGGTCCTGTATATTACGTTTAGTCGCAATCGTTGCACACTAAGGTTTTTAAAAGCGTAAAGACATGCTTTATAGAAAGCCTCTGTCTGCTTATTTTCTTCGGCCGTAAATTGCATTACACCAATAAATTGTACTTTTCCTACGGCTGGTAATTCGGGCGGTGTTCGTCGCCGTATATTTCACTCAGACTAATTTAAACAGACAAAAGCACTGGATTCGTACCACTGCCTTGACACTGTAAGTTACTCTGTTTTCTAAAACTGTGTTTAGGAGACAGATTGTCGTCCGTTTTTTTTTTCATTTTGCCTGGAGATCGGTCGCCATGAAATCAACACTTGCCGTAACTTGCAGGCGCTGCACACCTATGCAAATACCACACATCTAACAGCCTGTTTATTTGTTCTTGTTTCTGAGCAAACAGTTAATTAAATGTCACGGTGTATACCGAGGCTTCCTGTGTGATGAGAGAACTATGATAATATGCTTACATCTTGTTTCTGAAAATTGTGGATTTGAAAAATATGTTTTTCTTAATTGCCTGAGTTGGTGCAAAGGACTACAATGATGGTTGGCATTTTATATTGTTAATTCTGCATGTATGTTAAAATAGAAGGTATATTGTAACATATTAGCAGTATTAAAAGCTTATGTAATTTTGCATTGAAGGGCCTTATGCTTTGAAAAAGTTTTGTCTGAAACTGCCCCATTATTCAGCTCTCAGACTGCGGCTGTGTGGATGTCTCAGCTCGCCTTGACGCGAGTCGGCCGCCCACGGCCACCTTGACTCTAAAACTAGGCCACGGAGGCCAGCTTAATAGCGGCGGGGAGACTCCGTGATAACTGGAAAGTGTGTCTAGCTGCGTGTGAAACACAGGGCACCAGTGGGCCCAACTGGGCTGAATTGCACTGGGGTGACTTCACGGGGTCACACAAGTTACACCATAACAATTAACTGTGACAAAGTATTGAAATGGTTAAACATACAGGGGAAAAATTCATTTCCAGTGGTAAAGATTTTGGAAGAGGGGACAATTAGGGCTGTGGGAAGGGATTTTAATGTTAGGGTAAATATTGAAATGGCTCCAGATGCAACACGTGGATAGACTAGAGGTGAAACTACGGGCCAGCAGCGGGCCGCCCCACGGTGAGCCCAGGTGCCCGACCGCCGCCCCGGGTACTCTCCGCCCGGAGGAAAAACCGTAGATGCCGGCTGTCCCGGCTTCTGCCCTCTTTGCACGATTCAGCCTTCCACCACAGCTCCACGACTTGTGGTTATCGCCAGAAAGATGCTTATCCTTTTCACTTATTTCATTCTTAGTCACTGGAAAACATCGAGCTCGTCGGCGGGGTTACAAGAGCGCCGGCGGCGCGGAAGCGCTTTAGATATCGGGCACCGACGGCGGACGGCGGGACGGAGACGCAGCCGAGGCGCCGCGCCGAGCCGGTAAACGCGCGCACCGTTTTGCCGGGTTCTGACGTTTCCGCCGGGGCAGGGCTGCGTTAATATAGACGGGCATGAGGCATTCGGGCAGTTCGGTCCGTAGGCTAGAGCTTTTCGGGTCACTGTCTGGTTGCTTTTCTGTCGTTTTGCTGGAAGTGCATGTTTACATAGGAGCCTGCAAGATCATTCTTTATTTCTACATTTTCTTTTCATTGGACAGTGCGTGCTGGCTAGCCTGGTGGTAAAGAAATTTTGGCCTCTGTTAAAAAAATAATAACCCGAAAGCTAATGACAGTTACCATTTGACAGTTACCATTAAAGGACTGCACAATATACTATTTAGCAGAAAGTTACATTTCATCTCACCGAAATGACGTATATAAATTCTAATTCTAATTCTAAGCTTCTAATTTCATTATGGGAAGGGGTCTTATTGTCATAAAATCGAAGCCTAAGTCGAAGCTAGTCACGTTTTGAAATGGAAAATATGAAATGAACAATTCAGATGGCCAGAGATAACATAAAATATGCTTCGGGTATGATACGGTTTGTTTAGTTATTATATTAGTTCTAACATTGTGAGTGAAAGACAGACTTGCGTGGTGTCCCTCCATCCGCTTTGGCTTTAGATTTGCGTTACGAGTCTGTGCGGGCGCCCCGCGCTCTGTCAGGGCGCGCGCCGAGGGCTTTCGGAAAGTCCGGGAAAAGCTGTGCTGATGGTGCGGAAGAAATGCTGGTCTTTGCTGGTCATTGTCATTGTATTTGAGATAAAAAGAATAAAATAAGACCCCGTGCCTAATACACCTAATACACACACACACACACACACACATATATATATATATAATATTACTCTGTAGTAGTAACACTGTTCTGATAGCTCATTGCTGTTACAGTCACTTTTTCATATACAATGATTTTTTTTTTTTGGAAAGTGTCTAAAACTCTGTATTTCATTAGCCATTAACCCAAGACAGCAACTTCCTCCAGGTCTCATGGTGACCAGCTCTGCCCTATTGTTTGACTTGCGTACAGTGCCGACGGAGCCGGCTGGGGGTGGGTGATGCCAGTCATTCTAGCCTGAGAGTCTGTACGCAGCTGCATGTGAGGTGACCAGCGCAGCACTAGGAGACGTCCTGCCTGAGACTGCTTTGTTTCGCTAAGAAGGAGACACGCTGTGTGTCATGCCGTGTGCCGGTAGACGGAGAGATTTTGTCGGCGTCCAAGTGTGACTGAGCCACGGCCATCGAAACGTTTGTGACACAGCGCTGAGGCAGAATGAAACTGCTGTGGACTGCATCATTCGGTATTTTCTTTTTAAACTTTTCAGTTTCCCGTCAATTGGACACTGCAATGCGACGGGCAGATTTTTCAGGTTGCGGCTGAGAAACCGGGCGTGTTGTGAAATGTTCGGTGTACAGTGAAACCACGTGAAGCTTGGCTAATTATGTCGATTTTACATGTCACAGTCGTACAGCAACATCCAGGCACTTCATTCACGCTCTGCATTTACTTCTGGCCTAGTCATCCTACGTCACATGAAGCCACAACCAAAACATCGATGCATTTCCCTATAAACTCATGTAATCCTGATGTTTCTGCTTGGAAATTAGAGTAGAGGGCTTTCAGTCAGTGACCTCTGACCTTGGCATAGTATGGGCTGAAGAGGCAGGCCGCCCACTACCCCTGTCTGCCTGGTGAGTGTGTACCAGCTTCTCACTCCGTGTTAACTGTAAAATGGAAACTTACCTCATTTCAGTCACCTTCGGTTTCTCACGCACACATGTAAATACAAATTTATATAAACTGACAGAATAATAGTGAAGTCTTGTCAGAACTATATGACATTTTCAATATTGAATGAATCTGCCTGTCTCATATAGACAATTATATCATTCTTATACTGTTTAAAATAAGCACCTTCTGTCATATTACTGGAAACTGATAACTGGAGTCATGTCCGCTTTCTGACAAGAAGCATGCTGTAAATTTTGACCTTGCAGAATAAAACTGACATTAAACGGGTTTTGTTCCTGCTTTGCTGTGAGCAGATGTTTCTATAAAGTGTTGATTGTGAGTTTGTAAGGTAGGTCACAGCTTGAAAACAACTCTGATAGTGAGAGGGAGAGAGAGAGCCCAGACTATTAACAGTAAACATCACACGCGCTGATGTAGAAAGGGCTATATCAGGATAGGCGTGGGCTGAGTCTGAAGGCACAGGTGGCACAAATGTGGAGTACATAGGATGTGTAAATGTCAGGCTGGCAAACTGGAGAGCTGCTCTTGCATATTGCCTCATGATTATGCTGTTTCTCTGAAACCCACATGCCTTCTCTCAGTTTTGTTTTCGGTACATGGAGTCAATTTATAACCTCAACTTCAGCATCCTGTCAATTGATTTGTTTGTTTTTTTTTTAATTATTAAAATTTGAGAATTGCATTCTGCAATTTCAGATATTCATTTTTTTTCCCCTGAATTTTATTTGCGTGTCCTGTGTTGAAAATTCATATTTATTTTAAGTAAACAGTGTCATCCATTGGCCTGTTTGTTATGTAAAATGTAAAGGAATTTAAATTAAATTAAAGGCCATCAGCTAAGTCACAACGGCAGAGCCCTATTTTATTTTGCTAAAACATAAAACTGTTAGAAGTAGTCAGGCTTCATTTGAAAGCAGAAATGCATAATCTTTCAGTTTATGTGCTGGCAATTTCTAATCTTTATTCAACACAGAGTCTTTAAGAAGTTAAATAGAATTTTGGACAGTTTTACTCTTATTAAACAAACATTATTATATTTTTTTTTCATTATTATAATTTTTTTTTTTACTAGAGGGATTGCTACATACTGCTACACTGAGCACATTGCATATCTTTGACAGGGAGTTTGTTAATCTTATATGCACTAAGCTATATGTTATATTAAAGTGTATAATTATATTATAGTATAGAGTGTATGTACTTTGTGAAACTGCACAAGTTTAAACCAAAATGGAACCAGTTCCCATATGTTTAGAATGGACAAGAATATTTATTTAAAAATAGCTGTGTCAAATATTTTCCTCTCAAAATGCAAGCATCTGAGGTTAGCCTTATGTCTTGCCTTCAGGGGAGGTTAGCTGTAGTCGATTGTCTCGGAAGAATTTTTTTTAATCAAAAAACTGATGTGTGTGGATCAGTTTCAGAATTTGTCATTTGTGTTTCTGCACACTGAGTCCTCGGTGAGTGGGCCATGCGGAGGGAGCCGCAAAGGCGCAACAGAACCTTTATATTGTCAGATAGGCATCACTAATTTATACATGAAATTTAAGATAGTATTTAAAATAAGAGCATAAACAAATAACAACAAAACAGCTCTTTTGGAAATTAAGAAAGTCCCAATTAAATCATTTTCTTTCAGGCAGTTAAAATATGTAAAATACTCTATATATCCCTGCAATTATATATTTAAAATTGTAGACAAATCTGTAGGTGTTTCTTGACAAATTATTTAGATCTGTCCATGCATTTTTTGCAGTATTAAAATTTCTGCCTTTTACCGATAAATGCACACAGGAGGATGCATTTTCCTGTACAGAAAGTGACACTGTTTCTCACAGAGGTGATGACTGCCGTTTGGCTGCTTTTGTTTACATCAGAAGCTCTTCTGGAGGACGAGCCTGGACTTTACGCACACAGGCTGATGTGGTATCCTTATTCAGGCATCTTGTTTTCGCGTCTGAGTTTCAATATTGATATTTGGGTTTAGGTATACGTAGGAGTATATGTCTGAGTGTAATCTAGATTACCAAATGCCAAGCATGACATTTTATCAGTCTAATTTCGTTTGCACCAGGAGGCTCATTTCAAACAACTCAGGAGGGAATGATCTCTCTGTAAATGACATTTAAATTTGATGTATTTTAACAGTTTTTCTGTTGCAGTTGCTGTTGGTTTTGTTCATATCCAGCCTTGCTGCTCAGACGATAGCTTTTATTGTCCTCTGAGTGCAATGTTAATGAATTTTATTTATGTTTAAATTTGCAGACATAAATGTGGAAACTCCTTGCTCTCTAGCTAGATGATAATCTTCTCAGAAACCGGGACTAGTAACCAAAGCAAAGTTTCCCTTTGGCTGCCATGAGCTTATCAGAGGATATCTCCAGCACCGTGACATCTAACCAATTATGACATTTTAGCAAAAAAATGTGGTTAAAGGATATATACATATTTTGTGCTTATTTTAGATCTGTCATAATTTTCCATGATTCAGTTTTCTACATGGGTAAAGCTTATTCATGTTTGCAGCACGGACTATTTACTTAATGAAAATAGCAAACAAACAAATTTCTATACCGGTAGCCTGCTCCAAGTTACATTGTTAATGTTTCACCCTTTGTGTCTTGGTAAATATTACTGACGGCCACAGGAAATGGGTTAAGAACTGAAAATTGGTTTGTGATGCAATTATCAGTATTTTTACAGTGCACCACTGTCACAGAAGGTACAATATTTTCACCGTGTAGGAATGTTAGTTATAGAATAAAGCAATTAATTAAGTGATCTGATTTTTGCTACACTTGTTTAATGGCTGTTTTTTGTATAAATATATACAAAAAGTCATTCTGAAACTTTGATGGCATGGGTGATAATATGGCTGTGCAGGGGAAATTTACCTTATGAAAATGTTCTTTCACAACAACCCACTCAAGTTTCAGTAGGAAAACTTTAAACTGCGTATGTAAAGAAAACAAGTTATTCTCTCTCTCTCTGTCTGTCTCTTTCTCTCCTTTTTACAGGTTCTAATTCTGTGTTTCACTGTTTTATTTTTATAGAAGGACATGCCTGTTAGGGTGTAAAATTGCTCTCAAGTATTTTCTAAAAACACATTTGGAAGCACATGGTGTGTAAGTAAGTTCAGCTCACTGTGCATACATGTAATTAAAGTGGCAGAAGATGTTTCAGGGGCATAAACAGACATGTCCACAGTTTTTTCTGGTTGGGCATAAGCTGTGTAATGGTAACTGTACTTATAATTATATGAAGTTACATGCATAAATAAAATTATTCAGCTGTAACAAGAGATTTATTTCTCATTCAGTTCTAGATCATTCAACTCGTGATACTCAGTCCCAACTGGTAAACGTTTGCAACTTGAATGGGATTTTTTTTCCCGCTTTGAATACCTGTTACGTTCCAATTAAGGTGGGCATATGTGACACCCTGTTTGATGTCATTCAGGGCGTGAGTGAATCTCAAACTCTTAGGTCACATTCGGCTTTATGATGTCATGAATGGAAAACGTTACGGTGATTGGCCAGTGCTGTGTATAATCCCTGCAGATTGCATTTAAAGTCTGAGTGCATCACGCACATTTGTGTAGCACTTTCGTCACAGTGACTCTCACGATTTCCCATCAGAACGGAGCTGCTGGACCTTTTGTGCTAGCATATATTTTTCTAAAATAAAACGGCACACACACTCAATATTAGTTGCTCACTTCCTGTTTGAAGCTGTTTTGTTTACCATGGTTCTATTTTTAACCATATTTTGCCAGCTCGTCAAGATATGTTTTGCTTTCCTCTGTCTTGCTCTCAGGCGCATTTATTAAGACAGATGATATGTAGAATGGCTGTTAAGTGACCTAAATTTCAGGAAAATGGAGACTTCTCAGCCTGAGCCTAAAATGCACTAAACTAAATGGGGTCTATATGTTTAAAAAAACTGCTGACTCCCAGTGAGCTGATGTCAGTCACTTTAGATGCATTATTTGCATATTTTGCTAAAAGTTTAGTCTGCATTGACTGCAGCCAATTCATCAGCGCTCTGCAAGCTGTCGATGGCGCCTTTCCATTTGTGTCTTTTGATTCATGACTGTGCCCATTTTAGGAACGTGTGCCTCTGCATAGGTGACATCAGGGCAGGAAAATGACCAGACCAGACCGAGATCCGCTTGCACTGAGCCGTGTCTGCAGTGATATCGCCTGGGGATGTTTCAGCTATTAAAATTGGGGTTCGACACACTATTCCTTAATATTTTGTATATGCATTTGCCAGCAGAATGAGGTGTGGAAGATGGACATTACCAAATCTTTTATTCAAAGTCCACCAGCAATAATATTAAGTTAAATGTAAATTTATTTGTCCACAATCCCAACCAGGATCTAAACAGTAACATGGATGGATGGATAGATGGATAAATGGATGGATAGATGCATTTAATTTAGTGTCAGTTATAATGTGAATTTAAAACTTAATTCATCCATATTCAGGTTGAAAACAGTGCCGGGTACCTATGGGTACATGACTATAGTTTGACACTAACCCTCATGGTACCAGTCATAGCTGGCCTCTTGTTTCATAGTATATTGCACTACTGACTCTTAGGGTGGCGCGTTTACAGTCACAAATTTGAGGCAACCCTGTGCAAACTGCAGTGTATCTGCGATAGTGCACGACCAACCCTATGGACTGGACGGGGGTGGGGGGAGCTCTCACAAGCCTATTTTCATAGCGGCGGGTCCGCGACGACTCACCTGTGGACGCGCGCGGCGCGGCTTTGTGCAGCGATAGGAGACGCTTCCGCCCACGGCGGGATGGATGCAGACAGTGATTAAGCCCCGGTCGCAGGGGTCACACTCGCCTTTTCTTTGTCTGCTTATGGCTTCAACAAACAGCAGACATTTACTAATCATCCCCCACAAACCACCAGGATAACGTAACGGAACCAGAGTCTGCTGCCTGTTTTTTTCTGACTTTAACATATCAATTTCTTAAAGTGGACTCCATCCATTTAATTGGACAGCTGATAAATATACGCTTTTCCTGCACCTTGGATAAAGTGCAAATTGCCGTGTCCTTTGTACCGTTGCACCAGTGTCAGTAGCAGACCATACATCTTAAGCTCGCTGACAAGGTATTAAATGACTGTACTGAATTTGACCGAATACCGCAATCTGAAGGGTAGCGTGTTTATTAACACACGGGCTGCTGTTCAGGTACATACAATTTAGGCCTATTGTTTTACCAAAGAGAAAGTACATACATTTTTTACCAGACGGTTCTATACCAGAATAAACATTTCGTTGAGAATCTCTGAATGAGGGATTATGCTTTTTTGCAATTTACTTAAATTCAATTCAATTAAATTTATTTTTATATAGCGCCTTGCACAACAGAGTCGCCCCAAAGCGCTTTACATTTACTAAACACGAAACTATTATAAAAACAATATTATAAAATATTATGAGAAATAATTCCCATAGGCTACACACAGGATACACATTTCGTAAATATTCTCTTCTCAGTGTGGTAAGCCAAGTTGCTGTTAGTATTTAAAAGTCTTTAAATTTTACCATAAAATATTTCTCTCTATATTCCAGCTGCTTTTATGGCACACCTTCGCTCGGGGTACACGCTGCGCGCTTTGCTCTGATGGATTTTGCGCGCACCTGCTGCTTTTAGGAGGACGCGCGCGCACCTGCCCCGTTTAGCCGCATGTCCGCCTTACGTCACGGTAAAAACAATTTTAATTGTGTGTGTTTTTTTGCCTTTGATTTGATCCCGGTTCTAAATATAGCTTATCTACAGGTCAGCCCTCAAAGTATTACAAACAAAATTACTGCAATCCAGGCTCAAACTTTTCCTTTCTTTATCATACCAAATTATAGCTTTTTTTAAAATAATCTTCGCTTGCTTTCATTTGCTGTGTAGTGTGTTAAACATTCAAAATTCCGATGAAATTGTTACCCTTTATTCCTCAAATATTGCGGTGTTTAATGTCATTTAGCTGTGTGGTTTTATTTTTAGTGTAAAACATCCACATTCCGTGCGGGCTGTTAAGCAGAATTTGACTGTTTTATGTCTTAAAATCATTCTCGTATCAGTTACAAACTCAAATGTTAAGCATACTACCGCTTTACACTTTCGTCGCTCATAATGAACAAGACATTAAAATTGACATTTTGACATTGCATATAATTGATTATTTATGTAACATTGATCAAGTATTGTGCTGTAATAAAAAACTTTGATATGGGGGGGGGGGGGGTAGTATCCTACCGGAACATTAAAGTAATGGGCTCGGGGACGTGGCCACAGTTTAACGTATGATCTTTCCTGGCCCCTGATGACTGAACGGTCACTTTGATGTAATGTGTTTGTTATAAATTATTCATGCAGCCTTACTTGTCAGATGAAAATGTGTCTGTAATAGATTGTTTTCCGTGTTTTAAAATAATGCCCCTTTTGTTTTCGGTGTTTATGAAGCCTTTTAACGCATCTCACTGAACGTCTTATTTCCTTCTACGTGATAATTAATGGCGGTGTTTAGAACTGTCTGCGGAATGTGTTCCTGACTGTTTGTTGGGAGGTAGGAGTTTGCAGGGGTGAGGCTGACATTTTTCATCTATGAGTAATTTTTATGGTTAATTATTGTTTACTTATCAGGTCTGCCCAGCAGCGTGGTGAAAGTGTAATTAAAAGATGCATCCTAAGTGATTATAGTCTTTGTGCGGCTAGGTGTGATTGTTAAACTCGGTGGTGTTTACCTTTTGAGAATTTTACATCGTTTGAGTTATTTCGGCGCTGTCACTAGATCTGCCCTTTGACGGCGCGCTGAAAGCAGCAGTTTTCCTAAAGCAAGCTTTAGGAAAACGTTTGTAAATGCAACAGAAAGGAATCTCAAAGAGGCAGCATATTTCTGTCTCAGTCTGAGATAAATCACTACGACTCAGTTCTGTCACAGTAGTGATTTCAGTCACAAAGACGCTTTGTGGACACTGTTGAGCTCATTTGAAGAAAAAACATAAATCTGTTTCTGGTTTCTTTGATTCTTATCAAAGATGTATCACCGGTAATTTCTTTTAGATTAATATAGTTATGCATTAACCACTTAAGTATGAATTGGTTATATTTTTCACAAACGCCTTTGGTATGTAAGGTGGCGCAGTGGAAATTACTCCACCAATAAGGTGGAGTGGAAGCGCAAGCCGCCGCCGCTATTGTGCTTTTACGGCGTATTTTCCTCTCTTTGCGATTTTCCCTTGGCTGTTAGTATGATACTCAATATTTTACACTCAAATTATATTATTTAGAAAAATATAAAAATAAAATTCCGTTTTTATTCAATTATTTCTTGCTTTAAAATAATCATTTATTCAGAGCTCCCTGTAAATCGATAATTATCGGTGTAGCGGCCCTGGCTCTATACGTCCTCCGACTGGAGACTCGGGCGCTTCCCCGCGGCGCGTACCTGCGCTCGGTGCCGCGCCGCCAGCCGTCCCTCCGTCCGCCCTTTATCATGCTTTCTCCTTCCGTTCACACGGCTTCATGCAGAAACTCGATCAGACGCCATTTAGGTAAATTAGCGTAGATGTAAAACGGTTTAGACATTGTGATCTTAAGTTATTTGTCAGGTCAGATTTTTTCATAATAAATCTGCTCTCTAATTGTTGTGCACCTATGTCGGCTTCATAGGAGTACAACCGTCATTTAAAGAATGTATTTATATTGAAAAAACACGCCATTAAGTTAAGTAATGTAATATTTAAAAAATTACTCAGACACGGGGATCGTCAGCCTGTCCATCCAGGGACAAACGTGGCGCCAGCCTTTGAAAGCAGCAAAAGCTGTGTAGGCTGCGATTTCAAAGACAATGTTCGTGGTAAAAAATGCATTTCGATCAAAATGTCCGTCAGATTTCAACATGGTGCTGAACACGCCTCTGATACACGTTTAGGCCGGCAGATAAACAAGGGCGCCAAAATACATACTGTAAGACAAATATGAGAATATGTTCTATAAATTATTCTTCTCCGTTTGATGATGTGAGTTAGAATATTTAACTATAGTGCTGTTCTGTTATATATACTAGATCTTTTCAGACTGAAATGAAATTGAAATTTAATTTAATAAAAAGTCACATTAAAGAAGCCTTGTAAGTTTTGTTGGATCGCGTCTAATTTTTGTTTTCTGTATCTGAAGGTATTTCAAGTGTATAAAATGCAATAATTTATGAATGTTTAGTTAATATTTACCCGTGAATGTTTACAGCTTAAGTAAAAAGCATTTATCTCAGATGTTTATATTTAGTTTAGATAATCCTGGAACTGCAGTTGGAGGTGAGTTAATGCATTTAACATGCATTCAGTTTATAGCATTTTTGTGTTTGTAGGTCAGTATTTATTTTAGTTGTAATTTCTGGACTATTTTAAAGATCTAATCCAAATTTACCATATTTTTATCATCCATAACTTTGCACCCACCAAGTTTTGTGCTAGTTTGTGACAGTGGTATTTGTTGTTTGTTGGGGGCCTAATTAGGGCCATAGTTGTCTTCGTCCTGCCTGATATTTCTTAGCACCTCATCTAAGGTTTCTTCACATTACACGCCATCATGGAGTCACACCGAACCTGTGTCAGGGTCTCCCCTCTGCCTTTCAGGTGATAGTGCCCTGACCATAAGTTTCCCCTTTGCCGTCACATTCGGGGGGGATGGGCTACGGGGCCCCACCCCTGAAGGGAAATGAAGCACTGACCAGCTTTGTCCCTGGGTGAATCACTGCTTTGGAACTGCTGTAGCTGGCTTGCACACAGAGCCTTTATATACCTGCCCCGTATGTGCGACTGTCTGAATACTGACATCCAATCTAGGGTGTACTGCCGGCTTCTGCCCTGTGCTGCTCCAATAGGCTCCAGGCCCCTCTACAACTAGGTGTGTGTAGATTTCCTCCTGCCATCCAAAGACAGGCAGTGTATTTGTGTCTTGCGATGGATCCAGGGCCTACCCCTGATTCACACCCTGTGTTACCTGGGATAGACTTCAGGTTGCTCTGTGGCCCTGACCAGGACAAGATGATGGAGTATGAGAAAGAGCTGCCTTTGCCTTTTGCGGTTTGATGGAACTCCACAGCCTGACATTTGTTTATGTATTTTGTCACCAAAGTGTTGTCGGTATTTTTGTTTGGGATGTGGCTTTGTGACACATATGTTGATAACCAGTGAACTCTCGTAGGCATTAAATATCATCCAGAGCAGCGAGAAGCAACCACAAGGTCCTATCAAGAGTTTGAAAAACCCACCACCTAGATTATTGACGTGTAACTTAATCTTTCACTTCCTGTTTTCTTAGTCAACCCAAAGTTGGACGATTGTGTATTTCGTAAAGAGAACTTGTTTACCAGTGAAAAAATTGTGGAGAAGAATGTTATTGTCATCAAAATTGAGCCATAATTCCTCATATGCTCATAATGTCTAAAAGGTTTTGTCCAGAGTTGATGTGCAGAGTGAGACTTAGCTGTAGAGATATGAGTCAAAGTTCACCTTGGTACCGCTAAGCCTACTTTTGTACGGACAGGCAAGGGGCAACTTCCTTCCCCTTTGAAGGCGATTCGTCCACCGTCATGACCAGGATTGGGGGACAGCGTCCCGTACTGATTGGTGTGTCCTTGTACACAGGTTGCCCCCGAGGAAGCCATGGACAGGATGGAGCCAAAAAAAACCCCACGGAACATTCGGAACATTCTACAGGGCGAACGTCGCAGGGATCAGTCAACAGGAAGTGACTTCAGCAGTAGGATTGGCCATCACTTACATCACCGGTGCTGAGGATTAAACACTGCTTCACTGTGGAAAGAGGGAGCCGTCCAGGCCTACTTATACAATAATACCAGCGACTGGCCCCATTATCGCATCTCAGCTCTGTAAAGAAAGTCTGTCTAATTTGTTCTCAGCAATAGAAATTCTGGGATATTTTTATAAGGCTGTTTCCCAAAAGCACAGTTTACTTCAAATGCAAGGTCAGTGAGATTCTGTGGGAATAAAAAAAATTGCCGATAGAATTATTTCAGGCTCACAGTCAATTTCAATGCAATAAGAAAATTTTGGTTTAGGATTTTCTTTACTAGAGGGCGGCGTGGTGGTGCCGCTTCACACCTCTGGGACCCGGGATCAAGTCTGGGTTCCATGTGTGTGGAGTTTGCATGTTCTCCCTGTGTCGTCGTGCGGTTTCCTCTGGGTACTCCGGTTTCCCCCCACAGTCCAAAAACATGCTGAGGCTGATTGGAGTTGCCAAATTGCCCG
>JAAGVU020000061.1:2748932-2764043 GCA_011763525.2 Mormyrus iriodes
CCCACAGTCCAAAAACATGCTGAGGCTGATTGGAGTTGCCAAATTGCCCGTAGGTATGCATGCATGTGTGTGTGTGAGTGGTGTGTGACTGTGCCCAGCGATGGGTTGGCGCCCCATCCTGGGTTGTTCCCTGGCTTGCGCCCACAGCTGCCGGGATGGGCTCCTGGCTCCCTGCGACCCTGAATGGGATAAGCGGTTACAGGAAATGGATGGATGAATGGATGGATGGATTTTTATTATTATTATTATTATTATTTTTATTACAACAGTGGAAAACAGCACTACTTATGACCCTAAAATGAAATTTCCTAAACAGATACACATATTAACAATAGATTTAACCATTTTATATAATTTCTTTAGCAAAAAAATTATTTTTGGTACTGTGGTACAACCCCCCAGTTATGCTGGACACAGCACACCTGTATTTGCATCAAAGCTGCTGCCCAGATGTGACTCGTACGATCCGGAAGTTTCCATGCTCTGTGCTTGCTCAGGCTGAGGGTGCGGAGCAGGAGGGTAACCCAGCTGTGAGCGTTAGCCGTTGTTTGTTACAGTGTGAGCCAGTTACCTGTCTGCAGGTGCCCCCAGGCTGTCTGGTGCTGCTACCCCCACCCCCCAGCTTTCTCAGTATCCGCCCATGAATGAAAGAAGCTAATTGTTCACCTGCTTCTGGAGGCCTGGTGGAGATTTCAGAGACGGCATTGGGGAACCTTCCCGCCAGGCAAGAGTGACTCAGCTAGTGAGTCAGCACCTTGCTGCACCCCGTCCCCCCCACATCAACCTAAAAATACCCCCCTCCCCCACACACACACTGGCACTGATCACTTTGTTATTTATTGTACAGTACTCTGTGGAAGTCTTAAGCAGACAAAGAAAATGATCTTTAACTGATCTTCCTGTTGGTGTAAAACTGATATTATGCCTGGCAAAGTGTGTTCCATTTCAAAACATCTGCTAAAGTCACGCCAGTATTTGCAGCAACCGTCCACACAGTCATGAAGTGTTTGACTCGACCACCAGCACACCTTGTTTAGCTAATCAATTAAAAAATGACTAATGAAAAAATTAACTAATGAAGTTAATTAAGTGAGGTGGTTATGAGATTAAATTAATACATGGAAAGGCAGGGGTGCCCCTGAGGAGAGGTTTGGGAACTGAAGTGGTGTTCCTCTAGCCATCCAGCAAGATATCAGTGACTTTTAGGAGAACAGAAGAAATTTTTACTAATTTTTATTGCGTTACTCTTAACGCATTAATATTCTAATGCTACATTAGGTTATTGTTCCCAGTAAAAGTGCCCTTACTACACAGACAGATAGCTTTAAGCATTTATTTTGGCTGCCTAAGACTTGCACAGTGCTGTACGTATTCTTACTGTACTATGCTTCTACATTGCAGGTGTTATCAATCGTAATAAACAGCTAATGTCTGGTCCCCCTTGTTTGGAACTATGCTGTGTTCCTACACTTTTTGTATTATCTTGAATCCCTCGTTTTGTCACTTGCTGCCTGTAGTTGTTGTGCCACACTGTGGTCCAGGCGAAATGTTCTTTCCTGTTTCTGTATAACTGTATATGGATTCTGTGACAATAAAGCCCGCTTGACTTGCGTTGACTTGTCTAGAGCGGTGGTGGGTAAAGGCTACCGTCTTAATAAACCATGATCTTTTAGGCAGAACTAGTGAGTGAGTAGATATGAGCCACAAAGCCCACATTTTGCTTTGTTATCATTCCATTATTGACTGTGTAAAACTGGGATTAAGGATTTGAAACTGTATGTGGAAAAGTGCGCATCTCGGGCACTTTCCACACTCCCAGGCTTTCCAGAGCTGTGCTCAGATGTGGCTTTGAGGTTCTGTGAGACCATAAGACTGGATGGGCTTCCCTTGAGCTCTGGAACAGGATTTTAGAGCATCTGGAGAATGATTCTCCTGTTGACCAGGGGCCAGTATCACAAAGTGAGATTTTCTTTGATTAGGGTGTGA
Organism: Mormyrus iriodes; assembly: GCA_011763525.2. NCBI lineage: Eukaryota > Metazoa > Chordata > Actinopteri > Osteoglossiformes > Mormyridae > Mormyrus > Mormyrus iriodes. The sequence goes on from JAAGVU020000061.1 coordinate 2,750,919, forward strand.
TTTAAGGTAGTCTGGGCTATTTGTAGGTGAACTCAGACAAAGTCCATTTAAGTCGGTGAACCTGAAATCCGAAAAGTTATCTAGCTGAACGACGGATCTGGCTTCATGATACACACCCCAGGTCTGATGTAAAAATCACCAGAGCGGCCTTATGTCAGCAGGGGGTTAGGGTTAGGGTTAGCACGCTGCATGACCAACTGGGGCGTTCTCTGTTGCTGGCTCACGTGTGGAACCTTGCACTGGTCGCTAACCCATGTGGGAGAGTGGGAGTGTGAAAGAGTGATTACTCATCTCTGAAGTCCATTTAACTGTTCATTCTGAACCACATCGGCAACGAAAATTCACACTTGCGTGTTTCCCAAGCTGGACATCCCACTCAATGGGTGGCTTCGGGCTGGACGCATGTAGCTAGCAAGACACCGCAGGGCTGGATAGCGGCCAGCCGGGGGAAGGGGGGAGGGCTTGATGTTTTGGGTGCACCCAGGTTTCCATCATCATTCCAAAACTTCTCAGGCATCTACCAGAATATACAGAATGTGGTGTGAGGTCGAGGTTTGTACCCAGGGCTTAACTGGTGCCGGATGCTGCCGGAACACATTCCGGAACCTATTTGCGTGGATCTGGCAGCTCTCTACAGACCAATATTCACGCAATTTCACATCCTTTATTGGAGTAGATTTACTCTTAAAAATACATCGTTTTCTACGCGTTCTTGTACCTGCGCCCGCCTCGGTGCCCCCCTCATGTCCTTCATGGATCTTCTGATCACATATTAAGCACTGCTGGTAACCTGTGTCTAACTATGCTAATTGAGCATGCTGATTACTGCTCTAACCAGCCGACTCATTCATTTGGAGTGACTTGCTGGTTGAAATGAAAAGGCAACACCTCTCTTTGTGTGAATCAGAACTTCTCACTACTAAGCATTTCTAAGTGCTCAAAGATTGCGTTGGACTCGGCACAATGATTATTTAGTATTAATAATTTTTCCTTCAGCTGTCTTAACACTAATTGTCAAGTTTCAATAAATAACGAATCTAAGATCATTTAAAATGTGTCCCAGACCCAGCAGCAATGTTATGGAATTAGTCATGGCCGCTAACATTTTCGGAAACACTTCAATGAAACACAGTGTAAAATGGCACATTTTCACTCCAGCTGAGCAGCCACGGGCAGGTCTGCGTGCGGACGCTAATGCTAACCGCCAGCAGGTGCGCGGGCTTGAGTGTTCAGCGCTAATTAACGGGATTGTTTGGGTATTTAAGCTCAGGTGTGGTTGTGCTCTGGAAGGGTGGTGCAGGAGGGCTAGTCAGTTTAAGGAATGTTTGAGAGCAGAAATTTGTGGCTGATTCCACCTTTCCTTAAGATTTGTGTATATGGCTATTATGATTGGTGTGTGTGTGTATGGCTATTATGATTGGTGCGTGGCTATTATAAGCATTTAATTGGGACGTATGCCACGGAAAAGGGGAGGACATGTACCCCCAATATTTAATTTGGATTAATTTACCCCCCCTCCCCCATTCATAGTCGTATTTAAATTGTCGCCCTCAAACCAACTCTCTTCCATGCCACTGACCACAGTTCATTGTGGAATGGGCTGGTGTTTCCACAGTATATATTTTTATTTTTATGTTTAACTTTTGAAGTATACGCCCTTTATAACCTGAGCGCGAGCTCAGCCTGGGCTGGTCACTGGGCTGGCTGCGTGTGATGGCACCGCAGCAGAACCTAAAAACCACAAGCCTTTTCTTTTTAAAGCAATCTGCCAAACCTGAATTCTTTACGGCCCCTTACTTAATAGGCTTAATATACCCCTGACTATACACCTGTGGCTGGGGGAGGGTGGCTTTGTAACGTGCCCACAGCTCCTTGAATGCCCCCCCCCCACACACGTGCACACAATGAGAATTGTATGTAACAGGTCCTATCAGGTGGGACCATGCTGTGTGTGTGTGTGGGGGGGGGGGTGAGGTTGGGTCAGTGGCGGTCGTATCGGTGAAACTCCGGTCACTCCAGTTCTCGCTCTGGCCCAGGCAGCTGAGTCCTTAGCTGAGAGCTGAGTCAAGGATCCCTTCAGGGAACAACTCGCTCTCGTCTCTGGAAAATGTCCAATGTACCCCCCCCCCCGAGATATTTTTATTTCTGCTTGACTGCAATAGCATTCCAGTGTTTCACAGTCCTACCTTCTGTGTCCTACCTTCAGAAGTCACATGGTTTGTGTTCAGCCTATCCTGGGCAGGCGGGGCATAGCATCTCGACGTAAACAACGACATGCCATGAAGGGTACCGTCACCTTGTGCGATTGTTTGCGATCGTTAGCCCCACATCACTGTAAAATGGCTGAGTGCATTGTCACGCAGTAAGAGAACAAGGCACTCTGATCTCTGGCCTGTGCGTCGCCCCTGGCGTGCCCTAATGCGTGTTTAAAATGAAAAAGAATGTGAGTACACCCAGAGTCAAGAAGGAAATATCTGACTATGCAACTTAGTAATGGGTGTCGTCTGCCTCCCTGCCCCCACCCCATATTAGAAGGGGAGTGTTATTCTTGCATAGGGATCAGTGTCAGTGTTAATCATACAGCTTTTGTGATGCGTGATGTGGCTGAGGGTCTGATTTACCATAAACGCCCCTCTGCAGCCTGCCCGACGTCTGACGCAGGTTTTGCACAGTGCGTTGCCTGGTTACGTGGTGCCGTGGTAACATGGCTCAGAGATGACTCGCATCTAATGTCCCCAAAGAAGAATTTTTAACAATGTCATGGTCTCTAAAAAAGTAATTGTTAGGGAGGTTGTGCTGGTTTATGATACTAATAATTCACCCAGCTTGTCTAAATGAATGATTTTGTCATGATCCTATTATTTTTCTAAAAAAAAACGCATGTACCTATCCATTGTGCAAGCCCACCCAGTTCAGGGTGTCCCAATTTAAAAATGTGTCCGATACAGTGATTTGTAATCACCCGGCAGTTCAGCAGGTGGCTGTTGCTAGGCGACCAAGCAAGTGCTTTGTCATGTGCCCACACAACATACTGTTGTGTCAGTCTTGGGGGGAGGGTAGGGCATGTCTGGGCTGGCTCCTGCATTACTGCCTCCTGCAGGTGTCCCGCGGTCAGCTGTCTCTGCTCCCCCTGGCAATGTTTCAAGCCCTAACTCAAAAAATCATGTTACTCCATTCCAGGCTCATGGGAAAGCATGTTACGTTTTTAATTTATCCAAAAGTGGCTCATATATATATTTCTGGAGACAGTAGGGTCCAGCAGCCCTTAGATCAACTGGGAATCAACGGCCTTGCCCAGGGGCTCTATGGTAAAACTACTTTTGTAGATCCTGGGATTTGAACCAACAACCTCCCAATCACAGACACAGCATGCTGACCCACTGAGCCGCATAGCACCCTTTGCCACTGTAGCAGGCCCACTCTGCTCACTGACATTCCTCCTTATTGGCTGTGCTGGGAATCGGAATCGGGAATTGCTGAGCTGGACGCAGGAACAGGCCCCTTCTCCCAGCGTACGCGGTATGGTTAGGGAACCAGGGGCCGAACGTGGGACGCGTCTTTGAGACCCCTCAGTGAAAAGGCAGCGGTGAGTCACCAGATCCGAACGGCAGCTTCGACATTAACCTCATCCTCGAAATTCCCTGGATTTCCCCACATTGATAGCGGATTCCAGGGGGTGCTTTGTCTCACACTCCGTTTCCTGCCATTAAACTCAGGGGATTACCTCCTTTCGGATGAACCGGCTGCGAGGGCCTCACTCGGCTGCCTGTCGTGAGCTGACACGCGTGCCCCCTGCTTTCATCACTGTCTGTACCCCTCCACATCCTCCCCCAGAAAGCAGGAATGCGTCATCACACTCTGATTCGCTCTGAGGAATCATCTGTTTTCCCGGCTTTCTTTGATTACTGTCACACGTCATTGCTTATTGTACAGAACTGCTTAATTAATGCAATAACTGCTACGATACCGACTTGGAAAATAAGAAGGAGCCCAAAGAAGCTGGCAGCAGTTAGAAATAACTTATTATTTATCTGTTTGCTGTTCAATTCTAGCCACCACATTTACTCCACACTGCCATGCAGCTGCTGTCTGTCTCCTTACTTACACACAGACACACCGCACTCTGTATATAAGCCCACGCAAATAAACCTTGTGTCCAGCCCCCCAGTTTCACACTGTCCCAGGTCCTGTGAACCCCCCCCCCCCACACTCACTGTCTGTATGACACACCGTGCTCTTGGGGGAACATTATTTTGTGCCATTTTGTACCTGATATATGGTATATGGACAAAAATGGCCACTTGACTTGAGCATTCAGGGTTTGGAATGGGGGGGGGGGTTATGATATCCCAAAGTCCTTAACGAATCACTGAGAAGCCCAAGGTGGGTGGGGGGTGAATCCCCCGGCTTCGCTCTGCCCGGATAATGAAGTCACATGACTCGTTCTGTAATACTCATCCACGGTGTCACGTCCAAACTGGACCCCCCCTTACTGCGCCTCTACCTTTTCTGCTGGCACCGCCCATCTGTTTGTGTTGGCACAGCCACCGCCGTCGGTGTGTTCCTTTAAGTAAATAGCTTTCGTTGACCAGAGCCCTGTCAGTGTAGCATTCGCTTGAGGAGGGGGGGGCATTTTAGCTGTCAGAAATATTCATAGTTCCCTGCTTTACATTAAATCGGCCACCTCTCATCTCGTTCGCTGGCACCCTTCCGCTCCCCTGTCAGGATTTCAGAATGCGAAAGCAGTTAAGCAACGCCCTTTCTCCTCGTGGCCACGCCCCCGCGCTGCTATTTGTCAGAGGTGTAATCATCACTCGAGGGGCCAGACATCTGCCTCCACGCCTCCTGCTTCTGCCGTGTGTGTGCGTGTGTGTGTGTGTGCGTGTGTGTGTGTGTGTGTGTGCGTGTGTGTGTGTGTGCGTGTGTGTGTGCGTGTGTGTGTGTGTGTGCATGTGTGTGTGTGTGCCTCACAGCCACAGGGGACACGCCTGGGCATGCTCGCCTGCGGCTCGCTCCCGCTCTCCGAGACCACGGCCTTGAACCATCATCTTCTCTGACTCATTAACTGCATATTAGCCACCGCAGCTGTTTCTGATGAGGTGTTTATAGATTAAAAATCCCAGAGTCTCTTCTTTAAAATCTGATATGAAAAGTTAGCACTGAAGCTACGCTAGTAATAAACAAACGGGAGTGTCAGCGCACGTCTCCGGCTCAGCCTGCCGCTCTGTCGCGATTTCTCTTCCTGCGGCGTTTTCCGGGATGGCAGTGCCGCTCTCGGGCCCTGTGTTGATGTAAACAATCGGGATGGCTGAATAGACTCTTTATGGGGGCCGCCAGTTTTGCCAAGGTGGACCCCGAGCCTCGAGCAATAGGCCCTGTCTGTCTAGAACTCGTCAGGGGTTCCCTGGAGCCGGCGGGGGGGGGCGGGGTTCCATTGCTCTATGTGCAGCCCTGTAGATCCGGGTTCCAGCCCAGTGTGTGGTGCAATAAGGCGCTGTGCTATTTTTTATCAGCCTGTTTATTTATAAATGCAGGTTGCCTCATTGCATAGGCTTCTCACATGCATAAAGTCAAATATATTTTAGGAATAATGACATTTGGGCAACACCCCTCCCCCCAGACTTGACCTTTGGCTTTTGATAAGAAAAGGAACTGGGAGACTGACCTGTGGCGAATCCGCAGCACTGCTCCGAGACGCTTTCCAATGGCTCTCCTCCAATGACCTTTGAACTATATAGCTCCTGCGATATATAACCGCGTGGTCCTGCCCGAAATATGTAGGAATTCAATAATTTCACTGTCTATCAGTGAGGTGGGATAGACTGTAAAGGCTTTGAATATTTACTTTCATTTCCCATTGCAGCTGATATGAATCACAGCTTTATGATATTAATTGCCCTTTACCAGATCAGTTGAAAATATAATTAAAAGCCAATCATAACTTAAAAAAACTGTCAAAATTGAAAATCTATGTGTTTTTAGTTCCGTCACCCGATAGACCTTGAAATGTCTGGGCTGTGTTTGGTCACAATAAAACAAGAGACATAATGAAAGACAGTCTCAATCGGAAACCAAAATTGAGGAACTCCGTGAGAGGGGGATGGTCATGTGACACCCGTCACGGAACCAAGTGACACATCCAGCCACAAACAAATACCAAAGAGGGACAGATGCTACAGGAATTGGACATGCCCGTTTTTCAGAAGTGGCGAACGGGCTCCCGGACCTGCGCTAAGGAAACGTCCCCCGGGGGCTACCTCCGACCACCCCTGTTTCCCCCATTGCAATGTAAGCAGTGTTAGGTCAGTCTTTTCACACTGCCTTGTACGATCTATAATTGGGCCAACATTGTGATATTTTGGATATAGATGGAGATTTTAGACGTGGATAAAAGCACACGCTGTTTTGCAGGTAGATGGAGCTGTTGTCAAGTAGGCTGGCATGCTGCGTGTTCCACCATGAAGCTCACCTTCTCGGTATCTTCACTGTGCCACTCTCCAGCCCCACCTCTCCTGTCCCTGTCTGCCTGCGTCCTTCTCTGTACACAAAGTGCATGTCCAGCTAGCACGAATGAAAACACCTTTACCTTCATTCAGACAGCTTGCCTATTTAATTCTATGTCTATTAACCAATTAACGTTATTGCAAACAGCACCAGTCTGCAGGCTACAGTAATTAATGTTAACTTATTAACTGAAAAATAAAGACCCACTCAGCCCGTTTACCATTTTAATGCACGGATTTCAGGGGGTTTGCGATTCCTGCGAAATGTTGTCTGATATCCATCGCTCCGTGCACCCACTGCAGGAGCTGCACTGGCTGTGCTGTTGAGGAATGAAGCGGGAGAGATGGAAGAGGAGAGGCTGGGGGGAGGAGAAGGGGAGAGAGAGAGGGAAGGATGTGTGCCAGTTTGTTGGCAGGGTCACTGTGGTGTGCTGTTATAGGCTAACGCAGTGAATGACATGGTAAACGATTGTGAAAAGGTGCATAAATGCTGTTTTGTAAGCGGCATTTACATGTATTTACCCTCCGCTGCAGCCCTGCTTTGGCCTCCTGCCCGCGATCAGAGGCCCGTAAAACTGGATGCCCCAGAGCACAGCTGGGTAAGCGGGCCACGATCGCGCCTGGGGCCACACCAAGCACTGCCTCGCAGAAGTTTCCAGACTGAGCCACACCCCCCAGTCAGGTTTTATACTCTCCTAAAAAAAGCCCGACCCGTGACACACAACTGGCCTGACGAGTCATGTGACGCAGGCTGGGGTGGTGCTGCCGGCACTGAGTGTGATACGTTGCTCGGCGTGGTGATTCCTACCACCTCCGAGTCCTGAAGGAAGACGGCGTACATGTCTGCACATTTTGGCGCCGGTCACACTCGCCCCATGATAGCCAAATGGTCAAGGCTGTGTTTGCAATCGCTCAACTTCTCTTTGAAATAGTGACGACAGAGATGGAAGGGACAGCAGAGAATGGTGCCCAGCCGGGTGCCTGTAGCGGCTGCTTGTTCACAACACCTTTCGTTTTCCAGAGCAGGTCACATGGTGCTGTCCCGCCCAGTATCCTGTCTTTGAAGGTTTGGGACTTTTGCTACTTGGCATTGAAGGGGTTAAGAGGACTGATGTGCTGCTGACTCACAATCAGGAAAGTACCAGGAACGCCGCGGACATGCCGTCCTCACACGGGGTCGTGGGGGGTGGGGGGAGCCCACACAGTTCAGGTGAGGATGCAGGAAGCTGGGATAGGCTCTGGCTCCACCTGACCCCGCCCCCGCCCCCCCCCAAGGCCAGGTTGGCGTGATTGCCTGTCCCCGCCCACCTGTCGGACATTGTCAACAGGACCGGAAGAACAAGGAAGTCTTTCGCTGCGCCGCCTGTGTCTTTATGACTGTCTCTGCAGGTGTGGCCCAGACAGCCTCACTCTGACGTGTTTGAGCATTGCATCGCTCTTTCGGATGTAATTACCGAGCAAAGTTCAATAATCCACACACGCTGATATGCTTTCAGCTGTTGTCGGAGACACGCAAACCCTCCAATCACAGAAAATAATGTCCCCACAGGTAGTATTCTCTGATTAAACCGTGTCAAATAAAACAGCAGAACTGTGTTCTCTTTCAGCTCTGAGAGCCATGTAATTTCCCTAGTAACATCACCTTTTTTTAGGGAAGCAGACGTCGGCAAACCCAAGTTTGTATATTTTTTTGTTCCCTAGGCTGACAGTAGAAATGACACCCATAGCATAGAGGAGTCTATCAGATCCAAGAGAAGCCAGAGACCAGAACTGAAGTCTAAGCTGTGCTTCCTGGAAACAGGCGAAAAACAGAGGGTGCTGTCTGACACACACGTGTGCAAACACGCACGCACACAAACACACAAACAAGGAAGGCAATAAAACCAGAAGCCTAGTGTTCGGGGGGGGGACTTAGCGTGTGGTTTGTTTTTCCCTTGTTCCTGCTGCGTCTAAATGCTACTCTAGCTGAGTCACCGATCTCGCCGATGAGCAGCAACGTGTCTCCAGCACGCATCTCTCCAGGTTACTTTGCTGACACGCTTGTCCAGAAATGACGTGCATGTTTACAGCCGGAGACTGTTTACAGAAGTTGTTCGGTATCTCGCTGAATGTTATTCAGCGTGAATCAGCTCCCTGCGCCACTCCTGGTGCATTGTGGGATGGTCGTTTTGGGGCGGAAACGAAGTGTCTTTCTCTCAGTCAGAAAATAAAAGTTAAAGCGGCAGTCATGAGTGGCAGATCAAAGGGGGGGGGGGCACCTACGAGAATGACAAGCTCATGCACAAATAAATGAAACACAAAGGCCTGGAGAAGGAGCCCCCCCCCACACTTTTCCCCGAGCTCTTCCAACACCCCCCCATCCCAAACCCCCCCAAAATGACACTCTAAATTACCATACAAGGCTTATTTATTTAACAGATGGTTGTTTCCAAATAAGTTTATTGAGAAAGCAGAAAACAGTCGGGGGTTAAGGGCCTTCCCCAAGGGCCAAACGGTGACATCACACTGCCAGTTCTAGGATTTGAATGCCTAACATTGCAAATAGAGGCACAGCAACCAAATCCTCTGAGCGACGCAGCGCCCCCCTCAGCTGGCTATTGTTACTCTGTAGTGCGGGGCTGTGGACCCCACCAGTTTCCATTGCAGTCCCTGGGGGCCGTCTGCATTGCTTTACGCAGCTAATAAACAGCCTGGTGACTGGCTGGTTACTTGAGCCTGGTGACTCAGGCTAATCCAGTCAGGGTGAGTCCCGGGTAGGTCCATGCTGTTAACATGGAGAACCAGGAATCCTGCCAGACGGTAACTTCAGCTTTCACGTGTTCGCTGCCCAGATCTCAAGAACTACCACCAGCGGGCAGGGCTTGTCCGGCAAGACCATACGCCACCCCAACAATGCGTGTCACCATCAAAGGGGGAAGCCTTTTTGAGTCACCATACTGCCAGTCACTCAATATTACGCTTTTTTAATAACGTCTGTCTTGGAAAGAAACTCGGTGTATCACTTCCTCTTCTTTTAAATGTTTGTAGTCACCATGAGATAATCAGACTCCTTTTCCCCTGTGCGATGTACCTGGTTAGGAAGCCCCTAGGGGCCCTGCTCCCCTGCAGAGATCGTGCAAGACGTACCTCTTTTTGCCTTGAGGGAATTTCTTTTTGTTCGTTTTTCGACATTGGGGGCGCTGGAAGCCTCAGGCAGCTCCGGCCGAGGCACGCTACCTGGAGGAAGTGTGTGGGTGGGCGGAGTTTCACAGGAAAGGTACAGTACCGGCATGAGACAGTGGGTCTGGGAAAAGCAGAGTAGTGCCCGCACCACTAACGGCATGGGATGAATGGAAAGGTGTCGTGTCGAGCCTCCAATTCCGTGCAGCCGGGGGCTGGAGATTCTCCTCTCCGCGAGTCTCTGACGGGAGCACCAGAGCGCCCCTGGAAGTGGGGGGAGTTTCTGATGAGCCCTTTTCAAAACCTGCTGCAGCCACACGGAAAATGTGACCGTTGCTTTTTTTGCGAGAGGAGAAAGGATCCAAGTTAAACAAAACCTGGAGACAGGAGGCGAGTCGCACCACCGTCCCCAAGGTCTATCCACTCTTCTGTCAGACCCCTCCTTGCATGTTACCGTCGATGGCAGAGCGAACAGAATGTCCTAGATGGAGGACTTGGCTCCTCCCCATTTGACCTTGGCTGTGGCAAACGCAGCGCCGTCCGCTCAGTGCCAGGCTCAGATCCCCGGAGATCTTGGATGTCAACATCAGTGTCCACCACAGAAGATGAGGGCCGGGGGAAAGTAGCGACACAGTAGAAAGGAAAGTGTTGGCCACCGAAACGCTCAGCGGAAGCCGGTTTTGACTCATTCCCCGCCCACGTAGCACAGTGCCATCGGCGCAGAACGGTTGCCAGTCCGCTGCAGGCCACCTTCACCACTTGTTCAGTCGACCGGGCCAGTGACCTGTCCCAGACTACAATTCCCAGATGGCTTTGCTCTATGTCTGATGTTATTCTCATGGGAACTGGAACGACAATATGGTGATGGGACTTGGAGTCCTGTGAAAGCCAACACACCCCAGTTGCTCGTTAAAGGAATTTCTGCGTCTTTAACGAATCTTCTTTGCATAAACAGTAGCATTCTCAAATCAGCAGACAGTCGCAGAATGTGTTCTTTGGTCCTAGGAGCTCAGATGTGTTCGGTTTTTAAGCTGTAGTGACTGCTTTGTTGGGTTAGTTGTCCCATTAACCACAGCAGTTACTATCTGGAGTTAACGAGCCGCTTTTTTATGTCACACTAAGTTTACTGCCTTCTTGCTATACATACTTCTCCATACCCTGCAGCTTCACATTATCTGGGGTGTGTTAAACCACTCAGCGGTAATTTCAGGCTAAATCACTAACAGGCTGCTGGAACCATAAAGGGGCGCTTGATAATATTGTCTAATCTGACTGGGTTGCTGGGGCATCGATGTTATGACACGACACACCATGTCTGGCTCCGTCAGATCGGCTCGGGCTGCATTGTTTGTAATATCTAGCGGCTTTTTTGCTGTCTGTTTTCGTTCCTTGCAGCATGCTGCCATTGTTTGACATGAGGTGGTGACTTGGGGGAGGGGGGCACTGTGGATGTCCTCTCTTGGCCCCATGATGTGTTTACAAGCTCTAAAACGGTTGTGATAGAGTCCAGCTGGTTCTCAGTGTTCCCACAACGTTTCCCTAACATACAGGACCTGCCCCGCCGTCCTTCCCGTTGCAGTCTGACATGCGGCATGGCCACGCTCCGCTCAGGACTGGAAGGTCACATTCGGGTCGCGTTGATGCAAACCTGATGCAATCTCAGCAAGCTGGCATCTGGACCATTCCCATAGAGTGAATGACTGGAGGGCACAAATGGCAGCCATGATACCCTACTGCCCCCCCGATGAACCCCCCTCACGTCCAACCCTCCCCTATCAAGGAGAAAAAGGCTTCATTTTTTAAATATAAATTTCAAACCAAACACCAGGCGCAAAACACAGACAAAGACCAACTACATGACACACAGAAAACTATAATGTGTAAAGTATTGTAATCTTATAAAGTAAGAACGTCTTGAGAAGGGATCTTTTAGTGTTCTTTGGAGTAACAAATTTAGATTGGCGGACTTTCTGAGCTCAAGGGAGAAAATTCTAAGTCAGCTGCCAAAGCAGGCTGGAAGCCATATTAATTACATAAACAGGGGTTTGGAGGCTCTCAGTGCCTTGGCTAACAATGGCAGGGAAAAGCTGCTCATTTTCTGCTCCTCAGCTGTCTAAAAGTACCCGTGAGCCCTGGGGCAATCCTAAAATTTAATTCCACTCTATTTTTATTGACTGTTAAACAAAATTTTTATATTTTAGTAACTGTGTAATCTAAATCGAGGTTGAAAATGGCAAATAACGAGCAAAATCTCCCAGGTGAAACATGGATACACAATCAGGATAATAAAGTAGTTTGGGGAGACAATGCAGTTGGCAGTATAACAGCGATTTGCTTATTCAACATGAAAAATATATCACGGTGTCATCAAGTCCCGTCGTCACTTATTAACATGATATTTAGCGTGTAAACAGCACGCTGTGAGTTCCCTTTAGTTATTATACGTTTATGTGTCCATTTTTTTTTACCTTCAGAGGGACTGAGTGCCATTGTTTCCGGTTCAGAATTGGAATCACTTCATTTTACCGAGGGCATTTTTACATGTCTGAGGCATTTGGCCATGGTCAGACACTTCATACCACATGTAACTCATAAATATAGACTTCATTTTATATATATATATGTATGTCTTCTCTGTTTCTCATTAATGAAGGGCTTCTTCCTTGCTTTATGGGACTTCAGTCCTGCTTCTAGGAGCCTGATATGAACTGTCCTAGCAACCAGGACAGAGCCAGGATTAAACCAGGATTTAAAAATGCCTATTTTTTAAAAATATAGGAGTGGTCTCTTAATTTAACTCTTAATATCCTGAACTGTGTATATGTATGTATAATAATACAAAATAACAGAATACACATATTTACAGACCAGTGATGGCGCGTGTGTAAGAGTATGCAAATTGTGCAAAATATCCTAATCGCCATCATCATCATCATAACGACCTCTCATGGCATCTCCGTCCTCCTGTCTCCTGATCTTCCCACCTTTCAGATCGTTCTCCTATGGGGCCGCGGCTCCAGCTCAGATACGGGGATCGTGTTTGGTCATGTTGACCCCCGGGATACGAGCAGCTCAGCGCCAGCAGTGACCACAGGGTCGTGGAGGCTTCTGCATGTCTCACCCACAACGGTGCTGCTGTTCAGCCCGGTGACTCTGCTTATCCGGGAGTCCGAGTCTGTCCTGGCCGCCTTGTTATGGAAACTGTGAAGTGGCACCACTTAAAAAAATAGCTTCAGGTTAAAACAGATGGACAGACAGACGTATAGAAGGACAGACAGACAGACACACACACACACATGCACACGACATAGCAAACATAGCAATGGTCCTGAAGTCCCCTCTGATGGTGCAGCATGACTGGCCCAGCCTAGGGCCATGTGACTGCCACCCGCCACTCCCCCCCCCCCCCCCCCCCCCGGCGCAACAGAGGGGGCAGGGCCCGGGGCGACGGAGGGGGAAGGGG
>JAAGVU020000061.1:2769916-2794058 GCA_011763525.2 Mormyrus iriodes
GGCTGCTGCGGATGCTGGACTCTGTGAGAGAGAGGAGGCGGGGTTAGAGGCTGCTGCGGATGCTGGACTCTGTGAGAGAGAGGAGGCGGGGTTAGAGGCTGCTGCGGATGCTGGACTCTGTGAGAAAGAGGAGGCGGGGTTAGAGGCTGCTGCGGATGCTGCACTCTGAATCACATGCTTCAAGGAGGAGAAAGACATCTGTGCTGTCGCACTGTCATAATACCCAAATACGAAAGAAAATGTTGCTACCAGAAAAGGCCACTAATGATATAATCACTGCCCTGGGGGGTGTCGACAGGTATAATGATGTGGGGCTTGGGGATAATTAGGGGGATAATTAAGGGGATAATTAGGTTCATACCCCCACCCTCGCTGAAATCAAGGTCTCCTCAAAGACGCAAATGACTCAGCGGAAGGCCAACACGAGTCACTCTCGTAACTCCTGCATTATAGCGACTCTCAGAAGTGAGAGAAGAGAGCTAATTGTCACCTTGGCGCCTCATCTGGAAGGAGGTAGGGCTGGTGGGGGTTGCGGCGGAGGGGGCGAGTTCTGACATGGCACTATGAGTAAACCTTAACTCACAGCCATCCCAGTGTGGGAAGCTGCGACTGGCCTCAGAAGGATCACTGAGACCGGGGGGGGTCACTCAAGGACAGAGCCATCCTGCCCCCCCCCCGTACAGATGGGTCTCAACTGATATTTTTACTGTCGGACACATTTTCTCAGAGGAATTGATTTCAGGACATCTACCATAATCTCATGGTTTGTGGCAGCCATCATAAAACTGCCCTTAAAAGCTTTTAAAATAAGGGGATATTCAATAGGCATCGCTAGGAAGCCGGTAACCTGGCGTGCTAATCGCTTCAAACAATAGACAGGGTTTTCGATCTCCGAGAGGAAACGATATGTTAATAAAAGGCACTTTAATAACTGCTAACTGCATCCTGTTTCTTTGGCCCACTGTTAGGTTAAGCGCTTCAAGCCAAAGGCCAGTAGTTCAAAGCAAAACGTGCTGATATATATATAAACTACCATTAATAATGCTGCCGCTGGCGTAGGCCGGCAATCAAAAGCCGCTCAGCTTTAGATCAAACACAAATAAATTCTCCGGCTGGAAAAATACTCGGGCCAGTTTTTCAGCGCCTTTGTGATGCAGCAGGGTCTGTGGCACTGGCGGTAGACAGGAGGGTGCCGCCGTGGGGCTGACATGCCCCCCCACCCTGCCCTGCAGCTTGAGTCATCGTCCGCTGGCCCAGAGCCGTCCATGCTGTGGGTCCATCCTGAGAACAAATGTCGGAAGCTAGGGTCTATTTCCCGCCCCCCCCATGCCATTCTCCAGGTGTTCCCAACGGTAGGTACTTTTCCGACTTGGGAGGGCTAACTAACAGGTGGTCTGTCTGGAAAACTGAGTAACCCATGTGAACCGGAGCAGCGCAGGACCGGTCCGTCGCTCGGGGTCTCCTCCAATCACATATCTCCTCCAGGTCACATGGGTGGCAAGCACCCGGCACGGACTAGCCACTGCTTGGCGCTGGACCTTTCTACCTCCAGCAGAGGGCAAATAGCGAGGCCCCAGAGAGCAGCCATTGTTCTCGCCCCCCAACACAATGACAGACCCACGGAAGAGGAAGTGGAACCGAGGGGGAGTCGAGACGGCGGGGACGGGCAAAGGGGGGGGGGGGGGGTTCACAATGACCCGCTCTGAGATGGCCCGGCCCTGTTCTGTTTGTGTCAGAGGTGTCACTGAGCCTGTACATAGAGCCTTGACCGTGTTTACCAGACCTGGATGAGGGACGTTCTAGGATGAGTCACTTCTCTTGTACCCTTGAGTGAAAGTGCCTGAACAGCTACAAATGGACCCATCCACTCTGCACTGTATTGTTTACAAACTTCCTGAAGGGAATAAAGGTGTGCCCTGAATGCAGATCTCTGGCACCAGCCACCGAGATAAGTCCACCCCTTCCCTCTGGCCAGGGACGATGACAACAGTGACACACCAAAACAAACAAAGCCAAGATTCCCATTCACAGACACTCTGTGATTCCCTCGTCTCATGGTTTCAGATCAGGGGTTCAGGTCCCACGTTCCCACGTCAAAACCCAGGACACACATGCGGGCGTGTGCGTGATCTGTGTGCGTGTGCGTGATCCGTGTGCGTGTACGTGTGTTATTTCCCGTCACCTGGGGGGAGGGGGAGCTCTCTGCACTAAACAAACCACATAAAAGATGGGGGACTCTTATTCATCAGCGGGGACGCCAAGAATCACAGACAGGCCTGTGAATGATCGTCTGCTCAGGCCCTGTGGAAACAGGAGATGGGGAAATGTAGCCTGCCGTGAGTCCACCGCCCCTGAGTCCCGTGACAGTGTCCGCATGGCTGCCACGCCAGACCCAGCTCTCCCAAGCCCAGGACAGTGCCACTGATCATCAGCTGAACACTCCTCTGGCGGACAGTAAGATCACACTACCTCAACAAAAAGAGCATGTTTTACCAAACTCTCTCTGGGGGGCATAGAGAACAGAGGAACCAGGATGCGTGTTTTCTGAGCAGGGAGTTATCGCCCATCCTTCAGCGTGTGCCCCACAGTGGGGGGCCAGGGCGTCTCCCAGGGGAGACAGCTGGCCCAGCCACCGCCGACAGGCTGCCAGGCAGCTGCTACTGCCACCTTGGTCAGTTGGGGGAAGGCCCCTCCCCCAACACCATCCAGCCATGGCCAATCAGGGGTGGGTCGGTGGCTGACGACTTTGCGGTTTCCATCTCACTGAACGCCCCCCCAGATAAAAACTCAGCTCGTAGGCCATGCTCCAGCCTCCAGCCTTCTCCTTTCCAGCTCCCACCTGTGGTCCCAGACGGTCCGCCCCCATATCTGCATGTAACCCTACGTATCCTCAAATGAGAGTCTTCTTCATACTCTCTGTGTGACCTTATGGGCATTGGAATGGGGTGTGTGTCATGGAAGGCTAATCACAGGGTGTGTGTCACTAAATGTGACCCTCATCCAATCACAAGTCAATACAAGCAAATACAAAAGCAAATACAAAAGCAAATACAAAGCATGTCAATGAATTCACAGCACTGTTTCACACTGATGGTCTGTGACCTATTCAGAAGTGCATTATGTGCATTTCATCTGACTCAAACAACAAGCAAAGTACAAAATAACAGAGGAACTGTCCCTTCAATTAAGCGAGATTTGTGTGTGCGTGTTTTTTTTGTTGCGTGTTATTGACATGAAGAGAAAACTTTTCAAAGATGGCTATATTTGTGACAACTCAATGTGACTGTTCTGGCAATAAAGACGGTTAACTACGGATTGCAGGGAAAGTGGCCTTTACCACCCTCCGATCGCCAAGAGACATCCAGGAAATCCACAACAAAACCCACATGTCGGAGCTCACAGGGGTCAGGACTGTGCCGTCTGGATGTTAAAACACTTAACGCCAGCATTTGTGGAGAAAAGCATTTCATACTGACTGGACGACCAAAACAAGCAACCAGAGGCTGGGTACATTAACCGGATAATCCGTGACACCACATGCGAGCTACAGCCGTAACCAAGTCCGGGACACCGTGGAAAAGGAATACTATAAATACAGCACAAATAAAATAACCCATAAAAACTATAATTAGACTGCAGTATAAATAGGAAGAACACGGCCTGGGCCAAAGGCGCCTGGGATATCTACATACGGTGCTATCCATACGGCGTACTGCAACATGGCCCCCAAGCGGGCTGCCGGACAGCCTCCCTGTGAGGGAGCACGGGCCCGGGGCATCACTGCAGCAAAACATGCGATGTCATCGCAAAAACGGACAGGGCCGTGCGGCTGATGGAGGAAGTGCTGAGCCCAGCCGGGCCTGGCCCGTGGCCCGCCAGGCCCGCCAGCTCCCGGGGACCAGCGTCTGTTTCCATGGCCGGACATCTGCTCCCCATTGGCAGCTCTGCACGCCGCCAGGGTCCCTGCGACGGCGGCGTTTCACACTCCACCCCCCCCCCCCGTATCAGTCCCCCTGGGTGTAGGGGGGGCTCCTGGGGCCAGGCAGACAGGCAGTATTAATGGCAAAGGAGTGGTGACCCTGTGATATAAGGTCTGTTTTGCTGCAGAGGTTTTGGGGGTGGGGTGTACACTGAGGTACTAAAAAAGTGGCCTGTTACCCAGTAATGGTGGGGGGGGAGGGGGGGGAGCAGGAGACCTCTTGGCCCGCACCAACAAAGACTGATTCACAGTTCCTCTGTCTACGCTGGGGGGGTGAAAAACAAGTCGAGAAGAGACTGGAAGTAGTTGTGTGTGAGATTGTTTACTGCAGGGCGGGGATCCCAAACCCAGTGACCCTGTTCGTGACACAGACGACTGCCCCCCCCCCACCCGACGCCGGTGTTTGGCGGCTGGGGGTCGGCCGCCCCGGGTGGATGACAGGCTGGCAAAACATCCCTTCATTTTTTTTTTTTACAGTTTGTTTCTCCCACAGTCAGGCAGCTATGCAACAGCACCAGCTTGCCCCCCCCCCCCCCCACCACGATTTTCAAATTAACCAGCGCCACTCAGCCCCTAACCACACTCCTCTGATTTCACCGGGCGGCCGCCATCTCAGCACACCATGAAATCATGAGCGTTCCTTTCGGGGAGCAGTTTCTCTGTTTTTCACGTGTCACCTGACTGGTTGCCGGGTTGCTGCTGGCTGCAGCATGGGGGGGAGCGTGCGGGGTGCGAGAGAGCAGCCCCACCCTGAAACCACAGCGAAAAACACACCTTGGAGTGGCCAGCCAGTGTTGGAGATGCACTTCCGCTCAGTCATGGCATAATATAATAGAAAGGCATCCCTGAGGAGCTGTCCACAGATGCCACGGTCAGGCAAGAGGTCTCAAATGGGCCAGAGGGCAGTCTAGTCTAGGCCCCTCCCCCAAGCCTCTGAAGCTGTCTATGCTAGATGGAGTGGACAGGACAGACACACAGTTCCGACCCAGTGTGTGACATGTGGGATCCAAACCCGCGGTCCGTCGGTTCAAATCTCCCTGTCCATATCCCACAGCCTCTCAGTGCATACGGTTCCTGGTATCTCAGTCCGCAGTTATCTGTCTACCGCAAATGCATTAGCATGTCTGGGACAACGGCAGTTTTCATGAGGGATGTGGTGGGCAGGCTTCTCCCTCCGCTGGCGATCGCCTCCCACAGGCTGTTCTGCTCCGCGCCTTTCTGTCCCACGGGCTCGCCTGCACGTGTCCACAGCCCCGATGTTTCACTTGCTTCTTGCCTGGAACTGCCCGTGCTGGGAAAAGGCACGTCTGCGACTGCCCCCCCCCCACGCCCCTGCCCGTGCCGGCACTCTAAAGGGGCGGGGAGAGACGAGGACGCCAGCTGCTGGTGGGGGGGGTTACCCGCACGTACACCCTAAGGTGCTTTTTCAAAGCCTGCCGACCCGGGGAGCGAGCGTGCCATTGCTATGGTGGGTGAGCAAAAAATGAAAGTCCAAACTGAAAAAGAGGAAGAACCAGAGCCAGAAACACCTACTGAGGAAAAGAAAAACAGATATACGCTGACATATATGTTATTGAGCCATTGTGGGTGCAAAGTCAAACAAGTGTAGGGCAGAAAACAAAACAAAAGATAATAGTCCTATTTAATGGATAATCGAGGCATTATGAGATAAGGGGAGCATTTCTGAAGTAATTATCAGTCATTATTGCCTTTAGAAAAGGCTGAGCCACTGCATCAGTGTGCAGGAACACAGGGACACTCTGCTGGCACTTTCATCCAAAGTGGCTTCACACTAGAGAGACGGGCTGGGAATGATGTGCGCTCCCTGGGATGTGAACTCATGACCTTTGTGTTGTCAGCATACAACTGTATCAATGCACATGCCCTGTTAGTGGGGAACCTGCTTCACTCATGTATCTCTTATTTACAAGCTGTTCTGCGTGTAGTATTTGCATGTCCCAGGCCTGGCTGCCTCTCATGGGACGGCCCTAAGGTGGGTGTGTGCTTCACAGGGATTGGCGGCTGCTGCCTCAGGTCGCCACGGCGATGTGGAACACCCGGCGAATCTACTTCTGCTTTTTGTTATTATTGTTCTCAGAGCGCCCCTTCACCCAAAACCTGAAGAACTGGGAGGTGGCCGACGGGCAATATAAAAGATACACGCGACACCGCTGCCCCCGGCTGAAAGACTCGCAGCGCGCTTCGCGTGAAGAGCCGTACGACCCGGACTACGCAAAGCCCTCGGATGCCCCCAGGCACACTCACATCCTGGGCTGAACCCAGGCAGCGCTTTCAAGCCCTCAAGTTCTGTCACTGCAATGTTTTTTCCATGCTGAGCCCGGTGACCTCAAAAAATAGGTCAGCCCGGACTATATTCAGATGTTCCAGACACACCACCTTCGTCCAATATACGTCATGCTGACACCGACGTCCTGCCTGGGCCTTCGTACCCAAAGGCGACTTCGCCGGCCAGGCTCTGGAACTGGGCGAGCGCCAGGATGAGCATGTACAGGGAGGTCACTCAGTCTCCACGGTGCTCAAATCAATGTCAGCTTAGCTCATCAATGTGGATTAAGCTGTGTGAAATTCCTGAACTCAGCAACGAAACCGCAGGTTTCACTGAGCGATAAAGTCATACTTGTCACACAACACAGACTGACTCACCGGCTTTCCTACACTGAGTCAATTCCAATCATATATTTTAAAATAAGGCGCAAAACAGCTAGCTAGCAGACGAGAAATATAGCTGCACAGTTGAAAGGTCAAAAAGCAAGATATTTTATGGACATTATCAGAGGGGTGTAACGTTTACCGTTCAATGGGCTCAGGCCATGTGAAGACCTGGATAAATCAACTGTTTTATTTATAAATTTCATTTATTTTATTGGTTCTGCTCTCAGTTTGTGAGCTTTGCAGCTAACAGGCAAGAGCAGAATGATAATAACAGCTTTCGGGCAGATGGTAATAAATATTTTATAGTGTATTGTTGTTGTGCCACACTTTAAAAAAAATCTGTTTAAGGGACTTAAATAACCCCTGAGAGGGAAGAGGCGATGGGAAGGATGGAAGGAGGGTGTCCTTAGAAAAGCCGAAACGCACAGGGTCATGCCCAAGCAGGCATAAAGGACTCAACCGGTGAAGCGCTTCGTGGCTACATGACTTACACGACGTCAGAAATGCTGTTTCTCGCTATGAGTGCGCGCATTTGAAACTCCCTGTCCCAATTACCGATGCATGTTGCTTCACTAATTGAATCACTTGTTTATACATGCAATACGTGGTTCTGGAGTTAAATAAACTTGGTAAAACATTACCATTTGCCCGACTATCTTTCAAGCACTTGCTTGAGGTCATCGATAATGTTAGCATGTTGCTCTTTAGCCACAGCCCCTAAAAATAGGCCAGGCTAATAATGTATGATCATAAAAATCAGTGTCCTCTTTTAAACTCGACCATAAATAGGATGCGTTTTGGTTCGATGACAGTAGCATGACTCATGATGCCAGAAGATCTTTCAGCTAATGTTTGTTTCCCCATTGTAGCTGCCCTAGGCTTCAGTACCAGAATTTAATCAAGCTGGCAGTGATGAATTACGAGCCTCGAGTACCTAGATTCTTTCATCATGTGTATTTAGGTTAAGAATAAAGTCCGAATGTGACCAAAACCCGAAACACTATGTGCTCCTAAGGACACAGTGGCTACTGCATTTTCTTGGCTCTTCATATTTCACCTCAATTCAGCTTTTCCCTGTTTTTTAGGGTGATGCAATCTTACAAACTGAAGGAACCACATACGTAGCTCAGGCACTTTCCATCGCATGACAGAATCTGACTGTCCTTCTCCACCTCTCATAAAGGAATACTTGATTTTAATGACAGACTTGTGTCTTGTGCTCAATAGCTACAAAATCCATGGTTCCTAAATATTGAGAAACCACTGAAAAGTATCATGCGAGGCCGATGAATGCCATAAAATACTTCACAAAGACATAACATGTCCAACACGTCCAAACATGTCCAATGTTGACTCTCTTCCAGTATGTTGTTCATACTATTTCCTGTTGCTCCACTTCCTCCATTCTAACATGGAGCCAGGAAGATCTGGTTGGTAGGGGTGACTCTTTGTTCTTGCTGTCATCAGGGTAAGAAGCCAGCGTTGGCCTTTTCTCCAGGCCAACACACAGTGCAGAGCCCCATAGCAGTTTGCTGAGGAGGACAGTGAGGACAGAGGAGGAGACTCACCCCGTTTGTGTAGATATCATTGAACTTGTCACCAATACGCTGCAGCTCTCGTGCAACCAGCATCTCTGCCCGCATGTCCTCCGGCATCGACTGCGACCGCGGTCTAGAGAAGAGGACAGGGGCTCGTCGCATTTCTGGGATAAACAAAACGCACGCAAAAACATCAGACTGCTGGACCTCATCTGTGGGAAGCAGCTGCTTATGCTACAACCTGGGGCTCCCAAAAGCCCTGGGGAGGCCCAGGAGAGTCACAATTATGCTTTTCATGCTACCGTTAAGTCAAGTGTGGAATTTGGGGGGGGGGGTTATAGTAACAAAACACATAAATCAAGTGTCCACTCCAAAGAATTTTGGTTACTATTTTGGTTAAAATATTACAATCTATAATAATATAATTTGGCTGATCAATCCGCCGAGGCCGCCACTGTTTTTAATTCCCTCTCATTACTGCTCAAATAGTTCAAATGGCCCACTTAGGGACCCCCTACCCATGTCAGCATAGAGCCCCCTAAGAAGTCAGTCCACCCCTACCTTCTTTACATTGGGACAAGATCAATCTGTCAAGCTACATATGTTACACTAAAAGTGTTTTGAGAAGAAAACGTCTGGGATTCAACCAAACCTATTTCTGCCCCGGAATGATTTGACATGTCTTGATGGTTAGTGCTCAGGATTAGGAACCCATTACTAATGGTGGTGAAAAGCTTTGAAACTCGTACACTACTGATCAAATTCATGGCTCCTAAGTTACTTCAGAGGTTCCCATTGGGTTAAATGAGCCAGTGCCGGGAATCCCACACACTGCGGGTCTTGAACCCTCATTTCTCCCACGTGCCATTTATGACCACAAAATGGCCAACCAGGGATAACATGTAAGCCCAATCACTGACCAGGTTTGGTGCACACAGCCCTGAGGAGGTTATTCCAGCTTGGACACATTGGACTAGGAGAAGCACATCAAACGGACGACTTTGACAACATCAGCGTAATTAATCCTTTGATCTCACAGACGCCCTACTTGACCCGTATTTGTAGTACAGAAATATACTCACAGACAAAAGACACTGATTTCTAGAAAGAGTTACATCGATCTGAAAGGCATAGAAAGCCTTGAGGTTGGGGACTAATGCTTTGCGTTAGCTTGCATGACTCGTTGACATGTCACCCGTCTGATCTTCTATTCTGAGTCATATGAGAACCAAATTTGCTGTTATGTCTTTTCATCCACATCCCATGATAACAAGAATCTGTATGTTCTGCTGTGGTACTATTCATGCGGTGAATGTTTTTTGCCTCCATTTTCACGGTGTGAAGTCACACTATGTAGTTCAGGAAATGAATATGGTGGCTGATATTAGACCTGGGCTACACGCTGTAAGAAAGACTTGGGGTTGGCCCTGCCAAGCTACACCAGGCATGACGAGGGCATCAGTAGCCAGAGGGCATCGGGTCAATCACAACAGCAGCTGAATCGAAAATTCCTTCTCCACCGGCTCAAGGCTTGTGTAACAGACGCGTGGAAGTCTGTGGTTTTCAAATGGCTCAGATTGCCAATTTCCACAGATAGACTGTTCTTAGTGACTTTTATCAAATAATTCCTAAGTCAACAGCTGAAATACGTAACCCTAGACACTGCCCTTTACTTTATGTTGAAAATATGAAGAATTAATGTAATTTTTAAATTATTTTAACATCATCTACATTTTGGTTCAAGACATAACAATGCATAACTCAAACTCAGAACCAAAACGATGCCATTATATCTAATTGATGTTTAAGCTGGTGCAAGCAGGTTTTTAAAGAAATTAACAAAGAGATTCTTCCCTGCTTTTCTGAAGTTTCAGGAGTGCCTCAGAGTTCTGACATCATCACACAGCGAAAGCCCCGTCTAAGCCGTCCTCGACAACGCACCTTCAACACTCACATGAAGGACCTTGGTGGGTTGAAATCCGCTTTTGAATGAAAGGTGCACTCCCCCCCCCCCCCCCCCCCCACCCCACCTCAGCTCGTACTTCTAAAGGATTTAAAGTAGTGCGTCGAAAGTCTCCAGCGCCACACTTATCAGCGCTACTCATCTAGCGGCCAGCCAATAGGAAGCTCAGCGTGGTATCACTCTCCCGTTCACAAAGAAAACACATGTGGCTCTATTTTGACTGAGGAAAGAGCTTCCACTCTGAATCATTCGCTGTGACCTTTGCAGCACGGAGCTCAAATTAATGCAAACAAGATGATCTGCTGGCTCAATTAGATCCATTATATGGGAAAGGTTAAATACCCACTATTGCATACCTTGTGCTTGGTCACTTGGGGCCACACCACCTACGGCAAGCCGTTTTAACATTTAAACGCACTCCTTTTCGATATGCGATTTAGATATCCAGCATTCTATTTCTCCTGGTAAGAACTGTATTTTTACTAGTTATAATGAAAATTAGATATGTCCAAAACTCTATTCTTACTAGTAAAAATCGGTTTTTGAAGATGTCTATAATTTAGTCTCCTAGTAAAATTTCTGTTGAAGATATCTAGAAATCTTTAGCGAATGTAAGTGGCTGTTTTGACATTAATAAGTGGGTGGTATAGTAATTTTAGATATCTGCATTGTAATTTTTACTAGTACAAACTGGCCCTTCAGATGCCTCTAATTCAATTCATACCCGTACAAATGTGCATTTGAGACGTTTGAAATTCACTTCTTACTAGTAGGAATAGCGTCACTTTTACCATTTATCTGTATTGTAGATTTCATTTTGGAGGGAAACAATTCCATTTTTGATATGGCAAATGCGAATTCTACATATCTGAAATTACATTCTTACTAGCAGCAATCCTCTTTTTGGTGGGGGTGGGGGGACTGTGCCAGTACGTCTAAGCTTGATCATTGGCTCCAGTTCAGTCTGGTAAACAGCCTGCATAGAACACTTTGCAAACGTCCGCTGCGAATCCCCGCCAGAACGTCAGATTCGCCCTTATCTGCACAGCAGCAGACACAGCGCACGTCACTTGGAGCCAGGAACCAGCATACGGACAAAACTTGCTAACTGCAGAAACCACTCTGTCACCATTAAGCCGTAAACAATCTCTTACCCATTTTCCTATTGTCATCACTATTAAGGACAACTTAAGGGGAACATTTAACGGTGCAACGCTCGCCTAAGTACTGTGAACTTCGTTTTTTTTCTTACGTTCCTTAGTTTTACCATGCCGCCTGATGTTTTTATTAAAGGACAAGACTTCCTACGTCTGCTCCAGTTAAAAGCCAGAATACGTAATTATAATTTACTGTCAGTTTCGAGAGGAACCACCGTTCCTCTTCTGCAGTTCATGCAGGCGGCGGCTGGCATGTCACCCTGCGGCATGTCAGCGCGCTGTGCCCCGGCCAGCTGCCGGAGGCGCGCTGCTCTTACCGGCTGGAGGTGCGGTTTCCTTCCTCACCAAGCGGAAAAAGAGCCGCGAGACGGGCGCGCACGCAGAGCCGCGGACCGGCGCCTTCGGACTCCGTACAGTCATGCCAAAAGGCAGCGAGCGCGTCTGTAACGGGGGGAGGGGGGGTTTGCGCGTAGCCTGCCGAAATGGAAACGATGAATATTCAGACTGCTAAGCGGGAAGTGCGAAAAAAACACAAAACATTATGAAAGAACTGATGCGTCCGACGGCTGACCCTGAGCTTCTCGCACACGCTCTGCCTGGACTTCGGGGACGCTATATCCACGCTGCCTTTGTGTCCCCCCCCCCACCATTTCTTGCATAACTGTTTGGGCTTTACAAAGAGGCTTAACCCGAGCAGAAGGGTCCTTAAACGCACCGCCGGTCCGACCGATCTTGCACCGGAGGGAAGCTCCGGTCACACCGAGCCACACGCGCTGCGACCGGCGTGAGTCGCGAGCCCGGAGAGTGCTTACCATAATCTCGCAGGTTCTGTCGCCCCTGGGAAATTCGCTGTTGTGCATGGGCAATTACTTGACTAGACAGACTGGGGGTCTGTGTCGACTTGTTATGAGTCATAAACGGAGAGCTTGGTAGGGAAATGTCGAGTGAATGATATCCGCTTGACGCTGCGGACAGCGCGCTAGAACGCGGGGTCGCTTGCAGTTGACCAGGGCCCCTATTTGTCGGCACAATCCCTCCCCACATTTGGTCCCCTTCGCCGGCTTGGCGGTTCTCAGACCGGCTTGGATCGGAGTCTGTTCCGCCACTGGGTTGCGACACTCCGCCTTCCCCTTGCTCAGTTATGGTGGTCGAGCCATTCGTGTGATTTTGTCCTCTGCAGAATAGACAGAGCAGGGGATCGTTAATTGTATTTACTTTATCCCATGTAGTTTGCTTTATCTAAACCGATATGACGGTCAAGTCGTTTTAAAATGCACGGTCTATTAATGCGTATTGCAAAAGAAATAAAATAAATGAAACTCAAACATGCACTATACTGTCAGATAGTCTCGCCTAGGAAGGGGAAAATGTTTGAAACGAAAAAGGATATGCAGAACTTGAAACATTTACTGCACTACTTTTAACGTTACTTTCTGTCCGTAATATTGCTGCCGCAACCCTGCCTCCCACTCAATCCCAGCTCCTATTGTTCGCGGCAAACTGCTGATTGTAGCAGTTTCTAAAAGCGACGCAAACGCTGGCAGAGGGTGCGAGTTGTAACTGCGTCACACACACGCACTGCACCCAGAGCCAAGTGTGGGATAAATATTTCCCGTTTTCAGTAAACACCGCGCTCAAGAATGGGGCGCGCGTTAAAATCAAAAATAACACAGCACTGCCACTCTAGCGGTCCCTCGGCGGTCTGTCATTCAGCGAAAGCAATGCAAAAAAGCAATTCGGCTGACATGTCCCGAAAAAAATAACTAAGTAACTGTCCGCACTTTATTTTTTGTATTGAAAAATGAAACAGCAGAAAAGCGACCCAATTCCTTTCTCACATGCCAAAGTTTTTCTTTAATTATTATTTTCATACTGCTTTAATAATTTCGACCCCATTACTCCTGTTTTTACTTACGTTTCACAAACAAGCGGAATGTCAAGGATAGTCCGGTAAGATTAAGCCACGGCTATGCGCGAACGTCCGGCAGGTAGCGATCATCGTATGCAGGGGAAGGCGACGCGCCCGGCGCTTTCCTGTCGGCACGGCGGTGTTATGAAAACTTATCCGCAGCTCCCGGAGCTTTAAAAGTCTGCTGAATCGCTGAGGTCTCTGATTGACAGACAACAGGCCAAATGAACGTAAAAGCGTCTCTGTATATTGCTTGCGCATTAGCACCACCTAGAGGGTTAAAAAGCTGGAACGGCAGAAAAGCTGCTCGCTACATGCCGCGGTGCCCGTAAATGAACCGGCAGTTAAGATCAACGCTTATCTTAGGCGTCAATTTTTATACAACCGTATAATTCTGGAGAATGCCATTTATGCCAGAAAAAAAAAATACATTTATCATGACTCCCAAATACTAAAAAGATAAGATTGTAGTATCCTACCGAAGTAAAAGTAAAGTTGCTACGAGGGGAAAAAAATAAGTTATAAAAATTCATATTCCACTTCTCGCTATATTAATAGGAGCAAAGCAGTTGTTTTATCCAAGGGGGTTTAAAAATCGCCACAGCACTTGCTGTTAACTTTTTTGTCGAAAGCCGAAATCAGGTTTTGCGCGTCGTTACGCTATATACCGAAAGCAAGAAAACGGGATGAGCTCGTAATCGTTATTTCCCCCAATAATTAAATCATCCCGGTCTTCTGATTCTAGCTGTATGGTATAAATATGGATAGACTGCAGGCACTGCTTGCCGAGGCATTTAAGAAATATGCATACATTTCTAATGCGGTCGGGGGGAAACTCTGCTTTGAGTATAGGCTGTCTGCGACGCTTTCCACCGACTCAAGGCAGCGCTCGGTGCCGACAAGTTATAATGTACCCGCGGATATTATTTGACAGTTGCGGATAATAGTGTGATCAAATAAATAAAAACATAACTAGCAGCGCATGCAATTCGTTCGCACTTACCTTCGGGACATATCCAGCCTCCTATGTTTACTACAAGAACATAGAACTTAAAAAAAAAACGGAATAAAGGTGCAAGCCGACTGTCTGCCAAGAAGTGTAAAGTGTAGGTGTTCCCGTGAAAACCCACGATTCCTATTTTCGAATCAAAATGTCAAAGAGTTATTTTACGGTGTCAGAAGAAGCGTGTTTCGGTTTGGTGTGCCCTGACAAGATAAAAGTCCCCTAATCGACACGCCAACAAGAGAGAAAGCTGCCCCTGCAGCGGCAGGTCACTAGACGATACTTCCTACTTCGCCGTCTGCCACGATTTGAGCGCAGCTTGTTCGCTGCAGATGAAGAAGTAACTGCGGGCGACCCGCCCACCGCCTGGACCTCGACGCGCACCTTTTCATCGCGATGGATGTGATCGCAGGCTCGCCGATAGCCCATTAACTATGGTGACTATCGCGACAGATCTGCGATTGCCCATGGGCAGCGAGGCTTCTCACAATATCACAAGGCTGCTTTTTTTTTAGGGGGGGGGGCGTTGAGGCGACCCTCTCCCCGAGTAGCCTAATCAACCCGATTACACTCCTAGCTGTTAAATATATGCATGACATTCCTATTTGGCGCTATAAAGTTTCCGAAGACATCCCAAATAATTTTTCGCTTTATTTTGCAAAGAAAACAAACCACAGTCATTGCGCAAGCATTCCATTCTTAACCTTGCATTAATGCAATGCGTTGTTTCGAAAATATCGGGTCATTTAATTATTTGGCCCTGTGAACGTTAGTTTGTACAGTCGGTTTATACAGAGGAACCTTGATCACTAAGTGATCATTTTCATGTGAAAATTTTTGAAGGACAGATAGGCTAGATATTCGTTTGAGAAAAAAAACGTGCTCAACTTAATGTAACAAATATGCAGTAGGGGAAACGATTGCAGGTGTGTTATTGAAATATAATCACCACGTCGTGGCAAGCAATATTTATATTTTGATCTCTGAAAAACAAGTCATGTTTCATCCAAATAGCTCTATGACACTTAGTTTGCATTTAGATACTTGAAATGTTTTCTGTGGTTTTCGGCTTAACTGTGTAATATCGTGGTGAAAGGTTTTTCGTGAAACCGAAATATTGAAAGCAAGAAATACATCTAAGCCAGTACAATAACAATTTTCACTTTAGACCGTCGTCTCAAATGTCTCGTGTTCCCGAAGCGCGGAGGAATTGCCCCGGTAAAACAAATAATTCAGTTTAACGCACTTTCAATACGAACTGCGCATGAAAACCCTATTTGAAGAAACCGGGTGTTCAAAAACATCAAAGTGTTACGAGACCTTTGCTTTACAACCACTAGATGATAAACATCACATTTAAAAAAACTGACATTTCAAGACGATGGTGTTAACGATTTTCTGCACATTATACCGTGGGCTGTACCTACAGTCTATTACCATAACTTAAAAATATATTCAGAGATGAGAATTTGACTGTCTCAGCCAAGACATTGAAAACCATAATTAATAATGAAACAGAAAGTTCAAATAAAATACTACGTTATGATTATTGTAGCTTGTCAAGAAACAGCGTTCTGTACGAACGTGAATGTTACTGCGTTCTCTATAGCTACATTTAAACGTAAATCGAAACTATGAAAAAATCACGCAATCGCAAAAAACAATGAGATCTTTATTCGAGTAACATAAAAATACATAAGGAACAACAATTCAAACTTAAAAGAAAACGTTAATGCAATGTAATTTACATAAATATTTTAAGTTCTCATAGCCGAAGTAGATCTTTATTTTCCCTGAACAATTTCAATAAGCAGTGATTACCTTTTTAGGGAGCACGGTTTCCGTAATTGCCGTACAAATAGAGATGCACAACTTCCACTTACACGGACTTTAACAAAACCACGTCTAAAGGATTTACTAATTAAACTAGATGGTTGGAAATCACATAATTGACGTTGCAAAACAATATAATATATTCAGCACCGTTCTATAAACATTTCATCTAAACATATCGCATATTTGTTACTTTTTACGTATTATTTCGTATTATTTTTTATGATAGTTTGACAATTTAGGCTCAAAAGGCAAATAAAGCAGATGGCAGGTGGGAGGGTATTTTCCTGGGGGTGTAAAGTTTGTGAGAAAGCGACAGTTTGAATGAAGCAGTGGGGGCTCGTAGATAGATATGAATCGATTGCTGGACGTGGGATTCTAGGCGGGGCGGGGTGCGGAGGCCTGGCGGAGTACAGCGCACATCCCGGAATATAATTCACGTAAGATAAAGGCAGGGATTGGACTTCTTTTCTTAAGGTGTATGTGTATTGATTTGCTTTTTCACGCCGCTAAACCAGCATGTAACTGCAGCACATAGCATGGATTTGGCTTCTGCATCAGTCTGTACTGATGCTGAGCTTCTCCGCGCGCCGACTCGCACGAGCCCTTTAGTAATCGTATTTTGCCTGCTACCATCTGGAGTTCAGCAATTTTTATGTCACTTAAGTTGTCTTGATTACCAGATTTGCATGCAAAGAAAAGTCCTTAATGTGATTTAACTGTTAGCGTAATTAGGAAATACATGTGCATATATCACATTATTGGTTATGGAAAGTTAGTGGGCGGATGTCTTTTGCAAAAATACATGTTGCGTGATTTTTGTGTACTGTATATTTGCAAACGGGCCTACACATGCGTACTAATATCTCATCAACAACTCGGGACTTGCCGATGTTTGGAAAGTCAACATTTGCAGCACGACAACGGCAGGCTTGCGGCAAAAAAGAAATTAAAATAAAAAATAATAAACCGACAACAAAACCGTGTCGTTCCTGACACATTTGTGGTCACATCGGGGAAAATACCCAAACGCATGAAGACTCGTCGTGTTGGAGGAACGTGAAAGGTCGCCGAAGATCAACTTGCACCCTCTCCCGGAAAGCTTAGATATATTTATATATTACATTATATTTACATGTGAGTGTCTCTGAAGGGGTGCAAAGTGATCAATAGGCTGGGCATTGAGTGTCTCACCAAATGATCACAGGTGTAGCAAGTTGCATTTCTATGATTCATGGCCCTGATTCTACTCAGTCGATTGTTCTGATGGGTGTCAGAGATGTTTACAGCATTGTCTAGGTGCCCCCATGGCCATCAGTTACTTGGATTCCCTCTTTCAATTGACATACTTCCACTGTAGATGTTCAGCAGAGTGCCCCACATGGAACCATAATCTGGTGCTGTGTAAGAAAGGGGGTCTATCTAAGGTGTCCCTGGCAGGCCCTGGTCCCAAGCCGCGCTGTTAGTGGACAGTACCTGTGTGGCGTGTGCTCCAACTCCGTATCTGAGGGATGACAGTACAAAGAGTCAAGACCTCAAGGCTGAGTTAAGTCTTGTGACGTTAATCGAGACCACAACTTCCTCCTATGTTTCAGACTAACAAAAAAAGAAAATAGGCGATGGGGTGGGGGGGGTTAAAGGCAGGAAACTCCAGAAGGGTTAAGGGCTTTACCACAAAAACAATACGAAAAATAAAATAAAGCCAAGAGATTTTTAAATTTTTTTTTGCAGACTTCTGCAGTGGTGCCATCGTTTAGGTTTGTCCTTTGTAGGGCTACAGGCTGATCCTCGGGCTCCCTGACAGCGGTGCAGACAGCGCCGCCCTCTGGCAGTCACTGGCATGGCCTCCACATGCCACAGGAAGCTCTTCCCATTTCTGTCCCTCGAAACTCCTTCACAGACTTCCGCATGTAACGAGAGAGCATTCCTCTTCAATAAATAGGGTTACATGCTCTTATGTAGCTAGCCAGGCTAATACTGTCTTCAAATCTCCACCGTGTGGCATCGCTAGGCTGGAACATAATTCGAGAGAGACACACAGGGAAGCAGAGCAAGGTCCGGCATGCCGGTTGCTGGTCAGAAGGCGTACGGCGTGGCCGTCTGTAAATGTGTGTGATGCTGGAGCACAAGACCCTAGGCTCGTTTATCCTCCCTGGCTGTCAGTTTGTTTTTACGCCTGGGCTGAGCTGTTCATCTTGCCATTTTCATTCTTGTTGCATGGTGACGTGGAGCAGCGAAGGTTAGTCTGACCTCATAGCAATTTCTGAGAGTGCCCGCCACTGGACTGTTTATCAGGGAACTTCATTTTGGGAGGGAGTGTGACTCTAGAAGGAGCCCTGACCATGCTACCATGGCTGAGTCAGCTGGGGGGGGGTCTGGGAGGTGATGAAAATATACAGCATTCAGACACACTTCCTCCTGTGTGAGACCACTAGGGGGTGGGGGTGGAGGGCAGAGTGACATAAGCCCCAGGTGACTCAGCTCCGAGGTATGCACCACGGTGTCGCCTCACAGATGGATGGCACGACAACGCCTCCCATAAGGGCCTAACCGCTGAAATACACGGACTGGCATCATGGCTGCCGGGACCCGCCAGGTGACTTTCCTTTTATGAAAACCCCGCCCCCTCCATGACTAGGAGGAAGGAGAAGCAGGGCATGAACAGTGAACATCGGCCGTACCATCTACTGCCGCGTCTCTCGTTACACATTCAAATTGTGCTTCTGCAAATTCTGCTGTGAGCCCCGCCGTGGAAAGGGCCTGGTGCTGTCCTCGGAGACTCCAGCTATAAAGTGGATCAAACCCGCGTCAGGCAGCCACTGGCATGTACGGCTAACTGTGCCATCCACTTCCTCCCGGGTTTGATTCGAAGGCGGCGCCCATGGTTCTTTTTTGATCAATGAGGTTTATAAGATCCTTCCAGAAAATGCTTATTCTCACTGTAGTTTAATGATCGGCTGAAAGGTCACTGGAGGTCGTGAAAACACACAGCTAATCTTGCCAGTAGACGGTGAGTTATTTGACCTTGCGCTCCTGTCCGCACTGCAGCACAGGAATGGCATGTCGCTTTGTGGCTGTTTATGCTCATTTTTTGGCTGGATGCACAGTGACATCATGTTTCTTAGCCAGAGCATAGATGACAGCCTTACGCAGAAGATGGTTAGGGGATTAAAAACACCCGCGAGAATGAGGGGGCATGGGCTTATTTTGGGTCATAAAAATCAAGCAATGTGCAACAGTGACCAAAAATGGCATATTGGGTTAGTTTGTAATCATCTGTTGCAGGTTCTGCCTGGTTAAAAGGGACTGTTATGAATTTAATAACGATTGTTTAAGATTCTCACTTCACTCATCGCCAGCTGACAATGCTGTGATTTGAGAAGCAGCGAATCCCGCAACACCTCTCGAAATGTAAAGCTTGCACCAATCATGCATCCAATTGTAAATCATGTTTAATGTATGCAAATTGGGCTGAGGGCACTGCCAATCATGGGATGCGAGGATAAGTTGTTGTCGTTCATAGTTAAGTACAGAGAATCTCCCTTCTTTTGTACATTGAACTTAAATTAAGGAGGATATAATGAAATCCTGAATATTAATAAATACCACTAGCGTTTTTTTTTTCTTCTGAAAACACACAGCAGTGCCATCTAGTGGTTTCAGGTAGCAAAGGTCTTTAAGAGGGTTTCACAGAGTTCTCCTCACTTTTTACATGCCTCCTGACATATAAAAACAGTAAGAGCTTATTATTTGCCCAGCATAATGTGCTTCCTTTGTTGTCCTTTCTGAAGCGTGGCCTGCTGTTTGAGGCGGAGCTGTGACACGTCAGCTGCCCTCCCAGGTGCTGCGGCTGAATCCAGACGCGGGGGACGCTGACCCCCCCTTTGCGGGAGATGACATCAGCGGTGTCCCAGAGACATGGTGAGATGATACACCCCCCCCTCCCACACAAGCTTTGGGAGTCCTACTTTCTTGTTCAGTTTAGCCATGTGATGATAACTCGGTTAAAAGAAGTCGAGCCCGCCCAACCCGTATCTGGGTTAGGGGTGGTCACCTAAGCTTGCGCTCGCTAGGGCTGTGTTGCCGCATGACTGAGCTCTCACCCGACCAGCTGCCTAGGGTGTGTGTGTGTGTGTGTGTGTGTGCGTGTGTGTCTTTGCGTGTGTGCGTGTGTGTGACCTGAGGAACTGTCCAGCTCTGGTATGGTGCTGAACTCCTGGTGATGGAGACCCTACAAAGAGTCTCTCCATCTGTACCTGATACCAAGTTCCCAGAGGTGGTGGCCCTCTCTCAGAGGGACAGGCACACTGCGTGACTTTGTCCGCCATTTTTAAAGCGAAGTGTTCCTTAGTTTTAGTTTAGGTCACGGCAGCCTTGATATGCGTTATTTAAGTTGTGTGTGTGTGAGATGGGTGGGGGGGGCGATTTGGGGAGCGTGGACATCCTCAGTTGATGTGAAGCTGGATTCATGTTTCCAGTCTGTCATTATCAGCCATTATCGGTCATCAAAAATGTTTAAGATCCGCCTCAGTGTACCCAGACGCTGAAGCCCAACCTCAGCCATTCCTCTCCTTCTGTACAGCACTGGCTCTGATTCCTGTCCTCCTTCCCCACTCCTGGCCCTGCGATGCCTCACTCCATTCCATCTTGTTCCCTTGCTGATTCCGAGCCAATCTCAGCCCCAAAATAAAATCCCTGTTCCTTCTTCCTGTCCTCGATTCACATGGTCCAGTTTGCACGGAGGGATTCCTACACTATGTGTTCTCAGCTGAATTTTCCGGAAGGCATTTTGGGGCTACTGCACAGGGATTTTGGATGGGTGTGTTGGGTCACTGTGACCGGATCAGGCCTGTGGGCGGTTGCTGTGGTGTGCGGTCCCCCTGGTTTTGCGTTATGAATGCTACAGCGCTCGCATATCAGCACTGCGATCCATGTGCCACCTCACAGAGACATCCCGGTTGTCAAACTGTCCTCCTGATGTTCCAGAATGTTCTCCGCCTCTACCCTCCTCCCCCTGTTCTTTCGGTTCCTCTTTCTTCTCCTAGGACCCAGTGGCAATGTTGTCCAAAGCGGCACATAAAAGTCAAACCGCACCCCCCCCCCCCCCCAGCTTATGCAAATATGAGCGAGGAGGAAAGGTCATGAGGCGGTGGGCGGAGCCACGAGTCTCTCAAAACGTGACGTGATGAGCCAGAGCTCCAGGCTATTGCAGCCTGCATTCCTGGATGATCCATCTGATTTGGACATGTGTGATGGGGGGGGTGGCAGAATACACCATGACTCCTCAAACGCCCCCCTCCCCACCCCAGCACACACCCCAACGGTCCCATGAACTGAGCCCCCCCTCCACATCCCAGTATTGACAAGCATAATGGATGAGTCCAGCCCACAAAAGCATCCTGACTCCCTGAGCTTGGTGAGGGGCTGAGAAAATGTAGAAGAAAAGCTTTTGTCCCTCACCTTGGGAGGGGGGGTCGCTTTCTGACCCCCTGAGGATTAGGGCAAAGGAGAGCCTCTGCCTGGTCCCCCCATTGCCCCCTCAACTGGACCTGCTCGTGTTGTGATTGAGGTCTCAGGGGACGAATAACAAGTGGGGGGGGGGGCAAGTATGGCAGGTATGTAAATCCGGCAACGATTTTCTTCTATCTTGCTGAGATGGGTTCTATTGCCGTAGGTCTCCTGAGCAAATCCCCCCCCCATGTCTGGCACGCACATGCCTGCAGTTGCAGTCCGGGCACCAATGCCTGCTGGTGCCAGCAGAAGGCCTGCATTCCTGGGTGAGAATACAGCTGCGTTACGCCGGGCAGCCACCACCACCGTCATCCTGGACATTTGCATGGCTGGATTTAAACTGGGAGCGCTGTGATAACAAGGAAAGCCGGGCGTCCTTATTGAAGCCTGCATTCATTCG
The DNA here is from genome assembly GCA_011763525.2 of Mormyrus iriodes. Lineage (NCBI taxonomy): Eukaryota > Metazoa > Chordata > Actinopteri > Osteoglossiformes > Mormyridae > Mormyrus > Mormyrus iriodes. The sequence goes on from JAAGVU020000061.1 coordinate 2,791,883, forward strand.
CCTGCATTGCCATCGCTGGCTTGCGGCCAGCCCCTTACCGTATTAAATATTAGTGTTTTAAATATTAAACCAAATTATGTGAAAAGTGGGTCTGTGGCTTTGCAGCCTGCCTGCGTCCTGAAACAAAGTTAAATTTACGACTGGAAAGGAGGCGTCTGAAAATCACGGAGCGCCATTTCAGGGCCTGAAAGGTTTCTGTAGGTCTGCTGCCTTTAAGTTGATTATAAAGTTGAAGTTTAGACTGATTAACTAACTAGTAAGTTGGCTGAGTAGAGTTAGCTATGTGTGTGTGTGTGCGTGTGTGTGTGTTGGGGGGGGTGAGGGGGCAGTGGTTGCTGGGAGCCCTAACTGGTCCATGAGATGGATGGTGAACAGTCACAGTCCCTGCCCTGGGTGGAGCAGAAAACAAAACAAGCTAACCGTCCCTAGCACCAGTGGTCCAGACCAGGACCGAGATCTGCCATAGCTTTGCGTCTGCCCGCTCCCCTCCCCCACCACACCACACACACACCCGCACTCTGCTGTAAATAAATGTAAAGCTATGACTTGGCTGAAGGACCCATTGTAATGGGGGGGGTCATTTGGAGTGGGGGAGGCTATTTTTAGTATGATTAGTAATCAGGAAAACTGGGCTCACGTTCCAGTCACCATCCACCTGACAAACGGGGGGGGGGGGGGTTGGTATGGGGCAGCAGACTCACTTCAGGTAGCATACCGGAAAAGCCCGGAATGGGAGATGCCAGGCGACTGCCTGTGTGTGTGTGTGTGTGTGTGTGTGTGTGTGTGTGGCTGGGCCAACTGAGGGAGGCCAGAAAAAGGAGGCCTTGTACAATCTGGATCTCCTAAAATTGGCAACAAATGTTCAGAGGGGGGTCAACGGGGTACAAAAATAGCCAAGCCGTTAGAGTAAACTGGAGCCGCTGGAGTATAATTCAGGGCATTGTGTGTGTCTGTATATGTCTGTGTGCGTGTGTCTGTCTGTGTGTGTACCTGTGTGCGTCTGCGTGTATGTTTCTGTCTCTGTCAGCAGGGCAGATGTGCAGCTGTTCCAAGCCTGACGCAAACGCAATGCATTGTGGGTAGCGTGGCGTATGTAGGCGGTGGAGCAACAAATATTGACGAGCAACAAAAACCACGTGAAATCGTGACGCTCCGACCGGGAAACAGGCCTCGCTTGTAGATTCTAGCACTTTCCGCCTTGATTTATTAAGCTGATATACATCTGATGTCCTTCTTCCAGACAAGGCAGCAGTATGTCAGTCAGCCACGCCGGCGGCCAGGCCTTTAGACTCTGCTATTTAATTAGCTTTTACAGCCAATGTAAGACTGATGGAATGTCAGGTGACCTAACCGCTACCAATCTGTGGCAAAAGGGGGCCACACATTCCTTGGATATAAACACAATTCAGGAAGTCACTTATGCTCCTAAAAGGATTAGCTACTTAACGTATCTAGCATGGCTTTTCTGCATGCTTAAATTGCCGAATCGTAGGTGCCACTTTGAGTAGAGAGGAGTCACATTAGCATCCCGGATATTTTGGTACTGCAGGTTAGCAGCACACTATGAGCGAAACTGAGGCTGTGTGTGCTAGCTAGGGGAAGGGCCACAGGCTACAGGGGATTTCGGAGTGAACACAGGAGATGGAAAATAGCGAGTGTCCAGCCACAGTGAGACGCACTCATCAGCTGGGGGGATTCTTGTCAGAAAGCCCCAGCCCAGATCAAAGGCCAGATTGCACGGAACCCGTAAACAAGCCTTCTATTGCACAGGGCTCTCCAGGGCACTAGCGCCATGGGCCCCATCCCTCACGTGCACTGAACCCTGCCAGGATCGAATTTCTGACCATGATGTGCTGGAATCCGCCCTGCTGGGATGAGTGGCAACTCACAGCCCTCTGTAATTATCCGTACATTGCTGGCTGCAGACCTCATACTGAAGAGTGACACTCAGAGGAGGGAAGCTGGGCCAGCGGGGGGGCCCGGGGGGGGCACCCTTCCTTTGTGTTCCCAGTACTCTTCCTCCTATGCAAAGCCTGTCACCTGAGTACAAACAAAAGCCAAACAGAGACTGTTATCTCACAGCCATTAAGCTGCTTATCAGCTGCTGACCTGCCTGTACAGTGGTGTGTCCGGCCTGGGCTGGTGGCGGGGTGGGGGGGGGAGGGCATCCTGGCTT
>JAAGVU020000061.1:2794068-2812090 GCA_011763525.2 Mormyrus iriodes
AGGTCTTTTTCGAGTGCTTGCCCGCCCGGCCGGGGGGGGGGCCCGCCTGGGGGTGGGGGGGGGGGGGGGGGGGGGGGGCATCCTGGCTTATCTGATCTGGGTGGGAGCTGCATTTAAGGCGTTAGGGGCAGCTGTTTTCCCATCATGCCTTCTCAGGCCAGCCACCTCACAGGTTAGCTGTCTTTTTATTTAATTACCGATTAAATAATAATTATACAGAGACATTCCCGGATTTTGCATGAGCCTAAGCACGTGACGGTGTGTTTGAGCGTGCATGCGAGTCTCCGTGTGTAAGCATGCGTGTGTGTGTTTTGCATGTGCCTTCCCAAGCACAAAGGAGTAAGCGTCTTTAAGAGTGTGCGTTGAAGTTTATGTCGCCTTTGCAATCAGAAGTCTCTGTGCCCTATTGCTCCTCCCCCCGTGCCAGTGGACATTGGGGGGAAGCACTGCAGTGGGCTAAATACTGACCAAGAACTGGAGTGGAACTTTCCGTAGCTCACCAGGAGGCCAGCTGTCAGATTCTCACCCTGATAGTTTCCACCCCTGCAGATCCGGCCGTCTTGACCACTGGCCCTAATGACGGCGAGCGCGGCCGCTAAGCACTATTGTTCCGCTCTCACTAATGCTCAGAGGCACTCTCCCTCCCTCAAGACAGCCCCTTAGGTCCTTGTCTGTGCTTATGAATCCCGACATGCTCTTTGCTACATGCCCTGCATTCTTCTTAAGGTCCCTAGCTGACCGGTGTTTGTTGGAGAAGCGGGACTTAAACCCCCCCCACTGAGTGTTACTTACTGTGAGCTGTCAGACACCGAAAGGGGGAACCAGTAAGGCAGTGGAGGTCAGGGTTACACCTGCCAATGACTGACAGTGTGTGATGGTCCCACCCACCCTGAATTTCAAAGCTTTGTTTCTCCGAATGCTACCGATCAGCTACCTGATGACTCGCTGATAGCTGACCATAGCTGCTGTTCTTTCAAAGGGCAGGAACAACAATCCAGGCAGACCTTGCTGCTCCAGAGTAGTATTTTATCCTCAGCACCCTTTCATGTTCATTTAAGGCTGGCGACTTGATGTTTCTCTCAATCAGCCTTCGCCAGGTGTCTACGCAGGCGGCCATGTCAATCGCTGGCCCTGCCTGAGAAGCAGCCTCACTTTGGTTTTGTGATATTAGAAAAGAAAGAAATAGAATTCCCTTTAATCTGCTTGGTGGAGAACCTGTACATATATACTGTAATGTGAAACCCTCACTGTCCCAAATAATGAAAATGCAACACAGTTAATAGCAACAGAAAATAATGTGCAAATTAAACAGCAGTTTGAAGAAAATCCAATCCAAAATTCATACTCTCATCACACAATCAAAACACTGGCTTTCATTACACATCGGAATAAATAAGTGCAGGTGAGAGCCGGGAGGGTATGATGCCTCTTGCCGAGCGACACATGGTCCCAATGGTTTTATGGGTGCGCGTACGACTCTTTGTTATCTGAAACATACCCTGCCCCCAAAGACCAAGCAGCAGATATTAAATGTCAAACATTCTGTCTGAATATCGTTCTTTCTTTTTGTGGCGAAGAATATGACACTTTGTTTGTTTCAGTCCCTTTTATCTGCAGGCACATTCGCAGATGGAAGGAAGGCGTCGGGGAGCCAGAGTGGTACACCTCCCTCGACACGTAGGGTTTTCCCCCGATCTGTGCATTTGAACACGTTCAGGGTTACAGTCTCGTTTTTTCTGAGCATTATGGAGCCAGCCATGGACTAATCCCTGCGCTTCCCCTCCTGCTACAGACACATGTGCTCAACCGCCTGTGTGCTTTGTGTTTCTTTTCCCTGGTGTAATTTAACTGCTTTGTGGCTGATTGTCATGCCACTGAGTGGCCATTAGGAGGCGCCATGTGGGGGGGCAGCTTCTGGATGTAGTTTTATCCTGCTGCCAAGCACCTTTCCCAGGAGTGCTGGTGGCCCTAGCTAGTGTTTTTCTCAGACTGAAACCCACAACTTTTTTTGGAGGGAATCACTACCACGGGCTAGAGGACAGCTGTAAATGTGAGGAACATACCACGGTGTACAGTGTGGGGGGGGGCAAAGGCGTGTATATCTCATGCATCTGGGAAGTCGAGTCTTTAATGAAGTGTTAGATGATGACAGCTGTTGTAATATCAGGATCTTGCGATCCCTATGGGGGGCGGTTGCACGTGACCATGTTTATAACTGCCTTGCTGCTGTCTAGTAAGCAGAGAAGGTGCTGGAACCATGGGTGTTGCTAGGACCGATCACACAGGGATCACTATAGCCCCGAGTATTTTAGCCCTGATGCCAAAGAGTAAAGATAAACCCCAGGAAAACCTGACTTAGCACCCGATCCTTTCAATAGCAAGTTAGTCTCCTGGGCGGAACGATCGCCCTCCTTGAAAAGGGCTTCTGGGGCAGCACCCAAGTTTGACCAGGTGGCCCGGAGTGACCCGCACGACCTTGCCAGCCTGTGAGCGATGGACATGCAATGGAAACTAGAACCAAAGAATTAACCCTGTCGTTTGACTTTCTCGGTCCATTATTGTCCATCTTTGATATCCATCTGTGGCCGCAGTACTGTCACTGTGCGGCCTGGCACACGTCGCGTAGACAAGCGTGATGTAGTGAGAAACAGGTCCGGTCCAGTTGCCCCTGCAGGGAAACCACTTGCTCTGCCAGTGAGTTCCCTAAAAGGGGCATGGTCGGGTTGACCCGGTTGACCCATCAGAATAAGAGTGTCCTGAAACATCCCTGCAGTGCTGCACGCTCTGGAATCAGCTTTTTGGGGATCTGACTGCAGGTGTTACCAAAAGCATCAGTCAGTGCATTTAGGCAGCAACATCACTGCGTCCTACATCCCTGCCAACACCCATAAAAATGCAGGAGGCTTTTTTTTAAAAGAGGCTGCTTTTCCTCTGTGTGACTTACGGGCTGCATGCAAGCTGGCTGTGTGAAAACATACTTTTAACCAGTCTGACTGCGATGTGGTTATTTAACCCTTCTCGGGCTGAATGTTTCCACTAACCACACTGCTGTAACAGCTAAAGCCATCTCAGCCCGCCCGCCCTGGACTCGCGCGCCTTCCCAGAGCGTAAACAACACCACGAGGAACCACCCTCGGCACCCAGCGCGGGCAGGTGCGAGTGCACGGGACAGCGAGAAGTTTGGAGATGCGCCATTTCCCGCCCGAAACGGAACCGAGTGCCGGGAAGCAGCTCTCGCCAAAATTTTGGCAAGTTGTCTAGTTTTACACAACCTCCGACTTCCTTTCGGCCGGGCCGTACCGATATCCACGTGTTATGCTAATCAGTCTTTGTTCGGGAAGCGCGTCTTGTGCCAGTGCTGGGGCACGACGACGCTGCAGGTCTCCGCCGGGTATCGGCCACAGGAGATAAGGGAGAGTGCAGCGGGGCCCGACTGGCAGGGCAGCCCGAAACCACAGGCAGCTGGCCAGGGTGCGAGCCGCTGGTGGGGGTGGGGGTGCTTGCTCACCGCATTTGCATTGTTATCCGACATTAATTCTTATAAATAAATTTAAAATGCTTATAAATAAATTTACAAATGCTGTTTTATAACTGTTGTTATATTCCTAAAGTGTTTCGGTTGTTGTCACACTTGAATATTTCTGCTGTCAGCAAGAAATCTTTGTTTCGCTCAAGAGAGGGAACTGGTTTCATCCCAGTTCAAAGTGATCCCACCCCCTTCTGCCTTGTTGTCATGTGAGTGGGGACGTGGTTCACCAGGGACAGTGCCCCATGACAGCCCTGCAGTTGTGCATGAAATCCCATGAGACAGGATTGGGGGGGGTCCTGTGACCTGGGCCAAACCCAGGCTGTCTCTGCAGCAGCATTTCAGTTGCTGTGGTGTAGGACCCAACATCATGCCCAGAAGTTTGCAGGTTGGCATCCCCAGGTGTGCTACCCCAGAGGGATGGCAAGGGGCTGGTAGGATCACAGTGCTGGACTAGCAGGCAGGACCCCGTAGTCAGTAATGAGCCTAGCGGCAGTAGTGCGCTGTCCCGTTCTGCATCAGCGAGCATTAGCCGCGTGATGGTATCCATGAACTGTCGTTTCCTCTCCGGAGCCCGGAGATCATGTGGCCACCACTGCACCTGGGAGGAAATGCTACTCATATGTCTGGATTGCCTCTGTACCCGTGTAAAGCTCTCAGCCCCGGCACCCCCTGCCCAGGGACTTGAACCTAAAATATCATAAGTCTAATATTACTCAACCACGACACGTGGCCGTCCTGTGCTCTAAACCGAGAGAGAGGCTCACATCTGGCACACGTGCAACCCAGACACCCTGTTCTGGGGGCACGTAGAGAAATTTCTGGCATGGAGGCAAAAGGGAGGAACAGATTGGCATCTGAAAGCATGAATGTGGTCGAAAGGGGGGAGCGGATCTCAGAAAACTGAATGGAAGTTGACTCAGAGATGCCACAGTTAAGGAAAATGCAGGATATAAATGGGAGAGGTCCTGCAGGAGGGAGGCTTCGTGCTCATTAGGAGCTTCATAGCTGCTGAGCAGAAGGATGGAAAACATCCGCAGGTGGCAGGGGCGGATCCCAGCACCTTTCACCTCGAAGGCGCACGCTGGGGTCAGTCAAATCGAGATGGGAATGGTGTTTGCAGCCATAACACTCATAACGCTGAGACCTACATCTGGTCACTTTGCCGGGTGGAAGGGTCACTCACAGGCCGGACCCGTGGCAGGGGACGGGTCTTCTGAAGGACTGTTTGTCTGTTTGTGTTTTTCAGTACTTTCCAAGAATGAAGTTGCTCAGTCTGGTGTGGGTGGTGTGTGTGTTTTTTCCACCTCCCTCTGGGCTCCCCCCAGGTCCACACGAGCCCCAAACAACATTCAGGCTGACACTCAAGAATGGTGGAAAAAAGTGGTTTCACGCTTACTTTTTTTTTTCATGGTGGTGGGGGGGGGTGGTTGGGAGGGGGGGTCAGTTTGAATACTACAGTCGCATCAGAGTTGCTACTTTTTAGGGCCGTCGTGGAAACAGACACCTCATTGCCTCGCATGTCAAGGCCATCGCATTGTTTTCCACTTCTCTGACCACCGCAACAAAAATAACCACTAAAAACAACCGCTTTGATTGTAACTCGTGAGGCTGTACGCGGTGGCACAATGGCGGTAGAGAGCGGCCCCAAACTCAGGTGGGGTAAGTCCTCTTGTTGCTGCTCTGTGTCCTGCCAAAGGCAGTCATGCCACCTAATTCCTCTGAGCAGAATGACAGCAGAACTGAGTATGCACAAAATACACACTGAGTATCCGCTGAATGAAGGTGCAGGCTTCAGGGGCATTTGGTTGACAGCATGTACACAGGAAATAATGTTGAATTATATTAAATGAAAATGTCTAGTGCTGAAAGACTGATCACTTGTAATCAAGAGGAGGCAGAGCTTGCATCAGGGGATTATGGGTAAAAGCAAGCCATTGTGTTAAGTTGGGGGGGGGGGTGGACACTGACCCCCTTCCTTTTTTTTAGTTTTTGTCCATTTATCCATGGGCTTGGGTTCTTCTGATGCACCCGTCAGACTGAAGCCATAAGCTTCAGGACCGAAAGAACCTTGCTGCAAGGCTCCACCATCAAGGTCTTCATATCGAAGAAGTCACGCTCTTATCTGCACAAATCAGTGTTCGGGCCCCATTCTCTTTCATGCTAACAATTCAAAATACATTTCTGCAGAAAGCCAGCCTGATGTATTAAAGCGCCATGTGTCCCTATGCATGTACCTGCAAACAGATTCTGTGTAGTCATGCATCACTTCCTCAAACATTTCAGAGTTATTCTGTGGTTCATATTCCCAGAATCAGGGTATTTTCAGTCCCGCACAAAAATGCAGAAAGACAGTTTAACTCTTTAGAGACCGAGCATAGTCACGCTGAACAGTCAAAGACCGGCTTCCTTGTTTATATGTTTATAGAAGAATTAAAAACAATAAAAAACAAAAATAAAATAAAATCAAGTGTCAGATTAAGATTCACGATGCAAACTGACATGTGGATTTTTTTAATCATAAACAAAATTAATTATTGACACTGCTGAGATATGTGTCAAGTAAATTCAGAACTGGGCTCCGTGTGCGTGGGGGAGATTGGGGGAGCCTGTTGGACATGAGTGTTAAAGAGGACCTCGATTGTTTGTGGTTTCCAGGCTTTGCTGGTGAAGAATGGTTGTGTGCGCTGTGGTGAGTGAGGGAGACTCCTAGTGTAAGAGTTACAATATGGCACGTGTCAGGCGTTCATTGCGTGGGGATCTGTGGTCCATGTGGCCTGGGATTTCCGTAACTGAGGTGGCAAACCGCTCCATCGGTTTCTCCTGCAGTGATTTACGAGGAGGGGATCTGTTTCAGGACAGGAAGCCCTCCTTACATTCCTAAGAATCTACTGAATTCCTCTCTCACACGGGACAGAAGGGCATCAGATTGAGGGCGTGTGCCTCCCTCTCCACAAGTATGTAGCCCATGCCTGTCACTCACCTTACCTGAGGAGAGATTCTCCAGACAAACGGGTTCAGTTATGCCAGACCCATCTCTACCTCATTGAGGAACCAACACCGAGTTCTTAGTTTCGCAATAAATACTTCTGAGCAGAATCACCCGGCTTGATCGGTTCTCAGACCTCACCTTGGGAAGTCCCAGATTTTTCACATGTTCTCCTGTGCCACAAAGTGGCACACATGACGTAAGTGACAGAGGAGCGAGGTGGATATTCAAATGCTCACACCAGCTCTGCTGCTACTGGGACCTGAACAACCCCTACAGGGAGAGAATCTTAGACTAAAATGGTATTTGTATACCCAGCTATTCACATTGACTGCAGAGAGGTATGCTCACAGAATCCCCTGTGACTCAAACATAGGTTTACAATTAAATTGTCAATATTTTCTGAATCTGATCATTAAAGAATGGAAGAATGGTCATTTTGATTTTGAATATCAAATTTTCCAACCTTATATAGCAATGGCCAACACGACGATTAAGAACAAAATGTCGAAAATATCATTTTGGTGCCGTGTTAGGATTAACTAACCGCACTCCTCCAGTGGTAGGCCCGACAGCTGGAAAGTTCGTATAACGCAGTGGGCCACAACCCACTGAACTCACTGAATGGATCAGAGGTTTGTTTTGAATTTTTCGGTGATTCCCTTCCCAGTGGTGAACTGGAAACTGGGGGGGGGGAGGGGACAACAATAGGATGCAAAAGAGGAGAGAAACTCACACAGTGACTGCAATATTTGTTCATGTTTATCCACTGCCAAATTATATCAGTAGTTTATTTTTCCCCGAATCAAAACCATCCATATCAGCCATGGTGAAACACAAGTTTCATTCAGGGTTGAACGCTAATTTTGTTCTGCTAACAGCAGACACCCTCCACTGTGCCTGGAGGCACGCTTTCCTTACACCAGCAAAGGTAACAACCTGAGCCATTTTTAGAAACGCTGACCCAAAAGAAAATGAAAGAGGAGACAGCGGACATGTGGCTGTGCTGGGGAGAGCGACACGGGTCTCACTCTTTTGGAGTAAGAGTGAGATGTGAGCAAATGAAACCTTTGACAAGGTCTGTCCTTGTTTTGCCCAGAGGGTCTGTTCTGTAGGGTCTCAGGGAAAGATTGCAAAGACGAACCAACTAGTATGCTTTTACAGGATATGAGAAGGTGGCAACGGGACTATTCATTGATTTCTTCTACATATCCGCTCCTTTGCAATACAAACGTCATGCTGTTAACATATTCATTGTACTTCCATTCCTATGTTTTCTTATTGAAGCACCTTTATTTGTATTTGCATTTTGTGTTTACGAGTGACTGGGAGGACATGCAGGGTAAGCTTTCTCATAGTGTAATCAGTTGTTTACTGTGCTTATGACAGTAAGCTCTTGAATCTCGAATCAGGTTCTGAGAGCTGAGAGGTAAAGCCCAATCTGATCTTATATCTCCAGACTCATTGGCTCGCTTCACCTGGTCCCGGGACACCCACGTTCCTCCACCCTCCTCACATCATCCCCAAATGCTGTGGGATTCCTCAGGCTCCATCCACATGTCCTGTTCTGTTTTGTAGCTTTTGATCTCAAGTGGGCATAAAGAATGCCCTGTGAATCATTACCGATTCGCAAACGATGAAACGTCACCGATTCAAAGAGTGAGCTGATCAGTAAACAAAGAAGCTCGTCGTTGATTTAAAGGGTAGGAATCTAGAGAGAAAGGGGCTCAGATGTTAATATCAGCTGCAGACTGATTCCTATCTAGTGAAGATTAACCAAAACAGATGCTTTAAACATTGACTAGCTTATCTTTAACAGTCGCTTGTGAAGGATCTCAGCAGGCTTTGAGATGTGTGTGTTTCCAGGTTTATCCAGTTTCTAAAAAAGCACTTTTTCTTGAAGATATTCGTTCTTCTGTGACTTACATTCTATGCTACCATAGAATCGTTTAATCCTCTTGGACTTACATTGACTGTCTGAGTCATGTGACCTGATGACTGTCATGTGACCTGATGACTGCCATGTGACGGATGCTGAAATGAGGTCACTCGCGGCACGGAACCCAGCGCACCCTTTTCCTTTGCTCCACACCCAACGCTACACCTTTTTGGAACCATCTGAAATGTCAGGCTGGGTAACACGTAGCAACCCGAAGCTAAACAAAACTTTATCGTTTCAGAAATTACTCACTCTGGCCGCCCAGGGATCTAGTCAAATAGCAACCCTGCCACAAAAAAGGCGTATTAACCAAAAAAACCAGGTTAACTTGTCTGTGTTTGAAGTTTGAAGACTTCACATTAAAGCAATGACCACTATGTCCCACACCAGTGACTCACATGCTCTGCCTCTGATGGTCCAGCAGCAATAAGGTAGTAACAGATTTTCCACATGCAGGAGATTAACAGGAAACCAGCTCAGTGAGTGAGGCTAGCAGAGCCGCTGCCTGTGAAAAGCGGCCCTGCCTCCCCGACTCTCTCATTCTTCTTCGAGGCAGTTCAAAAGCCTTAATGAATTCGCTCCGTTCTCAATCAAAAGTCAGTGGGTTTCTCTCTGATGTGGTTTAAGGGAGTAGCTGGCCGGGGCCCCACGTGACCCCGGTCAGATATCAAACCCAGCTTCCAGATTTGGGATGCCCTCTCCTGACTCCTTAGAGCAGGGGCGACACAGCTGGTGTGCACAAAGAAGAAGTTGCTCCACCGCCGCTTCCGAGGATGGCTCGCCGGGGAAGGAGGCCAGATTCAGGCCTGTTTCATCAGCTGCCTGGACACACACGAGCTACCTGGAGATCAAGAGCTACCTGTGACAGAAAGTGCAGTGTTTGAATGAGCCGTTAAAATTCCATTAATTTTCTAATCTATATTATAGTCTATTAGTTTGCTTTGTTCCTTGCGGTTCAGTACACTGTTTTACTCCTCAGCATTTACTGGGTTTCACTTTGTTTTATCTTACTTACATCTGTGCTTAAATGTTCAAAGTCGAGCCTGATGCCTGAGCACCTAAAGCCCCCCCCCCCCCCCACACACACACACACACACAAACACAATGGTGGAAATTTGAGCAAATTCACAGTCTATTTCACCTGCTGAATTTGAATACAGGAGAGGTCCTCAGCTCCGCAATGGTTTCCAGACAGGCCTAACCTAAAGAGATTACACAGACCCTGAGTCTAAGCAGCTGTATGTTTTTTACTGACGCGACTTTGTGACCTCTTACCCAGGATATACAAAAATATATATTTTTGTTAAGACGATTTAATTTTACATGGATTCCCAATGACTTAGCTAACTGCTACTAAAGTGTGATGTAAGCAGGACCTTCGTTTTAACGACGCCCTCTGGCCACGGTGGATGCCGTGCTCCACTGAGTTTGTGCCATGGACCCCTTAGGTTTCAAACACCAGAAGGGGGAGGGGGGAGTTCTTTGTGTTTAATGTGTTAAAGCCTCAAATCTATCAAGTCAGTTGGGCAGTTATCCAATAAAAGGGAGAGTATTCTGACTTCCCATCTTTTTTTTGTCAAAATAAATTATACGATGAAAAATCAAATGTCATATAAGTTGCTGTCCCTATAAAAATCATCGCTGATTTGGTAACTCATCTGGGAATTATAGCTGTTGTGAAAGAGAATTTGGAAACTTTCGTTGGGGTGGTGGGGTCTAGTCTGCAGGGATGGGGCTTTATCGGGCATGACAATGCTAATGGATTAGCGGCTTAAAGAGCAACCGAGCAGGAGGTGAACATGCCGCGAGAGGAGACAAGGAGGGTTTAGGCAGTCTGAGGGCCAAGTCTGCCCAAACAGCACCATTCCATGTGGCGATTTCGGTTTCTGTCAAACGACACTCCATGGTGAAAATCTGTTGTGTTTGGTTGAATTTTAATGAGCCCACCCCCTGCAGGCACATTCACGCACACATTTCGCCTCTCTCTGCCTCGCTGAATTAGTCACATGGTGACATTGTCCCCTTAAAAGGTCACAGAGACCTCAGAGACTAACTTCACCTTCCCGAAACCACCCCCCCCCCAAAAACACCCATCCCAGACTCACCAGCGGAGACTTAAACCTTGAGCGTTCAGCTCAGTAATTATCCATCGCAGCATTTTCCCACAATGCCCGAGCAGCGATGGAAAAGGGGCGGAAGGTTGGATGGATTGCATTTTGAGCCAGAAAAGTGAACAAATGCAGCAGAAAGCTGACATGTGAAATGAGAAAAAGAACAGAAGAGGAATAAAAAGGAGAGGAACGCAAAGAGAAGCAGGTATGGGGGCCGCTCCTCCTCACACACGCGCACGGCCGCCCCGTTGGCGTGGAGGGACGCTTCTGGGAGGGGTTGACATTAAGAGCCGGGGCGCCAGGGTGCCGGGGTGCCTGCTTGTGGTTTTGACTTCCCACACATAGCCCCGATGAGGGGGTAAGGAGACAACGCGCATCCTGCCTCCCCCACCAGCGCGCTGTGGCTTACAGCCCTGAAAAACGCCTCGGCAGGTGGGAGCAGACGGCTCTGACCGCCCTGCCCAGGAGGGCTCACCCACTGGTTCACCCCACCTCTCCGGTTATCCGCCACACACAGCTATTCTCCCTCCCAGCCGTCCGGTCGCTTTCATCATTACTCGGCAGGCGGTGCTGAAGCTACGATCCCAAAAGGCCAGCCTGTGGCTTTCAGGGGTGCTGCAGGGACATTTTAACAGGAAGAGAAAGTAAAAGGGTAAGAGCTGAGTGCTAGGCCTGGAGGAGAGCTCGCTCTGACCTCATTCGCACATACAGACACACACAGGAGAACACAGGTAAAATACAGGCCTGTTTTAGGGATTAACACAGCAGAACACAGGTAAAAAGCTGGCCCATTTCAGAGATTAACATAAGAGAACACAGGCAAAATACAGGGCCATATCAGGAATTAACACAGGAAAATAAGAAAAATGCAGGCCCATTTCAGGGATTAATACAGGAGAACACAGGCAAAATGCAGGCCCATTTCAGGGATTAACACAGAACAGGCAAAATGCAGACCCATTTCAGGGATTAACACAGAACAGGCAAAATGCAGGCCCATTTCAGGGATTAATACAGGAGAACACAGGCAAAATGCAGGCCCATTTCAGGGATTAACACAGAACAGGCAAAATGCAGACCCATTTCAGGGATTAACACAGAACAGGCAAAATGCAGGCCCATTTCAGGGATTAACACAAGAAAACACAGGCAAAATGCAGGCCCATTTCAGGGATTAACACAAGAAAATACAGGCAAAATGCAGGCCTGTTTCAGGGATTAACACAGGCAAAATGCAGGCCCATTTGTCAGGATCGGTCACGGCCCAGTCCTGTCTGTCACATCCCTGCTTGGCCAGTAGATGGCGCTGGCCATCCCATTCCTCATGTTTCAGGCTTTTGCGATTGTGAATTCTTGGTTGGTTTAGTGTTAATGACCCACGCCTGCTTCTTGTTGGCCCTAGTCTGTAATGTTTGGTTGATTGTAATGGCTCACACCTGTTCCTTGTTTAGCGCTTGGTACCCTTGTGTGTATATATATGCCTGCCCATGCTTGGTGCCCTTGTGTGTATATATATGCCTGCCCATGCTTGGTACCCTTGTATGTATATATATGCCTGCCCATGCTTGGTACCCTTGTGTGTATATATATGCCTGCCCATGCTTGGTGCCCTTGTGAGTCAATGTGTTTGGTTCCTGTGTGGTTTCTGATTGTTGTTCTGAGTGGTTTAGGTGTTTTGTTGTGTTCCCTCACCTTTCTGTCACATGTAGTTCCAGGCCTGTATTTCCTAATGTATCCTGCCTTTGTTTTGACCCTCATGGTTCCTTTTATTTCGTGTCTAAGTTCAGTTGTTTATAAGCCGCACTGTGGATCGTTTCTGACCGTGCCTCATGGCATCATAACAGGGATTACCACTGGAACACAGGTAAAATGCAGGCCCCTTTCAGGGATTAACACATGAGAACACAGGTGAAATGCCGGCCCATTTCAGGGATTAACACATGAGAACACAGGTAAAATGCAGACCCATTTCACTTATTAGTATCCTGTGTAGGATCAGCTGGTATGAAAAAATGGATGGATGGATGGATGAAACGCAAGCAAAATGCAGGCCCATTTTAGGCATGAGTACAGGAGAACAGAGGTGAAGTGCAGGCCTGTTTTAGGGATTAGCACAGAATATGCTAATAAGAATTTGCACCCAGCAGACTTGTCTGCATGAAAAAAGAGCATTTCATACTGACCAACCCAATGTAGAGCTGTAAACAGCAGTGGTATCTATGGAACAAACTGACCAACTTTAAAAACATCCTTCTGCTGACAATATTAATCAGCATTTTTACTGAGCAGCATTAATGACACACTTGGGTGACAGACGACTGTAAACAAAATCATCTGGGCCGGGCATCGCAGCTGGTTAGAAGTGAAGGGCAGTTCCCAGAAATCGTGGCAGCTTGCTGTTTTCCTGCCGTATATCAGGTACTAACGTCAAAGGCATCGCTCTCTGTGGTCGGCTGCTTGAAATCACAAAGGCGACTCACTCAATCTGAAAGCAGAAGCTGCCTGAAATGACAGGCCTGCTATTTTTGGGGTCAGGCTACACTTGCAACTTCAAAGAATTTCAGTTAATCACTTACATGATTTGGCAAAACACACAGTCTTCCCCCCACCCCCTGTTGTGTTTTAAATAGCAATTTTACAATCATCATTTTTTTTTTACTATTTACTATCCAAACATGACCAGAGCAAATAACGTCAGGTATATTCAGGAAACCATTTCACTGGGAGTTCAGTCCCCGAGTCACGGTCATATATGCTGAGTACACAGGGTTCAAGCCATGTGCCCGAGGACAGCGTGGAGCATGTGGGCTTCATATCACTCTCTGTGTGGTATTAAACAGTGGCAGCCCTCTGATTACACTGTTTGGGCTCGTCAGAACCCTCATTAGACCCCTGCCGAACATTCACATGCTGTTGTTTACTTAAGGGCCCATGCAGTTCTTTCCAGGCGGCTCCAGCCAAGATATGGGGAGGAAATCGGCATCCAGCAGCTGGGTGTAGGTGGGCAGCTTTGGCGCTGCAGCTGGTGGCATTAACAAATGTCAAATTCTGACAACTTAAAAAATCACCAGGCACTTGTTGCCCCATTTATTCAAATCTCGATTTTGTTTTTCTCGGATAAAAACACCTGCTCGGTTTGCCAATGAAGGTTAGTGAACTGTAAACCTTAGATTTGTATGTGCAGGAATCCTTCTTGCACGACTGTGTTAAGAGAAATAATAGCGCCATCTGGTGGCCACAGATAGAAGCGTTGACGGAGGGCATGCTTTCAGCTTTCAGGTGCCCCTTTCATATCACTGCGCTGGTCTTTCAGTAACACCAGCAAGTCATGTTCACCCGATTGTGATTCAACCGCTCCTTTTACAAAGCTGACCCTGGAGGTGGTGCCTACGCAGCGAATGACACAGTATATAAATATAACCACCTGTCAGCGCAGCGACTGCCCTGCCTCTTCTTAGGGACCTTGACCCCGCCCCCACCACTGTTTTTTCCAAAGTAGTTTTAAAGCATTAATTTAATTCATTAAGTGATTGATTGATTTATGCTGCTTGAGGGGATCTTCCGCTGGTAAGGAAACTTAATAAGCATAATTAAGGCACTTAAGGTGACAGTACAGTGAATTATAATTAATTATTTTATTAAGTGTCCTTCAGTGATTAGTTAACTGGACAATGATTAAAAAAAAACATCAAACTGTTTCTTACTGTTTTTTGCCCACAAATGAAGCAAAATTAAAATCATCTCACTTTTTACACACTTTTTACACACTTTTTTTACACTCGAAAATATTCTTCTCGTAGCTTGTAATAGTTTCAAACATCTTTATCATTAACAATCCAAATGAACATTTTGTAACCTTTATCTATTGCCCCTGAAATCTATGCTGAGAATCTCTGGATAAAGAGACACTTTTATTTTAAACACATTTTATTTGCTTTGGATACTTTGTCACACACTTTATTTTCACGCTCATCGCCGCTGTTTGGCCCGGGATTATATTTAAGCCAATCTGAGCCTGTTCAGGCCATGATAATGGCAGCATGTCGGATCACTGTCGCTGCCTTGCGTTGTGAGTGATTTCTTCCTTTTTAGTGGTCGTACTGAAAACCGGAAGGTCTTTAACAAAACCTTAGATCTTCTGAGAAGCAGGTGGGTGACATGCATTTTGATTCCCCTTTAATCTGACTCTCAGTATAATTTTTCTTAGAATATGAACTTCAAGTTCATGGGTTTGGCTGTGGTTTACACACCAAGTGTCAGGCAAAGGAAACTACCGCAATGCTCTACTGTCATTAGTAAGCCATCGATTGCTGCAACGATATGCGCCCCCCCCACCCAAACTTCCTCAAACATCCAAGGCGAACAGGCCAAGTTGGATGTCATTGCGCGTGAGATTGTGAAGCAGCCACACTAGTGACCCAGGTCCCCTCGTCTTGGGCCGCACTCATCCTCCAGGCAGGAACATCTCACTTCCCAGCAATCTGCAGGTCATCCAGTTCATACATCTTGCTTTCATTTATTTAACAGGCACTTTCATCCAAAGCAACATACTATTGAGGAAGCGGGGTCACCCAGGCACGGGAGCAAGTGGATGTCCAGCTTTACTCAGGGGCCCAACAGCAAAATCACTTGGCTGATTGTAAGATTTCAACCTGCAACCTTCCAATCCTGGCCATATTCGCTTCACCTATGCAGTCACACACCCCCCCCAGCAGAGGGATTCAAAACCACAGAAAACAGAAGCATGAACCAACTTGTACAAACTGCCCATATCTAAATAAAAAACCTGATATCAAATGCACCATTCGCCATGTTATATTCAAACAATGGATGTTTCCTTCATTAACAATAAATGTCCCGCAATCTTAGACCATTGTTGCAATTAACCCAACAAGCACAAAAAGCTGTTGGCCAGTTGGGGTCTTCAAAGATTTCATTTTAAATCCAGCAACCTAGAGGTTGAAGGGCTCCGTTTTTATGAAATGAATCTGGGCTGAAGGACACTGAGATGCAGCAAAGGCCCGGGCTGAGGGGCAGCAAAAGCCTGGGCTGAGGGGCAGCAAAGGCCCGGGCTGAGGGGCAGCAAAAGCCTGGGCTGAGGGGCAGCAGAGGCCCGGGCTGAGGGGCAGCAAAGGCCCGGGCTGAGGTGTAGCAAAGGCCCGGGCTGAGGGGCAGCAAAGGCCTGGGCTGAGGTGTAGCAAAGGCCCGGGCTGAGGGGCAGCAAAGGCCTGGCAATGTGCTTCACTCACTGATTTTGTTTTATTTTTCCTTTGATGCTCTATGGTTGGGGTTCAGATCCGGCCTCAGCTACTTTATCTTTGCATTGCTTTTTTCTTTTTTGCTGTTCCAGTCACACCACAACGTAAACAT
The DNA here is from genome assembly GCA_011763525.2 of Mormyrus iriodes. Taxonomy (NCBI): domain Eukaryota; kingdom Metazoa; phylum Chordata; class Actinopteri; order Osteoglossiformes; family Mormyridae; genus Mormyrus; species Mormyrus iriodes. The sequence goes on from JAAGVU020000061.1 coordinate 2,810,004, forward strand.
GTGACAAGGTACCCTGTGAGTTTAAGCTGGCAATCGAGCCCTGGATAAGCAGTTATGGAAGGTGAAAGAAGAGCCACCTGCCTGTTGGGTCAGTTTAAAGACATTGCTTATAGACTGGGCCGTGTTTCCTGAGCCGTGGTACAACTAAACACACAAAAGCTTTGTGACAATTTCTGTAATAATTTCTAACGTCATTTCAAAATAATTCGTTACTTATGATTCAAAATAGTCACAAAGTTCTTAAACGGTCAATGTTTCAATACCGTGGCCTAGTATCACTCCTGTCCTCGCCCCTCATGTCTTGGAGCTGGTAGGTCCACACCAGCCGCAGATTTCTGCCCACTTTCACAGTGGGACAGTCCCAGGCTACTGGGACCGTTTATTAAGTGCATATGAAACCTTGCTTCTTGCAGTGGCCTTACTATATGTACATACACACCTCAGCACTCAGTGATGGTATTACAGCGTTATGACATTGCTCGCTTCTACTGAAGGCTTTACTCCAAATGATTTCCAATTTATTTGATGTATGAAATTCATTTTTCCCTCTCCGCGGGTTGGGGTGACTTTACAAAGCAAATTCAAATTCAAATCACTTTATTTATCCCAAAAGGGCAATTAAAAAGGTAGGTGGAGCAGCACAGCAACCATTGACACATGACAATAAATATACACAGAAATACACATATAAGAGGCATTGATGCTATGTGTTCTAATGAGGTCCTTTAGTGTGATGCCATTGATGTGGAGAGTTGAGTAGCTGGACAGCTCTGGGGACAAAGGTTGCTCTTCTCCTCTGTGTCCTGTAACCTGGACAGCGAAGCTTGTGCCCTGAAGGGAGCCATTCAAACATGGGAAACAGGATATGTTCGGGATCCTGTAAAAATCAAAGTTCACCCCCACTCCTTTTCGTGTGCTCTGCATGCGCTCTCCAAGCCAATCACGATATATATGTATAATCATAGCTGTTTAAATCACCCATAGACGGGTTTGTGCGGAATTGATTTATTTTGAACTCTTTTTTGCTTTATGAATATCACAATATTTCGGGATGAAGCCCTGACATGAACGAGCGAACAGCGTTAACAGCGTCAGCGCCTGCACCCGTGGCGAGCACAGCAGGATCGCATCAATCTAAACACGACTCGTCACGCTGTAAAATCCCACCAGCTGGAATCAAACAACAACATAACGTTTGCGTAGGAGGACGATCAACGCTATCAAGCCGACCAATGAAAGCGCTGCATCGCCACCGCATGGAGTTACATTCCTAAGGAGGTGTGCATCAGGGTATGTGGCTGTGCTTTACCGACGGCGTCGATTTTACACGGAAGTACAAATCAGCCTTAAAAGTGTGCTATCCATACTCGTTTGTGGACATTCCTTCCGTACCTGTTTTCTGGTTCGCCAGGAAACCGAAAACGACCCTCGTTTCCTGCATATGAAGATGAGATAATGAGCGGCTTGTTATTATAGTAACATTTCAGTCATCAGGAGTATTGCTACAGTACAATAGGGTGGTGATGTGTGGCTCAGCGAGTCAGGACCCCATGACCCTAATTAGAACGACATAAGTTTAAGTCCCAGCGTTGCCAGACTGATTTCACCACTGGATCCCTGAGCAAAGCCCTCAGCCCCAAACTGTTTTGGGGTTATCTCTTTCTCAAAAATGCACGTCGCTTTGGTTAAAAGCATCTGCTAAACGAATAAGAGATTTCTTTAAATAGCTTGTATAAGAGGTTAATAATCCTACGGTAATGGGAGGGGTGCAAAATTTTGTAATAATGTCAACAACAATAACACTCAATCATAAATGCAGCTGAACAGTGTGAGGTCAAGGAGAGCCAGCCCAACGGAAGCAGAAGACTGCTGCGCCCCTGGAGGTGTCAGGAAGCCACAAAGATACTTCCTCTACACCATGGGCTGGCACACAGCCTTCAGATGGCTCTCTGATATTGAGGGTGACGTCATCGATCCTCCCGGCACTGATGTAAAAGGCGGGGGGGGGGGGGGGGGGGGGGGGTATTAGTAAATGGGTTTTATAGAGGAGCCCAAAACTAAAGGGGGCGGGAAGAAAAGGTAATTAA
>JAAGVU020000061.1:2813474-2833189 GCA_011763525.2 Mormyrus iriodes
TCGCGGTGGGTGGGTTGGGTGGTTGGTGGGGTGGGGGGGGGGCGGTGTCGGGGGGGGGGGGGGGGTGGGGGGGGGGGGGGGGGGGGGGGGGGGGGGGGGGCGCGTTATTATCTAATGGTCTTTAATGAGTAGCCCAAAGCTACAGAGCGCTGAGAGAAAGAGTTATTAAATAACGACCGACGGGGGGTTTGAAGAAAGCATTTGGACGGCATTGAGCAGCTCTTCAAAGACGAAAACTGTCACCTCTTTTGGGGCTGGGGAGGGATCTGAAAGTGCAGTATGAAGGGGGGGGGTTGTTTGGCACCGTGGCAACTGTGCTGGGTTGCCCCGGAGCGCTGAACACGATTGCATTGAGACGTGGCTCTTTCTGAGACTGGAGGTGTGCGTGTGTCTGTGTGTGCGCGTTGTAGTGGAGCTGACTTTACGCTCTGAAACACCTGCAGCCCCCCCCCCGCCCCCCCCGGTACACCACAGCGCTTATCTCCCATCTGACGCTTTGCAGGTGCCTGTACAGACAGCCCACAATGGCTGCGTCGACCCCCCGACAGCCCAAAGCAGTGTTCCAACCCTAACATATATGACTTGCTGGATGTAGATAGTACCAGAAGCCGGATTTTTGGGTTAGGAAAGAGTCTTTAAGCACTTAAGTGAGCATAGGAGCTGTCGGCTCTTTGCCAGTGCTCACTTCCTGCCTTAGAGTGGAAGGGAACCCCTCTGAAGGTGTTCAGCACGTTCGCACTGAGCCGGGCCGCCCTACCAGCTTCACAGGGCATCATCTCCACTCCCTGCATTTCATTCAGGCTGGAGATCTAATCGCTGGTCAAACTCCTCTGCTGGTCTGCGCCTTTGCTCTTCCTAATGACTTTAAAAGTTCAGAAGAGCCTACAATGCAAGCTGCAGCCCTTGTTCTACACCCTGCTCCACCAAATATATACATTCGTCTGGTTCATCTGAAGGATCCTGGGCCGGTCAGCCCATTAGGCGGCACAGGTGGCGGCTTAGGACCTCATATTCTGAGGGGATGCTGACTTATAGGAGACCACCCGGGCTGCAACCGCCTCTGCTCCCATCTCTAGCTGTGTAGCTGTGTGGCAGCAGATACACAGAATAATGCTCTCAGCTTATATTTGGCAGACCTTCCCCTTGTGTAATGAAGGAGACGATGGTTTCTTCTCGCGAAGCAGCCCCCGGGAGTCCTGATGATCACGAAGCCGAGCCACAATCCAAGGGCGGTGAATTCCGGAAGCGGGGGCGGGGTGTTGGGGGCGGCTCGGGGTGTTCGGTGGAACACCTGATACCACAGACACGGTGTCACCTAACAGGAAGTGCATCCTCCTCGCAAACGCTGCTCATTCTCAGTCTGAGTCTCTCTCTCCTTTCCTTATGCTCTGCCCCCAGGGGTAATTTCTGGGGATCCCAGCCACAGACACAAACCTCCACCTACGTAAACCACCTCGACCCTCGCCATGGAAACTTCACTATTGTGCGTGCAAACCAACACTGTGTGGGTGAACAGGAACACAACAACAGGCATGGAAATCCGAGTGAACCCCCCCCCCCCCCACACACACACACACACACACAAGACCCCCAACCTCTTTAGCTAGGAACCAAAAAATCTGAGAGGACACGATGTTCTTGAGATGGTCGGGGGCCTCAGCTGCCCCCTCACAGCAGTCCGGAGCGCCTTTCCCCCCTGACCATGCAGGATCCCCTCCCTGTGAGCCAGAGGCCAGCATACATAGTGACTTTCTGTAGTATAATTGCAGCTTTCAGCAATATTTAAGGGCAATTGCTCTCTATGCAGGAAGTCACCATAACCGTAGCTATTTTTGTATGGCTCTGAGCTTAGGGCGACACTTTCTTTATTGCAAAAAAACAATGGACTTTTTAAATGAACCATAATTGATCCTGACCCCCTCTTCCATCCAATCAGGCAAACTGACCCAAAGACTGATACCGGGTCGATCTCCGTACGGCCCCTTATTTACCGTAGTATATATAGTAAACGCCTGTGGCAGGCGTGTATGTTGAGTGAAGTGACGTGGCGTCAGTTGTACGGTCTCTCATACCACCGGTATGTGCTTCAGTAGGCTGGACACTGTGCCTGAGATCACAGGCTACATAAAATCTGGAAATGAAATTAAAGCCTTATAACTAGCTGCTTTACTTAAAAAATCACAGCAAGTGTTGGGTGCTTGAGCAAGGCCCCCAGCCCCCGATGGCTCCAGCGAGTGGCTGACCCTGTCTCTTCAATCGTTAAATAAACCTAAATCTACTGGAAGTAAATTAAGTTAAAAAGAGTAAAGTTTGCTAACCCAGTCCTCAGGGACCCCCAGCCAGTCCACATTTTTGCTTCCTCCCAGCTCCCAATACACCCGTATCAGGTATTCGATATTCTTGATTGGCTGGGGGTTGGAGGAAGCAAAACTGTGGACTGTCTGGGGGTCACTGAGGACTGGATTTGGAAACCAGGTTGTTGATCGAACCTATACTGCGTAGCGGCTGGCAGGAATCATGGTCAGCCTTGCCTCCCTGGGACAAACCTGTCCACGCTGTCCCTGATCCGCTCTCTTCCAGACTACAGCACCATCTCCCTACTCACTGCCTCTTTGCACATGCCCCCAGACATCACTAGCCGAATCATGATGCAGCCTCACAAACGGTCCCAAAAAAAACTTGTGAAAGAATCTACTAAGTAAATTATTCCAATTTTAAAGATTCACTGCCTTCTAAACATCATCCATCTTTTACCACACATCTGCAATCAGCCATGCTTAACATTTGCTATTACCTGCCACCTGAAACTGGCACCCCAGACATGGTGGAACTAGCTGCCAACAGAATCGATGAATCAGCCCTCGCACCACCCCCATCCCAAGCTCCACCTTCACAAGCTTTACCTCAGCTTCCAAAATTAGATGTCGAGCTACACCAGCATTGCTACCAACACCTACTGTAACAAATCATACAAGCATCATCACTATAACTGTGCCTGGGGCCATTTCAGTGAATGTGTCACATTTTCCTTCTGGCTGGATTAGATCATTTCTTAAGCGAATGATTTGTTTCGCTGTATTGCTGTCTGGGAGAGTGGATCAGTGTTATATGGTGTGTGGTTCAGCGGGTTACGCTTATATGCCAGTGATCTGAAGGTGCAGTTTTGTCACTGTTGGGTTCTTCAGAAAGACCTCTAATGCCGTGCAGCTCCTGGGCCAGTCTGACCCCGCTTTCTTAAAAACATGGATGTCACTTCAGATGAAAGCATCCCCTAAATCAGCGTAAAGAGTATTCACTGGAAAAATCCGGTAAAGAAAATCTGGAAATGAAATGAAAGTCCCATGGAAGGGTGACACCGTGGATGTGACTTACGAACGGTAACGTTGTGGGTGCAGCCTTCAATCTGAGACCCCGCACAGCCCGGCGCGGAGAACTCACTCACTGATGGACTTTGGCTTTGACCTTAATCACAGATCACACCTTACCTTTAGCAAATAGGTCCAGTCTCTCTCTTTTCTATAATCTTAACATTCCCGGGGGGGGGGGCTGGGCAACCGGTTGATCCCCAGAGGTTTGTTTACTCTTTACTTGGGAGTTTTTGGTTCCTGTCCTCTGTTGTCATCGCTGTTTTTCTTTCTGTCTTTCATTTCTTTGTCTTCCCTTTTCCCCTGTTTTTGTATTAATCTCTCAATTAAGTTGTAATGTACCACAACACACCCATGTAAAGCCTCTGGGGCGATTCTGTTCTGAAAATAAAAGCCTTATAACTAGCTAGCAAGTGGCTGAAAATATTCTTCTTGTTTCTGTGTAGATGCAATACCCTACTTTCTGTATGTACTGAAAACGCAGCCTCCCAGTGAGGACTAAGCTATGTCACATTTAATAACGAAATGAATTCTGACGTTGTTTCTTGACACCCTAATGATGTGCCCCCACGAAGGCGGACTGGAGGGCGTCGCTCATGGGATCCGGCCTTGACTCTTGTGAACAACCCTCAGCCGGACCCAGCGGCCAGCGGGAGGCCACAGACAACGGGCCGTTTGGCAGGGGAGCGGGCTGATTACAGCTCACAACCTGGGCGCCGTAAACCTGCTAAAAATAAAGCCAGTCGCTGCGATTTGTCCGTCGCAATAACGTTTAATTACAGCCCTGCGAGCAGTGATTATAGATATTTGTTTTAATTTGCTGTGAGAGACGAGGAGAGAACTTTTGCCATCCTGTCCTGTTCTGCAGGTCAGCTCTGGATGTGTTTAAGCTCCCTTGGTAGGTACTAAGGCAAGGGCGCCCCCTGTTGGCAAAACGCTGCTTCCGTTAGCAATGTTTGTGCAGTCATAACAGCTGCAGTATTTCACCAGCATTGGAGCTGAGACAGTGTTACCCTTCATGCTGGATGCACTGGCATAGGAGTGAGTTTGATATTGGGGGAGAGCACAACTTAATAATTTAAATACAAAGATATATTTACTGAGGGGCGGATAATTGACTCAAAATTAAATACTTTGGGGAACACCCCCCCCCCCCACCTGATCTGAGAACTTTATTTTCAATGCCAAATGTATTCCACATTCTTAGGAAATACATAGATAAATAATTAAAAACCACACTGTTGAGGTCACGTGAGAAGGCATTGTTGAGAGGAGAGAACGGCAAAACAGCGGAATCAGGTCCTTGGTATCCAAAGTGACCAAACCCTTCAGGTGGCAGCAAGAAGAGGAAACGAGGCCCCCACTTCTGAGAGGTGCCCTGGACACAAGCCAACGGCGCACCCCCGGAATCTCACATTGGGAACAGCGCTTTCCCTGGAGTGGATCTTGGAAGGATATCATTGCTTTTGACACTTTTCATTCACAAATTTTACTCACTAGATGGCAGCAAAGAACTTGAAATTGTCTTAGAATGACATTAATTAGCAAAACGGACTTACACACATTTTGTATCCTTGGTCTACATAGCGCAAACAGCAGTTCTTACTCAAATTCAGAATCGACATGGACACAAATATACGGAACAAAGGGGAATTCAATCAATGCGTATTTTAATGCACTGTAGATATAGTCCACAATGTTAATACAAAAGCAACAATAGTACAGTATACTGCATTTGAAGAGTTTATACAGAGACCCAGCCTATGCAGAAGTGTCCTCACTTCTAACCCGAGATTATTTACTACTAATATATGAGGTTTGTGTATATGAGCTTAAGAGGCCCTTTATGTTCTCATGAACGTCGCAAGCCACATCCGTGACTCCTGCTCCTGTCTCCGTCTGGCCATCACAGCCTACTTGCAGTATACATCATACTTCAGCTTGGCACCCAGTTTGGTCCCAGCTAGATGCTTCTCAAAAGCAGCGTCCATCTCCTGGCTCTGGTCCTCAGTGAAGAGGTTCTTCCAGTCTCCCACCTCACCTGGGAGGTAGGAAAGGCACAGGAAGCTTGTGGGATTGCACCGGACCCATTGTTAAAAAATATCTGTCCCTGTGAGAGACCGACAATCATTTTGCTTTCTCAGCTGATACCAGAAGGGCTGTGAATTTACAAGCTTTCCACCTTGGAGCAAAGCATTTTACAGAAAAACCAACAGCTGTGTTATGTTGCTCAGCAGAAGGACGCTGTGCTTGTGATTGGAAGGTCACCGGCTCAAATCCCAGGGCCAGCAGAGTGATGTCACCGTTAGGCCCCTGGGCCAGGCCCTAAACCCCAACCGCTCCTAGGACTGACTGACTAACCCTGCTTTCTCCAAAAAAAGATTGCATGTCGCTTTGGATAAAAGCATCTGCTTATGAATAAATTGTACATATGAAAACATTTGACATAAACCTTCTACGCTGGAACAGAGCATTCTGTCTGATAGATATATTATGGAAGGCAGGTGACTGTTGGCATAAAGTATCATGATAAGCATGTGTTTGGCAACAGGAGGATCTGACACCCCAGTGAACATATGAATGTTTTCCAGAATTTTAAATCTGGCCTTGGCTTGGAAGTGGCAGGGAAGTGCAGTGGACGGCCGAGCCAACCCCGACCCACCTTTCCTGAATATGACGTTGGACATTTGTCCATGTGTGCTCTTGGAGCTCTCCTTCATCGCGTCGAAACCACTCGCTTTGGCGATGCTCTGGACCTGCTCCTCAGTCAGGGTGTAGCCGTAGAACTGGGAGATCTGCTCGATCCCCTTGCACATGTTCTGAATGGAGGTGGGAATCCCGGTTTAGATGAAGATGGGCGGGTCATGTTACCTCGTCACACATAAAGAACAATCCATACATTCCAGAAATAGAATTAAACTGTTACAATGCAACTAAAGATATTATTCAGTATTATCTTATGATCGAGTTTAGGCCTCCAGAATTCCATGATTTCCCGAGTGGAGCCTCAGGAGGTGTCATACTTGTACCATGTTTTACTATTATCCTTGCAGATCTGAGATCTCGCGTGTGTCCGAGAGGCTTACATGACTGAACCTGTTGTTGTGTTGTCAGAATAAGATAATATGTCTTTCCATAACCTGGAGGTCTCAATTAACAGTAAGACCAGGAACGTGTTGCGGTTCCTCAGGGGTCAGGAAGAAGCACATTTCTCCCCCTAAATTACCTGCTTCATGTCCTCAAAGGTCACAACCAAAACAGTGGGGTCGTCAATATGCTCCTCCCATGCCAGGGCGTAGTCAAAATAAGAACCCCAAGGTACTGTAAGAAGCACAATGAACAGAAATGACATACGAGCCTTTGTAGGGCATGTCCTAAATTAGGGTTTCTGGAAGATATGTTTAATAAATTACACATTTATGCACTTTCCCAAACATTTTACAGAATGACGATTATGAAAAGCCGAAATTGCATGCATAGGCCTAACGATCCGATCTCTTGGTCCTCCAGAAAACACTCAACAGCAGAGTAAACAGAGATCATACTGTTGGCACCTGAGATTGTATTACTAGATATGTACCCTATCCAGCAAAGCATGGCAGTATGAAGTCATGTCCTAACTGCCAGCCGAGGATTCTGCTCTGTGGTCAGAAGCAAAGTTCCCTGTGTAACGCCACTAAGTCAGGAGAGGCAAGAATCTGTCCCACACGCTTAAACATACACTGCAGTGGTGTTTACCACTATTCACAGCACACACTTGCACGAGGCCCCCTGTTGGCCACATACAGTCACTACACTAAGTATTATGTTCCATATTCAGGAAATGCGGAAGCAACATGTTCTGCTAACCAGCTACTTAGCTACCATCTTCTAACTCTGCTCACTAGCTGGTTTTTGAAAGATGTGGGGCTGGGGGCAGTTGAATTTTTGAGTGGGGACCCAACAACAATCCGCCACCCCCGAGCACACAGACCTTCACGCTAGAACATTTCTTACATTTTACATGAAACCTCACCTACCATGAACCTCACATTTTTTCTGAGGTACATGTTCAGGGTCATGCATTTCTGTGCAAAGTTACCTTCTCCTTGAATGAAGGCTGAGTAGAACTTGTCCCAGGACTCATAATTTTGCAGCACTGGGTTGTTGTTGGCGAAGTGAAAATAGGACACCGCTGTATCTTTGGGGTTCCGGAACACGACCACCTTCTACGGAGAGATGGTGCCAGTAACGGTTCAATCCACCCAGTCACTGTTCATGCATAGAGGTTAAACTTGAGCACAGCGTGGACCTATACTGTGGAACGGTTTGCCAGCTCATGTTTAGCATACCGAATCGGTCTCAGTCTTGAAATATCAGTCTCAGGCTTTGCATGTTCTGACCCCTCATGCTCTCTGCCTTCTTTCCCACATGTCCTGATAATACCTGGGGTGGGCACCATCTGAGCTGAAGTCCTGCTTCAGTCCCATGGAAGGGTGACACCGTGGATGTGACTTACGAACGGTAACGTTGTGGGTGCAGCCTTCAATCTGAGACCCCGCACAGCCCGGCGCGGAGAACTCACTCACTGATGGACTTTGGCTTTGACCTTAATCACAATTTACACCATACCTTTAGCAAATAGGTCCAGTCTCTCTTTTTTCTATAATCTTAACATTCCCGGGGGGGGGCTGGGCAACCGGTTGACCTTGGACCCCCAGAGGTCTTTTTTTCTCCCTACTTGGGAGTTCTTGGTTCCTCTCCTCCATTGTCATCTGGCTTTCTTTCTTTCATTTGTCTTCTCTTTTCCTTATTAACTCATGTAAAACGCCTTGGGGCAGATCTGTTATGAATGGCACTATATAAAAATAACCTAAATTGAAGTAAATTGAATATTGACTAAGAACTACCACATTTCACTGGCTGCTTAAAGCTTTAGCAAAAAGCCTCTGAGGTTAGAGTAAGTGATGGTCACTGTCCGTTGATTAGCCTTGAAATGGAAGCAGTATTAAAGTGATTATAACCAAGCTGGTGTTAATAAGCCATAGTACACTGGCCTGTAACATGAGCCTAACATGTTATTGTGACACATTTGCATGTGTATGTGTGTGTGGGGGGGGCACTCCCCTTCTGGCATTTGAACTTGTAAAATTTACGGCCTCTAACAGCCACTCCTTTTCGCCTGGAAGGTCCTTCACTGCAGGCTCTGTTGTATGAGAGAATGTGAGGCCTGTTACATAACATGGAAATCAGAACTGGGACCTGTGCACAAAGGAAGTCAGCTTGGCTTCTGGAAGGGCAGGATTAACAAGAGTTTGTAGCGGATACAAACCTTGGTTTTCTTGGCAAAAAAAGACGGGGGCATGTTCTGGGGGTGCATGTGTGTCCCGAGGACTCTCTGAGACGGTAGGTCAGCTAGCATCTGCAGAGCAAACAGAGAAGGTCACGTGACCTGCACCCCGTCACCATAGCAAACCGGCCTCACGACACACTTCTGTTCTGAGGGTCACATGTTCGAGAGGCGTGGGGGTTAGAGCCATGTAATACACATCAGGCTAAGTGAATTAATGCTCTCAAACAGAACAGGTGGGAAACCACAGGAGGTCTGAAACGCACAAGGTTCCTCCTGGGTTTCTCCAACATTGCTGTGGTGACACCCAAAAAACACAGGCGCTACTCAAAATCCATCCACCCATCCATCCATCCATCTCCCCCAGACACCTCAAAAAGACCCCAGGAAAATGTGGAGCTGGAATGCTGGCTCTCAGCTCAGGAGAACGTTTCTGTTGCATGGACAAGCTGAATGGATTTCAGGCCCTTTATTCATTTTCACTGGGAAACGAAATGGTTCAGTTAACTCGTGGTTACCCCTCAGCTCTTCAGTAATTATGTAACATCTGTTATTTACTTTTAGACTTATGGTACAAGGTTCCTTCTGGGTTTCTCCAACATTGCTGTGGTGACACCCAAAAAACACAGGCACTACTCAAAATCCATCAAAAATCATTCAGCACACTGAGGATAGAATGAAATAGGTGACATCTTTAAAGCACACAGGGTGCATTGTGGGTACCTGTAACCCAGAATGGTTGTTGAGGGGAAAGCAATGGAAAAAGAGTTTGCTGGGGTATGACAGCACTGGTGTCTGCGGTCTAGCTTGATCGAGCATGAAGGACAGGTCTCCAGTCAGCCTCTAGCGTGAGGTGAAGTGAATGCCTGGACACACCATCTCGTCGCGGTCCAGGTGAGCAGTAGGGAAAATGGTGGCACATGTTCCTTCCATACACTTCAGAGACTCTTCTCCGATTCCAGATATTCAGGCTAGACTTCTGCTATCCTTCCTAAAATTTATTTTCTCAGCAGTTTTGCCCATCCTCAAACTACAAAACTTATCAGCTGCCTCAATAACCATTCAATGACATATTTATCAGAAGCAAGATTTCTCAACAGGTACCTGTTGCTTAGCCGGGTCGAGAAACTCAATCAATGGAAGCATCTTTGTCTGACTCTCCACACCTTCGACAGCAGATACAATCTTCTTCAGAACCCCAAACATCCAGTTGAAGCCTGGGGAAGAAGGATGTTTTTTATACGGGCTGAGTAGAGCTTTTGTTTTCAGAAAACTGGGAAGAGAGGGGTGTAGTTCCTGCATAGAAAATCTAAAGATTGTTATCCAAGGACCACATGGGGCTCCATCTCCCCCAGACACCTCAAAGAGACCCCAGGAAAATGTGGAGCTGGAATGCTGGCTCTCAGCTCAGGAGAACATCCCACGTTTCTGTCGCTTGGACAAGTTGAATGGATTTCAGTCCCTTTATCATTTTCACTGGGAGACGAAATGGTTCAGTTAACTCGTGGTTACCCCTCAGCTCTTCAGTAATTATGTGACATCTGTTATTTACTTTTAGACTTATGGTACAAATTCCACGAGGGAAAAAGAATTGGCATGTTTACATACAGTAAGCGTGACATATAGTGTGCGAAAATGTACAGGCGTCCATGAAAGTTTCTCACAACATGATTACACAATCTCACAGTATGATTAACAGTAGTTGTCACTCAAGACTTGGACTTTAATCAGAGTTTAATCCTACCAGTATATATATGTACATGCATATATATGTATGTGTGTGTGTGTGTATATATATATATATATATATATATATGAAATGATAATGTCCTATGTGAGTCTCTTAAATTGTCACAGCAGTCATTTTTAATATAAAGTTGCCCTTACCACATTTTGGGTAGGCCACCAGCATGATGTCATCAGGTCTGGCTTCCACATTCACCATGGCCTTCAAATTCTCCTCCGGGCTCATGATGGTGGGGTACAGAGTGCCATTGTACCTGAAGACCTTGTCCTCATTCTTCATTGCATGAGCTTTTTCCAAAGTGGTATTTATTTGGGACTGGAAGCTCATGTTGAAGTTCTGGACTAGTCCGAAGCCTTTTGGTCTGCGCAGCTCCGGAGTCTGCGTCTGCAGCTGGAGTGCCGCATTTTGTACTTTGCCAGTGTGTGTGTGTCTCTGGAGTAAAACCCCACCCCCTCCACGGAAAGCTTGCGTGAGAACTTGGAGTTTCCTGGTTCCTGTCCTACTGCATAGAAGGTCTGGTTTCCCCGTCTCTGTTGGAGACTGACACGAATGTCCGCCCGCCCGCCTCGGCTGCCTGCCCTCCACTAGCGCTGGTGGGTGGGAGCTTGCGGGGGGACATTTGAATTTCTGAGCAGACTGGGGGGGGGGGAGAGCATCTGCTGCTTCGGAAAAGTGCCATGAATTTTAATAGGTCGGACTGTGAGGAATTCGAGTCAAGGAGGTGCTGGCCGGCCAGAATGAACAGGCTCCCCATACCTTTATTTGAGTTTAACTTTCACATCTCCTCACACTCCTGGAAATTTTGGGACTTTCGGAACGGTCCCTAAGATGTTTTCGAAATGCAAAAGCGATGCTCTTTCCCCGAGGAGCACAGAAGCGCGTACAGCTCACCCTGAATAAAGCCAAATCTTGCTGTCCATGACTTCTCCCCTCTGCATTACCCATCAAGTGCATCCACTCCCACGAGGTAGCATTCCTCCTATCATTCCTGTGATGTCTGGCATGTGCTGTGTCATTTTGCTCTGCCCTGAAGTTCACAGAGAAAACGAAGTCATGGTGAATAAGTTAATAATTGCCACCTGGACATGTTTATAGCCCCGCTTCTCTCGTTACATAGCCCAAAGCAGGGTGCCGCGACCGCAACAACATCTAAAGGTTTGTTATTGCAACACTGAGGCATATCTGGCTTTTGATTCGTTCCGAAGCTCAACCAAACATCCACTTCGTTGAAGCGTCATTATTATCCTGCCAGCAAATATTCACCCTCTGAATTTGCAATTATATAGCAAGGAGGACAGCTGTATGTAAAAAGCAGGGTTGCCAACTTTGGTCAGCTGGCTGGGGTGAGATTTCCAGTCCGAGACACATGCACACACATTTACATGTATGTAGGAGATTATTACCTTGTAAATAGTCTGCAGGGTTTGCAAACAGCCCGACACCTTTGTTGTAGTTTTTGGGGTTTTAATGGAATCATATAGATTTCTTGTGTGAGTGAGAGTCTGAAAGCGCGAGTGTCCCGCCAGATGCGGGTGAGCTGGCAGCCCCGAAACAGCCCAATTTGCAATTCTTTTCACCGGCCTGCTTTTATACCGATTTACCAGAGTTAGTGTACCAAAATATTCCCGCGTTTTAAAACTGCAGCCAAGCAATGTTTATTCCATAATTATATTTTCAGTACGACCCTCATCAAGAAAAGTAGTCTGAAATGGACTGGGTGGATTATATATAGTATGCTCATGGATTCCAGCTTTTTACGCACAAAGTACGTCTTCTAGTGTTAGGGCTGGGATTAGAAAAGCTATTTTGGCGTGACTTGCAGTTTTCTTTTAGTGTAGGTTAACTGTATGACATAACTATGATCCAGCAGTTGATAAGATCTTATGGAAAATAGGCTCAGTGGGTCGATATAAGTTTTGTGCACGCGATGTTTCTATAGATGCAACAGGAGGTCAAGGCACTGAAAGCACCCAAGAATATTTTCTGCACATTTTATAAGCGTTTCCCTTATAAAATCATTGTTCCTCTGCCGCAAGTTATTCTTGGAATTTGATTGGTTTAGCTTTTATTTTAACAACAGGGTAGTAATATATACATACATACATCAACAAATAAATCACTCTATTTTAGAAATCGGGACATAAGGTCTATTTTACACTTACTTAGATTCCACTGATTTGATTTAGCGTTATATATTCGTTTAAATTTTGAATATTTGTATACTGTACCAGAACATGAATAACTCTGATTTCATATTTAAGTTACCAAGAACCTCAGCTTAAATACGAGCAGTGCACGATTAGTTACAATCAGGTCTTGTTCATGTTTCATGAACTGGAAACACCACCCGATTGAACCTAATCGTGAACTGATCGCATATTTGCGTGCCACTTCAGGTGCCCTCACACCCAGATTTTGCAAAGCGCTACGTGACAATGTCCAAGAATTTTCATTTCACTCTTTCTCGCACGCGAGCCAAACAATACCAAGCTCGCGCGCCGTCTCCGTATACGTTCTCGACGAGTCGATATCACGTGATAATACACGTCATTAACTCGGGTGCTCCAGCTGAGCGGTTGAACATTCAGTTGAAACATTAATATGAAAAGCTGTTTGCGTGACTTTCAGTTTTCTAAATGACAAGTATGACGATTTTGGGCAAATGCCAAACTGGCTAAGATAAGCAACTCCTTGACCCCGAACAAGCAACTGGAAGATGGATAGATTTAACACGTTCAATAAACACAGTAAAATAAAGTGAGACTGTGGTATTCAGTTTATTTGTCACCACTACAATAACAATGTTCTCCATCTCCATAATAACCAAACCGTCGATACTAACTCCAAACTATCATTTAAAGCTTCGCCTTTCTCACGCAAACGTTTTGACCCTAATCGCTCGCCGTCGCGCGTCTTTTCGCGTTTGTTTTGCAGGACGTCCAAAATGGCGGCGGAAGGCTCGTCCACGTCTCCACTAGGTCTGGCTTACCAAAATGTTGGGGATTATTACCCCAGAAAACTCGGCCCCAAACCCGACGTTGTCCCTTCTGGGGTAACGGAAAGAAAAGTCAGCCCTTTGGATAAGCCTGACATGGTGGCCGTGGACGTTATCAGCATCAAGGAGCCAGGTAGGGCGGCTGTGATGCTCTGCTTAAGCCGGGCAGAGGGTTAGCCGCTTAGCCAGCTAGCTGCCGGCAGGATGGCCACATCCCCATAAACACATTTCTTTGCCGTTTCCTGGTTTCTATGTTCAGATTTTAGTGCACCCTACCACGGGGAGGTCATCTCAGCTCAACTAGTGAAATGAATTTGCGAAATAAACTTTTTACATTTTAATGTCCTGGTCAAAAGATATGCGGACAGTGTCATACAATTAGAAGTGAAAACAACATATTTAAACCCTTTGAAAATTCAATAGCTATGAAGAAGTTTGTTTTACAAGTCCGTTTGCCTAAATTGATTAATTGATTAATTAAATTGATTGTAACTTAAAGTGGTTTCGAGTCATTTGTTTTCCCTGATTTTTGACATTATACCAACTACTGACCAGTTTTCCCCCAGAATAATTGTTTTTTGACACTTGTTTTAAAACAATGGTCACATCTGCAACTGCAGCGTAACCGTGGGCCTGGATGGGAATGTACGATCACGTTACCGCGTTACTTATTTGTATGTTTTTATAGTTCGATCCCTCGTGGGACTTGGGCTGGCTGGAGCTACGCTTTTTAAATGACCTTGGTGTGAAACGTTTATTCCTTATTCATTTAAAAAGGTAAATTATCTAAATGGACAGGCTGTGCAGGTGGCCCAGCTGCTTATGCGGCGCAGACCCCGGCCGCCGTGCAGGAGCCGCCCCCCCCGGCACCTTGTGAGTAACAGGCAGCCATTCTTCTTTTCCAGACCTCCCAGTTCATCGGAAGAAGCGGGAAACTGACACGTATGTTTTGGTATGTGATCGTCACATTAAATCTCGAGTGGAATTTGGGGTTGTGAACATGCGTGCGATGCGACCAGAATCTTTATGTTCAGACTTAAGCCACCAGCCTGGGAGTGAGACTTACACCAAAATGAGCGTGAAAGTCAGGGCTCTGCCTTTTGATGTCGACACAAACTCCTGCATGGTTCACATGTCTTCATGCATTACATGTTAAATTCTTAATTCAATACTGCGATTAAAAACAGGAAAGTTGAGATCCGATGCAGTGTCCGTTTAAGAGTAAAATTTTAAGAAGATATCTTTTCTGGTGGTACAGTGGCTCGGGGGGTCTGCGCTCTCTGTTTGGAGTTTGCGAGTCATGCTGGTGTCCTCCAGGTACTGCAGTTTCTCCCACAGTTGAAAGACATCTGGTTAGGTTAATTGGTGTCTTTAAGTCATCCATAGTGTATGACTGTGTGTACGTGAGCGTGCGGCCTGCAGTGCACTGGCAGGGTGTTTACGTACCTGTTGTCCTGTGTTGCCCGGGAGAGACTCCATGTCCCTCTGCAAGCCTGACCCAAACGCTTGGACAACTGATGGATCTGTTCATAAGCTGTACCTTTTGATGTGCGCCTAATTTTGGATGAACACTAGATGGCAGAGTTGTGCAATATAAAAAGAAAGTGTACAAGATGCTGCTCTTATTATATCCCTGGAAAAATGCTTCTGAAATTACAAATTGACAGTATGTTCTGTAAACTGAAAGTGCACACCTCAGTGCTCTTGTTTCATGAACTGGAAACTGCTCAAAAGTGACTCTATTTAAGGTAGAATTAGCTCTAAAAGGAGATTGTGGGGAGAAGGTGAAATTTTGCTACCAGCTTTTATTGAGACGTGATTGTGCAGTGCTGTGTCCTTGTTAATGTGACTATTTTGTGCATTTGCGTTTATGCAGGGAACCATCCATCCATTCCGTAAGACCCACAGATCCTTTATTGGCAAGTTTGCTCAAGAGTTTTGCTTGGTGGCTGCAGATAGACGGGTGAGTCACTCTTAAAATGCACTGTTAAACTGACAAGGACTCGTGCTCTCCATCACCCCTTGTGGTGTATTATGGTAATGGGCATCTCATCTTATATTAGCGTGCGTGTGTAAAGGTTAGCTTGCTCCTAATTGGTAAGAGTTAGACTTTGTCAGATGGGATGTTCTTATACTGACATTTTATTGATTGGTTTAAATACCCCCTCCACATACACACACTTTCATTAAAAGGGGCAAGTGTTTCTATCCCTAGTGACAGTTAATGGACATCAGAGTTCTGGATCAGTATCGGGCCCAGCACTGGGGCTACTGAGGTACTCCATGTGCTGGGAGCGACTTGGGGTTGGGGGCAGTGCCTCCCCCTCCTCTCCTGTTTTATTGCCTGTCACTCCAAAAGCCTTTCTTACCCTCAAGATGGGGGAGAGGCAGGTGGATAAATGTGCTGGGGGTCAGTGTTTCTGGGAGCATGTTTCGGAGTCCGTAGCTGTTCTGAATGGCTAGGGCTGTGGGCTGCTGACCTGCACTCCAGTCTGCCCAGCTTCTCCATCGGATGGAAGTCAGCAGACACCCAGCACGTCGCGTACAAGGTCACTCCTCACTTCAGTCACGTCACACTGTGAGGCATGTGCCCCACCACGGGCCCGCACGTCACCCCCTTCCCCCAGCGCGACAGCCCGCTGCAGCCCCTGTCATAATACCGCTTACCGCAGTAATCGTATATTCCGAGGGGTGATATGCGAGGCGGTGGCCCAGAGCACGGTGTACGCGCCTTTCCGATTTGGACTTCAGATCGACGTGCGGGGAGGTGTGGGGTGAAGGTCAGGGTGCCATTACCTCATCCCAACATGTGAATTAGCTCAGCATCTGAGGGCATGAATCCCATATTCACAGCAGCATCGTTGCTGCTCTGGGACACTGACTGCAGTCATTAAATAAGCATGTTTAGCTTCTAGCTGTAAGTTGAAAGCTTTATGAAATGTTCTCACCTTTACTAATGTATAAGCTGATGACATTTTAGTGGTACATTCATAAGTAAAATTGATATATATCTACATATATATATGTTCACAAGTGTGCATAAATCTAGAAGGAGAGCAAGATTTGATACGTGCACACTAACATATTCCCATGTCACTATACTCATATAGTCATTTTTTATACATTTCATTCATTTCAATACCTCCAGCTACCTCATTAGTGAACGTTATACTTAAAAAGTGCTTTCCTGGCTGTGAGCATGCGGTCAGGGAGCTGAATTTTCAAGATCGTTTCCCAATCTAGTCCTCTAGGACTTGCAGACAGTCCATGTTTTTGCTCCCTATCGGGAGCTGGGAGGGAGCGAAAACATGGACCGTATGTGGGTCCCCAAAGACGCGGTTGGGAAACACTGCTCTCGATAAAGACAGATAAGACAGCTCATTCCTTATTCAGAAGCAGCAGTGTGTTTTTTTTTTTTTCCCGGAATGTTCCGGCGGTTTAAGTAAAGAGTAGCCGTGTTGCTGCCCGTTCCTTTGCAGTCCTGGCGCATTCTGCTGTTCGGGGCTCTCAACGTGGTCTGTGCCGCCTGCCTGCTCACCTGGTGCAACTCCTCCAACAGCATGGGTGAGTGTCCCGCCCGTGGCACTGACACACAGCTGGCTGCACCAGTCCCAGCGAAAGCTGCTTTTGTGTCTGCAGCACAGGCACGTGGCTGGATATTAGCAGCTCTAACAGACACACTGGTGCTCGTTTAAATGGTACCTTGGTATATAATCACAGTTTCTTCACTAAAGTCGTTTGTTACTCTGCAAAGCTGACTCGGCCTACAGACTGCTCTGAGGCACGACTGTTAAAAAAAACCACGTCACTCTGCGCCTCCCTGTGCGTTTTGTGAAGCTTTTTGGAGAAGCAGCTCACTGTAAGGTAGACTGCAGCCCCCACCCCCCGCCCCCCCCGTACCGGGCAGGAAGAAGGACGACGTTCCTGTATTGAGTCTCAGTGCCGCATAGAGAACAAAATACCCGAGTCGATAATCACCACAAACAAACAATACCGCCAAGCGAGCCTGGTGCTTCTCAGAACCGGCAGGGACAAATCCGTGGCACTCAGCTCCCTGTGACCCGATGCCACACAAACGTGTCTCCATGCACCCTTGCTTTTTTAGATCTTTTAACGCTCTTCTCACCTCAGATTTCTTGAATGCAGTACGATTACGTCTCCTTATATTTTCTTTGAGCCCTGACTTATGTTGTTGTCCACTAGGGGAGCCATAGAGCAGCCGCTTTCTCATTGTCATTGCTGACTTGTTCTGTAAGCCGTCCAGTCTACAAAATCATGCATCTATGACTGCTTCCGAAATGGCCTGCCTGCATTTGTTCAGCATGCACGTGAAGTAGCTGCATGAGACTGCTCTCCAACCCTGTTGCTCCTGTGTACTTAACTGCCCTGTGCTCTTATGGCACCAAAGCTGCTGTTTTTCTGCTGGTATCCCATCTGATGACTGATGAACACCATACTCATTAGTGCAGTATATGTGGCGCTCCCTTGTGGAACTGTTCTGAAACTACAGCAAGAAAACTGCTGCAGAAGTATTGCTATGTAGGCATTTGCTGAGTGCAGCGGTATTGGGTGGATGTATGGATGGATGGATAGATGGATAGAAACTTAATTTATCCTGAGGGACATTTTGTTTATCATCCTTTACTGCAAACTTGACCCTACTCATTGATGGCGCTACTCACTGACCAGGAAAATCAGGCCTTACAACCCGAGTTGGAGCCTGATTCTGGTTACTATGGCAACAGCACTCAAGGCACGCATGCAGGTTTTGACATGTTGCCGATAAAACCAGAGGACCGAATACAGCCGTCGGCGTGCATCTTCCCGGAAGCTGGCCAAGGGGAATCGGCCCCGGCGTTCCGACGTCCCATAGTCAGTCTCCCACTGAGAGCTGGCGAGCAAATGGGCTGGAACCTCAAGTGCCCCGTAGAATCTGAAACGGATCAGTCTTTAGGAGCAAGTTTGGGGTTGTCAGCGCGGCGGGATCAAATTCTGCCCCGGAAGACAGTATCAAGTTGCGCACTGTTGAAGCTGTATGTACTTGGGCTTGATGTGTGCTTCCCCCTTTTGTCAACACTTTTCCTGACTGGATCGATGCGCTGCCTGGCCCTGAAGCGCCCATGTAGGTCATTAAAAAAAGGAAAATGGAGACCTGTCCCAAATGGTACAAGCCAGTGCGAAATGCAACCCCTGCAGGTTTCACTTTGCTGTTGCTTTGCTATGCCCTTCCAAAGTTCCCTGTATGTGCATTGTTACTGGTTGGCAGCCTCAACAGGAGCTCGTTTTAAGGGCTGAGGTGCCTGTTGAGTGCACTCCTTCACGGACTTGCACACCCTTTGTTCCACTCCAGCTGCCCGCGGCCTTTTTCTTCTGCACCCGTTTTTGCATTGCGGGTGTGTGACCAAAAAGCTGGACCCTCCAGCTGTTCACTCCGGTGTCAGTAACCCTGCCTCCGGTCGGTCTGTCTGTCTGCCTTTAATAATATTGGCATCTCCCTGGATGGATGTTGGGTTTCTGGGGCTGTGTTCAGTTGGGAAGCAGTTAATAGGGTCGTCAGACTTAAATTTACTTTTGTGTAAAGACTGTTATCCAGATTGTTTGAAATGTAAGTCCCTCACATGCCTTTGAGTTCCTAAATGTGTCCTGATGATACAATTAAGATAAACTTTACTGATCCAAAGGTAAGCCATGGGCTTAAAATGGGGAAGTATCTTTGTACCCAAGATGGTGGATTGTTTGGAACCAAAGTTTGGCGATGTTGAGGCGTTGTGGACGTGAAGCGTGGCGCCCCCATCCCCGTGAGCGTGTGGGTGTGGTGGTGGTCGCTGTGCGGCGCGTATGGCTGACATGCAGACGGGTGATGGCACTGTCTGTGGTTATCGGGTCTCCTTGGTCACCAGGCTTCCAGGATCAGCGCTGGTCTAGCAGGTGCGACCCCCCCCGTTGGCTCTTTCCATGCTTGACAAAGTACTGTAGCTGCATCGTATGTATACGTGGGTTAGGGGGGAGTTAATTCTGAGCCAGTAATCAGATCAGCGCTATAACCCCCCGCCCCCCGCCAAACATGTTTACACACATGCCTGTTAAAAAACATGCTTTATTCGGAAACAAACTCTGCAGACTTGCGGCAGGGGGAGCATGCCAGTACTGTCAGACGCTCCGCGTTCCCACGTCTGCCACCCTCATTTATGCGACTCAGAGAAGTGGAGCGAAAGGAGGTCAAGAGCCCAGCCTGCCCCCCCCTCACCCCCTCATTCCCATTTAGCACTATGGAAAACA
>JAAGVU020000061.1:2844971-2859077 GCA_011763525.2 Mormyrus iriodes
AGCCGCTCTCTTTATTAACGGCCACTGTCGGTTTAATACCAGCAGCGGCACAGACAGGGAAGCCAGCGATTTACACGGCACAGTTACGCGCTAATGAAACACGCCTTCCACGGCGAACATTACACGGTTACGACATTTACTGTCAGCAAAAACGCATGAATATACAAATCACATAAATGTGTTTAAAAATACATGGAATAGGTGGAAAACTATATCAGCCAATCGCAGACAGTGGTGGGGTCAGAACAAAGTAGAAGGTTCGCCTTGGGGACCCTGCACAGGTGGTGTGCTGATCACCACGTTGACTACAGCCACTGCGATGTCATTTTGCTAAAACAACATTAATTCCTCTGACGTATGCGGCCACCTTAAAAAGGTTGGCCACGTAGAGTTTGTCATTTTTTTAATAAGGGATGGCTCCCTGCCAGCTGCCTTCTATGTTTATTTTACATTTATTTAGCCAATGCGTTTATCCAGAGTAATGTGCATGTTTTTTGAGAAAGCAGGGTCAGACAGTCCCTGGAGCAATTGGGGGTTAAGGGCTTTGCTCAGGGGCCCAATGGTGAATTCTCTCTGCCAACCTCGGGATTTGAACCAGCGACCTTCCGATTACAGGCACAGGCACACGCTGCCCTCTTATGAAGTCAGATTAGTGACGTTTCATATCCAGTAAAAATGTAAATATAAGGATCCACCTCCCTCTCACGTGGAGGTAAACGTGAGGCTCATTCTGTAAATGTTTGTCGTCTCCAGGGAGTTTCTGCATTTGTCTCGGGACGGCTTATCGGGTGTTGTGTTTGCGCCTACCGCTAATCCCGTGCTTTGCCTGTTCGGACCTGAGGGATTAAAGCAGAGTTGCAGCGTTCCTGCGATGCCGTTTCCCGGGTCTGAGGGCTTCCAGCAGCAAGCCGGGACACGCCTTCTGCATCACCAAACAAGATTATGTTCCCACGCAGGAGTTTGGCGGGGATGTCGGGAGGTGTCTATTTATGGAACGCTGAGCTAGAATCTTAGGTGTGCTTTCAGCTCGTTTTAAGCCTGGCCTTTAGCCTCTCGCACTTTAAAGTGATGTAAGAGTGTGTGGTTGATGCGAACTGTTTTTACACTTTCATTATAAAGGCAAAGACTGGCCAAGCTCAGTGTTTGTCATTTGCACGAGTACCAGGGCAGGTACACCGGAATGCTTTTCTTTGCCGACCCCATCTTGCTCTCCACGCGACACACACACAGGCATTTGTAGATGAGAGGAAGCTTGTGGGGTCACCGTGCAGGGTCAGTCAGCATGCAGCGCCCCTGGAGCTGGGGGCTAAGGGCCTTCCTCAGGGGCTTACAGACGTGACCATTCTGCTCAGACTGGGCCTCGAACTGACAACTTTCCGATCACAGGCAAAGAGGTTTAGTCCGTCAAGCTGCACGCTGCCCTGTGACGCAGGCAAACGTGATTTAAGTAAACAGTTTTTGCCATGAGGCTGTGTCCCACCCCCCAAGATAAATAATTCAGTTGCTCGAAACAGCCTCGAACCCCCTCTCTGGGAACGTGTCAGGAGCTGTAGGCTCATTCCGCATCCTGGGGTTGGGGGGGACTCCTTATTAGCCAATGAGATGTTTGGAATCGATGAGTAATGGGTGGGGGCACTCCGGGGACCAATCACCTGTCAGTATCCTCGTGGCCATGCCCCCCTGGTCTCAGTGTACCCTAATCATGCTCCATCTTACAGCCTCTGTGGAGTCGTCCCGGGCCTCAGCAGCGTGCTCCTGCCTCGGATGAACCCCTTTGTCCTGATCAACCTGGCCGGCGCCCTGTCACTCTGTGTCACTTACATGCTCATCGAGATCAAGTGAGTCCGCCGTGCGCCTGTCCGCCGTGCAGCCCGCCGTATCACCTCACCTTCAACAACATCTGTGTTCACTGGATGTTGGAAGTCTCTGTGTCCGTATGGTCACCTTTAATGAAATCTCTGCCCCGCGTGTGACCCTTTCTGCCCCCCTCCCCCCAGTAACTACAGCGCTGTGGACACTGTTTCGGCTGTGGCCATCGCCCTGATGACCTTCGGCACCATGTACCCCATGAGCGTCTACAGCGGGAAGGTGCTGCTCCAGGTACCTGAGCCGCCATTATCATCACATGTGCGTCCGTACCCCCATCCGCGGCCCGCTGGTAGATCCCGCCGGTCCTGTGCATGTTAGTGAGCCTTCAAGCCTCAGAGACTCATGTGTGCAGCTATCAGGTCTTTATATAAAACAGCTGCTGTGGATCTGGCTCGGATGCATTTTAACATGACCTGTTTGCTTCTTCGACTGTCTGGCTGGTTTAATTTAAGCAGTCAGAAGATGGTCATGTCCGTTAGTGACACTGTGAACCCCCGCCCCCCCCCACCCCGTCACAAGGAGGATGTTGGGTCATGTGCCTGTGTGTGTGCCTGCTGAGGCTGTAATGGAGGTCTACAGCAGACCCTGGAGTTTAACCCACTGCTGTTCTCCACTTCCCCCACAGACCACACCTTCTCACGTCATTGGCCAGCTGGATAAACTGCTCCGAGAGGTGGGCGTCTCCCTGCACCGCACCTGTTCTGATGTTGACACATGGTTCAGAGTAGCGTTATGGGCCGGTCCGACTCCAAACGGTGAATGGGGTTTTATATGGCTACACCATGTCTACGGAATAAACCCTGTGCTCCGTCCTGCTTCCCCCTCAGGTGTCCACGCTGGACGGGGTTCTGGAGGTCCGGAACGAGCACTTCTGGACTGTAGGCTTTGGCTCCTTGGTAGGTGCCCCCGCCGGCCACCCCTGTTTTGCTTTCCATCGCTTCCAGAAGGGTGGCCGAGGACCCCGAACCCCCTTCTGTTGCATCATGTGATGTGTGATTACAGCCCCTGTTGCTTTTTTCCATGCCCCACTGAATCTCCCAAACGCCTCGACTGAAACGAGGTCAGGGCTCCTGTGCTTCTCTGCCGCGCCCGTTTTCGGACTATAGGGGGCTCTACATGACCTTTCGCCTCGCACTGTGACAGGTCTGCCCTGCGGTCACCATGTGCGTTTTCGTCGGCTGCATACATAACGTGCCAGGCTCACCCCACAGGGCAGTTGACGCACCAGCGTGGCGGCTGGGTCTGCACCGCGTACAACGGCAGGCGTACAGCACCTTTAAATAATGCAGGCGTGTAATTTAAGCTCCTGTAGCAAATGCTTACGCAGGGCTGGGCGGAGCAGGGTCTGTCTGTGCGTCGCGCTCGGTCCTGTCTGCCTTCGCCTGTGCCTGCTGCTGGGGGCACTTAGGCCAGCAGAGCTCCAGGCCGTCACCATGGTAACTTCTGTTCGATGATGTGTCTTAAGTAAAGTTTGATTTTCCGGAGTTGATTTATTGAATGTTGTGAGCGCTTAAGGAGCAGTGGGATGCTTTGGGCGGCGGATTCTTCCTGCTATGGGGATTTTTAAAACTGGTACCACAAACTGCAGGTACAAGCGGACCCACAAACTGCCCGGGGTTGCTCTCTGGTGCCTGCCAGCTTTTTTCTGATTAGTCTGAGCTGGAACGTTTCTCTAAGTATTTCCCCACTTGTCACCTGAGAAATTCAGTTAGCAGGTTTACTTTGGTTGAAGTCTGTGCCTGCATACCTGCGTGCCTGCGTGTGAGTGTACCTGCGTGCCTGCGTGTGAGTGTACCTGCGTGCCTGCGTGTGAGTGTACCTGCGTGCGTCGCCCTTGACAGTCAGATATCCTGATACTGTCGACGTGGAATTCAGTTGGAACGCCCTATAGTGTTTAGGGTTTACCCACTGTTGCTCTCTCTCCGCACGGACAGGCTGGCTCGGTGCACGTCCGCATCCGACGTGACGCCAGCGAGCAAATGGTCCTGGCCCACGTGACCAGCCGCCTTCACACACTGGTCTCCACGCTTACAGTTCAGATCTTCAAAGACGACTGGATGCGCCCCCCCCTGGTGGCCAGCAGCCTGCCAGTGGGTCTGCTGGGCGCCTCAGACTACGGCGTCCTGCCCGGTGCCCCGGTGCTGGCAAACAGGCTGGCAGAGGAGCTGGACCCGCTGACCTCCACACCAGCCAAGCTGAGCAGCCCCCCACCCGAATTCTCCTTCAACACGCCGGGGAAGAGCATCAACCCAGCCACGCTGCCCATGGCACACTTCCACAGGCCTCATGGCCCGGGGCTCACCTACGGGGCGGCCACATATGGCAGCGCCATCGGACAGGGCGTGGCCCGGCCGGGCTCCGGGCTCGGGTTGGGCGCAGGCCTCGGGGCGGGCGTCAGCCTGCCTCCTACTCAGGCCTTCAGAAGTGCCTTGGGCACCATGCCATACCGATACGGGGCACAGCCCCCCTCCATGCAGTTTGGCCAGTTCAGACCATGAGCCGGGAATACGAGAGAGCAAGAAAAGATCAGGGCGTTGGCACAGTTTCTGTGGTATTTATTTTCCTGGGACCTGGACTTATTTTCAGCATTAAAGGTTTTCTATCTTTATTTTTGGTATTATTTCCGAGCGAGTGTTTCAGATCCCATGTTTGGCTTTTTGTATCGTACACCTGCCCTAAAAAAGTGGGTGTCTCGGTTTATGGGTCACATGACCGCTCCCGCAGCAGGCTGTCTGGCGTTCTTGTGTTTCTTAATTCCCTTCCAGTATTCCATTCAGAAGCTTCTTGTTAGTAGAAGGGAGAGAATTTGGCCGGCAGCATCGCTGCCCCTCTGGATGGGGAATGGGTGCCGCGACCTCATCATGGTACCATATGGCTGGAGAACAGCCATGGCTGAAGGGGAGAGGATCAGAATACACTTTAAAGGGAGCCCATTAGCCGGACTGTGTGTTTGCTGGGATTAGTGTGCATTCTGGCCTAATCTCCCATTAGCAGACTGGGACATGTTAGAGTAATCCTGCCGAGCAGCCTCACGTTGCAGGGTCACTGCCTGAGAGCGGAGCCCCCGCCACACGTCGGACCGGAGCAATTCGTTCCTGTCATTTTGATCACGCTGAGGTAACTCCGGGAATGGCTGGACATTTTGGCCAATTGCAGGAGTTCAAAGTGTGATGGACCCCTGGACACTACCCCCCGCCTCCCCTGTGCCCCTCAACCTCATCACTGATCTCCCTTTAATAGCCTCAGTCGCGAACATTGTGAGACTTTGGAAACTGAACACAAACTGAAGCATATTATACTGTGTGGTTTGTATCAGAAGGGTTCCCTGTATCATTTTAATACTCTTAAGGTTCCTCTGTGGAGAACAACTGTCAGAATCCGAGGACTTATTTACATTCCACTTAGTGCACAAGTTTTAGGAATAAAAGTTATATACTGACTTTGTTTCAGCTGTTTGGTGTCATGCCCAGCCTCCAGTTGTTCCAGTACACCCAGTGTCCTCCCAGTGTCCTCCCAGTGTCCACTCCTTCCTTTCAGGACACACTGTTGTTTCTTCGTGTTTCCCTGTCATTCACCGCGCTGGCGTCGGTCTGGATGAGTTCTGCAGACCAGGGGGCCGGTTCCACTCTACTCACCTGATCAGGTTCTGTCATTAAGGTATAAACAGGTAAAATAGCCAGACCTCGGTTTCAGACATTCCACTCAGGTCCTCGAATCGGTCTTTCTGTGTGCATGCCCCCTGTTGGGTGTGTTGGAGGATGTGGAGTGTGGCTCAGTGGATTAGGTTGCTGTGCTTATGATTGGAAGGTGACCAGTTCAAATCCCGGGGTCAGCAGAGTGATGTCACCATTGGGCCCCGGAGGCAGGCCCTAAAGCCCCAGCCGCTCGCGGGCCTCTGACCTCTGACACTGCTGCTTTAAGGATGTGTGTTGTTTTGGATGAAAGCATCTGTTAAATAAATGTGATGTAAAGTGTGTCTATGTCCACTGCGGACACTGCGTTCGGCGACACGAGGCGTAAACGTTCCGTACTTTACATGGAAAATGTACTTAATGGCACCTTAACCAGATTTTCTCCCCCTGGTTTTACAAAGCCTCCCTGCCGCTACACCCCCAACCAGCAGCTAGGAAGTCACTGAGCGCAGTACCATCCCCACTGTCTGGGTACAGTTTAGTCAGGCTGTCAGACTGGCTCTCCATCTTTCATGCTAAGTGACTGTTATGGACTGTAGCGTATTCAGCACAGCCAGTGACAGGTGGAAATCTGAAGCCTGAGTTTACTGTCCTCCTGCAGTGAGCTTTGTGGCCTGAAGGGGCAGTGTCTCTCCTCACTGCCGCCTCTCGCTGTCTTTAGCAGGCTTCTCCCACGTTGCACCAGGAAGACCTGCCTGGAAAACCACGCTCCCGAACAACAACAACTTAGTACAAAATGTTTTCATAGATTTAATTGGGTAATTTTACTTCTGGAAGGAGGAAGGCAGATGCCGCATGAAAGGTTTGCTGACAGACTAGAGTCAGCTGGTGCTGCTGAGTTTCCCGTTTCCAGTGGTTTGCCTGAAAGCACACCGGGGCCTATCCAGCCATCCTGCGACGTATCCCAATTAGACACAAAGCCCTGGGAGGTTCGGCATCAAAGTCAACTTAATTTTTATTGTGTGCATGTGCAAGGATATGAGCTATTGCACATAGTAATGGTCATAGTATGCAATAAGATATAGAAAATGTGCAAATATCAGTTTCATGTATACACAGAGACACTGCGGAGTTGGGTAGGGTGCAGAAGTTTTCTGTGACACCAGCGGAAGGTGTCCAAGGCTGACCGTCACTATTACGCTGCCTGTGTGGAGGCAGGAGATGTTTCTCCTGGGGCTGTGTTGGACCGGCACGCTCCTGTGATGGACACCGTTTCCACACACGTCAGGCACGTTTGCTGCATACGACATGGCTTCTGATGAGCACAGACACTCCACAGACAGCTAGGAGGCCACTTGTCATGTTTTTAATGTGTATTACGCAGTACGATGACCCCACTAATATACCCACCCCAGCGACTAAACACCAACAGAGGAAGGTGCAGCTAAGGTCCTGTGTAATGTCACTCGAAACTCCGTTTAGTGATATTAAAACTGCTCTTTTAATGCACTACCTATAAAAATCCTAAATATTTCTGGGATCCATAAGGTCGTGACACTCGGAACGATACGCCGATATTAAAAATTAATTTTAATGGCTTTCAGATAGTTCAAATTATACTCTCTGCCGTCCACTCACCTTGTCGCCTGACCTTGTTTTTGTGAAAATTTTCGCAACGCGATCCTCGCTCTCGGCCGGGGGACATAACCTTCCACTGGGCCTTGCCACGACACCAAGCCGTGGCTCAAAACTGCATGTTGATACTAATTAGCTGAACAAAATCAATTGGCTGCCTGACAGCCCTGTCGAGAATTCGCCACCGGTCCCGGGTTTTACGGTCAGATCTGGCCCCGGTGCGGCTTTGAGGCCAAGGCTGGCCTGAAACGTGAGCCACTCTTAAGTGCCTGACTGCGGGCCCAGCAGAGCGGCCGCTGCTGACTGCCTGTTATGTTATAGTTTACGCGTCTCCATTCCGGGTAACGGATACCGAGGTGTCTGCCGCCAGCAGCCCAAACAGCTTTTTGGCCGTTTGAATGGTTTTCTCCCCACGATTCCTTTTCACGCTGGGGAGGTTGCTAATCGAGTATCAGATTTGTTAAACGCTTTGGTCTCGTCCGAACGTGTGTTATGCAATACGAGCGGCCCTGCCGGTGCGCAGTGCATTGTGGGATTCCCACAAAGGCCCTGCGTCGCTGCTGCCGCTCGGCGGGGGCAGGTTCATCCCTGCCGGAAGCCAACCGTCACAGGACCGTTAAGAAAAAATGATTTCATTAGCAACTGCTCTCCACCCACAGCAGGACCATCTTCTAGTCCTGGACACACAAACTAGGCATTTACAGGGGCCCTCGACATTTGGGGACCCCCTGTTGACCACTAACGGTCACTACAGTAAATATCAGTTCCTTTTATGTAGGAGGTGCAAGTGAAGCAGCAATTCTTCATACTAACGGCTAACAACACTTGCATACTTTGGGTCCTGAGGAGGCCCCAAACTGGGGTGGCTGTCAGACTGCCCGTTTGTTTGAACACCCTTCGACGCATTTCAGCGCTCAAGCTGAGGTCGACGCGCGGCCTCGCCACCGGGGAAAGCGCAGGGGGCACGAGGTGTCCGCCTCAGTGCTCGGATTGCGCGATAAGGCGGCTGGGAGGCGCCGTGTCGCGATGCAGAGTGCTCTACTCTGTTTGCCCTCCATCTTTGGCCTCTTAAGTTACACCTGGAGTAGTTTGCCGCTGCTGGGTGGTGTGGGGGCCGCTCCGGTGATCTGTGCTTACTCGTCCGTGGCGAGCTGGTGGGCAGCTGATGAGAAGGCAGCGGAACAAAGCCGTGGGAGGCAGAGCAGTAATCTGATCGCCAGTCACTCTCTGCTGAGAACGATGTCACCTGCAGACCAAAGCCAAAGGGTGTCCTGGAGATAAGTGTCTTTCAGCTGGAGCTGTATGCTGAGGTGTGTTTGAGGAATTAACATTTAAGATTTACATCTTTATTGTCATTGTATCCAACAGCGCGATGAGGTGGCATTAGCAACGGCCTGGGGGCCACATACAAAAGCACAAATCAAGTCAAGACTTGTAATATGTAAACATTATGGTAAAAAACAGCCAATAAGGCTATTTTAAACCATCTCTTACCAATAGAGCACTTGGAAATCCTGTTCAGCTGTTGCACACAGACTCGTTTTGAATACTGATACAGTCTACAGACATTTTTCTGCCGTTTAGATGATCCCTGTTTTAGCGACTCCTCACTGTAGATATACTTTGCAGATCCGCCCGTGTTTTTCACCCATTGGCCTTAAATTATCTCCCTTACGAAGATCGAACAAATTGGAGTCTGGGGGTGCCAGCAGAAGCCAACGTTTTAGTGACTCAGGCGCTGCATAAACCACCACTCGCCCTCAGCTAATCGGTCAAGTCACGGCACGAAGCTGAAGCTGTCACATTGCATGAAGCGGAACAGGGGCAGTAAAGCATGCTGGGAGATGCCCCTGTGGAGCGCACAGCTCACGGACTGGCCACATTCTTCACCGAAGGGGCTTATTGCCCAGGGCAGGGAGACAACGTGAGTCACCTTGACGTTGTATGTGATGCTCAACATGGTCAAAAATGTTACCTCAAGAACATCATCTACAGACAAAAAGACTCCAGATAAGTGCTGTTTACCTTCTATCCGTCATACTCCTCCTGTTTGAAATAAGGCACCATCATACAGGATGCTTTCCCGGTAGATAGTGGGGGGGGGGGCAGTATGTGCAGCTGTACCCATGGCTGCCAGAGGTTTGTTTCTTGGTGATTTTCTCAAGTCTCATTTCCTTGCAAACCATGTTATCAGTCTGAAGCTTTCTCACTCGCAGCTGTCAGGCCAGGGAGGAGTGTGCTGGGATATGCACTGGACACTGGTTTTTTAGGCATGACACTGTTGTCCTTTCAACAGGAGCACATTAAACGCCCCCCCCTGTACTTTACTGTATCTTCATGTTGCAGGTCCTCTCACTTCCAAGCACACCATGCTGAGGAATCTGAGTGGACGGCTAATGACCTAATGACCTGAGGATGGGGGATGAGGCTGCCCCCCCCAAATGGATGCGAGAGCGCGAAACCCTCCTATTTGCCGTTACTGCGTTCGACAGTTGTGCCGAGGCGTGACCCTGTCTGGGAGGGGCCGGCTCGTCCATCTGTCACCCATCCTGCCCCGGGAACCTGAGCTTGGGGCCAATTCGTACCCCACCGAATGGGACGGGCTGCAGCAGATCGCCAGTTTGGTGGGGGAGGTCTGTACTTCAACCCAAACAGCGCAGGGCACTAAAAGCTCCGAGTCCCGCTAAGAATGCACAGCCCCCGCCTGCCCCCCCCTGCAGTGAGAACGTTCCTCCCTCCTTCAAGTCGAGCGGCGGGTCTGTTAGCTCCCCACCATCGCTAATGATCTCTGCGGCGGCCTCGGGTCAGAGCCGCAAGGTCGCTGGAGCGGAACCCACCACCTGGGAACTGCTGGGAGCATGGCTCTGGGCTCCATCACCTCCTCCCCTTCACTATCAGACCCCCGTCCTTCATACTTCTACTGTTTCTTCGTGCCGTTTGATGCAGACCAAGGCCTTTACGATTCCTGTAGCCATGACAGATGGATTAAGAGGTAAGGAATCTCGGTTCTGTGCAGGTCTGTCACAGCATTAAGGACACTTACAGGACACTGGCTGCCAGGCCCCTGTATCCGGTCACAAGCTCCTTGAAAGCCCCTCCCCTTCAGCATGAGTGATGGACCCTCACACCAGCCTGTTCTGTCATTGTTCTGTTTTTTTTTTTAAACAAGAGACATCAGAGTACCCATAGTGAAAGGAGTTTTGCAATTCATAGATGTCTTTAAATAGGTAATGGATTCTGTACGAGGCTCTGAGTAGCCTTTGGGGTGGCGGGGGGCCAGATTTAAACATGTTGGTTGTCTCTGCCATAAATATTGCACAACAGGGATTAGCCCAGTTGGCAGGTTATATATATACAAGTGTACAGTGTGTTCGGACATTAGAAACAGCACATTTGTGACGGCAGCATAGTTAAACGCGACCTGATCGCTTTATTGGATCCATGCTAGAGTACGAAGAAAATCATCTCAGATTAAATATGAGCTGCTATCCTTTCTGTAGCCATTGTTTGGGAACAAAGCTAAGCATTTGCAATGATCCTGTGTTTACACAGATCATCTTCAGCATCTCGTGCCGGAGACTAGTCATGTGACATCCGACTGTCACATGATTCACACCCTGTGTCGATCCAGGGCCGGCCTGCTCCTGATTCTGTCACATATTGCTTACTTATTTATTGACCATCGAGGGTTGTGATGTCATTTAAAAGGCTTTGTGGCTCCCAGACGAAATCTGTTCACACTATAAAATTAATTGCCCGAAAAGTGAATGTGTGGCACCTTCTTGAGGTCCGTTCCTTAGTGGCCTGTTCATTCGGGCGGCCCTCTCAGTTTTCAGTTGCTGTAAGCCCTTGTTGACAGCGTGCTTAAGCAATTACATGCAAAGCGGATTAATGGCGGTTTGAAGGGCAGGACTATCAGAGCAGGCCGCGCGCAGTGATTCTGTCCCAGGTAGACGGTGCGGATTATTCAAACACGATAATCTGGGGAGAAGCTGTTGTTTGCAAATCCACAGAAAACCAGGGGATACACAACAGCATCATCTGACTTTAAGCGTCGCTTGGTTTTGTTTCATTTTCATTTGTTTAATTTAGTTGGTCTTTGACCACCTGTCCCTACTAGCCTTTTTCGATCACTTGGGGAGTCCCTGTAGGGTGCGACAGAGATCAAAATATTTATGACCCAAATGGGAATCCATTAATCTAGCCTAGCTGCAGTAAACAGCTGTGTTTAAATGGAACCCGTTTGCCGTGACATATAAGAGAGGACTGGTACCGTTTAAAAAGATCCCAGTTATAAAGGTCATTTGCGTTTAAAAGTTTGTCTTTTGGTCTCTGCAGCGCCCCTAATATTTTTTTTTTTAGTTCCAGGTTTATATTCAGTTCAATTCAATTCATTTCTGTATAGAGCCTTTCACAATGGAATGGCACCAAGGAGCATTACATGGGTGTGTTTTGATATTAAGAGAGAGTAATACAGAACAGGGAAAAGGAAAGACAAAGACATTAGCTAAAGAAAGCCAGATGACAACAGAGGAGAGGAATCAAAATCTCCCAAGTAAGGAGAAAAAAACCTCTGGGGGGTCCAAGGTCAACCGGCTGGATATGGCTGTTTATATCAAAATTAATGGTGACACTGCCCTGTAAAAACTGCCAATTGTCAGTTAAGAACTCGTTAGAACTTAACCCTGAGAATTTGGGGCGATGAACAGGAAGTCAAACTCATAATAAACGCTTATTAAAAGGCCGCCTGTGTGACGTCTGTGTGAATGGCCTTCAACTCGTCACATGGCCTGTGGCCCTTGAGCGCGTTAAGTTCATTAGTTTGGCCACTTAAGCCGTTCAGTGTGGGCAAACTTCGCAGCTTGCTGCATGGCTTTATTGCGCGCCTCCTGAGGTCTCCTTTAATCCGTGGCTGCGGGCACATGCAGGAGGGGCCCTGTCTAAGAAACTGGTCACTTGAGCTCTTTGGCAGAAGAACCTGGTCTCAAGGACTGGTCTCATCCAGACTTGATTGAAAAACTAGTGAAAATGACTTGAATCAGAACAGCCTTTTATTTCTACCACAGTTTCAAAAATATAACTTAAATGGTTTATATAAGCATGTTTCAGTGCATCGTGAAAGCGTGGGATTGTGAGGTCCTGTCATTAAGGAAAGTGCCTCACTGGTTAGAAATGAAATATAAATCTTTGGTCTTAATGCATACAGGGCTCTTCTGAATGGCTTAATTCATCTAAGATGTAAGACGGCAAAGATCATGGCCTCATGTCATGCTGTCAGCTGATTGGGGGTCTCTTTGGTCCAAATTGCTGGTTGAAGGGAATCATTATTAGGGGAAATTCTACGTTTAAGATTGTAGTTAATGACTCCGGGGAGGGTGGGGGGCACATAAATCAAAGAATTATGTGAAACATTGACCCTAAAGGACAAATGTTGGTATGTGCGGGGGGTGGGGGTGGGGGGGCACACCCTCTCATGAAATGGGTACATTTAGCTGAGGGGGGAAAAATAATATTGATGCTTGTCTGAAGGAAAAAGGCAGCAAAATAGTGGTATTACAATTAATTTAGAAGCATGGATACCATTTAATGGCTGTTGCTTGTTTTGAACAGATTTAAAGATTTAAAATGCTGAGCTTCTGTGTTTGGTCACTGAATTTTGTAAACACTCTGGGGCATTATAACAAGCATAGAAGATGACATTCGTTGACTGAAATGTATTTATTTGTGGAAAAGTTAAGACCTAAACCTGTGAATGAACCAGATAATATTCTTGCCGTTCTAGAAAGTCAAGAATTCTTAATCTGTCTGTTGGTGGCTGAAAACTTAACTTTTGATGTTTTTAAATGCTCCGCAGTTTATGAATGCAATGGATGTTGATATAGAAGAATAACCTCCGGGTGATTGCTGTTTTTTTTTTTTTTGCAGTGGAATCTGGTTGCTATGCTGAGAGCGAGTGAGATGGTGTTTGTCCTGCTGGAAATACGAAAGGATGATGTACGTTACTAACGGGCTCAGAAGAAATGAAAACCAAAAAATGGTCAAGAGTTGATCAGAGAAGGATCTTAATGGGTTTGTTGCGATCTGTAAAGATTCAGTGGGAATCTTGCAGTGGAACAGGGTGCATCTTAGGTGGCATCTCATTTAACTGCGTTGTAACATATATTATTGCTATATATGTAAGTTTTTTGTCTGTAGATGTTTTCTGTTTTAACTATATTCTCACATAACCACAATCCACTTATGTGATTGTCTACTTGTCTAGTGAAATGATCTCCTAGTAATGATTTGCCATTAAATGCTATTAAATGCTTCATGATGAACATAACACACAATCTACATGAATTAACTTGTTCTGTCTGTTCCAACTGTCCCAGAGTCCACCTGTTTCTAAGTTACAGAGTGTGGTCCACCGTGTCCCTCACCCAAATGAGCACATTATCATGGCACCATGTGCCTCGAGATTTAATAGCTGTAAGGCAACTGTGTCTGGGGATAGGATAGGGACTCCTTTCTCTCCTCCCACCAGAAGGGGGCACTGTGGCACAGGCAGGGGTAGCTGCAGAGTAAGGTTGGATGCAAATGTGGGAATGGGTCAAACATTTACACAGCTGCTGTATTGGTGTGTAATTCTGTGAATCTATTTCCACTCATTTACTATTACAAAATAATACTGACAGATTGACTGATCGACAGAGACTGATATAGTATCAGGCACAGCTCAAGCTCAAACTGCCTCTTCTGAGTTTCCGTACCTGGATTCTCCTCTGTCAGTCTGAATCATCTTTTCCAAAACGTTCCCAGGTTATAATCTGGTAAGCAGGCAAAATAGGGAAAAGGCAGATAAATGTGACCCCAGAGCCTCACAGGAGCTTTCAAGAACCCCCCAGAGCCCTGCAGGAGCTTACAGGAACCCCCCAGAACCTGTGAAATGGTTACAGAATCCCCCCCCCCCCCATAGCCTGAAATGAAC
>JAAGVU020000061.1:2859177-2882277 GCA_011763525.2 Mormyrus iriodes
AGAACCTGTGAAATGGTTACCGACTCCCCCCCCCCCCCATAGCCTGAAATGAACTTATAGGACCCCCCCCACCCCCAGGCCCTTGGATGAGCTTATAGGAACCAGCTAGAGCCTGGGACAAGCATATAGGAACACCCCAGGACCTAGGACGAGCTTACAGGAACACCCCCCACCCCCCCCCCCAGGGCCTGGGACAAACTGACAGGAACCCCCCAAAAGTCTTGCTTGTTCAAAGGATGCCAGAAAACAGGACGTTTTTTTTACGGCAACAGACCATCAAGTAGGGAAGTCGAAGGTGAACAGCGTGCTTTCAGCAGATGTGCATGTTTACAGACTCGTGGCCCGAGGTAAAAAAAAAAAAAAAAAAAAACCCTTTGAGTGCTTTCGAGGTATCTTCCTTTTATTACGCTCTGATGGTCTAACGCTGGTGATGATAAGGGCAGCTTCAGGGGGAAACCGGAACGGATTAAACACACACAGGAAATTGCAGCCACCTGTCCTGCGCTCGGTATAACGGGCACTCAGGGACGGCTTTGTTTAGGTGATCGAGGGTCTGATTTGATCTTTAACCAAAAATGCAGTCTGTGGTATTTCGTACATAAAAGGGTAGCTTGCCATGAATTTATTTGGCCAGAAATCAGTTAAACAGCTAAAGAGTCGCATCATGTTTCAGGCTGCAGGTGTGCTGTCGTCCATGAAACATCCAGACCCTCATTCCCAGTCAGGAGTGAGCTTTCATCCCAGAAACCAGTTAGGTTGTAAAATCTGCCAATGAACTCGCATCAGAATTCAAAAATTCTGTATGCAATCTTTTAAAAACACCTTAAAAAATGAATGAGTTCCACGTCAAGTTTTTAGCATTGGTCTTAGCTGGATAGCTCAGTAGGATGCAATAGCCTTTATTGTCATTGCACAACACATCATAAAATTTAAATAGCGCTGTAACCACAGCAGCAACGCGCAATAAATACGAGATGTCTTCAAATGAAATGAAATGTAGCAGTTTAATAGGGACATGCGGGAATATGAATCTACAGTAGCTTGAGGTCTGAACCGTACGGTTAATATTGCACTTTGGGATATTATGTTCACTACATTGTCACAGACAGAGAACAGAGTAACGGATGAGAGTGAGTTACAGAGTCCGACTGCTTAACAATCACCTGCTGCTATGCTGGAGAAACCCAGCTCACGCCTCAGGCTGGCCAGATCTCGCTGTAACCATCTCGGGTGGACCAAACCAGTTCTTAAGAATCTAATCTTTTAGGAAACATTTCAAAATATGAGATGAAAGACAGCTTTCTGTTACTGTAGCACTGCATTGACAGCAGGCAGTTATGCTATGAGAACGATTTCTCAGGCTTTGACTCTGCTATCACTGTTAAGATCTTTAAGTGCTGGTGGCGATCAGGACATCGTAGGATACGCAGACATGAAGCAGTTCTGCGGGGCCTGGTCCCCATGGAGCCTGCATGTGGGCTGTTCTGAGCCCTGTATATCGGTGGATGCATGTCTTTCCATTAGTTTTGCCACGAGCATCATAAAAGAAGGGTCCATTAATCCATTATGTGGTGAGTTAGGGGCAAAACTTAAAACGGGGACAATAGAGCATAAGATTTGGGCATCTATCAGCACCTGCCTGTAGCCTTCTGTTCTGAATGCACTCCGCGGTAATGGGGTTTGTTCCAGCTGATAGCAGAAAGGTTACGTTACTCAAACTAACTGTCTAAACAAAACAAAAGTGGAGTTTGATACATGGATCAGCTTCACACCTTCGGTCCGTTGCTCTTGCATTTCGTTGGGATGATATTTTTTTAATAGCTTACCTCTGAATGGGAAGATTGATGTGAGTTGTTGAAAGTTTAACAGTAACAAATGGCAAGTGTTTACAGCGGCATACGTTCCCTCTGCCCCCTCTGTGCACCCGCGCCCATTTTCAGGCTGCGGTCCCGCAGGCTTTTGACAGAAGGCTGGGCGCATTCTTCTCTGACAGCTGCGCCGGCGAAAGTTGGAAGTGAAGCTGTTCGCTGTCCTTTCTGTGAACCTCGGTGACTAATCCCGCATTTCCAGTTAGGCGACATCAAGAAGTGATAAGTGGCATGGCATTTTTTTTGTGTTGTGTTAAGCTTTTGTTTGTGTCTAAACATGTAATTACCTCCATCAGAGAACTGAAGAACGGAAAGATGGTGGAAATTGGCAGGAAGACAATTCATATCTGAATGAGGTCGTGAGCCTTGCAGGAGAATGGATGCAAACATGAGCAATATTGGTAATTTAAATAAAAACAGACAGGGTAAGGGACACCTCTCTGGCAGAGAAGGCCCCTTCCATTCCATTTCCTCATGTTTTAATTGCATCTTTGGTATCTTACCCCATTCTGCGGCCTGAAAACCTGTCCGGACAGCAGAGGGGAAACAGCAGTTGCCTTGTTTCTTCAGCTGGGAAGGTCGGTCAGCATCACCTCAAGCATGAAGCCAAAATGAACACACGCAATGCGTACGTTTGCTGAGCAGGACCTTGCGGTGACTGCAGTGGTTAAGGGCACAGAGTTGATGGGCGAGGTTCTCACCAGAACCTACTCCATTATAATGTCCAGCTGGGTCAATGGGTATGATGCCCTGCTTTGGACAAAATAATCCACTGCGCAGGTAACTTCACTGTGAGCTTATGGTCGGGTGAATGCATTCATCTGTACATTTTTCTGAAATGTGAAACACTTTGCTCTGCTGTGTAATGTATTTGTCAGTGACTGTTTAGACGTAAGTACCCTTCTTAAATTTTGAATTTTCAATGTCCAATTTGTCGGTTTTTAAAAGGTTGCAGTGGGATTTGAACGTCATGAACTTTAAGTTTTCCATCCCAAACTGAACCACAATTATGTATTCAGAAATTGTCACAGTGACCAGACTGCTGTGTGATTTATCGAATACTCCGGTTCAGGAGTGGAGGGGTTTTTACAAAATGCTGTGATTTTGACTCCTAAAATAATATGCGATCTGAAAATAGGCATTTCTTTTTGACGTTTAAAAACTACACATGTGACCTGCAGGGCCGAGGTCCTGCACTGGGTGTATAATTCAGAGAATTTTCCCTGAAGTGGCAGATTAAAACACTGGCCAACCGGCCTGAGCATAAAGAGCCCACCTGTCAAGCTGGGACCTGAACCAGAGGGCGGGCGGCTCCGTCATTATCAAAGCCGGGCTGGACTCTGGACGTGGTTCTGGCTTGTGACAGTGAAGTCTATAACATTGTACTGCTGTTTTAGCTCTTGGAGCCTGGGGTGGTTTGATAAAGCCAGGTCAAGAGGACCAAAGAGGACGACTCCTTCTTCCAAATAACAGAACCTTCCGGAAGCTATTGTCTCAGCAGAGCCCCCACCAGTGGGGTTAAGTGAGGGTGAGTGTCTGTGAACATGCTGTTTTGGTCCCCTTCCATTCAGCAATTGGGGTTTCAGTCGCAGAATGTACAGTGCTTAAACAAAACATCAAAAATTCATGTTGGTAGCCCATATAATGGCAAAAGTTTGAATAATCATCAAAGGAACTTGCATGGTGTGATGGGCCCCTAGGGGGCGCTATCGAGCCCTATATGGGCTGTTAATACCACCCCAGCCGTAGATGCAGATCTCAGCTTCCTAAAACAAACTGTTTTTCTTTGACGGGAGCATCTTACCTCTCAGAGCCCAAGTGGAGGTGAAGGACCCTTAGGATGGGGGGGTCGCAGGGGGCCACGGTATTACTGTCAGGGCCTGACTGTTTGCTTAACCCCCAGGTCCCTTCCAGCCCACTTTAGCCTGCACCCCACCCCACAGTGTGGGACATTCCCAATCATTACACTGATTAGTTCACAAGTCATCAGGCTTCCCAGGATACTTGGTGGGGGTGGGGGCGGGGGCCTGTTTGCCTCTAGTCTGGGAGGGGTTAGACAAACCTGGGGGCAGCAGATACCTTATACCTGCCCTCAGACTCTTTAAAAGTGTATGGTGGTGTAACCGCATTAGCAGCGTGACCTTTCTCATCAGAGGGGTCGGTCCGTCAGGGAGGGGTTGAGGCGTTTCTCCCATGTCAGGCCGCTCCTTTGTTAATCGCACCGAGCTCTCAGGCCCCCACATAATCACCGCTTCACGCTGCACCCATTGTCTCCTGGTCCGTCCCTTTACTCAGAAGTGTTTGCATGTTTCGCAGAAACCCAAAACCTGGCTTTGGGGTTGGTGCGGACGCAGAATTGCAAAGAGACAGAACGTGATTTCCTGACTGTTAGAAGGAAAAAAATATCTCAAGCAGCATAGTCAAGGACATTTCGTGTAAGCAGGAAGTAAGAAGTTATTCCTAAAATTTTTTTACGTGACGGTGACTTACCGCACGTTCCTGCAAGATAACTGCAGTTTAACAGCAGCGGAGCCTGTAGTGATTCCTACTGCACGAAAAAAAGCGAATTCTGGGTCAGAATAATCATAGTTTGTGCGTCAGACTTTAAAGACCAGGAGTTGGGCTATTTTCGCATTTTTGAATCTCATGTGAATCACCAGCTGATCATTTTCATCGCCGTGTCAAATGATTACTTGATTTGTTGATTAACTCTTCTCTTGTATGAGATGTCATATCTGTATAATCTGAACTATGTGTTGGACGTCCTTTGCCATGTAAGAATATCAAACATGACCTGAAGTTGGATTTTTCACTTAGCAATGCCTGAAGTGTTCACTGGCGTTGAATTATGAGAATCAGGATGAGAAGCCATGTAGCTCTGGCTGGCCTGAAACATTCCACTGTGCTGACAGCCGAGGACTTGTTGAAATGTCAGGATTTGCTCAGAGGGTCAAGTTGTCAGGAGAAACACCTCTTAATGGGGTGGGGGTGAGGAGGGGGGGTTAAGCACTACTGCAGATGGGGATTTCAGAAGCTTGGCTAGCTAGTGCTGTGATAGTTTTAAGTGTTTGAGAGGGGAGACTGTTTTGGGTCTGGCTGGAAATGAGCTTTAGCCCCTGAGGCTGACTGTGATCTTCTCTGAAGCTGACCTCTGGGATCGCAGATGCCGTCGACGCCCCCAGTGTGAGTCTTCCGTCATAGTCTTCCTCACAGGTTGAGTCTTCCGTGTCGTATTGTATGTGAGCTTTATGAATATGTGACTTGGGAAATGAGAGCAGAGTAAAATGAAGATTTTTTAAACGTATAATATCATAATAGCATAATATCAAAGGTGCCGTGTTTTTGTTCATTATGCAAAATTTTGGTCAGGGAAAAATATTGAATAAATCAGCCTCATAGCTGAACTCCACAAGATAATACTGCACAGGAAAGTTCCGGCACACTGCAGCCTGTTTTAGGACATTTCATGTCATTTTTCACATCAATCTTAATTACATGAATCTTTATTTATTGTCCTTCATTTACCTGGTTCGGTATATACTCTGAAAGTACTGTCCGCACGTCATGCGAGAGTGTGTGAGCCAGGGGGCCGCGCAGTGTGTACGACCCGCCACGTAAACTCAGCAATCAGCTTTTTCACTTTTCACATTCGTTCTGGGTGTTAAAACCTTTACATGTCAAACTTTACACGCCTGGTATAACTTTAAAAAAAGCATCAGAATTCATAGACCATTGAAAAAGTGTTAATTGGATGTTTCATAAATGATATTTTTGCAATTTTGGTTATGGTCACTATGTATCTTTATGGATATATAACAGAAAATTCAGCACTGCGCGGTACTCATCCAAACATGTTCTATTAACCACATAAGCAATACTGGCTAACAGTGTATTTAATTCATATTTAATTATGTCATTTGTATTATGAATGAATTAGATGTCTTTTCCATTTTATCAAAAAGGCTGACGATCTTCATTTCGTTGCTGTTCGGCTGCTCGCTTAAAATACATATTTCATCCTGTTAATGTGATACTTTGTTTGATATTAATAAGTTAAAGATATGTTTGTGAAACCCTACTTATGACTGAAGGCAAACCAGAATCAGTCCAAGTCTGAAAAAGAAAAAATATTCTGGAAGTTAAAAGCCAAAGCAAATAGCTGCAAATGCACAAATATATTTTACTATGAAGACACAAGCAAGAAATGTTACTGCGTCTTAGAAAAGGCTGTAAATATTTCATTACAATTCAAAACAGCAGTATTTTTCTGGGAAATTGCACCAAAGCTGGATGCTGGATAAGTGAGAGGAGGTTCTACAATACAGTAGAAAATATTTTGCTGACAAGAATGAAAACAAAAATCATTCTGATTCCCGGAAGAAAAAAATCTGCAGACATAACAGGGAAGTATGATTATTTGCAGTGACTACAGAAAGTTTAAGTCAGACATTGGATATGTAAAATCAGGGAGAAAACAACTGAACTGTGAATGAACCAAATACTTTGTCAAAGGTGTAAATAAATGCTGGTAAACCATAAGAAACACAACATTTTGTTACATTTTTTATTCATTGTGAAAAATGACAAATACAAAAGATTTGCTTAATAGTTTAAGAGTTTTTATTACACTAAATCCATGATACAGAGACATAAAGCCTGGTATTCTATCAGAGACTGATATATACTTTTATTGGAAGGGTTACCCTTTAAAATGATTCACAGCTGACATCAGTCATGTCTTAGGGCCTAACTTACTCACCTGTAAGTGTTTCCAGACAGACTCACGCAGAACTTTGGCATCAGGAGGCTGAATGCGAAAGCAGCAGCTCCCAGTCAGTCCCAGTCAGCTCCGGCGCCGCAGTCCACTGGGTTTATTTGTTTTTTAATCGCTACTTAATAACATACCTTAAAAAACACATACATGCACATTAAAATGGTAATTAACTGGAATGGGTCAGGTATGAATTCCAAACTTTCCAGAACGCAGAGGTTAACTTCAAGAGGGTGGCATATGGAGGTGGGAAGATGCTCCCGAAAAGCGCCCCACGAGGCGTCCCTGAGATGGGGATCCTGGTAATCAGAGGTGACATTCTCTACAGCAGCCATCCACATGGACTATTAGCATCGTCACGCAAACCCTTGGGAAGTGCAGGGCGCCTGCGCCAATGATGTCAGCATGTGCGTGTCACCAAGGGTATGTGTGTGTGGGGGCAGGGGATGTTGGGCCTTCTGTGTCCTCCCAGAATAAGTCGGAATCTGAGTTAATTCCATTCAGTTGCAATATTATGTCAGGTAATAAGTTGGTCTTTCGTTCTGTTTTCTATCCTTTCCGTTCATTAAGCTCTGACCACACACACTTAGATATGGGTCAAGTGACATGAAGATCCTGCACTCAAAATACCTGCCCTTTACGGAACCCACAAAGCTGCAACCAAACTCTCTACCACCCCTTACTTGGGAATCTCCACCATGATGGCAGCTTTCGGTTATTATCGTGGAACAAGCCCCTCCCCCAGGGCCCTCGTATTCAGACTCGATCTGGGCGGCACGTTTGATCAGGAGATGTCTGATCTTAACTGATCTACCTACTAGTGCCTCTCATTCACCACTTTTCCCTCATTGTAGACCCCCCCCCACCCCCCAGCCGAGTCATGTTACAGCCTTTATGCTCGCTAACCATCCCTTTGTGCTGAACGTGCACTGTGATTCTGTCCCAGAATTAAACCTGAGAGGTCAAATAAATGTGACTTTGGCCTAACGGAAGTGAGACAGCAGGGCAGAGTGCATAGAAAACTGTCCTTATTCGAGTAATTATCCTTTCCCTCGTTTCGCTGGGATGGCCACTGCCATCATCTCCTCGTGCGTAAGCTGATAGCTTTAAAATGCCCCGGAGCTGGGGGCACGTCAGCAGGTCATATTCTGCTGAAGCGTTTTATCCAAAATGCAGTATCTCTGTCGGTGAGCATTCGAGTGTTTCCCTCCACCACTGTGTGTCTCTCTTTCACAGGAGTGTCCTTATCTGAATATTCCCTTGATTCTTCTACAATGTACACAGCACATATGATTCCAGAATGCACCCTCACCCACATTTCATACAGTAACTTTGTAGTCACTTTAATATCAAATTAATTTTTCTATTAATATAATTGCATTTTATATATTTATTATTAATTAAGGTTATTAAGGTCTAATTAAGGTCTGATTACCTGAAATTACCTTGTTAATATCAGCTTTAATGAATTCAGGTTAGCACACCTCTTTAGCAAGAAACAAGTCCATTTAAGTCCAAAATGTCTAAAATTGAATGTATTACCTATCTGAAGACTGTCTATCCTTAATCCTTAAAACAGTAATTAAGTTTAAATAGTTTAAAATAAAACTGAAAATGCATAATCTGATGACATGCAGGAATATAAAAAATAAAGATATTAATAAACTTTCTTCAGGGCAAATTCTTTTTTCTTTTTTCTACTTTAATGCAACACAAATAAACAGGAACCAAAATGAGCAATTATTCTGCTAATTACCAACAAAAATGTCCTTTGAATTTTCATTCTAACTATAGTGAAAGCGAGATTTCACCAGATACTCTGCTCAAGCGTGTTGAAACCCTGAGCACATGGCAGCCCTTACATGTGTAAATACAGCAGTGAATGGAATACACTCATTCATCACTGACAGCCTACACACTGCCTGATGTTAATGCATAAATGCATTCAAAAAAATCCATCCATTTCTGTAACATGAACA
This sequence comes from Mormyrus iriodes, assembly GCA_011763525.2. Lineage (NCBI taxonomy): Eukaryota > Metazoa > Chordata > Actinopteri > Osteoglossiformes > Mormyridae > Mormyrus > Mormyrus iriodes. The sequence goes on from JAAGVU020000061.1 coordinate 2,867,796, forward strand.
TGATATCTGTTAACCTTTCAGGTTAGTGGTCATTCTTCATAGTCAACGTCCTTTAGTGGATTTATTCACTGTTGGTTTAATCGTTACAAGTTCATCCTACTGTGGGAAGGTCTCCACTGACAATCTTCTACTTGCCTGTTCATGCAAAACAGGGTGGTTTTGTGTTGGTCTCCTCACTAAAAGCCAGGAGGGATGTTTGGAAACTTCTCTGGCCCAGATTCAATCCAATGGTGAAGTAGCTCGCCCTTAATTTCACTAATGACCTTAAGCGAGTATCTCCGTTTTCATTAATTGTGCAGTAGCTTCTACAGAAATAGAGGTTATGTTGCACTACCCCAACAAACTCTTTTTGTTACTGAATGTAAACAAGAATGGATGTCAGTGCAGTTGATATGTGACTGTAGTAGGGTAATAGTGTGAAATAATGCAAGTCCCACACATAAGTAAGTAAGGGTCATGATACACAGGGCAACTTTTTGAGCAACGTTTCGGGGCAGTGTAGCTCACCAGTGTTGCTCGGACACTTTCCCATTGAAAGTGGGCAACAAATTTCTAGTTTGTCTAATTTCTAAACCTTTGATCGGCAGTGGGCAACTTTTCGCAATCATCCAGATCCAAATGAGCTGCCCTTTGTCTCACCTGGTTGGCAATTTCCGAGCAACATTGCCATAAAGTTGCCCTGTGTACCATCACCTTAAATGATGATACGTAGAAAATATCATTACTATGTAAGAGGGTGATGAACTGCTGATAGCTTCCTCCATGATGCTAAAATGGATGGTTGGCACTTCCAGTTACCTCCTACTGTTTCCTGCTACTGGCCTTGCATGTGACGTTTACACCATTTTGCCATGAAATCTGTGCTCATGGACTGGCCAGCATGCATAGCTGGGGCCCCAGGGAGTGTGGGTGAGAGGGCACAGGCTTCAGGAACAGGCCGCTTGACGGTCTCAATGCAGGTACCAGAAGCTGTCCCAGCTTTCTGATTTGATAACCCGAGATTAGGAATACGTCAGGACGTTCCAGAAATTACTGAAGAACATCCTACCTATCTGTGTCTGTTAATCTCGGTTTGGTGACACACGTGTACCTGAACGCTCCTCGTGACCCAGGCCCCTGTACATAATCTGCAACAGAAATGCCCGACATGATTACAGGGCCGCTCGCTCTCTGTTCCGCCTCGCACACGGTCGGCAATCCATTGCTACAAAATGCAAAAGAAACTGCATTACTATGCAAATTACAAACCTGTTTTAACTTTTAGCCTGTCTGCAAGATTTAAAAACATCATTACCTTAATCAACATTTACATTAAAAAAAAAATAAACCTAATAGCAAACAAATAATAAATGCTAAAGTGGTTTTAAAGATTAAAATGTGTTTTTGGCTACAGGATATTAAATATATTTAATGTGTCAGTCAAGTTAATAAGTTCATGTCATGACTCCGGGCAGAAGACTTGACATACCAGTTTCCTGTTTCACACTCCATTCCCCACATCCCCTGCCCCCACCATTTTTTAACGGAATGATTGCTTTGTGATGTGGAAACTTTCACATTTAAAGGGGTGTCTCTTTAAAGCACGGCTCATTAGCAGAGAAAACCCATTAGGGAGGCTTCTGAGGGCCGAAGTGTGTGACAAAGCCGGCTCTGCCCACCTACATGACGGACGTCTGGGACGCATCCGTCCTCCAACCGGGACCATTAAGAGATGGAGATGACATTGGTGCGAGTGGGGCTCCTGTTGACAGCTGACCAGGAATGTCCTCAGAACTCACAGGAGCCCATCCTGGATCATGTTGGGTTGACCGGGGCGGAATCCACGTAAACGATCTAGGTCTATCGATAGATAGATAAATCGATAGACAGATAGATAGGTGGGTGGATGGATGGATGGATGGATGGATAGACAGATAGACATTAAATATGTGGACTGTAGGCCTCGTGAATTTTTCATAATCTTTTTTTCCTCACCAACAGAGATGTGGAGATGTCACCACAGTAATATTAAAATGCCCTGTAGCCTTTCAAATGGTATCTTCGGGATTATAGGACGAGACAGAGTTTTACTTTTTTTTCATGACTTTCCATATTGATATGAATTAACAGAGACTCATGACAGTGTATCAAACAGAATAGAAATGTACAGGATATTATACAATGCATCCGCTTTTATGTCATGCTACGTTAAAGATGAGATCGTGGTATTTTGTAAATCAAATTTGCATTCAGAATATTTAGTAATTCGAAAATATTTGCACATATGAGTTTTATTAAACGTTTTTTAAATGAAAATACACAATATCTCTGTCTGATTTCTATAAATACGATCTTTTCTTTCTTTAATTGTCCTTAATCGGTCGTACTGGTTGCTCAACCAGACTATTACTGTCGGACGAAATTGCTTATTGAAGAGCAGGATCGATCAGTGACGGACCTATTATGATGTTTAACATATGGTTTGATATGTATACCCATGACCGTTTAATGCCTTTTGGCTAGCTAACTAAACACTGCCAGCGGAACGGCAGCGAGCCAGTGCACCGGATGTAACTGGTGTTTTCAGTAAATTTCCACCGACGTCTTATGCGGATGTTTTAAAGTAAAGAATTCGGCCGTATTTTTTTTTTTTTTATTTTCAGTACCTTATAAGGTGAGTGCTGTATATCTACAGCTTAACATTTTTGGCAGTTGGTGAGTTTCCTTGGGCGTGCAGATCGGTGCACAATGGCTCAGTATCTCGCGAAGGGAATAGCTCGCTAACGGGCCGCGAACGGCGCTGCCGCCCCTGCAGATCCAGCGCAGGCTGCGACAAATCCTGCCTTCGGGCTCCCTCCCTGCTCCTGCGACCAAAAATGCCGCAGCACTGCAAAAATCAGCTTGATGCATATATCCAACGTGTTACAATTTCCCCCATTTGTCATAAGCTTGCATAGACTCTGACTGTGCTTATCTCCCTGGTATATCTCAATGCAGGTATGGTATGTACATATCAATTCAGGTGTGCCTGTACAGTTTATGGTTATGTGCGAGTGTTTTTTTTGTATTAAACTCATTTTCACCTAATTTATTAAGAAACAATATATACATAGAGTAAATCTATAAAATTGCGAATTAATTATCTAAATGCATTAATTTGACTTTATAAACGTTTTGATCTAGATTCCAGACTTTTGTTTCATAGATTTACATTCATATATAAGCCTATATATAATTCAATAAAACTAAATCAAAGGCGCATTACTGTAAACATCCTTTGCAATTATGCAATAAAGCAAACATTGGCTACACCTTCAGTAATCGGATATTGTACGCAGTTTAAGTTAAGATCTAGAGTAGAACAGACTAGCGCGTACGGCTTTCACCAGTTGGATCAACAGGATGGACTCCACTATATCGCTACTTACTTAATTTATTTGATGTCAGCGCAATTCTTTTTATTACAAGCATTTCATTTAAAAATAAATTGTTTTTTCCTTATGTCACTATGCCGCAAGCTACTCATAGTTCGTTTTGAGATTAAAAATTTTGCTATCGTAGCCTATACGTTTTGTGCAACATTTGTATTTAATGATCCTTCTAAAATAAAAGCAGAATTTGGTAATATTTATCACCATTCATGTGAAATCGTTTTAATTCAATTGTAGGTTACGTGAAAATAAACAGGCCTAGCATTTAGGCCTACATTTACTATGAGAAGAGAAATTAACTTGAAATTTTCATGACACGCAATATAAATTGTAACGTGTGTCTTTTTCTGATCAATGATTAATTGCAAAATAAAGTATACACATAAATATGTCATTTAAGTTCTACAGTTACACCAAGGCTGCGTACAGTTTTCGCTCGCCCCAGATTACCTGGTATATATACGGGAAGGACAAAGGCTTTTCTTTTTCTTACAGATTGAGCTGGTTTTGGAAACGTCCATGCAGGTCAAATGTTTTGATAGCAAAAATATTTTAAATAGGCTATAGTGAACACTGTCGAAGAATGTAATAGCATCGCTTTTATTTAAATGTCTTGTATTATATTATACAGGGAGTAGATAATGGATACAGAAAATATGGACTGCCGGCGTGTGTTTTATATTATAGGCCTATGATATGTACTACTTCGCTTTAATGTTAAGACATGTTTATCCATACAGAAACGTTTCACAAACTATACGGTTGCGTACAGCATTTCAAGAATTCCCACAGTCGCTTCCTAAATTTCAAAAACTCCAAAATTATCTTCGGTATTTTAGTTTACAAAAGCATGTTGCGTTTCAAACAAGTCTTAACAGCCTTGGGTTTGCGAGTATTGAACTACGCACCACACCGGTGGTGGCATCAATATAACGGTCGATTTTGTTACGCTTTGGAGTCAGTTTAGTTTAATGAGCGTTTTTAAAAAAATTACTGGCGTATTGCAGCCTGATTTTGAATATAGAATTTTATTTTACATTTTGCAATGTAGCTAAATAGACTGATGTTGTCGAATATTGGGACAAATTAATTAAGCAGTATACTGAAAACATTCAAACGCAGCTGTTTGTTCAATGCGGCTTTTTCTCATTCCACTAGTAGCCTATTAGTTTATTCATTAAACTAAACTTTCTAATTGATGTTTATGGTTGAACCTGTTTTTTACAGGATAAACTGAATAATTTCTTTCACACTGAGTCCACGTCAAATATTTCGTGTGATCGGTTACTTCAGTTTTCAAAGTTGAACCGGCATCTATTTGACCTAAGATTATGGATTTAAATTAAACATTGGATAAAAGCATGTACCATTTTGGCTTTGCATTTTAAACTGCATTTTATGCTTGATTTTACGTCTATTTGGTAGGAATCATATGACGTCACATGATGAACAGAAAATATTTCGCCTTATTTAGACCCAGACCTTTTTCAGAGCAAATGTAGACCTGACTCTTTTTCGGGGCAGTGGGAGGAAATATAGCGACAATAATCTAAAGTCATATGAGTAGTTTTATCCAAACCGACTTTAAATTTTATGCATTTACATTGCTGGTCATTTTAACATACATATTCCGATTTAGCAATGCTTTGGAAACGGTTCTCTTAGGAAAATATTTTGGTAAATTATTTCCGAGAGGGTAGTCATTAATTACAGCTGTACTTGCCTAAGACTGGGCAAAAATACCCGTCATATTTGCCATTTTCGCGGCTAATTACAATTATAAGGTTTCGATGTTTTATTGCGACAGTAAATTTCCTAGGCATGAAGTGTCGTCCGACAACTTGAAAGCAGGTTAATTTTAAAGGAGAAAAGAAAGACTGTAGAGCTGTGTTTAAAAATATATATATAGAGAAATATATAGTGCGTGTGTGCCTTGTATATATAGTTCAGTAGAGATGTTAATACCATGCGTAAGACAACTTAAAGTACATAGTTCACAAAGATTATCTGTTGTGCGCAGCTGAATGCCCGGAGGGGTTTAGTTCCATCACCATGCAACACTGAGCCAGTCTGCAATGGACGAATTTAACATAGTTCTTCCACGGGACTAGCCAGTCTCAATAGATAATATAGGCCTATTTATAACGGGTATATATAAACACTGAAAGTTCAGCTTACACGGTTCAGATTTCAACATATATTAACTGCCAAACGCACGTATATATGAATAAGGTTTATTAAATAAGAATAATTAGTGATTTCCTTTAACGCACACAAGAATTACGTCGCCCATTGGAGGGTCAGTTCGCTCGGCGGGCACAGCTGTTACTAAAACGAGTTCAGTGTTTTACCTATTTACCATGGATACCGATAACTACAAACACGGTTAGCCGTCAGGATAAGGCACCGTATTTATTAATCTTCCTGCCAAACGAGTTGGCCGGTAGTTAACTAAAACGATTAATTCATGATATTGATAAATAACTTAAGAAGTTAAATTATTCGCTTAGTCTATTCCCTTAATTTAGACATTGAAGGAAAATGTCATGATCATGGTATTTAAATATATATCTAACAGTTGACATATCTCATATTTTCCATATTTTGGGTCACGTTTTTATATTAATTGCAGCCCATTCAAATGACACTCTTTGCTTCAAGAAGGTATGTTATCTTACTCTCAATATAGTGACTATAAGTACAGCTGTCCCTACCAATATTGCGGGAGTACCGTGTGTGTTTATGGGGGTAAGGGGTTCGGCACTGATTTGGTCCCTACCAATGCTGAAACCTAACCTACGCCCTTTCTATATACGTGCATTACGCCTATTCATAAAATGGCCAACTCCAACAGAAAAAACTACGCTCCGTAAAGATTGCTTGAAATTTTATAGCACGAACGATCTTGGGTTTTCTTTGCTGCACATTGGTCGCGTTTACAGTCCATTACGCCTACATAATAATCGTATATGCGCTGCAATAATCAGGTTTGGGAGGCTGTTCACCGTTGTGCCATCCTTGTAAATTGTCATGGCAATGGATTAATTGGTTAATCAAGCGTTTAATAATTTGGGTTTTTAAACTGTGCTCACAAAATCGTAATTTTGACTGCTTCACAGCGTTCATTGCTCCTAATTTTTATAGACCTCGCCTCGGGAACAATATCTTTTTCACAGACTGACGAGGTCTACAAGGGTGTAGCTAATGTGATATATGGATACGGTAATGGGTCAAACATTGTGGAACGAAATGTTCGATGCGACGAGAGGAAGTTTTGCGACATTAAAGAAAACGACTGTCCCCGTTTCTGGCATTTGACATTTTATAACGAAGTATCTGGAAATGTGTGGGGGAAAGTCAACCGAAAAACGTAGGTGATATATGAAAACTCCAGAATAGGCATGATGGTATGAGGGACACTGTATGTTGAATAGACATGCTGATAGATTTTACCGTATTAATGAAGATTACATAATCAAAATAGTTGAAATTGGTATATATATATATATGACCTCCTACATTTTTAAGTTATACTAATGATTAACCGATGGAAGAGAGAGGTATTCAAAACCTTATTTATTTTCATGAACCAGGACATCGCCTTTAATTATGATTTTTGTTACATAAATACATCTCTGGTCGTCAAATATAGTCTGAAAAAAACAAATACAAATGTGGCCCTTACTTAACTTATAATTCAGGTGTAGCAAATGACCGCACAAAATATTCAAATCAAGCTTTAATATTGAAAAGATGACAATTCTGCAGTAATAAATAGGCCTACGTGTATTTACAATAGGCCTATTTATTATTTTTTAAATTATTATAATACTTCCAATTTTAAAACTGAAAAACGTGCGCGTGTAAAGCACCTGCGTGACGGCTTTTCTTTGAGGTATTTCGGACTTCTCTGGCTTTCTTGCCAAACTTCCGGAAACATTGGGTAAGAATCTTCATGCAAATTCTCATTGATTGTTTTGTTTCCTTAGAAACAAAATAACCAATCCGCGTAGTGGATAAAAAAAACTCAGCTTATGTAATCGTCTTTTTTTCTTTACGATACATTTTTCGGATTTGCTGTTTTGGTAATCAAAGATATTAAGGCTAAAAGCTTGACAGTACCTCTTCAGATTAAGTCACAGGTCCGAATGTTACTAAATAGGCCTATTGCATACCGTAATTCTTTCCAACATTAGGCCTAAGTCTTATGCCGGGTGTAGGTAGGGCTATCTTAACTGGATATCATATTTATGTTGACATTGTGTAATGTATATCAAAACCGAAAACTAAAACCAAAAGGTAAATTACAAGCAAAATATTTGTAATCAGGACAGTTATCCTTACAGTGGCGCGAAGAAAAAGGTACCTTTGGTTAACAGACCTTCTCCAAGGTACTAAACTGCCGCACGTTTGCAGCATGCACATTACTGAAAGCTGCCACTGACCCTGGAGCGTATTGTCGTTTGTCCCCTTAAAAATGCGAATTGTTCTCCTTACTAACAGCCAGAGAGGGTTCGCTGAACAGCCGCCAACTTCCACAACTCAAGTGCTAATGAGGTCGCTCAGGCGTCGCCTCTCCAAGCATATTAAGGCGATGTCCTCTGGATACTTGGGCTGCTTGTGCTGTTAAGTAGTTCTCTCATGAAGTAACCGCGATCATTTGTCGTTGAGCGTGATATTAATTTGAAATGTGTCCCTGGAACATTTAAAGGACGTACGGCGCGGTAGCACGGATTCCGACGCGGTGTCACGTGACGCATCCGGGCTTTTAAGCCTGTCAGTATCATACAATTTTATGGTTTTCGTATTTTCTTGCATCCTACCCGACACTGTAAAGGGTTTGTTTTCACAAGCCGAGAATTGGCATCGACATTGATACTGACACTGAACAAATAACCCTAGAAAATGATCGATACCAGGAAACCAGCGGTCATTCAGTAATACCGAAGACCTTGCGCTGTGCATTTAAATTTTCACCTTCTGAAAAAAATATTTGAGTGAGCAGTTTTCAAGATTAGGTAACATAGGGTTTTGCTTTGTCCGTACATTAAATCCTACGTGGTCTCTGCGACTCAGCCTGACCTGCGCTAGCCTATAATTTTAATAAATAAAACTGCTGAGTTAACGTCGTTCTGCAGTGTCCAAAAGATACAGTTTAAAACATCTATATGCCAGATTGGGTAGCAGGACGCGCGATCGGGTTTATTATGTAGGATAAATAAATAAGTGGTAGCTCTACAGTTATAAATGTAAGGGTGTTTAATGAGCTAAACGTTTGCAAATTTCTATTTCGATGTATACTATTAACATTTAATTTGAAACTAGGCCTACTTATCCAAATATATTTAAACATAATATATTAAGTGATGCTATGTTTATAATTTTCTGTTGTATCAATAGTAAGTTCCACAGCTGTCTTAACCAATACGTTGACATTCGTTAGTGACAGACCGTTTTTAGCAATATAATTAATAAATAATAAATTTTAATTTTAGAAGACAAATGTCAGCTATTTTCCCATAGTGGACCGAGGCCTTGTTTTAAATGAATCCGAGCAATAAATTATGCAGTGTTTTTTTATATATATATCTGCTGTAGATATCAATATTACAGACATCCATCCATTCGGTAAATCTACGATGAACTGGAAAAAAACGCGCACATAATTTACGCATATTAGGCCTAGTTCGTTATATAATACAGCATTTATGTAGGCCTTATGTAGGTCAATAAAGCAATTTGGTAAACAAATACTACCAGAATCCTACTTAGTAACAATAATAACAACAATAGTCAAAATGTATACATAAAATACATATACATATATAAAATAAATAAAACCTATTTTAAGTCGCTTTCAATAGCGAACAACAATAAGGAGTTATATAGCCTAAGTAAATACTACTAGTAGGGCTTATTTACTAGCCACACGATCTGCAGGGAGTACAGTTATTAATATTAAGTGTAATACCTGCAATTATAGCAGGCTACGTTAGTACATGACTATGATGCAAATGAAAAATTCACACGTCTTTAAGGGCGAAGGACACTGCGGTGGTAACGAGTCCGTTTTTCGGGTGGATAATTATTTCGACGGAATTGTCATGCTAAATTTCAGTGCTCATCTTGTGTGATTAAAATAACAGAAATATGTCTATTCCTTGTCAATTATTAGAGTATGTTTTTTGTCTGGCTGTAATGTGGGGCCCCGCAGAGCAGCCTGCCGTTAGGCCTTAAAACTGTTCCCAGCCGGAGACATTTCCTTCGCTCCTAAATATGAAAATGTGACGGTTCTATTACGAAAGCAAAGGAAAATATTACTGTATGGTACACGTCTTATAAATGCTTTATATGTGAAAAAGTAAGACAGGGTTCTCTTGATAACAAATATTTTAATATTTCATTTCCTTTGACTTTAACGAAGTAAAATGGGTTTATACATACACCAAGAGAAACAAGCAAATTCGAATTTTACGTACATGAATAAACCTAAAATACTAAAAGTGCAAAACCGTTAAGTAACATATACAAATAAAACATCCTAAATAATACGGAATAAACAAATATACAATAAACACCTATTTTTTTTTATTACAGTTTCGAAGTAAAAGTCTATATTATTGTCTGTAGGGAATGGCAAAATACGTTGGCAAGATGACCAGATCTTAGATTCAAATTTTGTGTACCGTGTTACTGCATTACTTTTCCCATAACAATGAAGGAGTCCATATATTTCCCTAGAAAGTGAAAGCGAACAGAAGAAACATGATATTTTAACGGCCGAGCTCGCGTTTCATCAGCCGTAACACGGTCATCCGCGCCGACAGCGGACAGAACAATTAAGCGCGCTGTATTATAACACGGGCCTAGGAGTCCCGTTTGCAAAAACCATCAATAGTCCGTCTTTCGATGACGCCACATAACGGTATTTGTTTAGGAACGCAACAGAATGAACGAAACATCAAACGTTTCGTTAATGAGCGAAGAAGCATCAAGGCAAGTCAAGCATTCACTTTCCCTGTATTAGGCCTGTGGACTTTCTCGTGTCTTCTGGCATGAGCATCCGTGTGGGATAATGACCTAGATACCCCGGCTTTGCCGAAAGAAAGAAAATAGTATTTGCCCAGACTAAAGAGAAAGGGAGACTGTACATATGTCTATAAATCTTGGTAGGTACTGGAGGTTATATACATGCTACAGCAGTACATTACATGGCTGAAGTGTATACCGAGCACCTGAGCAGTCACAAACTACAGTAGGCTAGGCTATTTTCCCCCGTGCATATCAACAACCCTGATTTGTAAATTTAAGGCGCTTTTTACTGTAGGAAACGGTTTCAAAACCACAAAATCAACAGTGAATATTTACATAAATAATTTAAGTATCTGTATGTCGATTGTGGTTGATATATACACAATAACAATAAAATTTAAATATATTTCATAATAAATACAAAACATAAATTAACCGACACGGAAACAACTGAAATTCTTTCTACAGGACATAAATAACAATAGCGCACGTTGTTACCTTTGGAAAAGCTAGTTACAGTCTATAACCTACCAAAGTTCGTCCCTTTCAGATGAAAGAATAACCGGCAGCCAGATTAGAACAGATGAATACGGCCATTAACAACTTATTATCGGAGTTGCTTACTTGGAAAGTGGACGCACTAACACGTAAATTCTACCTTTTTGCAATTTAAGGGGGTAAACGCCAGGTTTGTGGTGGTTTTAAAAGTGCATCCCCAATGCCTTTGCAATGATCCGATCAGTTTAAGAATGAATTGGACGCCACTCTCTTTTGATGGGACATAAGTCCCGAGAATCCGGTCGAAGCTCCGGGTGTGAACGAAGGCAGTGTCGTTCTCAGTGTTTCTGAGATTAAGCTCTGGGGCGAGCTGGAGGACACCGCGAACCCAGTCCCGGCTGGCTGCAGCGGCTGAGCATGCTGGCTGCTTGACACGAAATACCCAGGTTGTCCCGACAGTAAACCAACGGGAGACGTGCTCACGCCGTAACTATTTGTCAAACTGATCCCTCCGGTAGATCCTCCCAGAATCGGGCGGGCAAGGTCTCCGTTTCCTAATTGCTCAACTCCGGAAAGCAGGGAGCCGTATGCGTGCCCTTGATTCAGAAATCCAGGCGAAGATCCATTATAATGAGGGTGATGCAAAGACAAAAACGGCGAAATTTGCCAATACAAAGGGTTACTCGCTCTGTCGTTCAATCCCAGCCCCAGCGGAGCGAAACGAAGTCCCCTCTTCATCGCTAGCTTTCCCCTGGAAGTGGCCGACCGTCTCCGAAGTTTCCCTGTAGTCCCACCGATAAAGACATCATCGCTTGAGGGGTCCAACATCCAATAGTTCCCCTTTCCAGGATCATCGTAATGCCTTGGCACCTTCACAAAACACTTATTGAGGCTCAGATTGTGACGAATTGAGTTTTGCCAGCCTTGCTTATGCTCCCTGTAGTAAGGGAAATTTTTCATGATAAACTCGTAAATTCCGTTCAGAGTAAGTCTCTTCTCAGGACTCTGCCTAATGGCCATCATTATTAGAGCGTTGTAGCTAAACGGTGGCTTGTCATATTTCCCATTTTTGTTCGGTTCTGTAGCTTGGTCGCTGCCCTCATCTTTGTCTTTCTGGCTGTTTTCCTGGTTGAACGGAGCAGAATCCATTTCAGTGAGATCCAGAGACTTTTCCGAATCGGACCCCGAAAGGGAAATATTTTTTTCTGGAGCCCCTAAGCTAGGTTTGTCACATTTCGATGGGAGCAGCAGGCTCTTGATACTAAACGAAGTGGATTTGTGCACCATTGTCGGCTCTTTCTGATCTCCCATGCTGGGCGCTCACAAGTCTTGGGTTTTGTGTTTAAAAAATAAAAGGTCAGACGCGATCGGATCAGGACATTGCATGCATGAGGGAACTTCTAGGACAGAGAAACGCTTCGAGTGGGATGTGGAAATTAGTAATTAAGGAGGTTCTGTCTTACCACGACATCACCGAGGGGGAGGAGCCAGCAACTTGAGGTAATTTTAGGATGTTTCCAGCTGTCCTGCCTCATTCAGAAGGCTCGTCCTTTACTTTCTATATCTTCTTAAACCGCAGTAGCGCAGATGGTTCATGTTCCCGGAAAATGCACCGATACGGAAGCGTCTCTATATCCAGGCTGGAGGAGCGCGCGCGTACTTGTGTGTGTGTGTCTGTGTGTGTCTGTGTGTGCAAAAGAGAGACTGAAAGAGAAAGCTGTTATTGACAGCACTAAATGCTTGGATTAACGTGCAAGCCAGTACTGTAACACACGCATATCCCAGCAGATAGGTTGATTGCAGTCTTCTTACGGCTGCAAGTAGATTTTATGTCCAAAGTTCAGACATCCAATGTGTACATTTTCATTGCGTTAAACATTACATTCCCTAATTTCAATACATTAAAAATGTGGATAATAGACCTGTGTTCTAAACAAACCTCAGATTTCTATCACAGTGCATTTAGGATTCATGGGGCAAATACACATTGAAAATATAGCCTAGTATCCGCCAAAATACGCAGCAAGCCCCTAACTTGAGCGCCCCTAGTGTTTGTTTTAATTTTCTCCCTGCAGGCGGGGAGCGATTTCATCCGAAAGCCCGCGGTAGGTTGGAAATATTTTGCGCGGTCGGTACTTTGAAATAATGTATTATGAAATTCAGACGATTCTGCTATAGTTCTTTAAAGACTGCAGTTCGGTCATTTAAGGACAAGGGCGTATTCCCAACGGCAGTGCATGTCTGTATTAAAATGAACTTTTAAACAATATCACAAAATAAGCGCGTTATTTGCTGACATTTTCACTTGTGCGTCCACTTTTAAAATATTGTTTTGTATTTTATTTGGACTTTACATCGCATGTATATGTTCGAAAACCAATGTAATGTGTTTCTTTATCTAAATACGAACGATTGAATTTTAGGCGTTTGAGTATAACGCAGCACTTAAATGGCAAAGAAAGGTAATCTAAAATAAATGTACTTAAATGATCGAACCATTCAGTAAATAGGTTCGGCGTTTCGGAGCCGGTCCCGCGACGGCGAAATAGGTTGTTATGTGGGGAAATGCACATCCTGAGCAGGACGCCAGTCTATCGCAAGGCTCTCACAATCAAATAGCTCACTAAGGAACTGTTAGTCACCGGAATGGAAGACAAATTTAAGATCCGAAGGACGACTTGAATGTGAACCCATAATCCCGGAGATGTGAGGCAGTAACAATGTCTACTGAGGTAAATATGTCATTCATTTGGTTTTCATTACCTTAAAAATTAATTCAATTCTATATATTTTTACACCAATTCATTCGATATTTACTATAACATATATACAGTATGTGAATATTACAATGGATATTTTGATTATATATCATAAGTTATCGAAACCGGATTCTCACTAAAAATACAATTGAATCGGCGCCTTATGACCTAACTTACCAAAAAGAACCGACTTCGCATTTTTTGTTTTTTTTTCCCACTATGAACAAACATTTTAAAATAATTGAAGCAAATAAAGAAAAGGGTTAATTTACCGAAATTCTAAAACTTGAAATTTTTTGTTATCAACAATTATTAAATGGAAACACAGTGAAATACAAATGTGTGCTGGATAATTAACAATTACGGTCAAATGTAGTATTTGAACAATAACGGATTCTTGCTTATTTCGGTCACCTTTACATATCCCTTAAACAGTGACTCGAGTTACATATTTCTGACGTTCTGGTATCTTCCACAGAAGTTTAATAAATATGATCCATTTAAATAAATGAACGCAATAAGAATTTTTAAATATTAAAATATTATATTTTATATATGAAATTCTGTATTAGTATTGAATTTAATCGAGGGTGATTTCACCAGATCATCACCTAGACGTCATATTAGCGCATAACAAAAGTTAAATACAGCATGTCCACGTGAAACAAACAATGTCTACGTGATTACTTGTACATGTATGGAATACCTGTGTGTCCAGGGTGTTCCTCTGCCTTGTGCCACCTAAACGCCCCCCCCCCCCCCCCCCCCCCCCCCCCCCCCCCA
>JAAGVU020000061.1:2882377-2924616 GCA_011763525.2 Mormyrus iriodes
CACCACCTCCATTCCTCTGTTCTGGATACTTTTAGCCCGTTTCACTGTATCGTAAATGTTGCACAATCACCCACCCAGCTGTAGTCAACAAGCCGTACGCGTCACGTGATTTTAGCGTGTAGCATCACCAGAGGAGACGGTGCTTGGATTAAGTGTCAACAACAGGTCAAGCATCGCCATCATCGTTTTCCAGAGGCACTGCACTCTCTGAGGATCACGAGTTCATCTTTAATATTGTTTTCTTAAAAACTCCAGTTTCTTTTGGCTCTGGTTGCATCGCCTCTTAACCTGCTCATAGATAAACTCCACCCACGCGTGCCTGTTGGTAGATGGAGGCTGAAGCATCTTATACAAAAGCTCTCTAAGGCACGAATCTGAAGGCTGATGGTAGAACCCAGGCTGGAAAGGCAGCTTCCAGGCAACGAGCATCCATAGTCTCTGGGTTGGGGTGCGGTCGTTGTATTAAATATTAAGTAGTTGATCTCTTTTTGGAGGAATTACTAGGATTTCTTCGGTGTCAGCGAAGTCCTGCTGAGAGCCCGGCTGGATTGGCTACTCAATGTAATCGCACTGTCGGCCCCTAGTGGTGGCTCGATGTACTGGCGACTGCAACTCAAAATAACTGATATTCAACATCCGGTGAGTATTATTTTGTCTTAGCCCCTATACTGTCCTCCTTCCATCAAACCAGTATATTAAGCTGTGATTTGAGGTGTTTATAACAACTTATTTGTTCATGTCTATGAATCACGTGACCAGGCCGCATGTTAACACAAAATGAATCAGCGTCTGATCATAAATGAGGGACACGGTGAAGAAATGAAACGCTCAAGGTCAAATAAATTAGCCTGGCATGTGACAAATGGTGTAACTTAATAGTACTTCTGTTTAATTAATTAGAAGCCACCTTGATTGCACATGGAATAACATTATTACCAATAGTAATTATTTAACCAATACAGCAGGATTCAATAAGTATGTCGAGCTGCATCTGAAATGGTAATTGAGCCGCGTACTAAACCCCAATGATACCTTTTTTCTTTACCATCATTTCATAACAGCGCCATGATAAATAGGGTAGAGTGTTATAACACATTCCGCCCCTGGGGGCAGAATACAGTCAGACCAGCCTATCGGATGACGAGGCTTCCCGTTGCGGTTCTGGCAGCAGCGTTTCTGGGGGAGTGAGCAGCTCTGTAGCGTCATGTCGTGTCAGTCAATAGAAGCTGATACAGCTGGCACTTAAGCTAATGAAATAGCGACTGGACTGTAAATGTGCATCTCTGGTCAGCTGGAGATCCTCCGTACAGTGTCACATCCACAGGGTCACTTTATTAAACAATGCAGATAGTAAGGATCTGAAATTATGTATTATTATGATTTTTATCATGCATGCATTCACATGTAAATAATCAATATGATTCAATAGAAACTTGTTTTAGGCAAAATTGGGTTAGTGTACAGTAACCTGAGTAATCTGCAGGTTTACTGGAAGTTGTTCTCCTCTGGGACGCGTTGTTTAATGTCTAAACTCAACCACCATGCCTCCCCCCCTTTGAAGTGGGATGGCAAGCCCCTCACAGGCTGCTGGGGTTAATTCTTCGCATCTTTGGTTATGCAGCAGATAGATGTGATGCCGATAGAGGTGGGGGGCGGGATGCCCCCATTTATCCGAGCCGTCCCAGGTGAATCACTCATGCGGAAGCCTGCAGCCTGCTTATGCGGGGCAGAGGGCTTCCTCCTCATAAACACACGGATATCTCTGACATCTTTGTTGACAGTGGTTATCAAAACTTTAGTGCTAAAACAACATCATTAGTGTATTCGCCACATAGGTGCGCTGTGTGCACCATGGTCATTCATCGCCGTAGGTTATAGCGCACGTCTGCGGCCCAGCTGGATGCCGCACAGGGAGCGTCAGGTGTTTGATCCATCTGTGCAAAAGCGTGAGCTTGTGTTCGATTCTGAACAGATGTCAGCTATTTCTGCTATGGCGCTAAAGCCTCCTCTTTGACCCAGACCAGATCCACGAGTGCCTTTTGCGTCTTTCTATTATTCAGACATTAATTCTTTTGTCTGTTTCATTCTATACTTTGCTCATCTTATTTTGGGATGTGATCATGTCTAAAAATGTCTTTCCTGATTCGCAGACTTCCTCTGTTTTCCTCTTTATCCTTTCTAGCCGTTTCTAGTTGGCCCAGCTACCAAAAATGTGCTTGCATTATTCTTGACATTGCATGAATGCTGAGATTATTTATCTGTGCTGCACGGTAGCCTGGCGCTCTGCAGCTTCATACCGTGTGCTCACCATGACACAGTTTTGGATACACAGCGCTAAAGGATGGATGGATGGATGGATGGATGGATGGATTGACGCAAAACGACATATATAACAGAAAGGGCTCTGTAGGTTTAGTGGAAGCTCAGCCAATGGCAGCAGACGGGGAACATAAAAGGTCTATTTGGATATCAATAATACAGAATAAATAAATAATGCAATGTTTGTGCTTCCATGAAAAACATGAAGCATAAAAAAAGAAAAGACGACTGTCAGGGCTTCCGTGGAAGAGATTTATTTCAGTCAGTGAGCATAAACAGCCCCCAGTCCTCCAGGCTTCCTCTGACAACACAATGTACCCTCGCACAGCGCCGCTGTGGGGCCAGCTGCATAAATGCAGCCCTGCAAAGCCAGAAAGTAAGGAGTCTAACACTGTGAAAATGCTTATCTTGGGAAACTCAGGATGGATTCCTGTATGCAGCATTATGAAAGCCATCTGAGCCATCTCATGGTACACCTGCTATCCCATTGGCCGGTCAGAGCTGCCCCCTGCTTTGATTCTGCCCTGCCCAGTGCCGCCCCTGACAATGCCTGGGGGGCATCAGCTAAGTCTGTAGCGCGGTGCAGAACTGCAGTTGACATCTTTCATAGAGGCTACAGGAACACAGTGACCTAAAAACCGTGGGCCTCAGGAAGGTGGCGCGGTGGATGGAGAAGTCATCCACGCGTGAACAGGGGCAAAATCCGATTATATCACCCCTTCCCAGCTCCTCTAAATTTAGCAAGCCTGTAAAATATATATGCGCTTGTTGTCTAGTAGGATTGGGGCTACAGAGAGGCCACAGCTGCGTGGGCTCAGCGGATTGGAGTTGGGGTGGGCAGAGGCAGGGGGGTGGGGGGGGGACAATGCCAGGGGGGTGTCATTATTGAGTAAATATTTTGATCGCTGCAATCGCAGTGACTTCACGTCTGGGTGCACAGATGTCAGGGCTGTGACGAATCCGTGTCCGAGGCGAGCCACTGGTGCATGCCGTCTCTGTGGACGCCCGCGCTGTTCCGGGCTCGGCTTTTCTGCACGACAGCAGCTGTTTCCAGAGCGGCGCTCTGCCGCAGACCCTACCTGGCTCGCCATAAAGGCAAGTGGGGCCTGTAACATCACCCGAAGGAGGGTCAAGTGCATGCACACCCACTCTGTTATTGTGTAAATCAAAGCAGGCCCTTAAACCCTTTAATAACACAGATGCCATGTAGGGTGTGTGTGTGTGTGTTTCAACAGGGAGCAGAATTAACTGAAATGCTGCGAGCCACAGCCTCACCATGTCATGTGCCGGCCAAGACTTTAACACCTGGGCGTGCAAACAGCAGAGCGTTACATTGCCCGTGCACAAGAAGGGCATCATGGGAAATGGCTTCAGCTTCCTCCATGACGATACCAGGCAGTCACCCTGCCCTCCAGAACCTGTGGCAGGACTTTTATGTTTGTTTGGGTCAGAACGTTCACTGTGATGTAAAATGGACGTGTGGCCAATTTATAAAGGCGCAAACACCAGACAATAGAACACACAGCTAAACCCTCTCAGCTAAACCCTATGTGCTAATCCCTAATTCCTGGAACCACCCAGCTGACCCTAAAAGGTGCTCGGTCCAATCAGGGTCATCTGAGACTCATTATTAAAGCATTTGTAGGGACATGATTGGTGATCGGTAGTCATGGCAACGCAAGGGATTGCCTGAAACCTGGTGCTGAGCCTCTGCTCCACTTTCTGCCAGCCCTGTCCCCCCTAAAACACGCAGCCGCAGCATGGTGCCGATCACGTGATGTCTAACGAAGCCTCATTTCCAAAACATAACGTGAAAGGAACACTCACGGTGGTAGAAGGAGGTGGGAATGTAATCGGACTGTTTAGGTAAGAGGGGAAAAGATCGTGAGTAATACTGTACGCAAGGGACACTGTTCCAGCCTGCACAGCTTCTGCCCGATTCGTCGCTGTCTGAATAAATTCAAAGGGACGTGCCTGTGTGGGTCACGTGCCGTGGCGGTCTGCTCTCTGTCCCGGTGCGGATACCCCTCCCGGAGATTAGCGCCCGCTCCGAGCCCCGATCGGCTGCTGTTTTCCCGGATTGTGCGTGCACCGCGGGGGCTCGTCATCCGCCGTCCGGCGCCTCTCTGCCCCATAAAGCCGGCAGCTTAAAAATATTCCATGCGCAGGATGGAAGCCAAACGGAGGGTGCTGGGTGGGAAGGGGGGCGGGGCGACTGCTCTCACAGCAGCTGTGGGCAGACGGCAGATACTACACCCAACACCCTCCATGCGGTGGATTTGGTGCAGAAATGGGCCAAATGCCACCGGGAGGGCACAGTAACCGACGGCACCCTGATGATGTCATTAATCAGCTGGGCAGTTAATGGACCAGTAGTGTGCCATCAAATATGGGCACCTGGCATGCTACCCAGTGTGGGCATGACAGGGGCACAGGCGCTGGTGCAGAGTGTCCGGAGGAAGGGGACACTGGTATGTGGCTGGCCACAGGGCATCTGGATCTAAGCCGAGGTGCAGTGTTGTGATGTGCTCACTCTACCCGTGTTTTATAAGGTCACTCTGTGCCTGGATGTCATTCAATTTCCCAAAGGCCTTTGGGGAAAAAAATCGTTCCCATGGGAACAGCTAGACCAATCAGAAGCAAGCTTCATCAAATATATACTGCTATTTTCTCAGTTATAGTTTCATACAGTCTGGGTAATATTTAATGTTATTTATTCTGTTGTCCAGTCTTTGTGATGATGACATTTAAATACGAGAGTCTTGTTTGTTTACAGAGCGGACATTTGCGGCAGCTCGCCCTTGGATGTTTTCCGCCATCTAGTGGGCCATCGATGCATTTTTCAAACATGACTTAAAATTTCATCTCTTGTCATCTTAATGGCGTTGTGTTTAAGATGTTTATAAAAGCCTATTTGAACCGGAGATATGATAAGCCAGGATAGGATTCATGTCGAAATTATTAGATAGGTTTTTTATTTCTATCTAGTGATTTTGAACTGTGAGCCACGTATGGAGTTGAGGTTTCAATGAGCAGAACTGCTGTTTGACATGGTCAGTTCTGATCAGTGCCCTTAAATCAGTATTTGCTCTTGGGACATTCCGGTCACTTTCTCCAGAACCCATTTGAACCGCCCAGGAGATTGTTATATTGAATTTAATAAAAAATATTTTAGGCTACATTTATGTCTTTCGGCGATCTATTGATTAACTGGCAACTTATAACTTAATAATAGTGATTCATTGACACGGCAGTAACGCACAGAAAGCCTGCAGAGAGGCTTCCCTTTGCTGAATACCGTCCAGAAGCCTTGTAATGTGAGACCCCTGTCCAGTGCACGCTCGATATCTTTAGCTGGAGTCGGGGTCTTAATCTTAACAAATTCACCATGTCAACCGACGGTGGGGAAAAACTCCGATCTGTGGATTTTGAGATATATGGGCACGTTCAAGGTATGCTGTGCTGCGGTGCCCGTCCGTGCCCGCGGTGCCGCGGCGGCGACTTAGCGCGGCTTAATTTAGGCGCACCAAAGATGGACATATAAGCGAGACAAGCTCCGAAACCCCAGTTAACTAACAGTTATTATCGTGTCTTTGGTGCTGATGTATTGCTTGTTTTTTTTTTTTTTACATGATATGTTACAACTTAAGATATCTTATTGTTAATGTAAGCCTTCACTTCGGTAAATGCGTTAGGGCTTTTGCGTTGTCCGGGCTTTCCTGTTAGGCTACTGCGTTCATGTGCATTAATAACGCATCCTCTCTTTTCCCATTTTCTGTTTTTCCAACTACTGCCTCACGTTTCTTATCGATATGCTTAAGCTCTGAACTTCTTTGGCATTTTTGCATCACGTTGCTTTTCTGTTGGTGGAGAGTTAGCATTGTTAGTCTTTTATACACTTTATGGACAAAAGTATTGAGACACACCTCTTAGTCACAGAATCCAGGCGGTTCATTCAGGCCCATTGCCACAGGTATATCAAATCGAGCATCCAGCCATGCAGTCAGGGATACAGATCTTTGTGAAAGAATGGGTCCTTCTGAAGAGCTCAGTGAATTCAAGCCTGGATCTGTCATAGGATGCCACCTTTGCAATAATTGAGTTCATAAAATTTCTTCCCTGCTAGATATTCCATGGCCAACTGTAAGTAGTATTATTGCACAGTGGAAGCGTTTAGGAGCAACAGAAACTCGGCTACGAAGTGACAGACCATGTAAAGTAACAGAGCGGGGTCACAGAGTTCTGGGGTGCATAGTGCGTAAAAGTCACCAACATTCTGTTGACTCAATAACTGCAGCGTTCCAAACTTCCTCTGGCTTTAACTCCAGCACAACTGTGCGCTGGGAGCTTCATGGAATGGGCTTCCATAGCCAGGCACCAAGTACAATGCCAAGCGTCAGATGGAGTGGTGTAAAGCACGGCACCACTGGACTCTGGAGCAATGGAAATATGTTCTGTGGAGTGACAAACCACACATCTCTGTCTGGCAGCCTGTTGGATGAGTCTGGGTTTGGCGGATGCCAGGGGAACGTTACCTGCCTGACTGCATTGTGCTGACTGTAAAGTTTGGTGGAGGAGGGATAATGGTATGGGGTTGTTTTTCAAGGGTTGGGCCCCTTAGTTCCTGTGAAGGGCACTCTTAATGTTTCAGCATACCAAGACATTTTGGGCAATTCTATGCATGGCTGTGGCCCAGTGCATAAAGCAAGGTCCATAAAGACATGGTTGGGTGAGTTTGGTGTGGAAGAACTTGACTGACCTGCACAGAGCCCTGACCTCAAACCCATTGAACACCTTTGGGATGAACTAGAATGTAGACTGGGAGCCAGACCTTCACATTCAACATCAGTGCCTGACCTCACAAACGCTCTTCTGGAGGAATGGGCAAAAAAATCATGGATCATGAATATGGACCAGCTCCATGTTGATAGTTATGGATTTAGAATGGGATGTCCTAAAAGTTCCTGTAGGTGTAATGGCCAGGTGTCCCAATACTTTTGTCCTTATAGATCTACATATACTATCAGGTTTTCCTGAAAGGTATATAAAAACAAGTACAATTAAAAGTGCAAATTTAAACTCTTCCCTGTTTATTTAGGCTATATAATAATTTTCACTGCAGTCCTTGATTACACTAAACATTTACTCATAGAAAGAATAGTTTTGGACTTGGCCCAAAATCTTCATTAATATGTTCTTGGTTTTACAGCAAACCAGTTTTTAAATGATAGGATAGTTGACAGACCACTTTGTAACTGATATTCCTGTAACGTTGCTGTAATCGATAGGCCTGTTTGGATTCCTTTATGTAATTAATATTAAGAGCTGCCCTTGTGTTTATACCTTGTGTTTTATTCCCTTTCAGGTGTCTGTTTCCGAATGGTAAGAGAATTAGCCTACATATTTTGAAAGTATAGCAAATTTGACCTTTTCTTGATTTTTTTCTTCCCCTCAAAATACTTGCAAAATTTTATAGTGGCTCATAATTTTGATTCTGGCAAATAAAATTCTAAAAGTAAAAAATAACCTGCAGTATCTACCGCCGGAGAAGAAGCCAGGTGCTGGCAGTCAGGTGAGAGCTTACAGAGTCAGGTGTGCTCAGTCACTCACATGGTTTTCTGCTCCTCCTTGGTCCCCATTTCCCCGGGATGGTGTGCCAGTACTCCGAGGAGAAGGGGCACAGGCTGGGCGTGTGTGGCTGGGTGAAGAACACCTCCAAGGGCACCGTGGTGGGGCAGGTGCAAGGCCCCCCGGACCTGGTGAATGAAATGTGAGTCCGTGGTTCCTCCTGCCAGCTTCTCTAGGTGTTGAGAAGCTGGACAGAAAGACAGGTGTCAGTGCTAATGAATGGAGGGAAAGTGCTCAGCACATTTGCTCCAAAATTCAGCAGCATCCAATTTTTAATATCATTCAGGTTGTATAAATGGGAAAAGGTGTCATCCATCCACATTCAGTAAGTGTTAACCTGGTGACCTCAGACTTTTCCCTGGGATTCAAGAATTTCCCACTGGTCCAACGTGTGTGGATGTCCCCCCCTGTGTCATTGTGGGGTTTCCTCCGGGTACTCCGGATTCCTCTCACTGTCCAAAAACATGCTGAGGCTGATTGGAGCTGCCAGGTTGCCCGCAGATATGCGTGTGTGTGTGAATGGTGTGTGAGCCGTGATGGGTTTCTTCAGGTGTATTCTCTGCCTTCCGCTCGTAGCTTCAGGGATAGACCCCTGTGACCTTGCTTTGGACAAGCAGCTATAGGAGGTGGATGGATGGATCTTCAGAAAGTACAGGGAACAAGATAGGGGTGATACTGAATGGGAAGCCAGCTTTTGGGAGGAACCCTACAGGAACATGGGGTGAACATGTGAACTCCACGCAGAGCGGGCTGGGGGTGAGTCAAAGCCCTGAGCCCGGGGGCGTGAGGCTACGGTGCCTCTTCTGCTGAGCTGGCTAGGTAATACCTTGCTAAGGTGCTTCAGACAAAGATGCCCATTTAGCTAACGCGCAACAATAAATACTGAGCAGGCAGAGTGGGCTTGAACAAGGCAGGGGCAAAAGCAAAGTGTTCTTAGCAGTGGGACAGGGTAGAGAAGGGGGATGGAAGCTGATTCATGGTGGCCTCATAAGGGTACAGCCCTAACTGTGCTGTACCGTGCATATAGCCAGTGTAGCCTGTCAGAGCTCAGTTAGACTAAGGAGACTTTTAGCCGTTTGCCATCTCGTAATTGACACTCTGAATCATATTGAGGTGTCACAAGCAGTAGCAATTAATTACCAAGAGGAATCATTATGTAAACTCATACCCTAAACCAATTATATAACGGCAATATAAAAATAGTACCGCATTCTCCAGTTCCTTCGAAATGATCATGCCATCCTGTCTTTCGCCAGTAGATGTCACTCTATACCTACTCTTTCCGGTCTATGTGGAACTTTCTAGAATTCCTGTCCTTCGGTAACAGCCAGGCATGCAGAGATACTGAAACTAAGCAGATCTGTTCTTAGCATAATCTGCCCTTTAGACACCTCGCCTCCTGGGTCAGGGAGCTGATGCGGTGTATGTGCATTACTGGGGCACCACACTCCTCTGCATCCCCCCCCCCCCCAGTGTCACTGTGTCGGCTACCGGTGGTCCATCGCCTCCACTGCAGTGTTTACAATGTGTTTTCTGTGCAGGTGGGTGGGGGGTTAACAGACACTGGACCCTCGCCAATCAAAAGCCAACAGCAGCCTCCCCTTTTAAAAAAACACCCAGAATTACCTCCAGGTCCAGCTGTGATGCAGCACCTCTGCCACAGGCTGGGCGGGGGTGATGTTGCTGAATGGAAGAGGGACACAGAGTTCAGTTTAACTGTGCTTCATGACAGACAGGTGGTGTGGGCTGCCTGTGCAGTAGCTGGTCATCATTGGCATGGCGGTCATCGTCTTCCCCCTTCGGCTTGGGCTTGGGGGAGGGGCATGTTTGATTTATGGGACACTGTCTGGTCCCACAAACAGGAATACCTCTTTCATGCAGGGGTTCAGGGTTCACTGTAGGGCAGGGGTGGGGGGTGGTGGACAGTTCAGCCTGTTAAATGCAGCAGGTGCCCATCAGAGCCAGGGTCAAGTGACCAGCCAGTACTGGCCAATGAGAAAACTCAGAAATAGTGAGTCTCTGTTCAGTAGTGCTGATATTCTGATGTTACAGATTGACCAGGGCCTTCTGATGGCTCCCCGACAGGGTGCATGTCCGGCTGAAGGTTATCACTGCCCGTGTCAGTCATGAGACCCGCACAGAGACTGTCAAGTACATTTTAGGAAGTGAGGAAGTGATGCGGTTCTGGGCTGATAATACCCCACAAGTAGGGGTAAAGAGGGGCAATGTTCATTAAGTCTGTAAAAGGACCCCCTTTAATTATGTATTAGAACATAGATGGGGGCTTTTAGCAGGAAAAATAATTGGCTCAGAGAGGTCAGTCAGAGAGTGAGTCAGCTGTAATGTACTATACAATCTTATTGGTTATCACTCTGAACCAATCATTTTTCCTTCTGCCCTCGGACCATTTTTATGTAAGTAAAAGCCCTACATGCCTTTTTGTGGTAAATGTGACGGTTCCATGTGTAAAACTCATCATTCGAGGTGTTTGGCCTGTGACGTGTGATGTGAATGTTGGAGCCCCCAGCCCCCTTGCCTCCCGGCTAAGAGCCCCGTCCGAGTCACATCTCGACCCTCCCAGAACTTGCTTCATTAGTCAGGTCAATCCCCGGTGGACTGTAACTGAAGAATTTAAATTAAACAGGAGTAGTGCACTCTGCCCCCCCCCCCCGTGGCACTCCAGTTCTCTGGCAGAGGAAAAATAGCCCAAGATGCGATGTCCTTTGGAGGGACTTCGAGGAGGTCCTGGGTTCTGTGTGGATTTGCTGGGAGACACAGCTGTCACTCACCTGCATTTCTGCATTTTAATATGTGTTTTCTTATGCCGAACAATTTAAACCCAGAACCACAGACTCATAACCCCCCCCCCCCACAACAAATATAATTACAGAAGGCTGTGCTGGGGTGACTCGAAGTTTGACTCCTGGACAGAGAGGCTCTATTGACCAGGTGACTGAAGCAGGGGGTCAGATTTTGAGGATTAAAATCTTATTAATTACTTATCTATTATTACTTATCTTGTTAAACCATAGATAAAGTGCAGACCAGTCGACTGTAAGACAATGCGGGAGGTTAAGGAGCTCATGCTGTGCGGATCTGCAGGCTACACCCAGGCCAGCTGGCTCCCACAGGCCTGCATACTGTAAACACATTAGGGCTCGTGATTTCTGCTCCTGGGGCCTCCTCCTCTGGGCCTGGCCGCAGATCCACAGTTTCTTCACCCTGCCCTGGGGTGTGTACTCCTCTGAGGTCAGTCATGTGGCCCCCGCTGCACAGGGAGACGTCCTTGCTGCCTTGGTAACAGGGTTATTAGCTATTTTAAGCCCCCCCTCCAACGTAATTGCCGGGCGTTATTGTTTATGTCTAGAACAAAGCTGAATTTGCTGTGGAGGGTTAAACGCTCCCACGTTCCCGCAGTGGACACGCTGAATGCCGTGTGTTAACGTTTTACGCTTGTTTTGTGCTTGTTTGGTAGTTTTTCTGCTGTGTGTGGCCTCTCGCAAATTTACGTGCCAACAAGCCCTGAATTAGTGTATGCACCACAAGGAGGGGGTCCTGGAGGGTCCTAGCCACCCCCCCCCCCAAATGACTGCCTGTGCCCACCCAAGAACAATTACCGCCTCCCAGTTGATAGCTTTTACCATCGGTGCCCCCTGTTCAACAGTGCTGCCAAACCCCCCCTCCCCAAAAAATCAGACCTGGCTCTCAGATCTGCTCTGGCTTGAACTTCCCAAAATGGGCTCTCGTGCCAAGAGGGAATGGCTGACTGAGTCTTGCTGTTAACTCGGTGCCTGCCTGCCTTTTCAGGAATTTTTAACATGAGTTTGAACCCGAGTTCGCTTATCAGTGTAGATCTCAGGGTCGCCCAGCGATAGTGACTAATGCAACCGCGAGTTACTGACCCAGGTCTGAAAAGGCAGAATGCAGTAAATCGGCAGTGGCTGTGCAGCCCCGCCTGCCTCCTGTTCAGAGTGTTTGCCTCTAGCTTAACTGTGCCGGCCGGCCACATCAGGCTGATGGAGCCAGACTGCCTTGATCCATTCCAGCAGGCCAGTCAGATGTCCTAAAATGTCCTCCAAGTAGAGAGATGGCAACATGGGATAAAATCTCCATCTGAAGGTGTTTTTTTTTTTTCTTTTCTTAAATCATGGGGGGTATATTTGTCACTTGGGACCTAAAGGGGGGCGGGGGTAAAGGGGCCAGTCCCTATATTCCCCTGACTAAGTTTCATATGTCCTTTTAAAAGCTGGCTCCCGGCCAGGCTATCCCAGAATTCCCAGCTGTGTCAGAAGCACCCCGACCCGGCTGAGATTTGTCCAAAGGAGGCAAAGGGCACAGCTGGGGGTGCCAGCTCCCTCCCCGGTGCCCCTTCTCCCGTGGGCCGCTGGTACCGGCTTTTCCGGCTGCTTCGGTTCTCTTCGCCACACAGGTTTCTTGGCTGCGTACCCCCCGACATGCGATTATCGGTTTCTGCCGTCCCATATCCTGTGCCAAGCCTCTTCCATGAAAGCAGCACCCATGGACATAAGCGGAGACTTCTGGAGCCTTCCTCCAG
Source organism: Mormyrus iriodes (assembly GCA_011763525.2). Lineage (NCBI taxonomy): Eukaryota > Metazoa > Chordata > Actinopteri > Osteoglossiformes > Mormyridae > Mormyrus > Mormyrus iriodes. The sequence continues at coordinate 2,894,880 of JAAGVU020000061.1, forward strand.
TGTTCCAGCTCCACACATTCCTCCACATGATCCATAAAGATGGCAACCCATCCCATCATGCACTGGGGGTGGAGCTGAAGGAAGCCCTCTCATTCATATTGTGCTCTGATATGCCCCCGTCAGTCACCCTGTGTTCTCTTCTCTGGATCCTTGATTTGAGTTGATCTCTTTGTGTAAAAAGCAAGGTTCTCTGAGCTTAGACATGTTAGTATCATACCAGAGTGGAGTAGGCGGGGTCAGCATGGGCAGGGGGGGCAGTGGTGTTATGTTTAAGGCTGACACTAAGGGGTGCTTTGTTTTGGCCTAGTGACTTGAGAAGCAGAAATAGAGTGTGTTTTTCCCATTAAATATTTAAGCCATCTGGGCTGACAGGTGGACGATGTGCTCGTCCCCTGCCTTCTTCTCCCTCTCTCCCTCCTTGTCTCCCTCTTTCTCTGCTCAGGTTGTACTCCTATTGGGGCCTCATCAGTATTCTCCTCCCTGCGTCCCCTGGGATGAAATGTCCTTTGTTTGCAGAGGAGAAAATGGCGGTAGAGGGCTCACCCTGCCAGCACCCCCTCCTCCCTGCCTCGCTGCCTCTCTTTGCCGCTCTGGTGCTTGGTGTGGCCTATACTTGTGCCCTGGCAGGAAGTCCCCCGGGGCTTCCACTCCGCCCTGGGCTACAGACAAGCGTAGGGTGTCAGCAGCTCTATTGGTCCCTGTCTTGCTCCTGGTCACAGATGGTGAAATAGATGTGTAGGGGTGGCCCTTGCTGATTTACTGCCCCCTTCTGGTGGGAGCTTCAGTGCAGTGTTTTCGCAAGATGGATATTTACTTTGTCTTTTTTTAAGTACCAATGCAAACCACAATGTTAACTTTACTGTCGAGATGAGTCCATAATAGATTTCCACTGCTGACCCCTTTTCCAAGAAGTATTCACAAAAAGTGACCCTTAGAGAGGACAGAGTTTTGTTGTTTTTTTCCACGTTCAATATCCCTTGCAGAGTGAATTCCTTCCTTTTGGAAAGTTTAAATGTTATCTCATATCCTCGTCATGAGGAAAAGTCAGGACCACCTTTCCGGAGAAAGCACAGCTGGCTGATGGGGGGTGGCGTGTGAGAGAAGGCTTTCAGAGCCCAGAACCCGAAGATCCTCATATGGGGGCTTCCTGTTCCGTCGGGCCGCCCCCTGGAGTAACGTAAACCTCTGAGGTGATGTCAGAGTTCGAGTGAAGGAAGGATCGTTCTGGTCATCTTGGGCCGCTGGTACAGCTAGGGGTTAGGGTAGTATCTACATCTCTAGGTAGGGTGACTGACAGTCAGTTTGAGTGAAAGAAATGATAAACAGACGTGAAATCCCACACGGGATGCCTGTCCCTGCATCCACGAGACGCCCACCACACTGAAGCGTGCTGCGTCCTGCGCTTAACAGCTCGTCGTAATCAGCCTGCTGGCAGAATTTTCACAAGCGCAGGTCGTGTGTTACGGCCTCGCCTAGAACTAATAACTCAGTAACTCCAGCCCTTACTTTTAATTCCCACCTGCTGATGTCCAAGCCGCTTATCAGCTCCGTAAAGGTCATTCATTCTTGGTAGATTTGGAACTGTTCTTTTGATTTGTAGTAACGACTACTCTTGTTTCTGTCGGACCATTTTTCAGTTATATAATCGGCGGAAGGATATTTGGCTTGGCACGGACATGCTAAGGTTTTTGACAGCCCTGTGCCAACAGCTCCCGAAGAGGCCCGTCGCGTCGCTGTGTGTTAGCAGCAGTTAGCCACATGCAAAACCACACCCATCTGTGCTGGCTTCACACCTTTGATCCTGCCAGGTGAAAAGGTTCCGTCCCGCTTTTTCTCTATGAAGTTTTAGCCCCGATGTCCGCAGTGCAGTGAGACCAGCGTCAGCACCGTGAGCTTTGATAACCATGTTTCTTCACAGCAAACGTGACACTGAAGGCAGTATGTGGTTTGACATATTTTATTTCTGCTTGATTCATGTTTGTAACCTCGTCACATCACCTATTCCATCTTCCATTTTGTGTCTCCATGGCAACGGAAAGCCACACATTTCCGTTCTGTGCCGATATCTCTGCTGTTATGTGGTTCGCACCAGTTCTCTACTCACCTGTTTCCGATGCCTGACGTTGGTACACGGCAGTCAGAGAGGACGTGGGTGTGAGTGCTGTGATGTCACTTCCTGTCTCCGGACCAGCACTGCTATGGCCGGGTTACTGGTCTCTCTCTGCTCTGGGGGTTCGTTGATGGGCGGGTGGACTTCCCTGCTTTTCCAATAGAGCTCTGGCACTGATACCTCCAGTCTCCGCTGTGAAGGTGGGACGTTGGGGGGAGGGAGGATCGATGCATACTGGCGATGTGGTTTTCTGTGAAAAAAAAAAAATGCTCACTGCCAACCCCACATGCTCACAGTAGTGGGTCCGGCGGATATACAGATAACAGACAACGCCACATATTGTTCCGGACAGGCTGGTTTGGTCGGGGAGCAAGCAGGAGGGGGCGTATATCAGAGTACACTCAGGATGTCGGACAGGGTGTGTCCCTTCGGGCTGCTTTTCCTGACTGGCGTAGTCAGAGTAGAACTCTGGAAGCTTCCCTACATATTTGTGTTTCCTTGCGTGCGGCCTGGCTGCTCCAACGTCACCCCCCCTCCCAACACCGGGGTCTGGCTGACTCCTCACCGGCGGCCATCTTTCCTGCAAGGCATTGTTTGCGTAGCTGCTGCACGCCAATGTGACTTATGGCCACCAGGTGCCGAGCCAGGGCCTGCCAAAGGCCACCACTCACCGTAACAAATGTTCCCCCCCCGACTCGGCCCCCTTAATTGAATCTTGTCCTCTGATTTCCAGGATGATGCTTGTAAGTCAGTTACTGCTGTGATGCAGCCTGTCCTTCGTCATCCTGTGTGCCGTCCAGCTAGGCTGACACCCTTTCCCCCAGGATCACCCCCCTGCCTGACATCAGCTGAACATGCTCCCCTGAGATTCAGTACATCCAACTCCTTGTGACCCTAGCAGGAGCCACCACGTGTCCTGTATGAACAGTCCATGTTTGCTTACAATCCTAAATGTCACCACTGTCTCCTACTTAATGGGAAAAATAAGCAATTACTCTATGCTTGGGAGAAGCCACTGTTTTAATGGGCAATATGGTAGGGGCTGTGAGGTAGGGGTTAGAGGCCCCTGTGAGGTTGGGGCTAGAGGCCTCTGTGAGGTAGGGGATAGAGGCCCCTGTGAGGTAGGGGTTAGAATCCCCTGTGAGGTAGGGGATAGAGGCCCCTGTGAGGTAGGGGTTAGAATCCCCTGTGAGGTAGGGGATAGAGTTTCCTGTGAAGTGGTAATGTCCCGTGCTTTAGGTGGTGTTTTATTATTATTATTTATTTTGTTTAATTGATTATATTTTCATTTTTTCTGTTCTTGCTGCTATTTCCTGTACGCATATTTTAATTCCTTTCTTATAAATGTCTGTAAAGCACTTTATAAACCCTGTGGTTACAACAGTGCTATATAAATAAAGATTGATACGGGTGTTTGCTGGATTTGTTTAGCGGCATAAACAGATATTTTGTGTTATTTGTGCACGGGGTTCTGGAATTCATTAGTTTTCAACTCTCACAAGGGAAAAAGTATGTTCCAACCAGTTAGCTTTGAGTGTGTTTGTGTGGTAGTGTGATTGTATGTATATGTGTGTCTGTGTGTGTGGGGGGGGGGGCGAGCATAATCAGCCATGGCACCTGTTTTCACAAAGGCCGCCTGATGGAGAGTTTTATGGCTGCTTGTCCACTGTTGTCAGACTTGTTTGTTTACAAAAGCCTTTCTGCAATTAGGGGGTGACGGGCCACTGGCCACCGTGTGGGGGGGTGGAAGGGTGATTCTGTCAAGCTGCAGATTCACAAATGCGGCAGCCTTACCCCCCAAGGCCGCCGAAATCCCAGGGGTCGACTGCTCATATATCTGTTGTAATTTTGCCACTCCCTCTACTGTGTATTGGTGCTGATGGAAGCCCACGGGCAGCCCTAAGCAAGCTACACCCCCCACTCCCCGGTGTGAGGAACACTGCCCGAAACAAAGTGAAACTGGCTCACTCATCGACACTCCCTCAGAAGATGGTGTCCTGGGCAGCCATTTATGCTGCCTAGTGGGTTTATCAGCTCTGGTATTATGGCATTGAAACTAAAACTTCTGAACATATTTTGATGCTGTCATTTGAGGAGAAAGCTGGCCCACTTCACCTTTCTAATTCCAATCTGTGGAATTTATTTTACAAGGGTTTAGAATGTGAGTTGTCAGATTTTCAGGACCATGCGATATACGGTGGGAGTTGGTGGGATGGCATCGAATTACCCAGAATCCTCAGCAACGTAGCGGCAGCTTCGAAACGTTGCATGATTTTAAGCCACTTGGCAGTTAACATTATATATAATTAGGAACACCGAGATGGTGAAACGACGCCAAAATGCAGTAAACCCAGTGGGGAATTGATGGAGGTTTCGAGTAACTTCTCTGAGTCCCTGGTTTCTTTTGCAGGAAGATTTGGCTGAGTAAGGAAGGGAGTCCCGGGTGTCGCATCTCCCGAGCCGTCTTCTCCAATGAAAGGGACATCCCCAAGCTGGAGATCAAGGGCTTCAGCACACGCTACTAGGCTTCGCCCCCATCTCCCCTGCCCAGGCCCTCCCCCCACTCCCGGGACACACCACAAGACCACTTCACGGGGGTCTCTTTGATTCTTGCTAACCGGCGTCTGAGCAGCTAGTCCTTGCATGCCATGCTTTTCTGGAAAGGTCCACTGCCAACCGCCGCGACAGGGCCCCCTACCACCCCCCTGGAAGGGAAGCAGGTGTTAAAACAACCATGTTTCACCTTCCTCTGTTTATGGGCTTGAGAAATCATAGGGTAGAGTTCCAGGAACATAAAATAAAGATGTTTTTAATGAGACATGTCTGAGGGTTGGTGTTTGTCACTGCTGTGCTAATGTGCTAATGCTTCAGATGTTTGGGGAAGCTGTTAGAGTTGGTTTATTTTAGCCCCAGGAGATGATGGGAGCTCAACCGCACCGCACCGCGACGCTGACGTTCTTCCAGCCAAGTGCTTTTTGTTCCCTTCACATGTTCAGGGTGTCTGTGTAAAATCAGGTTCTGCTTTCAAATCCATTTCAGGTCCAGCAGTTGCACTGCAAATTTCTGTTTAAGGTACAGTGCACGGTGTGTGTTGTAGATCTGCAGGATAATAAGAGCAGAATACCCAGTGCTTTGATTTAAATACCCGCCTACCCAAACAAATCATCTGCCCCTCAGTTGACAAATCTTTCTGTTACCACCCCTCCCCCAACAATTTTTACCGTTGCCCAACGAACATAGCCAAATTCCCACCCCAGTTTGGTATCCTGCTAACACCGCTGCCAACCAGCATCTCCACATTGTCTCTGGTCAAGTCATGTGAAGTCAAGGCAAGTGGGCTTTTTTGACAGGTGTACAGTGACACGTAATAGAGTTCCTCCAGGTCTATGGCGTGACATACGGCGGTGGCAACAACCGCCATGTTTGTTTAGTGTCTTGTAGGAGATAAGGCGTCTGGTGTAGCTGAAGATGTGCGAGGCCCCACTGAGTTACCGGGTTGGGACTGTCGGGCAGACGGCCCAGTTAAACTGGGAGCTCCTGTAACCTCTAGACTGTATGGATAAGCGGGGCCTCCTTCAGATGACCCCCTTACCCCTTCTGTGGGCTGCAGATGTGGATCTTCTTGCTGCACTTGAACACTATAAACCACAACATTAAGTGCTTAGAGAAGATCTTGAGCTCGGTGACTTTCAACAGCCCACTAAAAAAGCTGGAAGAACCTTCTGGAAGGGAGACAACATCCGGCACAGAATAACTTTTGGACACTAGACAGTAACATCCTGTGAGAAGCTCTGGACAGATACACGGCGGCTTCATCATCTCCCCTGCACTTTTTGGGAACGGATTTCGGGTCGTCGCTGTGTTGCCCTTCTTGGGTGTGTATTTCCCAGTCACGTCTCTCCTCGACCCGTTTATGTCCAGAGTGCGTGACACAGTGCAGCCATTATGCGTGTGAATCCAGTGCTGTTTATCTGTGTTTATTCTCCACTCACAGTGTTTACAGTGCCCTGCAGATAGACCCACTCAGAACTCGGAATACCGCGTTCCTCCGGAATTTTCTAACGGAACCCACTATTCGCCATCTATCACAGACATCTCGGTGACTGTGTCCGGTGGCATGCTTCTCACTGGGAGTCCCTGGCATCTCATAGTCACCATAAATGCATCTATTTGACGTGTTGATGCCTCCTTCAACGTTTGCTCTGGTACGGCCGGACGCAGGCCATGTGAGTGCAAATTTTTTTCTCTTCCCTGTGGGACAGCAAGGCACTATGGAAAAAAGGGGCCAAAGAGTGGGGGGGCAGGTCCTCTAAGGCAGAACCACCCCCCAAGCCTGCCTCTTTGTGTCTGAAGGTTTGTTGGCCCTAGCAGGCTAAATGGCTGCATTAATTTGTGCAGACAGACTCTCACAAACACATGTTTAATGTTCATGAATAAAAACTAAATGAGGCGTGCACGGTGTACTCAGAGGGAATAGTGTGTAAAGCCGTGAATGTGAATAGCATGTGGACTGACTGGCATATTGCCACTCCCATCCCCTTGAAATCCAGATCTGTGCCCTCCTTTCCAGCCCTTAAGATGGATCTTCAGACTGGCCCTTAATCCTCCCACGCGATAGCAGCGTCAGTACATCCACCCCAGGTCTGTCACGCCATCGCCCGGGCACTGGCGCCAGACTGTTGCACGCTGGCCTTCGTTCAGGTACTTTTTCCACCCAGCATGCCTTGCTGCCATAAAGCTCCACAGCAACTGGCCTGGAGAATCCTCTAAGCTGATGGCAGGACCTGGTGACATCACAAACTCCATGTCCTGTGCTGCCATCAGCAAGTGGAATAAACAGTAATAGAATGTGCTAGAATGTGAGTGTGTGTGTGTGTGTGTGTGTGTGTGTGTGCTCCCATTCTTTCTATCTACATCAATTTATAGAAAAAAAAAATAGATTATAATCGTGCTTTTCAGAGCACAATCCCACAAAATGCAGCTGAAATTCTTTTTTAAACCACGTCTTCGCCCATCTGTCTCTTTGAATGAGCACTTATCGAGGGAGGTCAGTGGAACTGAGTGCCTTCGAGCCGTGGGAGGGAGGCCAGAGCACCCAGGGGATATGAACACAGGAAGATCACGCAGCCGTCACACGAACTGCATCCTAAACGTACATCGCGGACTTGAAGGGAATCTCCTCCTCATCTTCAGTGTGGCTCACATCACACAGCCGCATGCCACATCACACACCCGCACGCCACATCACACACCCGCACGCCACATTTAGCCACGTACAACAGCTGTAGCCTAATGCTGCTAAGCCTTGTTTACACGTGGCACACGCCACGCCAGCGTTACGTAACTCTCTCTCCTGGTATTGGGGCGATTATGTAAAACAGCTAGTGCCGTCAAAAAGTCCGACAGCAGCATGCAATCGGGGCTAGCCGTGCATTGGTTGCGGGTTCCAGCTGCTGGGAGGGTAGCTAGTTACAGTCTGGCAGCTCCGTTAAGGGTTTAGCCCCCTTCCCCCCTGAGATTGCATCACTTCCTGTTCTGACTCCTCCGTTCTCATTAAGCCTGTGTTTCTCAGACCTGCTGGGTGCCGCAGCTGAAGTACAGGAATTTAGGGGGTAGTTAGGGAAGTTAAGGAAGCATGAAAACATTTTTTTAAGTTCACTGTTTTCTGTCTCATTAAATGTGGCAAAAAAGGCACGTCCCCTGTTCTACATTCTTCTTCCATGTCTGTGGCTTGACTTTTTTTGTTAGTTTTTCTGAGAATCTGTTCTTCTGTACTTGGGAGAATCTATATTTTAAATCTGTCGACTTCCCCCTGACTGAAAATATGACATTGCTTTACTGTGAACAACACAAATGTAAATGATATATTATATATGTACAGCATATCTCTCCCGTTGTGGAAGGAAGACGGGAATGCAAAGATAATGGTGTCTACTGGCCTGATAAGATGACTTCCCCCTTGCACTCTCAGCTACGGACTGCAGATTGTGTGATCTGCCCCCTTACACATTTGTATCACCGAGGCAGGGAGCGCCTTACTTAACCGTCAACGTAAATTTGTACGTAAATTTAAACCGTTTTGAGTAAATCTGTTGCTTGGTCTTTATGCCTTTTTAGGAGGATCTTCCTGGGGCTGCTTCTGGACAGTCTCATTTGGCCTTTTCCTCTGGACCATCTTATAAATAAGCGTGCCTGCTCCGTGTCCCCGTAAATGTCCTGGGAGCCTGTCAAAAACTTGGGGAATGCAAAGTCCAGACTGCTTGGAGAGTGCACATGTGTTTCTGGGGGAATCTCACCTCAGCTCCTCATCCCATCACCCAGCCGCCATCCCAGATGCAGACGTTACCGTGGCGACGCCCCAGTCCTCAGCCCTGAACTGCTTGTCCTTGTAATTCAGATCAGCGTCTGTAGCGGTAAACCTATCCTCTGAGCTTCAGGCCTCCATATGTCAGCAGGGGGTAGTGGGGGGGAGCACAAAGCCACCTTTTACGCAGATCACAAGTGGCCACCTCGGCTGTCTTGGCAAATGGGAGCAATCCAGTGGTGCTTAGACTGCCCCCTAGCTCCTGCCCCCCCCCCACGCTGACGGTTCAGTCTAAGTGCACCGTGGCGAGCTTTCACACCAGGGAAATGGAAACCGTGAAAATACATCTGAAGTAAAACAGTTTGTTTTACACACATCTGTGACATTTTAATTGTATTCGTCTTCGTTTCACTACCATAAAACTTTTATTACCCCAGTGGGAAAAACAGGTGAAAAAGCTGAATAAATTTGGTACTTACTTTACCCCTGCCATTTATGAGACACTTGCAAGCACTCTTTTAAAAATGATTAGAACTCTAATCTCTTGGTTATACATGACACTACACTGTTAAGTTAATTACCACCATTCTTAACTTCAAAAGGATCTATACTGAAAGAACTCGGAAACCAATATCACTGTTTATATATCAGGATGCGACATGGTTCTTATGAACTGGAGCAGTCAGTGTAGGCTTTCTCAGCGCAGATTTTCGCGGGGTCTGGGTGACTCTGCATGAGCACATCATCGCGCAGGGCCTGGGACCGAGCTGTTGCCTCTGTAAGTTAATGTGCTTTATTCACGGCTGCGTTTGATTTCCTGCCTCCTCTTCCTCTCCTTTGCAGCCTTTGAAGAGCAGCAGTGACTGTTTACATTAGCGGCCTGCTTCCCGTGTGACAGGATCGACCCTCTCACATGACACCAGACCCAGGCTCCCCCGCTCGCGAGCTTGGCCAGTGTCATCATCGTGACACTGGTGGCCTCTAATGCGCCCCCCCAACCAGAATGAGCCCCCTGCACCCCCCAACACGACAGTGGCATCCAGGGAAACTGGCTGGACTTCCAAAGCACCCTCACAGAGGGAGACAGGGGTGAGGGGAGGGTAGCTGTGTTCTCATGGCCTCACTTGGATGGCATTTGGCTCAGACAAAAAAGGTCACTCCTGATGCGACAGGCATGGGGAAAAGGCACGATTTATGGGGCTGCATACCCTGGGACATGTAGTCTTATCCCATCCATTCAGCGGAACACCTCATGACCCTTTACACTGGTGAGCCAGCCTGTCCATCACCAGCTGTTAGTTGTTGGTGCCAGTTTGTTGGGGAAAACATTGCATCAGTGCACATGGGGATACGTACCCTACCCCAAACTTAGTGCAAGGGCTCATGGGATATCTCCTGGCTCTCTGGGAGCACTTTATTGTGCCTCTTGGCATAGCCGTGATTGTTGACGCACACCCTATCGAAGCCCATCGCTTAGTCCGAGCGTGCACTGCTGGGATGGTACGGCTGAGGGAGGCTAGCAGGCTGGCCCCTGTCAGGTGGATTTAAGCCGGGCCCATGTCCTTCGTTAGTTAGCAGAGGACTAAGATGAATCCTTTGCTGGGGGTTTGTGTTGGGGGTTGATCTATTTTGGCAATGAAAGAGGAGATATTGTCTTACACACACAGTGTTTTTCTGTGTGGCATGCCTTTTGTACCAGTGTGACATCCTCAGGAAACAGGCCTGGCTCCTGTCCGCCTTCATCGTAGAGCTAAAGTCGGGGGCGGAGCTCCAGAGCTGTACACCGTACACTGGCTCCAGCCTAGACGTTTCACTGGCTGCGGTGCTGTGTTCTCATCCACTCCGATCCCTGGGAATATCTGTCCCAGGACACGTGCTCGGAAGGAATCCCCGGTCTGGTCTGGCACTCCGCGAGCCCAGAGATTGGCCTGTTCTCGTGGAACCTCCAGAGTTTACAGACTCTGCCATTAGAATGAACAGTTTCTCCCTGAACCGTCTTTTCCAGTGGGAAGAGCTGCACATGCCAAGTGTTGGATAAGGGTTTTACAAAGTGTAAATCCTATTAGTGTGGGCACCTGATCCGAAAGCTGTCCCATGAAAGCATCCTGTCAAAAGAAAAATTTAATCTCACAGCTTGGTTGATTATTCAGTAATATAATCTACGCTTAAAGGTACAACTTTGGTTTAATTGGCATCAATAAATCTGAATTCTTAAGTATAGCTTTGTTTTTTGCTCATCTGTCTAGTCTGAGCGATCCTGTATTCATTCTGATGCACCATCCCAGTTTCTCCTGGGTTTCAGCTGCAGATTTCAGCTGCGAGGAGGATGCGTGCTCCTTTCAGATCACCATCAGAACTACACTTCCTTCATCCCACCTCCTAACCGTGCAGCGTGACACATCTGTAACAGTTTCACAGTGCGTGTGCTGTTTATATAGGTCATGTGTAATGTTTTACGCCATCAGTTTGAAAAGTTAATGAGTCTGAGCGTGACAGCTATTAAGGATAAGCTAGTGTAGTGAGGCGGGCATCACGCTCGGTGTGTTAGCGTGCTAACATTGGCTCGTGTATTTATTTTATATTGCTGTGGCAGTATTATGTTTATGGATATTGCAGTTGCATGTTGAAGTTGGACTGGCACTGCATTCATGCAGTCTTGCTACAGTGGTGCATCAGTGGTGTTACACTGGGCAGCAGTGCGTTAATGCAGTGTGTGCATACGCATGTGTGACTCCCACGCGGTGTGTTATACATGTCCCCTTTCCTGTACCCTCTGTAATGTTGGTCTGCTGGTCCTATTAGGTACATGATAAAAAGATCGATTGTACTGCATAATTAAATATTATTGGAACACATCATATGTTATGAAATATAAGTATAATGTGATTATATTTTATATATAGAGCATATCTATAACCAGGATGTCAGTTTGACATCAATGTGACAGCGTGTTTTGGAATGTGAGTTCATTCGGAACAATAGGCATTGTATAGGGATTACATATGGGTGGTTACATTAAGATATTGAGATGCTTTGTGGATGTCGATAGGGCAGGAGAGAGACATCCGGGGTGTCTGTGTGACCTCCTGTTATACGGGGGAGGGAATTAAACCCTGGACCTCCACCCAGCGTCCCTTCATTGTCAATGACACAACACGGATGACCACTGCCAGTAACTGGATGTATGCACACAAGGTCCTCTCTGTCTGTGGGAGTCGTTCTTTGGGGGTTTGTGAATTCCCCAGTGTTATTTCCCAGAACTCCCCAGGCTCTCCAGACAGACTAACCACGCCTGACGCCGTGTGCAGGGCTATTAAGGCCGATACGGGAAGAATCCGTCTCCACGATATCCGTCACTCTCATGGGGCTTGATACACGCAGTCCCAAACCGCTATGACTAAACTTTCAACATTAAAATGAAATTAAAAACAATGCTAATTTAAATCTTTGACAATCACGGCTTGAACTAAATCTTGCCTGAGTCCCGCTGTGCTATCCCTCTCGGCCTGCGTGATATTGTTTGTGACAGCAATTTACCTGATGAGCAATACGCTTGGTGGCCCCGGTCGCTTAGCAAACTTTAGGAGGCGAGATTGGGTCTTTAAATTTTATGATTAATTTTAAATTTCTGGGACAGGATAACCCTATGGTGCTCATGAAACCACTCTTGAATTTGTTTGGTTGTGTGTATGGGGGCATGACGGGAACAGTGTTTGCACCAAAGGTCCTGTGAAATAGCTCTATGTTCCTGTGCCTTTATACGATCATGCAAATGAATTATTTGACATGATGCCTCCCACAAAATGGCTGCCAGTGACTTTATGGGGCCCCACCACGTTTCCTGGGTAGCGACAGACATTGTGAGCTGCGGGGTGTCCTTCGACTTTCTCCGAACTTAAACGCATTACGGTGAAAGCAGGATTATTGTCCAAATGACCTTTCCTTTTGTCCGGTGGTCCAGGTTTTCAGCCCCTAACCACAGCTTCTGCATCTTTTCAGCATTGACTGCGCATGCAATTTGTTTCCAAGAAACAGCTTTGGCATAAATTCCAGCTTTCTGAAGCTGACAATATCCAGTTTTTACTGAGACTGGCTCTCAGTGGGACCGATTCAGTGCCGTGGTCGTTTCAGGCTGCGCTTTTGCGGTGCTTAGCAACTATCCTGTTAAGTGTCCAACTCTCCCTGTCAGTTACTACAAAATACAGTAAGGGCAGTAAAAAGGCATCTATAGTCCTTCTCGCTGTCTGTAGAGCACCATTCATTCTGAATCGTTTTACTCTTCGGCCGCCTTTCAAACTCCCCGTCCTGAAGCCAGAGGAATGTGACCGCTGTTGACCTAATCGCAAGGTACGTGAGATACGGGGCTTTTGGGACCCATCCTGTCATTTCACACGCATCGAAAGGAAGGAGAAAATGACCACGTCGCTGCCTGGCTTGAGACTCGGCGTCTTTCCGAGACACAGTTCCAGACACTTTTACCCGCATGGACTGCGACTGTAATCCACATGTCATGCCGATCATACTTCGTCATCTCTTGCCGAAATATTTCCCTTTTCTCCGCATAAGTTTTTCAGCAAACCTGTACAGAAAAAGGCTATAAAAAATACTTAATTAATGGAAAAGCTTATCTCATTGTGTTTTAAAAACCGACACAAATTTCGTAAGTTGGAGGGGTGAACAGTACGTTGAAATGTCGCAACAGTTGTGAATCGTGGATTTACTTGTGCTAGGTGCCGCGCTCTTTAAGAGCAGAACAGTGTAGAAAGGGCTTGGAAACAGGAATCTATTTCCGTTCGCTTTTTGTGTCACAAAGAGGGAAAAAAACACCCAGAGCTTCTTGGGTCACAAGCTGTCTTGTCCTAGATTTGGTTCAACATTCAGAGCCTGAATGCCCAGTCCTCATATCCAGGACCTAACTGCAGCCACACTGGATCGCCAAACGAGCTTGGTGGCTTAGCCTTGGAAATGATGGCACCCTGTGTCCCGTATCCATGTGTATCCATTGTCCCTGGAACCAGATCGCCTCTATTCACGGGCTTGGCACGGTTTCCTCAGCAACATCAAAGCTGGCTTTGGAACTCAGTAGCATTTAGCCTCGCAAGCACTTTGGAAATGCAGTCAACTGACCGGTCCGATTCTTTTCACACTTTGTCGTAATTGACATACAGACCGTCCCAGTGAGGCCACGTCAGAGTGAGGTCTTTGGAAATGTACAGATTATAGAGCCATACAGATTACAAAAAGAGTCACTATTTTAGGAATGCAAGGAATCACGCAAAGACACATGCTATCGTCTTCCAGAGTCACACATCTGTTGTTAATGGGAGCTTCAGAAACAACTTTGATGCTGTACAGATGACAGTGTGTCTATGTTTTCCATAAACTGATCATCCATCCTCGTAGTTTAAACAGAAAAAAAAATCTACAGAAAGAGTGAAAAAAACTGTATCCATAGAAACCTGATCTGCAGGGGCTGGGAGCTGAAAGCCAGCGTGTGACACACAGTGCAGTGATGAATGTTGGTGAACCTGTGAGAGGAGAGGACTATCATGAGTGTTTGCTGGACACCCCCTCTGCAAACAGCACCTTTTTCCACAAATTGTCCACTATTCCACCACCTCCCACAGCCTTGCTCAGAGCATGATGCATCTGGCAGCTGGGGGTGGGGGGGGGGATGCAGGGAGAAAGGTGGAAGCCAGCCTCAAAGGAACTCACCGGCCGAGTTGTGGCAGCACACCCCCTCGGTCGACCTGGAGTGTAAAGTACATGGGAGTAAGATAAAGGTAGACCTGGTTATTCCCAGTGGGGAGAGTGCATTACCAGTGGCCATGTACTAGTACAGTGGTGGCGGCAGTGGTGTGAGATCTTGGGGGGGCATGGGTGTGGGGGGGTTAGGGGAATGGGGTGACCTCACCCTAAGTTTGAGTCACACCCACTTCAGCAGATGTTTGGCCCAGGCAGACGCAGCTTATCAGACATAGGAACCAGGGAGTAGGAGTGCCAGACCAATTCCAGAATCCCCCCCCCCACGACAGCTGTGTTAGAGGCGGGAACTCTTTTCAGTGCTGGGAGGGCTTCCTTCCTGGCAGGGCTCAAGATGAGAGAATGTCCAGGATGGTCTTGTAGCCTGGGTGCTAAGTGCTCATTTACAGTGTGTCAGCAGGCAGTCACTTAAGGTCCAACAGGAAGTCCCTGATTCCAACTGACACCAGTGGGTCACATACACTGGCCAGCACTGAGAACATTCTGGTGATTGTAGATGGAGTCTGACGTCTTAGATGAACAGTTAACTATAACTGTGTACTGACTGTTCAGAATGATCATATTTACTAACTAGTCACCAGACCTGCCTCAGCCAGATGTTTGCATGTCCCGCCTGACTTTACCAGCAGCCCCACAAGGCTGCTCGTGGACCAGTTCGCAGGCTAAAGTGTACTTAATGGCTGAGTGACCACGAGTGACAGAGTGGACAACAACAAGAGCCGGCGACCAAAGGCCGACGGGGAATGCATGACATCAGTGCCATGGACTCCTGTAGTCAAGGAAACGGTTCTGCCTTACAACCAACCCAATGTGTGCGCAAGCAAGCAGCCAGTCTTAGGCCGCTTTATTTAATTACATGTGTTTCCTGCTACCCAGACTGGCTCGTTTTAAACACTCCTAATTATTTGAGTAGTCTGGGTTGTGTTTAACAGCTGTTAAAACGTTCCCTGGATGAAACTAGTGTTAACTTGACCCCCACTCAACTAATGCATATACTGTATAGTATATTGTATAAATACACAATGTAAAGCCTAGCACATTTCAGTATCCTGCTTCCTCAGCATCAATCTACACATTTTGCCCGTGGATGCTTGTGAATTACACATGTAAGATATACGTGACCGTCATGGTGGTAATTGTGAGACTCCCATTCAAGTAAATGGCATATTACCAAAACTTTACCCCAAATGACGCCACTTCGGTTGTTAATTCTGATAAAAAAATAAATTTTGAACTTATAATCTCTCGAGCACCTGGTGTTGCTACGTTTGAATCCCTGAAGCAATATCAGTTACTTCGAGTTACCGTGTTTATATGCGTCTTAAGCTCTTGTATATGACCTGATGAAGGTTCCTGTTCCTCTATGCCATGTAATCCTTATCAATACTAATGCTACATCTTATGTCTTCGTGCGATGATTTAACATCAGACGGAATATGAATGTAGCTTGCGGAGGGGGGGGGGGTGTAGGAAATAGGAATGATATTATTTTTAAAGCGCTTTGCTGTGCTCGCCGCTGATTTGCTGTGTGAGTGTTGGGGGGCGATGGTGCCGGCGCTCTGGCGTGCAGATGCCCTGCGCGGGGACCCTGGCGCAGCCGCCGCCGGAGGTGCCATCTCTCCGCCCCTCGGAATCAGTGCGGATCGCTCAGCCTGCGCCGCCTTTCCCTGCAGCCCCCGCACTCTGCGCCTCGTCCTGGGCTAAGCCTCGCCGCACGCCGTTCGACTGGTAAGTGGGAAAAGCGTCCAAAAGGGCGACATCGGCGTCCTTTTTGGGTGGAAAAAAATTAATCTGCGATTAGGAAGGAGGCAGGGAGGGGGGATCCGGCTGCGGACGGACGGGGACGCGGCTCCGCTGCTGGCTCAGAAACAGCCCCAAATCGGTACGTTTCCCCGCAAAAGCGACCGCAAAGGCGTTTTATCGGAAAGGTGCCGAAGCGGCGCAGCGTTTGCCGCAGAGGATGCGCGGCGCTCCGGGCTGCGGCGGGGCGGCTCGGTTCGGATCGGCGCTGCTTTGCATCGAGACGGCCGTGTGGGGGACGGGGAGGCTGAGTTTATAGCGGGTAGCTGGGGGACGGCAGCCCGGTGCGGGTCCCCGGGCTCGGAGGATGCGGGCAGGCGTGGCCGTGCGGGAGCGGCCGGGGACAGCCGCCGTCCCTCCGCCACCCCTCCGCCGCGGGTAACCGGGGCTTAATAAACAAATGCGGCGGCGTTCGGCGCGGCTCCGGACGGGGAGCCGCCGCTCGGGAAGCGCGACGTTTCGCTCCTCTGCCTTTCTGCGTCAGCGCCGCTCGGCATCTGCGACCTCGGGACCGGACCGGACCGAATCGGACCGGGACCGGGCGGGACGGGGTTCCTATTGCAGACTGCCGTGTGGAATGGGCCAGCTGACCGCCCCACCGTCAGATACCCGCCGGCCGGCCGCCGCCAAATGGGCCGCTTCAAAACGGAACATCGCGCTCATTAAGAAAGGCGTCCTTCGCGATTTTAATCGGGAAAAGTGATATAATGCCGGCAGAAGGCGGTGTTTCAGGGCTTGTACTTGTCATTGAGTTTGTCCCGATACGGCGGGTCCGCGTCCTGGACCACTGCGGTACTGCAGTCTCAATGCGGCTAATGTGAGACCGGGCACGCCGCACCGGAGGGGCATCGGAGCGGGGCGGCACGGACCCGCGGCCCAGGGGCCACCAAGCGCCGCCACGCTGTTCCTGCACTTTGCTGGGCCCCGGGTGCGGCCATCCCCTCCTCTCAGCTTGCGACACCCAGGGCGTGCATCTTTACCGATCGTTTGATCCTTTCACGGTTTTATGACGGAGCTCCTGCTGACCCGGTGCAGCTTAGAGGCTGATGCCACGCAAAAAGTTCTGGTAGGGATTGCGGCAGCCGAACATCACCCCCCTGTGCGACCCAGAATGCTCCTGCGACTGACGCCTGGGTGTCCAGCATGCTGCGTGTGGCTCGTGCAGGCCGACTAGTTTGCAGAGGCAGTGCCTGGCGTTGGCTGCCTGATATTGGTAGGAGAGGACACCCCCCCACTCCCCCACACACACTCTTTTTAATATCTTTGCTGTCTTTCGTGTTTAATGACATCCTCCTCATCCAGCTCTCTGTGCCCTTGGTGACGATGATGTCACTGCTGTGTTGAATAGGACCCGGCCGGAGAACGTCAAGGGCTGGGGGCTTTAGTTTTGAGGTCAGACTGAAATTTTAGGTCAGAGTGTCCGCTACCCTCTCTGTCGACTAACTGAATAACCTAATTGAGCTTATTTGCCATAAGGTGGCTGGATTTGTTGCGAAGTAGTAGCTGACTTTCTGTGTCGGTGTTGATGTGCTTTTGCAGGATAGAAGGTGTTTGCGGGATGTTACATTGAGTATGTTTGCTTTGAAATGGCCATTATGTGTGAAACAGGGAAGAGACACCAGGCTGCCAGGGTCAAAGTGTGTGTGTGTGTGTGTGGGCGTGGGCGTGTGGGTGGGGGAGTGTCGAGACCCACGCCAGTTGACCTCAGCTGTGTTCGATTTGCCGTTGAAAAGAAGTAAACTGTCACGTCGTCACCTGAAGGCCGTGAATAAGTTCTGCTGTGTGTTACCATATGGTCGTGTGTGTGGCCTGTGGTGAGACATTTGTCTCCTTGTAGTGGGGTGGGAGGGGGGCAGGGTAGTGCCCACCTGACTCAACACCTGATCACGAAGCACTGTCTGGAAGGGCTGCTGAGGGAAGACAGTGAATTACCTTCAGAGTGTTCGGAAGTTAAGTGTATGGTTATGAGGCACTTAATGGAGTATTTTGGACTTGCTCCCCAGTTTGGCTGTGCATTTTTCTCCCCCCAGCTTCTCGGTGTTACTGGTTGTGCTTAGTCCGTGGTGTGTTTTGAGTCGAGAAGCTGCAGCGCTTCACATCTCGCCAGAAGGTTCTGGGGAGTGGAGCTGAGTGAGCGAGAGGCACTCAGACTGTGCTCCTCAGACTCCCTGTGTCGGGGGGGGCGGGTATTTTGTGAAGGGTAAAGGCCGGGTCTTGTTTATGCTGCGGTTCCTGGCGCTTGTTGCGTTTATGATCACGGTCCGTTGTCTCACATGAAGTTCCGCAGTGCCTTGATTTACTGCAACGCCATTACTCTCCCCCATCTGGCCTCGTATAGGGGTTGGATGTGTTACGGTGTGGAGGCACAGCCAGATCCGGCTTCACAGTTAACTGAACGGTCCTTTTTCTGCTCGAAACCCTGGCAGGTGGCTCAGACCCTTCACCGTTCACCCTCTCTACTTATGCTTATCACCATGAGCCTACAGACTGAGAGCTGCCTCTTCTTTCTAGATGCCTATTTTTTCTTCTTAACTTTGTGCGTGTTGTCTTCTCTGTAAAATGTGGGTTTGCCGGGGCCCCCCCCCCCCCCCCCCCCCGTTACCCTTGTGAACTAGGGCAGTGGCAGCCTTGCATAGGCATCTGACAGGGGCGCCTGGCTTTGACAAGGATCGTCAGCCTAGCCAATCATCGTTAGCAGTAAAGCTAACAGGCAAGGTTTTGTACATCAGGCGGAAGGTAGCTGTGTTTGCGGACGGGGGCCGTCTGCGACATCAGCTGACATAACCTCTAGAGAAGCGTCGAGATGCGTTGAGTAGAGAGAGGGCAAGGGGGGGGTCTTAGCCTGGGTTCATAAACCAGAATGCCGTGAATATTTTATGTGCACTATGGGGATGAGCATTAACGTTAACAATTTAAAAGTGACGTTTTCTTGGCGCCTTGCCCTATGTTACTTCAGCACGTGATGCTTGAGTGTTTTTGTGCGAGGGAGGTCAGACCGTGGTCAAGGGCATAGATCCATTAACTGCGATCCTGTCAATGAGAGTCCCAGTAGTGACCCAGCTGTTACTAGGTTTGAATAGAAACAGTTGACTTGAATTTTGCACTTGGTCATTTAATTGACACGCTTTCCGAAGCAGTTCACTATTTTTGCTCATTTACACACCATGTGTTTTTACTAGAGTGAATCGCTAGGGTCCAACAGCAAAGCTCTTCGTGGCACTTGAACCTGCAACATTCTGGATATTGATTTTTTACCTGGTCCTTGTCCTGTGTGATGCTTCCTCGCCCTTAGAGAGGAGCTGGAGTTTCTCCATGTGCGGCCCGTGACTGAACAGAAACCTCCCGTACCCTAACATTGTCACCCCCCCGCCCGTTGCATTTTTGGTAAAGGAAGGTTTGAGGGAAGCAAGGCTGAGGGAAAGCGTGTCTTTTGTGGCTGGTGTTTGACTGGAGTCGTTCCTCTGATTTGTGAGGCTAATGTGCAGAGAGAATGCTTGATGGTTGAAAGGAAAGCAGGCAAACGGCTATTTCTGGAAGAGTGGGCCCCCACACAAAATGGACGTGCACTTGTTAATGCTTGAGCCTGCTGTTTTTTTGTTTTTTTTTTTTTTTTCTGAGCCAACAGGACACAAAAAGCCTTTTATTTTAGGAGTCGTGAAACGATCCGGGTGGAATGTATCTGCTGGGGCTTTCTGCGGCGATGCAGCAGTTAGCGTCCTGGCTAGCACCCGGGCCGTCAGTCAGCTGGACTGCGCAGAGTGTGGCGGGGGAGGAGTCGGCGGTAAATGGGTTCGCATCTCACGGGGGATGGGGGGAAGGGGGGACAGCAGGGATGGAAAATGGGACGCTGCGACAGGAACCAGTGTGGCCGCCCAGTGCTAGCTCATGGCTAAATATAGCCCTAGCTGTTCTGTTGTAGCAGTTGGCACTGCTTCACCTGCACCCCGCTGCACTCTCTTTAACCATCTTCCCCTTCTTTTTGGGGGTTTTTGGGGGTCCCTGCAATCACTGGGCCCTCACTGTCCAGAAAGGTCTGTCACTTCCCCAGGTCCTCCTTTCATCCCACTGGGGGGTGGGGCGTGTCCTTTTTCACTTTTTATTGAAATGGCTGTTTTTAGGTGGAGGCCGCGGTCGGCCCGGATGCTGCCCTTGCCCCCCCACACAGCCGGAAAGTGGGCGGCCTCTGTGTCTGGGCCGCTGTATCCATTTCGCTGTTTTACGCTAAGAGGGTGATCAGTGTTACAGGAATCATTCAGATTTGAGGCTTATTCGGACAACTAATACAAATCTGTTTAAAAAGCACCTTTTTAGTACGTGATCATCTTGTCTAACAGTTTTCCCCCTTCCACTCTATTAAAAGGCTCTCTGAGGTTATATACTGTTGCTAATGCAGTGTTTTCTTCTCCTCTCTCCAGCGTGCTGCTCCTGGCTATAGTGTTTTCTGTTTTTATATGTTTCCTGTGTCCTCTGTGTGTTTTTCTTGCTTCTGAGCAAAGATTCGGGCCTCAGTGAGCCTGTCAGAGTTGCCGAAGCTGCCGAACGCGCTCCATGCGGACTAGGTTATGCAGTTCTGTGGCTGTGTGGGTGTGGCAGGGCTGTGGCTTTGGTCTGGGGGCGTTCCCAGCAGCGTGGCTATGAATGACCACGTAATGGCGAAACAGCGCGGCGGCAGAGCGCCGGCCTGCGTCTTGTTTAGGGCTGCCTAATATCACATCGCGGTTATACGGCTCATGCGCAATAATCCCCGGGATTTTAGTTGACGGACGTAAACTTTTATCCAGACGCCAACTTTTCGGTATATACGAACGTGCTCCTTTAGCCAAATTTAATAAACATACAGTACCGTAAAACTGAAAAACCGAAAAAATGTTTATGCCCATCATGTAAAGCCTGGCTGATTATTGCGCTTACACCATATTATTGCGATAATATCGCAGTGTGATATCGTGCAGCCCTAGTCTTATGTTATGAATGCTTAACTCGGGAGGGGCAAATTAATAATTTCTCAGGCCAGACCGTACTACAGCAGGGTCGGGGGTGGGGATGGTTGTTTTTTTTATTCTCGAGGTCAGTGGGTGGTTGGGGGGGGGTTGTTAGGGGCACACTGGAAGCAGATGGAGCATGTGGACTTTGTGTCGGGTGTTGGCGTGGGGGTGGGTCAGTGCGAGGGCTTTTCTGAGTTAGTAGGGGATGGGGGTGTCAGCTGTTGTAGTGGTAGAACAGGTGAGGAGCACATGGCACACTCCGGGGGGGCTCAGTGCCACAAGAGACAAGGTGGGACCGAGGATGATGGTGTTCTGGTGTGGGGGAGTTGGGAGTGGGCCCAGCCCAGGCATTCCGGGCATTCCCATCATTTCTAGGATATTTTCATACCTTCTCTGATAAGCCAGGAGTCTATCTGTTTGCCAACCCCCCCCGCCCCCCACCCCCACACGCACATCTGAAACGTCCTTCAGGGGTGGCGTTAGCCTGCACCTCGATGCCTCTGCAGCAGAACGGTATTAAACCGCCGTCTAAGCGTAATGTCTGAAGCAGATGATGGCTGATACTGCGCCTCGTTACCAGACTAGCAGGTGGCTTGTGGAAGCAGGTCCTGCCCTTTGATCGACTCTGGCGTTCTCACCGCATCACAGATATTTCCGGAAAGAAAGTTGCCATTGTCTTACTCTTCCTTTTCTCCTCGACATGGGCCATGCCACAGTTTAGGTACCTCGTTGTAGTGAAGGCTCTGTGGGGGGAGCAGGGGGGGCACTGAGACCTCCCCTGTGCAGTCTGGATGGGGAAATGGACCAGTCAAAGCCCCCTTCTGCTGCAGTTCCTTGCTGAACACGGCTTGTCTAGCGTCAGGCTGTTTCAGCTTAAGATCTAGCATCAAAATAACCCTTGGACAGGCAGATGAAGGGGAGGCCAGCCTCTTCCTCACTGAGAAGGTTGTGAATCTGGGATGTGGAGATGTTTTCGTCTGGAAAGGAGTCTTCCTGTAAGTAGAGATTGTGCTGTGAAAGGGTTAAAGGTCATGGAGAGGCTCTCAGAAACGGTGCTTTAGCAGTAGGTCCTGCACTGTGTCCTCCAGTCCAAACCACTGGAGTGAGCAGAACCTTTGTCTTGGCTTCTAATGACATTTTATGATGTTTTTTTCCGTGGCAGAGAAGGGAGCATTGTTCACACGGCACGCCGTCGAGGTCCGTGGTGCCAGCCGGCTGGGGTGAGTCATGGGACAGGCCCCCCATCAAACCTCAGACCTAAGGGCTGATGGATCTGCCTGAGGTTCATCCTTTGTTTGGAGCCTGCTCTTGCATCCCTGCGGTCGCTGGGTGAGGATGAGGGCGGTGGTTCCATTGCCGGGGGACGCCGATGACCTCACTTGCCTGCTTCTCGGCACTGTGGAATCCAGGCATTGTGGAGACCCACTCAAAACGCAGCGTCCCACATTTCTTTGGATTGAATGTGGCAATCCTTGTGGGGAGGGGGCAAAGTGATGTTTCAGCAGGGTGCTCAGAATTTCTAGCTACGCCCCTGTGTAAAGGTTAATGTCACCCTCGCCTATGGCGTGATGAGATGGCTGTTTGGGGTGGCAGCCGCCGTCCGGCCGGACTGCAAAGCCATCAATACTGCTGATGTCCGCGTCTCTCCGGCTCTGCCGACGTCTTAATGAGCCAGCAGAGAGCTGGCAGCCAGGCGAGGGGGGGGATGATGAACCGATTAAAAGAAAATAACCGGTGCCCATGTCAGCTAGGCAGCTGACAGGTAAACTTTAATCTCGGCTAACTCTGGCAGGGGGGACGTAACTCGATCGGCCCCCGTCTGCTTAGCGAGGCTTAAATGGGGAGAAAAAAAGGCTCAAATAAAATTTTAAAGGGGTTTGTTTATGTGAGGATTAATTTTCCCTGAGCAGCTGTATGGTGGCTGCCTGCCATTTTTATTTTCCACCTCCACACCCTGTTGCCACAGGGGCCCCCTGCCGCCGCCTTGCACCCCTGTGCAGCAAATGCACCTCACCTCCTGTCGTGTCCTACCCCTTCCCATTAATCTATGGAATCCCTGACTCCCACGTTTCCCGACAACATTCCCAATAGAGCGCGCCCCCCCCCCGGCCCAGGGTCATGTCCCTGTTTGAGTCGCTTGGTCGTGACCCCACCTACAATGCAACAGACAAGACACTTTATTGACCCGTGAGACGTCTGCCCCCCCCCACCCCAGCTCTTGGTGGGAGCCAGTGTCCTGTTCCCTGCAGACCCTGGGATTTCCTCTTGCACTGAGGGGTGGGATTCATGCTTCGTGAAGTCCTGACAGTAGCTTGTGGCTTCTCACGTAAATCACAGCCCCATTGGCTTTGGTCCTGTATTGTCCCATCACAAGCCACCACAGGTCTTCAGAGCCCGTTGTGTTGAAGGACATGTAGAGGTGCTGAATCTGCCCTTATGACCTCACGTGAGCTGGTTTACCTGGAACATGGAACAGATGGATAAGTCCTCAGTGGGATTCCGACACCAAACTCTCCAGAATGTTCTTAGCTGTAAGTGGCCCTCTAAACGAAGTGGCTATATTGTAATGAAGGGCGTCATCTAGCTCATACGCCACGCCGCTGTTTGCTTTGGGCCTTTTATTACATTCTTCCTGTTGGTTAATACAGCCCTCCTCGCTGTTCATATGGTCTGGGGGTAAAGGGGAGCACTGTGTCGATCCTGCATTCCATGGCTGTGTTCTGGTTTTGGGCTTCTGTTTGGCAGCGTGTGTGGTTCTGAATGCCCCGAGTTCTCACAAATGATCATAAAATGCAGCTCTTAAGTTTCCACTATGTGGAAATCAATGTAGTTAAATGTTTGACCTGGTGTCCTAAATACTGCAGTGTCTTAAACCATGTCTTATATTTTTTTCTTTATGGTACTGAGGTCATTTGCTTAATTTTTCTGAAAATACAATATTTTATTGAGTCCTGTAAGCTGTAAGAAACATGTACAGTGTTGAGATAATGAGATATTGTGATTTCTGAGCGTTTCTGTTGATTTAACAATTTGTGCTTGCAACGTGTGAAACCTGGCAATACCGTGATGCATGCATCCTATAGGCTGGACTGAAGGATTGCCCTCCCCTCTCTAACATCTGATTGGCTTCCAGCTACGGTATTCTCCCTCCCACTCCCACGGACCATGTGACCAGGCAGCAGCTTACAGCTGGTCCACAGCTTCACTTCCAGAAAGATAAAAAACATCCTGTTGGCGATAGTCAGGTCACTTATTTGCGCAATTAACATGGTGTGGAAATTTGTCTGCCTGGGCCAGGATTATGGTCAGAAGGGGGAACATACCCTCAATAAAATAAGTTTGCAGTCAATATCATCCTAGTCAAACAAAACAAGAAAAGGAGCATTGTGAAGGCTATGCCGCGGTTAAACGTTTCACTTTCTAAAGCAGAGTTTCCGGAATAACTTGGTATCCCTAGTTATCGGAGACCTGACCAGGAGTCAAGTAGCTTTCAGAGGTCCACCCTGGCTGTGCACAAGGCCTCCAGCACTGTGAGCTGACACCTGCCAAATCGTCCAGAGGCCGTTCTCATGGGTCATCTACGTCTCCCCAGATATACGTCGCTGCAGGCGCCTGGGTGAAGCTCAGGATTTTCTGCCTGTCTTTGGTGGGGTGTAGCTGTCTGGTCTCGCTGGCCCCTTCCCAGTCTGCCTGCGTCATGAAAAACTCCCACATTTCAGTGGAGTTCCTCCATCATTTGTCTTTGGAACCAGGCAGTCGGTGACCGCTAAAATTCTGGTATTCTCTCGGAGCTCTGTGCTCTACTGATGCGTTCCATCGTGCTGGAGACCATCATCAAAGGTCTACTTGTAATCACCAAAGCAGTTTTCGCTTTTTTTTAAATCTGTGGGGACTCTTTCAAAATCTCCAGAGCTACTTTGAGCGTTGGGTGCTATAAATATCTGGTTGACGACTTCTGTTGACTCCTTACCATTTTCGAAATATAGTGGCATTTTGACTGCTCTGCAAATAGGTGCCTTTCCCCAGAATTCCCTCAGGGGAATTTGGTCATTCTGACAGCCGAGCGCAGGAAAGCATCTGGCCACAGCTCACTTTGATTTCTCTTCCACACACATCTAGTGCAGATGATCTCGCGGTCTGTTTTTGGTAAATGAAAATGAAAGGACTGATGAAGTCAAGCAGCAGCAGTATTAGATACCGCGTCAGTCTTGTTGCTCTGAGAATCTGCTTTGTTCCTGTGCAGCCACACCCGCTTGCTCTTGGACCTGTTGTTTTTCCTTGGTGGGGCGACGTCAGAACGAATTGTTTTATGGGGCTGGCTTGTGTTCCTCCGTCCCTCCTTCCCTCCCTCCGTCCCTGGGCCCTGAGCTGCCACAGCCCACGTTGGAGTCACGATGGAGCGGTTCGGAAATCTGGTGCCTGTTTTCACAGTTGGAGCGTCATCGTTGAAGAGGACGCCATCTGTCAGATGCATAACGATTAAAGAAAAAATTTAAATCTGATCATCAAAATTCAACAACTTCTTGAATCTATGTTACTAGTAAACAGTACAGAAAAGGCGCCGTGTCTCGTGTATTTTTCATTCGTTGTCTATTCTCACTTACTTATACTGAAGGGGTTCTTTGTATATACAATCCTTAAGAATGCTTAACTGCAAAAATGTGTATCACAGTAACGGTGAAATGTGAACGGTTGCCGTAGATACAGATATTTTGAGGAGTGTGGTGGTGATCACTGGATTGGCTCCAAGTGAGTTTTCCAAATCGAGGCTGAGGTGGGCTGTCAGTGTGAGGATCGCAGCTGGCTTTAGTGCAGCTGTCCGCACACCAAAAAGTGTGTGTGTGTGTTACCTGTTGTGGTCCACATGTCCGGGTAGGGAGGGAGCCAGCGGCCTGACGCCCAGGAGAGGCTGTGCTTATCCCCATGTTGTGCACTCAGGCGATCCAGCCACAAACTCTTACTCATCCAGCTGGCCCGTATAAATCGTCATGTATCTCGGTGTCGGTACGACAGGTCAGGGCCGTGCGGCTGTCACCTCGGCATGAGCCTTGCTGGCGACGGCAGGCCGACTGAGCGTTTCTGGACGTCGACGTCATACTGCCTGTTCCGATGAGTGTCGCGTCTCCCATGGCAGTGTTTCCCTGTATGACTCACGCCAGGAGCGTTTGGAAAAAGTGCAAACTTTTCGGGTGTGGAAATGTGAAAACGATCTGGTTTGATGTGTCCTTGTAAGTGGTTGGAGTTTGCAGCAGGGTCTACCCGAAAAGGTTGGTGCCCTGTCCTCTTCGCTCTGGATCAGCGCTCCTGTGTGGCTCCTGTAAGTGATGTCCTGTGCCCCTGCAGCTGCCCGACTGCATGAAGCAAGGGTTCCGGATCATCAGTGACTGTGCTCCTGAGGAGGGTGAGGCAGCAGGCCGTTAATCCGGACTCACGCCCCCCCGACTATGAAGGGGACTCGGAAGCTCCCTCTTTGGAGACGGAGGTCCAAAAATGGGTGTTGGGTTCGGCTAGCCGATAAGCAGCCATCCTGTGGATATGGGCCACGGCGCTGTAGTGGGCAGGCATGCTGCCCGCCTCAGCAACAGTGTGAATAAAAAGCGTTTGGGAGCTTGCTGTGGGGGGGGGGGGTTATGTAAGCCCGTGGGAGTGAGCGTTTTCGACGCGGGCCGAGGAGTGGAAGGATAATGGCAGCCGGGCAACAGCTCTGCTCTGTGTGTGAGTGTGAGTGTGAGCGAGTGTGAGTGTGTCTTTCTTTTCTCTCAGCTTGGGACTGAAAGCCAGGTCTTAATTCAGAGAGACTGGTTCTGTTCCAGCTCTGTTCAGAGCACCAGGGAACCGAACCGTAAACTGAAAACACGAAGTGTGCAAATGCCTTTCAGTAACGGCGGCCTGTTAAATAATCTAAATCTGTGTGTGTCTCTCACAAGCAAATCCCGAGACGGGCGCTATTTCCCTGTGTGTCTCGGTGTGCCGGTAAATGCTAAAGTGGAGAGACCTATGATGGTGGCATTGCTGGGACTCGTATTCAACGCTACTACAGTCTTCATGAATGTATACTTATGTTCAACAGCATATTCTCTCAAGTAGGGACTGGTAGCTTTACAGTGGAAGCCTCTTTCCTGGCCCCTTGGGGAGTCTCCCATAGCCTGCGCTGGCAGTTGAGAAATGCAGTTGGACTGATGGCTCTTGGCGTCGCTAAACATCGATGAAGCCGCAATATGGCGTTTGTGGCATCATTGCCGGTATTACAGTTCTGAGGCACATTCCTCGCTGATCTTCTGCTCAGTCTTACCCCGATGGGAAACATTAGCTAAAGCCTGAAAGCGTGGTCCATCTGCGGGGGGCACCCTCTCTGCTGCCTTGCGACTGGTGGGCAAATGCTCACTGTGTTGCATAGAGGTTAAGGGTCATGGACTTACAACCTTTTGCTTGCAAGTTAAGATCCAGTAGAGTTCTTGGATGCCTTGTTAGAATTGCGTCTGTGCGGAAAATGAAAATGTATAAAGTAGGAAAAAACATGGGCTGTCCAAGTAATCGGTGCTCGGACTAGTTGCTAAGCAACTCAACAGTACAATTTAGATAACGTAACAATGTGAAACACACAGACGCTGGATTTCCATTCAGTCCCTTATGCCCCCTTGGCGCGATTGGCTGATATGGCCCACAGCAGGCATAGCCCTTGTCCTGACAGGACAGTCGTGGGTTAGGGGGCGTGGCTTACCATTTCTCTCCCCACTAAGCACCAACATAATCTAGACTAATGAGGTGCTGACGTCCAGCCCTGTTCCGGTCCCCGCTTAGCTGTTCCGTTTCAGCACCTCCTTGCCACATTGGTCAAAGAGGGCGACCGCTTCTCTTTATAGATCTGGTGACTGGCTGTAATGCTGAGTCTTGTCCTTAGTGAAATGCAGAGCATGGACGGTTTAGTCAGGTCGCCGGAGTGTATGTCTTAATTAAGTGGCATTCAGGCAGCTGGGGAACATGAAGATTGCCTTGACGTGTGAATGTGCATCGGCGCTGAGCTTTTCTGTTCCATCAGGCTTATATAGCTGTGTGATGTATTCTGAGCCAAAATGAGGACAGTAAGGGCTTGGGTCTGGACTGCAAGTCAGCTTTCCATTAATGACTTTGTGAGTGTGTGGGGGTGTGTGTCTGTGGGTGGGTTATGTATATATTACACTGCAGGGTATGTTGTTTGGTTATTGATGGTTAAGGTAAGAGCTGGGTAGGGGTTAAGGTTGTCATAGTTGGGATTAAGGTTTTTCGCATAGAAAAGTCCCCACAATGATATGAATGCAAACGTGTGTGTGTCTGTGTGTGTATACACATACCTTCATTTTAATTCAATATGTGGATGGTGGTTACAGTTCCTCATGCATGAGTATAACTTGATGTTTGCTTGAATTTTAATGTACCCCCCCGACCCAGGTTTATGGCTCCTCTGAGGTACTATAACCAGCTAATCACCAGTAATTTGGTAACAAAGGAAGTTGGTTGCGTCAAGTGCACAACTAACACAAACACCACTTTCCGTTGGGGCCTGGGGTGGATGGAGATGCCTGACATTTTCCGAAAAGGACGGATCCAGGAAATGAAGTCATGCACAGATGTTGGGCGTGCGAGCTCAGCTTCTCTGGCCGCTCGTCTTTACCCCCAGTTTCCCCCACCCTCCCCAGGCGCTGGGAGGCGTTCCGCCTCTGTGACGCCAGGCCAGGAACCTTGAGTGAGACGGAGGCACACATCGTCATGAGGGCAGGCAGCCCTGGGGTTCGCCCTTATGCTGTCACAAGCGAACGCTCTCATTAGACCTCTTGACTCCAGTTAGACCTGACGAGACTAATGGAATGACTCAGGAGCATCTTTACACTGGAACCGTCCATCCCAGAATAAGCCAAGGCTCTGCAGTCTACAAATGGTGACTGTCAGCCGATGTATTCTGAACAGAACTCTGTTTGCTGCTGTCACCTCAGTGGCTAAACTGCTATTTTCATTCCTGCCATTGTGTTGAGAGGGGAGAAGGCCTCCACATCTGTAATTCATTATCATTGCCCTGAGTGTGTGGGCTGTAATCCTCACAGGTCTTGGGAACGGTACACTCTCCTGGAACGTGGCCACTGAAAACGATGCTGAGCGATGGCGTATTCCTGGGGGCTGCTGTCTGTGCTTGTGGCGCTGTGTCTGCTGACTCCAGGTTTGCTCAGACTGAAGTCGTTTCCTTCTCGATTTCTCAGAGTTCCTCCTTACCAGTTTTGCCGATTTCCATGACGCGCTCGTCCCAGCCCTGCACCAGGCTCCTTGGAGGTACTCGTTCGGAAAGTGACCTCTTCCCTAACCCTGAGCATTTTCTGGGCTTTCCGGTTTGTGTGTCCCTGTGGATTTTATGTGTTTTTATGTATATTTATTGAGCTCCCCCGATCCCTTCCCAGGCCCCCACTGCCTGTGAAAACTCAGTCTGGGGAATGTCCAGTCCAGCGGTAACGAGTTACCAACATGCCCCCCCCTTGGCCCATGATGCACGTTTAAGGTGACTGTACACTGCAAACGACATCTGGACAAAACAGAATTGAATGCCTTTGTCAGCGAGAACTATCTCCAAATGATGCCCCCCCGCCCGTGTTCGTTCTCCGTCCCGTAACCCTAGAGGGCGCAGGATGTTTCCGGTTTGGCAGATCCACAAGCAGAGCGCGAATAAACACACTGTAGCGAATGTGAATCATTTTACTGAAGGAGATGGCAGCTCTTATGAAATGGAAGTTACTCTTTATTAACAACCAC
>JAAGVU020000061.1:2924744-2941247 GCA_011763525.2 Mormyrus iriodes
ATGGTGGACAGTGGGTGGCGTCAGAGCGAAATGGTTCGCCTCGGGGAGCCTGCAGAGGCAGTGTGCCGAAATGATCACTACGTTGATTATGACTCATATGATGTCATATCGCCGAAAATGACCTCGATTGGTCTGAAGTATACGGCTACCTTTACTGTGTGAGAACGCACACAAGGCTCCGATTCAGTTTAACCTGGCACTTGAGATACAAGTTAACTTGATGTCCAGACCCTTTTCCTCCTGTGACTTCAGAGACCAGAAATTCCATAGAATGTGCAGGGGGAAGAGGTGGTGATATACTGGCTTGGGGGGGGGGTCCAGGTTTCAAGGCTAATGTGTTTCTCTCATCTCCAGTGATAACTGTAGAATGGCCTTGTCTTCTGCTCAGAATCCAGGCCTTAAATGTTCTTTAAGATGCAGTCTGCTTTCTCCCTAAGGAGAAAATCCGTTGTTAGGAAATGACAACTTTGTGATGCCAAACAGACTGAGTTGAGAGCAGAGATTTGGCTCTCAGCGTTTGGAAGCTCATGATGTTTCTTTGGCTTGTAAAAGCTATGGAGGATCGTCCGATGCCAGATGGTGCGAGTGTCCCATTTCTGCCTGCTTCTGCTCCTCTTTGGCCACCACGCCCACCTCTTAAAGGGAAGGCATTCAGTCCCAGGGCTCCATTGGGACAGGGGGAGAGACTGAGACCCTCCCTACCCGTCTAACACCTCGTCAGAGTGCCAGGAGAGTGACTGGGTCCTTCTTAGCTTCATGGGCGGTGGCCGATGGTCTCTCCTGTGTAGGGGTGTGAAATACTGCAGAAGAAATGTAAGATACTCCATGAACTGCTTCAGTAGCAGCTGCTTCCCCAGGACGACGTCCGTTTACCTGAGCCACTAGTCATCGGATCCAGCCTGTAGTCAAAAGAATTATCTGCTTGGCAATAAATGGCTCACCCGCATATAAGCGTATTGTTTCCGGCCTCTTCGAAAGTGAAACATTCTCCGGTCCTGTTTAAGGGAGCTTATCTGCACTGTGGCCCCTGGTGGTCGAGAGTGAACTTTATGCCCAATTCCCCAATAGGGCTCATAAAGATTATTCTAAGTGCCTATGGTTTCATTTGTGCTTTGATGTACCATTACAACACTCGGAGACCGACAGGCTTGACAGGGAAGCCGTCCAACCGTGATTGAGTCCAGTCCTGCTGCCCTGTAAACACAGGTCTGCAGGTTGGCTGCGCAGTCTATCCACATCACATTTCTCAGCACAGCGACTTTGACAGCTCTCTACTCATTAAGCGTGAAACAGCAGTGAGGGACGGCACTTTCCCTGATTAATCACCTCTCGCGCCCTAATTTGGATGTGGAATTCTGCTTTGTCCACTGATCTGTCAGGTGCCACTTCAAAGGTGGCCGATTAGATATAGCCAGGGTTTTCCTTTATCGGAGGTTATGCCACCCTGTTACTTATGCCTTATAAGGCAGGTAGGATACATGACTCATCTGTACTTCTAATTGGGCAGAAAATAGCGCAGGACTGCGTAATACAACAATAGCATGGCTTTGGATATTTTAACACTTAGGGCTGATGGCGTGGACTGCCTTTCACTTCTCCTGGCGTTGTGGGGTTGAGACAGCGGTGTCACGGTGGCGCTGTAAGCCGCGCTACGGATAATATTTTGGAGCTGCTCGGATTTCATAAATGGTGTAAAAGGGTTACTTCAGCGCGTTTCCTGTGTTCTTTGGCTGCTCTCTCTTCTTGTGAAACTTTTGAAGGGACCAGAAGCGTCTGTGTGTCGGACCTGCCAGAAAGCTCGGCCGCCATAAAAAAAATTAATAAAATCGTGTATAAGTTTCCTAATGGTTTGGAAGAAGGCGGGTCTGTTGGTTATAAGGTCTTTGAAACTTCTTAGAAAGGAAAGATTTTTGGTGGCTTTGACGTGTGCACAGTTGAACATTGTGATGGTGGTGGGTGGGTGGGTGTGTGCGCTTTGGTGACGAGCTACAGACCGCCCCGAGCTACAGACCGTCCCATTACTGGACAAAGAGTCTTGGAGATGAAGCACTGGAGATAGAAAAGCGAGGATTTATTTCAAAATGTGGTCTGCTGTCCATGTCTTGGCGGCCGTAACACATTTTATTTGGTTGTCAGGTATAAGGTTGGCTGCTGTAGACACTGCCTTAGGTGATTTTGAAGGTTAAGGCCCCTGGTTTTGTTCATAAAGGAATTATTGTCTGGCCCACGTATCTTGACTGACAGCATTTTGCTAAAGTGTACAGCAGGAGCCTCATAACACAGAAGCGGGAATCGTATGACGGAAGATGTTATTTTGCTTAAGACACTTGGAGGAAAAATATTTACCTGATGCTTTTAATTGAATTTGTTCAGGCCGTTAAACTTTCGAAGGGCACAGCTCGTCCCTGCGTGCGTCCCTGCGTGCGTCCCTGCGTGCGTCCCTTCGTGCGTCCCTTCGTGCGTCCCTTCGTGCGTGCATGCGTCCCTTCGTGCGTCCCTTCGTGCGTGCATGCGTCCCTTCGTGCGTCCCTTCGTGCGTGCGTGTGTGCGTGCGTGCGTCCCTTCGTGCGTGCGTGCGTGCGTCCCTTCGTGCGTGCGTGCGTGTGTGTGTGTGGGTTTGTATCTTCCATATCCCGGTGACCAAATGTCCCCACAATGTGTAAAAACCTGTTACTTTTTAGCCTGTGGGGACATTTTTCAGTTTGGCTGTGTTTGTTTCGAAGGTCATAGAGTCTTTATGTCCTCAAAAATAAACCCAGACATCTCACGGCAGACGTGACATTTTTGATTTTTATTTGTTACTTGTGGTTAAAGTTAGGGCTGCGTTAGGGGTTAAGGTTTCATAGTAAGTTTGGATTAGGGTTATGCCCATAGAAATGACTGGAGAGCCCCTAAACTGACAGGAATGCATGAACTGTGTGCATGTGTGTGTGTGCTGGCTGAGGGTGGATAACAACTGGAATGCAGTTTGTGGTTGCAGTGGAGCACTTTTTTTGGGGGGGGGGTGCGCATGGATGCAATGTGAAGAGAATGGGGGACAGATCCTGGGACGACCTCTTCTCCCTCTACACAGCACGTTCTTCACGTGTTTGGGAGTGAGGGGTGTTGTATTTCGGGGATCTGATCACAATTCCTGGTGTGAGAAAGGACCGTCTCAAAACACTTTGGCTAAAGCTGTATTCATTTAAAGTAATTATTTTTTGGCTCGTCTTCAAAGGCGCAGGTACCTCTCAGGCTGATTGGCTGTCCTGGGTCACACGGCCAGTTGACTCTGAATTGCTCTTTCGTTCACGCTTTCCAGTCTCGTGCAATAGCGCATCTGGAAAATGTTCCAGAACGTACCGCCTCTTTTCCCTACAGGCCCTCTTCCGTATCCATGGTGATTCTGTTCTTCTGGGTTGGCTAGTTCCATTCGCTCCAGTTTCTTGTGTCTTTGGTTGTGAGTGCTGCTCCGGTCAAACGGATGCGCTGACCAGGCCTGACGGGTTTTAGTCTCTGCTTTGAGAATCGGGAGGATGTGTGCGTCATGGCTACACACCTGTGTGGCTTTGGCCCTATAGGAAGGCAGCTGGCTGTGTCGTGACTTCCATACTCCAGTTTCTGTGTGCGTGCAGAGATCCTTGCCCCTTCTGTGTAAAATACACACTGTCTGCGGTTGGGGAGGGTTAATATCTCACAGCCATACATTGGTTTTTGTTTTCCTTTGTGATTTGGAAGGGATGTTCCTGCCAGAAATCTGGTGCATGGTTGTCAGGTGGGTGGGAGGAAGTAACAGATGACTGAGAACTTCGCTTTTGTTCCTGTGGGAAGGGGCCATGTGACTGATTTCATGGTTTTTGTATGTCGAGCGACATGGCTGATGTCTTCTCGCTGCTTGTTACATGTCACGCCTGGGACAGCTCTGCGATCGTCGCCTCAATTCATTCCTCTGAAACGCAGAAGCTCGTGCCGTGGTCTGCCGTGAGATGTCTGGGTTTATTTTTGAGGACATAGAGACTCTATGACCTTCGAAACAAACGCAGCCAAACTGACTGGCACAGTTCGCACCTGTGTGTGTGGAAACTGGAGCTCTTGGTGGCCTCGTCCTGCATTTTTGGGTCTTAATATCCAGACATCGGTCTGGCATGCTGCGCCGGATACTCGTTGGGGACGCGTTAAATAAGTGCAGCAGGTGGCGACGAGGTTAAGGAGCTGGGAGTGTGTCCAGAAGGCTGTTGGACGTCTCTGCAGGGATGTCTCTGCTCCACAGTGCAGTTTGAATTTCTGCAAAAAGTATTAGTTCGTATAAAGGGTGAAATGTGAGCCCTTGCTTAAGCCCCAGTAAAGTTACTGGTAACGGGACGAAAAGCCACAATGGATGTGCAGTACTCATGTCTTCGGGTTTTGGTAAGCAGGCCGGTAAAGATGCTTGAATTGCTTATCTCTGGCCTTCTTCCTCTGGGCTGTTAGTTTGCTGTCGTCGGGTCGACCTCGATGAGGCCTGGAGATCCCTTCAGACCGCAGGACAGTGGTGATGTCACGGGTTCAGCCCCCTGATGTGTCCCCTGACTCAATGGGACGTGGGATTTTTGGTGTCTGCCTCTCTTGGTCCCAGCTGAGGTGGTGCCGGCTCCCATTTTGGATAGATCCCACCTCTCGTGTTTCCAATCCATTGGGTCGGTATGGATCTTGGAGCTCAGTACATCCTTTTTTTAAAAAAAAAAAAATTAAATTCACTTCCAAGCCTTCCCCCCCTTCATGGGAGGTGACTCCTGTCCTCCTGGGCTTGGTGCAATGTCTGCTTCTTCCATAGAGGACAACTCATATTCTCGGCAGTGATTAGCCCTTGTGACTCGACTCCATGATCCCAGCTGATGAGTTTTGCTTCTGCTCACCGATCGCTTTGCAGAACCAGTGAACCAATCAGCTTTCGCCTGAAGTGGGAGACCTAAGCATGCAACACAGTAATTGGGTGCATTGGCTACCAGAAGCGTTTTCCGTTATGGCTTCAAAGAGCTAAATGGAAATGCGGTGAGCCAATAATTACAAGCAGACATGTGCTGAGCCCACAATCGTGGGGGCCTGAATTTTCACACGGGGCTGCAGGTGTGTGACAAAGACGAGCAGCCGGGTCGGGGCCCCGGATTCCTTCATGGGAGTTTGCAGTTTGCAGGGCCTGGGCTCTTCGGAGCCAAATGACAGGCCAGCTGACCGGCCAGCCCGGCACTGTCCTCTCCCTCCGGTATCGATGCTGCTTGGCCTACTTAGGCAGGCCCTCATGCTGGGAAAAGCGAAGAAAAACAAGTGCCCCCCCCGGGCTGGCGCGGTGCACGTCAGTGTGGGGAAGCATGGCCTAATGGGAACTGAATGGTATCGACTCGCCCCTGCTGTCAGCCTGGCGGGCTGGGGGTATTTGTCGTCTGACATTCAGTACCGGCCACCCTCCTGTTCTCAGTCTTTTTCCTGCTCTGTGGCGCCGCCTGCTGGCACCGACAGGAAACCTGTACCCTCTACCGCTGTGCATGTTTAAAGTAAGCCAGAAGATGCTGGGTGATGGATAATGGGGAGGTGGTGCCCAGTTTCAACCCCCCTACCCTCACCTAATGGTATGTGCTAAGGACGTCCCATGGGTACACCTTCCCTAACTGGTCCCTCATGGGAAAAGCCACTCCTTGCAAGACCTGGGGGGCAGGGTCACTCACAGCTTGTGGAAATTGATATCTCTAGTTGCTGGTCTCTAATGGTCTCTAAGAGGATCTATAATGCAGATTTATGATTTGATGTAGATTCGTTTGTAACTCCTCTGTTCCTTTGTTGTTTTAGAGCATCAGCTAAGTTAATAAAGTATGACCTTGGTTTACTTGTCACTCTCTAATCGGCCTTCTTAGGGTCCCCCCTCCCCAGAATCCTTCTGTATAGCTGTATTTGTACTTAAATCTCTTTCTGGGATTTTAATATGCAGTCTTTTTTACCCCAGGCCGCAGCGGGAGACGTGCAGGTGGATGTGTCAGCTGAGATGGGGGCGAAAGCCGAATGAACGTGCACTTCCATGTGGTGCCACACACACGGGCATGGGGAATGCTAGAGTGTATGTGTGTGCATGTGTGTTTTAGCGTGGGAGGTAAACAAGTGGCCTTTGCCTGTAGAGGGAGGGGGTTCCCACAGGAGTAAACCACAAGTTTATATTTTACAACTGAAATGTGGTACCGATTAGCAAAACCGCATCTGGGCGAGACAGACGCAGAAACAGCGCCATGTCTTCTGGACCCGGGTCACGACCAGCCGGCTGACTGCCAGCGGCCCTGCTGTCCCGTGCACGGCCCGGCCTTCGCTTCGGTCTGCTCCAGGGGTCCAGCTTTTTCCCTAATAAGGAGAAGTTCTCAAAAAAAAAAGGCATTAAGTCATTTTGAATTACGGAAGCCAGCCGTGGGAGGAAGGTCCCGTCTCCCAGAATTCCCTGGCACTTGTTCCTTTGCTTGGTACAGCCAGCTCCTTGGGAGGGTCTCCCTTCCCAGCGCCACGCCCGTCTACGCCAGCATTTCCGCGGAGCAGCCTGTGCTCTATTTACTCGGTGCGATGCCAGATCTGCCACCACGTTGCCGACTCTGTGCTGGAACCAGCTGAGATTATTCGGCCTGCACCAGCCGGCCGGCGTGTGCCAGGTGGCTCATTTCTTACTCTAAAAATATATTCATACATCAGCTGGGCTGTAATGTTTTTATTTAAAAATATGCTGGCATTTATTTTAAGCTTCCTCTTTTGACCTTGAGCAAACTAGACCAAGATTAATTTGTTGAAAATCAGCAGGACATGGTTTTCTGAAATAGATGATAATAACAAATTAATTGTTGGAGAAGTTAGGAGTATAGTACCCTGATGTTCTAATGCACCAAAGATGTATAACAGAATATAAACTTTTTTTTAAGTCAAAATAAATGTAAGTAGAATGGAAGAGAAGTGCTGTACTAGACATATACCTCTACACATAATCATTGGTTAAATGTGCATAGTTCTATAGTTCTAGAGGTTGTTCCCAGTTGTGTGGTCTGTAGATGGCACTAAACTTAGTCTTGCTTTGCAGTATGTGTCAGAGTAAAATTTCTCACTCCACCACAGGGTGGTGCTGTAAACAAACTAAAAAAAGTGCCATCTTCTATGTGAAAATATTTCCAGGCCTGATATTTTTAAATGTAGTTCAGGGTAATGCAACTACAAAACTTTAATACATTTATTGTGCATTATTGTATTTGTAAATTAATAGATTTCTCATTTTGGGAGCAGATGTCTGGTTCCTTTTTGTTTTGAAGTCGCTCTGGCCCCTTCTGTAGTACTCCCTTTCGTGCTATTATTAATTCCGAGTAGTAAACTTGTTGAAACTCCTTTACCTTAAAAGCAGACACATGTAGGGGAAGGAGTTATAAGTTGCTACAGCACGACTGGAATGTCCAAAGGCAACATACAGGGGAAATGGGTTTGGGATACATCTGGAGATGGGCCTGTGTCAGCCAAGCCCACTATGGCTCCACCCCTAAGTGTTTGCAGCAGTTGGCAAATGGTGCTCTGTGGATATATAAACTTTTTTTTTCTTTCTACCCCTTAAGGTTTCATGAGAAGAAGCCGATGACAAGCCGTGATCGTTGAAGGGTCATGACGACATCGGTAGCCGCGGAATACGACCACATGGAGATCCAGCAGCAATACAGTGACGTCAACAACCGCTGGGACGCCGACGAGTGGGACAATGAGAACAGCTCGGCCCGGCTGTTCGAGCGCTCCCGCATCAAGGCGCTTGCAGGTTAGAGAGTCGATGGCACCGAGAACTAGACCCTGATGCATCCCTATGGGCGGCTGGCAGCTGATGCCAGGCCTAATCATGGCCACAGACCCACTCTGGAATGAGAATACCTACTGCAGCTAAAAGTGAAGTCCTTAGTCTGTATGAGGCTGTTCTTGCAGACGTCAGATTCACTGGGTTACGTCCTTTTTTGTAAAGTTCACATTTGATCTTTGGCCTGGAACCATGCTAGATGGATGTGAAGAACCACATCTGGGGAAGGGCTTCATATTACCCTGAATGTTCTGATTTGTTTGCATTCACATGACCCTCCTTGTGCATATGCACTCTCTACCGTTACGATTTACCGTTAGGGGCAGCAGAATTAACCAGGAGAATTCTGTGAAATGGCTGCCAGATATTTCTGTTGCAATCAGGAATTGCACTAGGTTCTCCTGAGGTCCTGGTCTGAAGACGCTTCCCTCTGCTGCCTCCATCCATCATTATCTGCTCGTTCACTTAGCCTGGTGTCAGCTGAGCTGTAGGAATAGTGAGTCATCCCCCACGGTAACTATGGTGCTCAAGTCTTATGAGGTGTTCAAGTCATCAGTTCAGATGGATATGGATTTGATTTGCCCATTAGAATTGCTTCCACCCACCTGCTCTCCAGTGTCTCCGTGGCAACCCCTTTCAACCCACGGACTTACCGGCATTTTATACATGGAATTCCTGCCATATTTTCCTCAGCACATGTGTTGAACCCACTTCTTAGAGTGCCAGACTGCCTGCATTGCTGAATATTTGGCTTCACATTGGTTTGCCAGAGAAGACGCCGGCATGTCCCAGCGCCTGGCTTTCTGCCTCTCTACAGATGTTGCATATGAATCAGTGTACGCCCACGTGTGGCCTCCTGTAACTCCAGGACCGGGCATTTGGCAGGTCTCTGCCAATTCGGGTGGTTCCTCTCGTACACGGTGGCTGGTGTGACGGAGTGTGGGGGTGGAGGGACTAAGTAATTTACATAAGAGGCTGTAAAACGCAACAGGATCGTCATTCCTGATCGCTGGAGAGCTTCGTGGAGAAGCTTCGAGTTTTGTTTGGCAGAGCAGTAGACCAGTTCCGTCTTATTTGGATGACTGGGCTCTGAAGGAAGGACCTGGCTTGAGAATTAACATTTCTAAAATGGACCAAGTATGGTACTGGAATGCTGGCTTCTGGGTGGGTGGGTGGGTGGGTGGGTGGATGGATGGATGGATGGATGGATGGATGGATGGGTGCACGTTCCTGGTTGTAAGATTGAGGTGACTGTACATTACTTGATTTGCAAAAAATACTCACTAAGCCTAAAGCGTATTACTAGACCTATTACTCGCGATTCACAGAGCTCCGGTTCAGGAAAAACTAGTTCAGGGAGCTCTTATGTAACTCATTTGGTACTCAGGTAAGTTGACCTATTGACCATCAAGTCGAAGAACCCAGTGAGTGCTGCCCTGGCGTCTGCCGCTCTCTGCCCTGACCAGTTACCAGTTTTAGAAAAGCTGCCTGAGCTCCTTTACGCATGTCGTCGGCCAGCAGCGCGCACAGGATGCTGTCAGGAGAGGCGGTCTTTATTTAACAAGCACGCGGATCTGTTGCCCTCTCACCCCACCACCTCGGAAATCATTTCAAGGAAAGGGGGTGGGGGAATAGAACCCGGATCTCCTGGCATTCCTCTGAGCATCCTGTGTCTCATGTGACCATGTTTTCCTGCATTCCTGCCTGACCAGATGCTTCCTTAGAAGGATGTGCGGTTGAGTGGTCTAGGACCTTCTCTAAAAAATAAAGCGTGCTGATGATCAGTGAATCATTTTGGCTGTGTGGTGAGCTGATCCCTATGCTTGTGGGGGAAGAACCTTATACTGCTGGACTGAATAAATATTAGTGATTTTCAGATCCAATGCTCATCTGTCCACTTTCCATCAAATTGGTTAACTTGCAGGCCCCAGCCCCCTAGCGCCCAGCCCCCCACACCAGCTCTGACTGGTTCCATTATGACACAGGCAGGAAATGCGGTGTAATGCAAGTATCCAGGCAAGTCTCAAGGGCCCGGTCACACCTCAGCTACCCTACAAGCTGCTAGCATGCACTCTAACGCAAACCATGTGGCCTCGTATGAGGGGCCTACCCCTTCCTCAAATCCCTGGCTGTATCCAACTCACCCCCCCCCCCAGAGGAGCCACCACATGCAGTTAGTGGATTGGAGCCATGATCAGGGCCAAAGATATGAAAGACCAGTAGGGGTCAGCCACTCAGGTCACGGGTCCTCCTGGATTTGATGTCTGGGATTATATCTTCTGAGGTTGGTGCTTCTAAAGTTTAGAGAAGGAAAAGAACCACTGTTTCAATCACCCATGGTTGGTTACAGAAGAATGGTTTGCTGGAAGTTAAGGCACGTTCTCATTTCTGGTGGGCTTTGGTCAGCCGGGTCTTGAGACGACAGCCGCCACAGTTCTTACAATTCCAGTTCACCTTTTTCTTTTATCGATGCTCGTCTCTGAAGGTCCTAAACGACCCTGAAAAGCAAAGAAACAGCTTTTCCACGCCAAAAGGATAAAAGCAGACCAGCGTACTTCCCGCACAGCTCACTTATTGTATTGAAACATCCGTTCCTGTAGTGCTCCTGAAACCTGAGACGTTTCCCCAGATCCAGGTGAAGATTCAGCACTGAATAATAAATGGTCCTCCTCTGGTTACCGTGGTGGCAGCGTGGACTCTGTCAAAGCAGCGGACTGTGGGCCAGCGTGCTTAGGTTCCACTCAGGAAACTCAAGCACTTGAATTATTTACCCACCTGTAAAAAATGCAGAAGCAGGCAGGATAGCATGTTAATGCAGAACTTCATGGACCTTCTGTCCTATTGCATGAAAATTTGTTGGTCAATGTTGGACATGCAGCTGAATGTTGGTAACCTAAGAGATCCTATTAAACTGTCCCTCATATTTAAGACCTTGTATTTCGAAGACCCACCCTGTCTGTCTGTCTGTAGCTTTCCAAAGATACGCTGGGGAACGATCCACATTACGCTCTGATATGAGCGTAGATGTTTCTGAAAGCACTTCTTGTATGTCGTTGAATTATTGCCTTCAAGAATACAAATGGCAATTAGCATTGCAGATTTATGAAAGCTGAATACATATTTTATAGAACATCTGTCATTAATGAACGATAGTTTGATTTAAACGACAAAAGCAGACTGTGATAAAATGGTGCCGTGACTTTTCGACTCCCATATGGCCATCTTTGCGTGTACCGTGCAGCCGGTGGGTCAGCTGATCAGTGCGTATTCAGTGAGCTTGTTGTTGTTGCCTGACCCCTCCCTCCAGGGGTGGGGGGTGGGCTATAGCTTGCTGCACCCCGGGAGGCCCTGTGAAACTCTACAGTGTAGTTGGAGGCTAGGGCTGCCCTGGTACCCATAGTCAGAGCCTTTTAATCCAAATGTGGGGCCCTTTGCTTAAATTCTTTCTCGTAACTCTAGGGAAAAAAAGTAAAAAATGTATAAAATCAGGCGCTTTTAAAAATAAACGTCAACTCAGGTTTGTCCTAGCCAAGTGCGATGTTCTTGTTGAGTACATCGACTGGCCCTTTATGCAGAAACGCAGTCGGTTTTAATTTGTTCACTGATCCGCTGACGTCCGTCGGGGGACTGGGGATTGTGGAATTCCGCTGCCAAGCTGAGCTGCCCGAAGGAAGATCCTTCCATCCGCAGCACCTGCGAGACGGGGCCGTGCTGTTTATGGTGTGTGTGTAAACGCAGCGGGGAGGCCAAACGCGGACAGCACTCTGCGTTCAGAGTGTAACCTGTGCCCCAGGGCCCTGGTGTTAAGGACCTGGAGCGGGAAGGAGACTTCCACACCTGACTTGCAGATGTTAGTTTAGCATGTCTGCGGTAATGGGCAGCTCATCCCCCACAAATCACACACAGGCAGTAACTGGGGAGAAGCCTGATGGTCTTTCTGAATGGCACTCGTCGTCTCCTCGGTGCTGTGTGGGGCTCATTTTGACAGGGATTAGTTATCTTCTGCGGTGAGCCTTTGTCGTGAACCTGCTACTTCAAACCATTTTTGTCTTGTGAAGTCCTTCCCTTCATAATTCCTAGCAGTCATTACTTTACAGAAGACAAGCCTAGAATCATGTAGGATTTGGATTTAGTTAATGCACATTTGCGTAAATAGTCAGTGGAATGTTGTGTAATTTGTTTACAGTAGGAACTTTTAAAATTCCTAGTTCGTATCAGGTAGGAAATGGGACATGGGTATAGAGGAAATGGTTATTTCTTGTGGTGCCAGGCGGCTAGCCACGGAACTTTTATAGCGAGTGACGTTCATCTTCTGGGTTTCCTTCCTGGTCTGCGTCTGGTGTGACAATCTGTGTGGACTTGTGTGGGGTGGGGTGCTGCTTACCACTGATGTCACACTTCAGGCTTGGGCTTGTCACTTAGAAGCCAAGCGGACTGAATAATATATGCAGGGCGGAGCCTGTGCTGTCGGAGAAGCTGGGCATGCCACATCTGATAGGCCAGGGAAAGGCAAAACCGAAATGGCGCGTTTAGGGCAAATAGTTTGACCTGCACGTTTCATCCCCTCCGAAATGGAGCTGTATTCAGTTTCTGCCTGCTTCAGTGGCCCCTTCCATGACCCCTGATGTTTCAGTACGTGAAACAATCCAGGGGAAGCGTTGCCAAGGATACAAGCCCGGGTGAATTCCCTGCGTGTCATCCCTTTCTGTTTTGGTCTCGTCAGCATAAACCGGGGCCTGCACTGCACGTTTTCTGTCTTTGCGGGGAGGAATGGGAGCGGATTCCTGTGTGTGCCTCCAAGAACGTTCTCCCAGGCCTGTCGCCAGAATTACATTTTTTGGGGGGGGTTCAGCAACCCTACTAATAGGACCCGCTTAGTAGTTTTTGCTGATCGAGGGGGCCCTCGTTAGATTTTGCCAACCAGGGATCCCCCTGGTTAGGATTCACAAATTCGGCGGCAAGCAAATTCCAAGCGGGTCTCAAACTCGTAGTTTTTTAGAACCTGGCTACATGCTTGGTTGATGACAAAAAATTAAACATCACTTTACTACGTGGCTACGTGCCTGCTTTCTCCTTTCAGGTCTCAGTAGTATGGGATTTCGGAAGGCTGGTTAACGTCTTGGAGGTAGTCGAAGTCCACCTGTACGTCCGCCGTCTCTCACCACAAATGGGGCACAAGGGCGAACCAGCTGGTGAACCGACACTCACATGATTGGTCTCAGTCACAGTTACAATGAACAAGGATCAGCTGCCTCGTTTGTGTTGCCATGGTGCGGGGAGAAGCTTATGACTGAATGACTGCATCATGGGACACCCCTCCACACATGTTTGCGTCTCACTGTCTGTAGGTACTTTCCATTGACTTTCACTCTGACTTGAAGACTGAAACATTTAAGGCACATCATTCAATTATCGTCATTCATTTTTTTCTTTGGCGGATACGTTTTATGATGGGAAAGCGTACTCATGCTCCCCCCGCGCCCCCCGCCTGGGCTGATCCCAGGGCGCGTTAAGTCTCACCCATCTGCGAAGTCCTATATCTGGCCTTCTTCAGTAGGTGTTCAAAAATAACACTGGGTGAGGTAAGTGGCATTGGGCTGTGGGTCCAGAAACCTATCGACACATTCTGCAAGGCTGCTTGAGCCTCCTAAATAATTAAAACCAGCCCGGGTGCTAAAAGCAGCTCTCACTAGGTTTCTCCATTCCTTTTACGAGCTCTGGAACATTCCCAGAATATTCTGCCATTGATGAAATAAGCCTGATGGACCAGCTTATGTCTTTATTTTTTTCTCTCTTGCTTAGTCTTGGATCGATCTTTTCGGTCATAATTTATTCTGTTTTGTTTTGTTTTGGAAGCGTCTTCGTGTTCCATAAGAATTATGAATTAGAGCTATAAGTATTTATGATATCCCCTGATAGTGGTCAGAGGGACTAGCGAAGCTGACACTGGTGCTATAGTGAACGCTGATGCTCCCTGCTTGATTTCGTTAGCAGGTCTGTGTACGCTGGATGCTCTGAGCACCAGCGCTCCATATTTCTGTCCATCCATCTTGGACCCCTGAGTCAGTGCTTTGGAGTCCATTGGGTCGTGACTCCTGGGGGGAGGTGTTACCGATTTTACTAGGCCCAGTACTGGCAGTAAGCTTACTGTAAGGTTAGATCTTTAATCAGCAGTTTTATTTGGGGAGGGGAATCAATTAGAATTTTGTGCTCAGCTTTTTTGGTAGCTGGTATTTGTTTCGGGGTTTTAGTCTTGGGCCTGGAGAAGACAGACCCTAACAAAATGTGCTGTTTTGCAGAGGCTGGACTCGCCTCGGGATTCTTAGGGAGCCATGAGCAGTTCCACGCCCAAGATGGACACGCTTATCAATCCCAGTCTCCTCTATAGAGTGCAAGAGATCCCTTTCCGAGAGTTTAAATGGCAGCCTTCCCCTCAGTCATGACCCTAACTGCCGTGCTACCTGCCACTCATGTCAACTTTTATCAGCTCTCTGAACCAAGAACGCGACATTACCTGAGATGCTTAAGGCACTCGAGCAAAGGAACAGTCACATGACCGAGTAAAGAGATCATTATTGTCCTGCACAATGCCACCCGTCAAGTGATTGGAGAGAGTTTGGTTCCAGAACAGTTTCA
This sequence comes from Mormyrus iriodes, assembly GCA_011763525.2. Taxonomy (NCBI): domain Eukaryota; kingdom Metazoa; phylum Chordata; class Actinopteri; order Osteoglossiformes; family Mormyridae; genus Mormyrus; species Mormyrus iriodes. Next base: position 2,939,188 of record JAAGVU020000061.1, read on the forward strand.
TCCTTCAAGCCTTTTACTCAAGTCAGAGCTACTCCAAGACTGATACATCAACACAAAGCTTTATATTGTTAATGTCAGATCATTCAGCCAATTGCTTAAATCCAGTCAACCAGAGAGAGAGAGAGAGAGAGATGTTTTGTAGCAAAAATGTAAAAAAAAAAAAAAAAAAGCTTCATTCCAACCTCTCTCAAGCAATGTCTTGGCCCGTGTCAGTGTTTTGACACAGTAAATGCTCTACTGAGGTTGTACAACAGCCACACAGAATAAAACTGCTGTGGTTTTTGGTGTGGAATAAATCGCTTTGTTTTTGTAACTTGGTTTGAGCACAGAAAATGAAATGTTTGGTGGGATATTTTAGTCCCCTGAATAACAGGAATTGTGATGGTCAGTCCTGGAAGGCGCGTCGGTTACATGAAGACAGCAAGATGATTCAGCTGCTCTGTCCGATAAGCTCTGCGGGGTGGGGGGGGGGTATTGAGAGAGAGAGATGCCCTCCGGTGCGTGAGCCTTGTGATCGGTGGTATGACCAGAGAGGGGTGGGGAATAGTCTCACTGCTGATCTTCAAAATATGAGTGAAAATGTCTGCAGTCATTTGCTGCCTTCCAGTTGGTGATGTAGTTTTTCTTTGGTCAGACTGGGAGTTTGCGATGACTGCAGTTGAGGGGAAAGGAGTGATTTATACAAGCTGTAGACTGGCTGCCAAGTATTTGAACTGGGATGGCATGTCATTCTAGACGGTGATGTTCGATAGTCTGACTAAATAGAAATTCTCACTTTGGCGAGCTGAAGAGGTGTTAGCCATCGCCTGAACAACAAGGAACACAAAGGCTTTCAGACCCTTGTCGCTCATGCGTTCTTTCTGCAGGTCTTGTGAGATTTAGAGCTGTTACCTCAAAGTTGCAGCAGCTGCCTCGTCAGCGTGACACTCGACTTATCGGGCAGCGTTTTCTCGTTTGCACGGGCATGCGATTTGAGGTGCACTTTTTTCCGCTGAAGTGCTGTGAATGCTTTTAGACTCCGTCTGTAGCGCAGTGGATCTCCGGGCTGGTGGAAGTGTGTCTATCATCAAATGGCCGATGAAGGCATGAATGATAGGTTGAGGTCTTCGGTTTGGTGGTTACTTTTCCAACTCCTCTGAGGCAGTCTTTGCCATGGCCCAAAACCTCTTCTCCCCCCCCCCCCCCCCCCACACATAAGCATTGCCCATAAGTCCTTCCAAAACATTGATGGGGTGACTACTCCCTTCAGACCTGGAACCACTTTTTCTGGGCCATGTAATTATGTTGCAAAGCTGGGAGGTCATCACGTGTGTTCTGCTACAGAGAGAGCCGTGGTAGGGGAGAGTGGCTAGCCATCTTAAATGTGTCTTTTTAACCCAAAGCACAGGATGTCTGTTGCTCTTGTCCAGGTGTCGTCGTCCCGCGGTCTTCGCTCCCTTACGTGGGACGTGATCCTTGGATCTAAGTGAGCTGACCTTCATGGTCGGAGTCTTGCAGTGGGGCTTGTGGGCCCTGTTGCCAGGGCAACCGGCGCTATGCTAATGGAGCGTCTTCTGGGGTTGAGTGCTCTGTGGGAATACTGATGGCGGTCCTGCGGTGCCCTTCGAGAGAGAGTGGCGGTTGGGTCGTCCGTTTGTTTTGTCTGGTGTGTTTTTTTTCTTTTAGACTGAAGATGTTGCTTATAAATATTTGAAGAGTTCCTTCTGATAGCTCTGCTCTGGATAAAAAAAAATGAATGAATTTTTATTTATTTTTTTTTTTTGCAAGCCGTGCCACAGTCCTGAGCGCTGGATGAAGCCTCAGCTCTGCAGGATCGGCTAAACGATTTTTACCTTTTAAAAAGGAAGAAAAGGGGCACTGTCGCTTTAAGAGTCGCCGCTCCATTTAGAGGAGAGCTGTAGGCGGGGGTTGGAAGGTGTGTGTGTGTGTGTGTGTGTGTGTGTGTGTGTGAGACAGAGAGAGAGAGAGAGAGAGAGAGAGAGAGAGAGAGAGAGAGAGAGAGAGAGAGAGAGAGCCAAAAACAACGCGGCTCCGCGCTGTCTGCGGCGTGTGAGTGTGAG
>JAAGVU020000061.1:2941475-2952732 GCA_011763525.2 Mormyrus iriodes
TGCCCCTCCCCTGTCTCTTTATGGCAATGGGGCGGTGACATCACCTCTGAAAGCATGGCCGCTGACTGGCCCCTCATTGAATTAGCGCCCACGGGCCCCGCCCCCCCCTCCCCACAGAGTGTGAAAGGTGTGTAGAATGCGAGGAGCCTTTCACTGAATGCTGGATTACAGACCTGCCGCTTCCCCCCCCTTAGGCTAAGCCCTTGCAGAGTTCGCTGGCGCTGGGTTTTTGCGCAGCCCGGCGGACGTCTCCCTGACCGTGTGCCTGCTGTGCTCCCTCTGGGGTCTGGAGGAGGAGGAAAGTAGGAGGGGTGGAAGGAGGTGTGGAGGGGGGGCGGCTGTTTTGAATGGGGTGCGAGGAAGGCAGTGGAATCGGGACAGAAGCCATGCTGGTGTGCTGGGGCTGAGGTTAGCGGGGCTGCTGGAGACCCCAAGGTGGACCGGAGCCTCCCCCAGAATCGGATCTCTCTCCAGGGGACTCTCGCTCCGGACTCCCTGCTCCTCTTCCTCCAGCCCACTCTGCATTTTTATTTCCGTATCTCCCACCTCACCGCTGTTTGGGGTAGGGGGGGGGGCGTGTGTGCTCTCTCCGTGTGAGCCACTCGGCACTGAACCATGGAGCTGCAGCGGGCGGCCAGCGTGTCGGGGCCCCTGTCTCCTGGGCCAGGACCCAGCCCCGTACTGGGCTACTCCGCCCAGGCGGCGTTCAACTACAACCAGCTGGAGGGCCGTTTCAAGCAGCTGCAAGGTGAGAGCAGCCAGGCTTTGTTTATACGCCAGGGCAGTGAGGCGCGAGCCGGCCGGCGCCCGAGGGGGCTCACGCTCTCTCCGGGCTTTTCACGTAAATTGCATTTTAAATATTTCCTAAAAATTGACACTGTCCCTAGATCTTTAAGAGACGCTTTGTGTGAGGGTGCAGGGGGGGGCATTACAATTATACGCCAGTCCTGCCTTAGGAACTTAGTGCTGCTTTGTGCTTCCAGCAATCCCACTTTATCTTTTTGTCTCCATTCTGTCGCTGTTATAGATTTTCTGCCTTATGCGTCAATATATTGGTGATATTCGAAAGTCACCTACCCAGTTAAAAAATGCAGGGGGGGGCGGGGTAGGTTAGAGTTTCTACCTGGCAGGGGTGATTTAAGTGGAAGTGGTCTCTGTGTAAAATTGAGACGGGTTGGGTATCCTTGGCGGTGGGGGGGGGGGTACATGTGTTTTGAAAAGCGATGCATTTTTCCGTGCATCCTCCCTGCCGTTGGTAGTCAACAGCCCCCCCAGGACACCTCTCCCCTCTTCTGACCAAGCGATGTATATGAGCCTCTGTAGGATGTCTGTCTGCAACAATAGTGGGAAAGGAGGTAGCAGGGAGGGGGGGCTGTTTGGTTCCTGGTGGGGAGGAGGGCCGTTGCGTTTGCTTTGGGGGGTTCCCCTTGCACCCGTGTGGCCCTGAAGACCTCCCTGCCCCACAGGCCTGCGTGCTGAAGTTTGGCACGTGAACCACAGACAGAAGGGTCAGCATCTGACTGGGCGAGGTCCCTTCTGCCCAGCCCAGGCTTTTCTGGGGCCCCGCTGCGGGGGACGGGCTTTCTCATTCTCTCGAGAGCCCCCCCTCCGCCATGCCACAATCCCTGCTCCCTCCTTTGCTGTAACTGTTTATTTTTTCATCCTCTGTCAAACAGACTGTCTGTCGCTCTGTTGCAAACTGGATTGTCTGTGAGCTCAAAGCAGCAACCCCGTCAAGGAAGCGGGGCGTGGGGGGGCCAACGTGGAATCAGCGCAGCTCCACTAATGAATGCCAGTCTGGGGATCCCCATGGACGGCATGACAGATGGACTTCGGGGAATTACAGGAAATGGTGCGGGGCGCGGCCGTCCACGCCCATTAATCATGGTGTACTTCGGTGTGGCGTACAGCCTCTGGCCAGACGGTACCTCCTGAAGTGAGCGATTGTATCCCAGGAAAGTCTCCATTTTATACTCATCTTTAAACCAGACATCGATTGATAATGCGCTCTGTGTTCCAGTGTCACGACCTTAGGGTTGGGGGGCGGTCCATTTACCCATTTTATTTCCCAGATGGCTGCTACTTCGTTAGCACCGGACTGACTGGCGGGGGTCCCGTTCTCCAATGGCCATTAAAGGGCTGGCCACCCCCCCCCCAGCCAACCTCGCGGGGGTATGGCAGTTTTACACTGCCTGTGCTGGTACAAGTGGCCGTCCCTGAGCCCCGCCCACTCTCGCGTGAAGCTCTCTGCAGGCCTTTCGGTGTCAGAGGTAGGGGGGCTTGGCCATGGAGGAAGAGAGCAAAGAGCCTGTCTGTGAAGGGGGTGAGCGGATAGCCACGCCCCCTGCACTACCTGCACTGTCTGTCCCCGAGTTCATACCGGCCCAGAATCCGGAGCAGCTTTTTATTTGAAGCTGGTGGGTTTTGGGGGGATGACCGCTCGCTTCGAAATTGTTCTGAGCGGGAGCTCGATGAGGGGGCAGTGTCTCAAACTGCACCAAAGTGGTGTCCCAGTGAAGGGCGAGCCCGCCAGGGGGTAAGGAGTGACCCCGGGTGGACGGGACGGCCCCGAGCGTGTGCGGTCCTCGGCCCGCCCTCGGCCAGCCCGTAAATGATTAATGCCACCGGCTGGTAATGAATAATCAAAGGCTTTGTTTCCTGAAGCGAGAAGCGTGTGGCCATGTCCTCCTGCGGGCTCCCTGGTGGGGAGGGGGGGGCCCAGCCGCCCTGTCTGCTGTGCTGACGCACGGGCGCTCATCGGACGGGAAGCACTTGGGGAAAAGTTGTTTCATGATTCCGCACCACATCTCTGCTCATAAACTTCATTCCGGCCTGTTATTTCTCATTTAACTTTAAGTGCTATTTTTACTCTAAGCAAATAGCAGCTTTTTTTATGAACCCATTTCCGCAGCTGGCGCTGTGCTTTTCTGAGCAGTTCAGTACCTGCTTAAGATCAGACCCGGTCCACATGGTCCTTTAGGCAAGCTTCACTGCCAGCGCACCCACCACCCCCCCTCAACAAAGTGAAATCTGCTTACTAAGTCGGTGCCCCTTTAGAGGACGGTGCCCTAGGCGGCCGCCTGTGTCACTTAATGGGTTGGCCGGCAGTGCTTTAGCTTCGAAATAGCGAGATGTTTCCCGGGACTGGAGCCAACACCCTATTGGTCACCTGCTCCCATGCTTTGCGTACAGCAGATGCATGGCCCCTGGGTACATTTTCAGACAGCAAGGTGACTGGGGGGCTAAGCTCGCAGGAGCTCCCCTCAGCCGACCCCGGTGGCCTCTCCGGAACGCTCCCCTTCACGCCAAAGCTGGCTGCCTTTGCCGTGCTGCGGAAGGGTGGCGCAGCCGTTTTCTGAGCCCTTGAGGAAAATGTCGAATCCCTGTGTGAGCGGCCTTCATCTGGCCAGCGCTCCCAGCGTGTGCACCTAAAGTGCCCCCCCACCCCCAGCGCCTTAAACTCCTCCGTCTCCTGGGAAACGGCCAAGGAGCATTAGTCACCGTGGGGAAATTGGATGTATTTTCACATTCCTGAGTTCTGTTACATCAGCACCGTGTCCTGTTATCACTGTATCTGTGGTGTGTGTGTGTGTGTGTGTGTGTGTGTGTGTGTGTGTGTGTGTGTGTGTGAGAGACAGAGAGTCCTGTCCGTTGGTGCCCCTTCCTCTCTGCTCTTGGTGCCGCGATGTAGATATTTTGTAAGTTATGGTCATTGTGAAATGTATTGTGTCAATGGCCGCAGCATCCCATACAATGCCGGGGGGGGGTGGTGTAACGGTAAAACGACTCCCTCGTGTCGTTGGCAGACAAACACTGTTTGACGAAGGTGTTCTTTCATTTTGGCTGCTTCTGTCAGGCCTCCGGGGCCCCTCGCTGCTCCTGTCAGGCCTCCGGGGCCCCTCGCTGCTCCTGTCAGGCCTCCGGGGCCCCTCGCTGCTCTGTTGGGGGTGGGGGTGGGGGCTCTATCACTGTTCAGGAGACGAGCGGAGATTGGGCCAGGCCACTACCGTGCCGTCTCAATGACCCTCTGTCCCCCTCCAGCTGGAATTGACGCCCGTTGGGGTGGGTGGGGGTGACCGGACAGTGGAGCAGCTTTTCAGCTGACAACGAGGAGCCGGGAGGGGGTGATGGGCCTTTAAATTTTTTTTCTAAAGCTGGGATTAGTGTTTGTTGAAGCCCAGCATGCTTTCCTCGGCCGCCGGACAGACTGGGTCCCCCTAGCCAGTTCACATGGGCTGTTCTGCCTCGTTATGTAACGTGGGGGGGGGGGCTGCAGTGAATGGGCCTTCACAATTGGCATGGAGGGGGGATAGTGATTGATCACTTGGGATGAACGGGCTCTTGTGTGGGAGCGTGAGAGAGCATCAGCATGGCAGGGGGACGGGACGGGCACCGCACACATCACCCCTTCCTCACTTATTTGATGTGGGGGTGTGGGGTGACTTCCAGCGCTTTCTCTGAGCGGATGCACCCAGCGGCGGGCTTCCCGGGCCTGGGGGATTCGGGGTCGATCTGGAAGTGGGTAGGAATTTGGCCCCGAGTCTCTGTAATCCATGCCTGGACTAAAAATGTGGGGGTTTGCCATTAACAGCATGTTGGGGTGGGGGGGTAGGGGTTCAAGCAGAGTGGAAAGCTGACCTGGCCGTGAAGGATCTGGTGACTTTTGGGACTTTTTCAGGATGGTTCACAAATAAGTAGTGAGTGAAGCTGGGTAGCCGGGGGGGGGGCAGCAAGGTGCCCGTAACAAATATTCCTGAAGCGGATGTCATGCGCACGATGAAGTGCTTGCAGGTCGATGTGTGTCGGGACGCCCTGAATTGCCCCTCCGGGCCCTGCGGATTTACGGGCCCCTGCCGCAGCTTTTTCTGCTGGGAAAGCCACATGTTTGTTTCGGCGCAAAAACACGCCGACCTGAGCAGGTGGGGGTGGCAGATGGTGTCTTTATGAAATCTGAAGCCCCTCCCACCCCTGGAAAACCCCCTCTTTGGGCCGTGAGCGCCAGGTTTACCGCGAGGCCTATTAAACAAACATGTTTTAAGGTGTTTAGACTGCGGTCGCTACCAGAGCATGCTGCCGGCTTGGGGATGTGGATCGTGACTGGTGGGGGGGAGCGAGGGCAGCTCTGAGGTGCGGGCTGGGCGTGGCTGCGAGGATAACATCTGTGTGTGGGCCGCCCCCCTGCTGGGGTCAGTATCGAGGAAACAGCAGGCAGTTTCAGAAACCCCCCCCCCCCCCACAGCCCCCCCCCCCCGCAAACCCCCCTGCTTTTTATTAGATACAGATGTGTGATGTGACAAGCCTCCGTGACTCTCTACCGCTAGGGCGGGGCTCAGAACCTGTGCCTTCGCCTCAGAAAAGCACTTTCTGGGAGATTCCGCTGCCTGGCTCGGTGCATTTTTATGCACCCCTGCCTTTCTGATACCTGGGGATGTCACCAGATTCCTCGGTCGATGTTGAGTTCGTTTCGTTTGAGGCGCAACCGTGTCTGTTTAGTCTGGTGTCTGAAGCTTCAAGCGGGTGGGGGGCTTTCAAATCTTAAAAGGCTGTTTTGTTTCCAGACCTCTGTGCTCTTGGGATGCAGGATGTTTGTGGGGGTGGGTTCTTCTAAAGATTTTGTATCCGCCTCAGGAGCGACATGCGTCGTTCCAGCATCCTCTGGAGGACCTCGGGCGTCGGCTCCAGGCCCTGGGAACGGCGGCTCTGCCGCGGGCATCTTTGGGCTGGCCGGCGCTGTGTTTATGGAGCCCGTTGTGGGCAAGCTTTCCCGGTTGGCCGTGAGGAATGCCATAAACCGCCGCCTTCCATCGGGCTGCTCGAGTCCTCGCTCGTACTCAGCCTCTAGAACAAGTTTGTGATAGTAAATGTAATACCAGCTGAAATTTGGTCTGTGACGGGCCTCTGTACCGGACACCTGAAGAATTTCCTGGCGTCCTAAGAAGGCTTGTTCTCACCTACTGATTTAGCTTTCTGTAGTGGCACCGTGCACTAGGAACACTGCACCAGCGTAACTCAAAGGTGAATTCTGAAGTCTGTTTTTCCTTATCCCCGATCTGGGAACGTCTTCTCGGCCTGTCCCGTACCATCGACATCGCTTCCTGTGCTTGCGAGGCATCCTGACTGGCAGTGGGGCAGAACGTCTTGGCCGTAGTAGCGATTGGATCTCCTCCTCCTCCGGCGTTTCTGTAGAGCGGCTCGGCGCGGCTCTCTCCTGGCTCCGGCTGCCCTGCTGCTGTTGCTGTCTGTTTAGGCTCGGTCGGCGTATCACGTTTCCCGCACGCAGGTCATGCAGCTTGGCTGCGTTCAGGACCGGAGAGTACTGCGGGTTCTTTGTGCCTTGATGGAGAATAATTTGGGCCCTTGTTGAAAGGCAAAAAGGCCTGATATTTCCAGGTATTCTCCAGTTGCATTGCTTGTTTTTTTTTTGCTTCCTCCCATCCCCATAGGGTAAGTTAAAACCCTCGTAGCTTCATCTGAGAGGAGGCTGAATAGGGGCCATTCAGATCAACCTCAACATGCTGTTTTCTCCAATCTTCTCTCTTCCCTGGATAGATAGGTGGACATAAACCGACGTGGGAACTCTGCCAGCTGAAGGAGCTCGTTTTAGTTTACTTGTTTCATTACGGTATATTTCCTTAAAGACTCGGGCAGGAAGCGGAAGACCTGTGTGGAAGCTAACTCTTTCGTAAGATAACCAAGTCTCCCCCCCACGCTATTGTTTGGCCCTCTTGTTTTGGGGGCGGACATCCTGAGAGTGACAGATTGGCCCCGCCCTGCCAGATTCCTGAACGCACAATGCATTTGCTCAGCACATTCAGCATGAGGAAACGCGCAAGAAAAATAAATAAGTTCTCCGCAGCTGTCTTAAGAAGTGCTTTCGAGCGAAACTCACGCAAAGCCTCGGTGGCTGGGAAGGCCTGTCAGCATCTCCCCAATTTTTATGTTGGAATGTAAATTCTAGAAGGTACAGAATTTGTCAGTTCATAAATGCCTCGCGTGGCAGATTTATCTGCGCTCTCGATGCCCCTACCCGGGGCAGGGCTCCCTGACCCCCCCACCTCCGAACATCCAGGAAGTCCTTCGAATTCCTCAGTGCTGACCGTTGCCCCGTAGGAAGTTCCCGCACGGCAGAGAGCGGCGCTGCCAACCTCTGTTTTCGTATCTCTTTATAGGCAAAACCTTTGTTGCTCTGCGTCATTTTGTGTGCTGCGGTCGCGTTTTCTGGTGAGGCGTCCTTAGTCAGTGTGCGAGTTAATGCACAGGATTTGCAAAGGGGTCTGGGGGATTTGGGCGCTGCAGTAATGCCCCATGATCAGTGGGGTCCTGTCGCCGTGGTGATTTACTGCCGGCCCCGTGGTGTCAAAGCAGGGGAGCAGGAGGTGGTGTTTTGTGTCTGCCCCATTCCCCCCCCCCCCCCCACCCGGAGCTGCTTCTCTGAATGCCAGCCGCAGAAGCAGGCTGTGGTGGACTGGCGGTTTCCTGGAGAGCCTAGTCTGTAAGCTAGACAGCTTAATGGATTTCGAGGAAAGTGTATACAGGTGAGAATGTGTGTGTACACACACACACATACACACACACACACATAGAGACACACAGACAGAGGTGTGCCCTCATTTGCACAGCTGGGCCCATAGCTTCCTTTGGCAGACCACAGTGGATCATAGTGATTACAGCCTGGTGCCCCCCCCCCCCATGGAAGCCCAGAGTGGTGTGTGAGGTTTGGACGTGGGGGAACAGGGCCAGCGGTGCCCAATCCCTCATAGGTGGCGAAGCTGGACAAAACATGACCATGGTGACGCCCCAGGTGCCGGCCACCTCTGTGGATTGCGCTGAGAGCCTGTATTACCTGTTCCCAGCACTACATTTTGCTAAACAGCCTGTTTTAAAGTGTTGGGTTTCCAACACATGCACTGCATTGTGCCACAGCCATGAGCAAGATGAGTGTAATAAAGGGCTAAAGTCAGAGAGAGAAGGTGAAGCCCTCGTAGGCTGGGAATGGGGGGCCACCACAGTTCAGTTTAAAACGTACTGAGATGTTTCTGGTGGTTTACTAAATGTGTGTAAGTTTAAACCCATTTGTAAGCTCACTCTCTCTCCCTCTCTCTCTCTCTCTCTCTCTCACACTCACTCACTCACTCACTCACTCACTCACTCACACACACACACACACACACACACACACACACACACACACACACACACACACAGAGCTAAGAAGCACCCTTTGTGCCTGCAGCCCAGGAGATAAAAATCAAGGGTCAAGGTCATGACACACTGCTGTTGCCCCCCAATCCTTACACCCCCCCGCCACCCCCACCCATGTTTCCAGAGTGACGGATGAGGATGGTGACACGGCAAGCCCGCCGTTCAAAACCCAGAGTTGCCCACACTGCCTGTGTTTTAATGTGTCTTTCTGTCTCCGCCTTGCTGAGGACTCTTTCATCTGCTGGAAAGTCTCCATCTTTTAGATTTAGTGGGGGAGGGTGATGGGGCGTCGCTCGTGTGGCATTACGGCCACCCTCCCCCCCACCCCTCCCCGCTCATGTTTTCAGACTCGTACCTTCAGCCGGGCAATGTGCCGCACAGCAAAAGTGAAAACATGGTGGAGAATCGCTGTGTGCCTTTTGCCGTGGGAGTTCAGAGGCGTATTGGCTGTATGTCTAGTCTCTGGGGTGTCTGTAATGTATCTCTGTGGTGCCAGTTGCGCGCCCACCCATTAGATGGCATGGGCGGTTCCTACCCTTTGCCCAAAAGGCTTGCTGCACTTACCAGGCCAGGCGTGTAAACTCTGGGCAGGTTTCAGTGGGCCTTCCACCCATTGATCTGATCCATGCTGTGTGAGTATAATTTAGCACTTTTATTACTGACTTTGTTGATGTGAGGCAGAGGGTGGGGTTGGCAGTTTATGGACATGTTGGGCTCTGTGTGCAGGGCAGTGCCCTTTTCCCCGTGTCCTCTGGTGACACACTCCACAGCCTTCCTGGCCGCCACTTCCCAGCTTTGCCATCCGCCAGGGAAACCGCGTTTACAGGCCTGGGATGATGCCTTGGGCTCCACCCACATCCTTGATGCCTCCATCTATGAATAGCTCTGCGTCTGACATTGATTCGCCTTGTTGTGAGAGCGACAGCGTCCATGTTGGGGGTGTGGTTTAGCATATCCGTCACTTTCTGCGGCTTCTCGTGCCCCAAGCTGATGCTATGATTTGGGGGAGTATATTTCTGCTGGGAAGATAACTTCCATCTGCAATTTTATGAAACCCCCTTAATACCCAAAACGAATGCCAGGATGCAGAGTAACACGGAGCCGCACTCTGGGCTATTTCTAGCTGTAATACTGCTTCTGTTGACCCAAAAAAAACTAATGGATGTTTGTGGGTTTTTTTTTTTGTTTTTTTTAACTCTGCCTCCTTGTGTATTTTTTTTTTTTAACCCCAGAGATGAAGAGCTAAGAACCCCCCCCTGTGAAGAGGCTAGCGATACCTGCGTGGGGATCACATGGTCCCCATCCTGGAAGTCTGTGGCTCTGTCATGTTCTCACGTCTCGGGCTTGTTCTGGGTTCTGACACAGTGCCTCAGCTCTGGATGGGAAGGGAGAGGCGTGTTTCTGACGGTATCACTTGGTGCTTCCGAGCTCCAGAAGTCCTTCAGGAGCTTAGTGAGGCTGGGGTTGGGGTTGGGATTGGGGGGGGGCGACACTAGCCCCTTTGTCTGTGTTATAGGTTCTCCAGCAGCTCTGGTGCCCCCCCGGAATGTCATGTGAGGACCAGGGTGGGGGCGAGGGGGTGGCTGTGGTGCTGAGTCAGGGGGGTCTGTGGGGCATAAACACTGCACTGGGCTGTGACCTGATTCCCCTCTGGTTTCATGCCTCTGTTTGCTACTCCTCTGGTTTCATGCCAGTCTTGGTGCGCAGTCCATTTGCTCTCATCCTTGCTGCGCATCCTCCTGCCACTGCCCCAGTGTCAAGTGTCAAAGAATCAAACGGACCCCATTTGGCCTTGGAACCCTCTGTGGTTCAGGCCGGGCCTCCTGCTGTCAGTCAGTGGCTGACTTTACCCACCTTTACCAAACTCTCACTGGTTGCTTCATCATTTCATTCATTGGTGGTAAGACCTGGCAGTGACTAATAAGCCACAATAACCTCATGGGTTTCCAAGGCACCCCCCCCCTTGTAACTTTTAGCTGTATGAGGGTTTTTCTGCTTAGCCTCTGTGAGTTAATCTGGAATTTTTTGAAGAATAAGCTCATTAAATCTCTAAGGGGAGGCAGTTGATGGTGAAGGGGGAAAAAACTCCGTATTTTGAGTTAGTTTAAAGGTTGTAAAGTAAAAAAACACAAATTCTCAGTCTTGTCTAAAGGCAGGTAGGCTGAGTCCCGCGCAGGTGTGTTTTGAGGCTTTCCGTTCCATTGAACCTCTCCCCTGTGTTCCACTTGGGTCGGCCCACAGCTGTGCGGCCGTAACGCGAGCGCGATGGGAGTGAGCAGGAAGGGAGTCGCCCCTCATTCGAGAAGTGAAACTTATTGTTATTCCATCCCCCCGGCTCCCCCTGCAGATGAGAGAGAGGCCGTGCAGAAGAAGACCTTCACCAAATGGGTGAACTCGCACCTGGCTCGCGTGTCCTGCCGCATCACAGACCTCTACATGGACCTGCGTGATGGACGCATGCTCATCAAGCTGCTTGAAGTCTTGTCTGGGGAGAGGCTGGTGAGTACGGGGGGTGCACTGGGACTGATAATATCCCCCCCCCCCCATGACATTCACTTCAGTGGAACTGCCCCGTCTTCTAGATCTGGACCACGTTGCAGCCCTAAACATGTGGGGTGTTAGGACTCTCTTTCCAAAACACAGACACACACTGGTCCCTGGTGCTCCGGTGCCTAGAAAAGACCAGGCAGTCTCTTTCAATGGTGTCATGTTTTTTCCTTCAGGTGGATGAGCACCGTCAGCTATTTTAAGCTCCTCTTAACAGTAATGGCCTTGATAAATACTCCCACATATGCCCTCGGATGGTGTTAGACCAGGGCCTTGTTGACAAGTATCAACGCTGTGTTGCACTTTGCCCCAGGGACTTGGGCATGCTGGGTGGCTGTCCGCAAGGTACTCATTGTTTGAACCACTGCTTTCTCTGCCCCCCCCCCTTGGCATTCTGAAATGACTCACTGAACAAGCAACATAACACAAAAAAAAAAAAAAAAAAAAAAAAAAAAAAAAAATAAATAAAAAAAAATAAATATATAAATAAATAAAAATATATATATTT
>JAAGVU020000061.1:2952938-2974866 GCA_011763525.2 Mormyrus iriodes
ACACACACACACACACACACACACACACACACACACACACACACACACACACACACACACACACACACACACATGCGTTTCAGGCTCCCTCTCAGCTCGAATATGTTGCATCATGCATGATGAAGCCACCATCTGACACACTGCCGGTTGCTCTTGGGTTGCGCCATCAGTCAAGGAGCGCTCAGCTCAGAGAGACCTCAGCTATCTGCTTCCAGTTTGCAGGCCCCGGCTGCTTTTTAGACATGGACGGCACATTATCGGGATGAGAATGTGTAACGCGATCTTGCTTATTTGTTTAGCGAGAGAGCCGTCACCGTGACAGGATGCAACTAAAGACATACCGCACGAGAGTAAGCTGCGAAAGCTATCGCTGCCTCGCCCCAAAAACGCTGACAGCGTCGGCCTGCGTTCCCATTGGAGGCTTGCCTCGCGCTAGTAGAACAGTGCTGTGTAAGATTACAGTCTGAATGACTTCTTAATGACTTTCCCTAACTTTCCGGTGAGTCGGAATGACCTTTACTGCCCGACACGAGGGTGACGGCTGAATGAGTAAGTCTCTGGGTCAGAATGTGCCCGCGCTCATGTGATTTTGCTTTTATTCAGTGGACTATGCCAAGAATGCGCTCTCTCTGGAGCGCCGTGGTCCAGACTCGCAGCAAACTAACAAATCGTTTACAGAAGCCTCCCAGGCAGATCTGAAGTCTGCCGGCCGACCCACCTTGGCCGTGAGGTGTCACGTAGTGGTGAGATCGCCGAATCTGTGGCCATTTTGTTCCAGCCTAAATGGACCGCTGTCCTGCATCGGCGAAATGCCACAGCATGTGCTGCAGATGTGTGTCTGTGCTGTGAGCGCCAGAATGGTGACGGTGGAGTGCTTTGAACGGCACCTCAGCAGGGTCTGCATTCCGTTTCTAAATGTGCCTCGGCTTGAGCGCCGTGGTGTAAATATCTCGGGCAGGCCAAGGCGACTTTCACGTCCCCGACGCAGTGCTGGGAAAACGTGCTTGAGGAGACTAGAACTGTTGGCGTTCGAAGTCCATCTGCGGCTGAGCGCACATACTTCAGAATCTCTCTGCCAAAGAGGGTTAGCGTGTTTCCTCTTAAGACTTTGTTGGACTCGATAAACATTTTCCAAATCTGCCTCTCCCCACACCCCCCCACTGGCTTTATGAAATGCATGTAGACAGATTTGGAATGAAACCACAATTAAGGCAGATTACCGCCCCCGTTGGAGTCTCACGCCGTCAGCCGCCTCCTGCCCCCGTCTGCGAGGGAAAACGATGAAATGCACAGCTTCTTCTGCATGACTTTTCAATAGCGGCTCCTTCGAAAATAATAAAGACAACAAACCCCTGTATGAGGAGGCTCCTTTGTGGGCTGTGAGGAGGAAGTGAGGGAGAGAGAGAGAGAGAAAATTCTCCCAGCATGCATTGCTGGCTCGAGCTGTTGAGTGAATGAATGCAGGGGGGTGAGGGGGGGCTGTAAGGCAGAATTGACCGTCCCGGCCCTCTCACCTCCAGGCCAGATACAGAAAGTAAAAACAAGCAAAACCCCTGCGAGCTGTCAACTCTTGACCCACTTAATAAGCTCAAGTATTCGAGATTCATCTGTCCAGGAGCCTCCTTTGTCCAGCTGAGAGCGGGGGTGGGGAGTGTGAGGGCCGGGGGCAAGCGGGTGACCTCACCTGGAGTTGTTTACGTGACGTCCTGGATGGGGGGCAGATAGGGTTGTTTCTCTGGTCTCCAGGCAGACCTCATGCTCTCCTGGGCTCCCGACGAGAGGCCCCAGCTGTCTCAACAAGGACCTCCTTGTATGTTTAGACTCCTTGACCTGGGCCAGGGGTGAGCTTCAGTCCAGCCCTCCCTCACCATGGGCATTGGATACTTCAAAGTCTGCCAACCCCCCCAACCACCGGACATCATGATCAACACCTCCCCCACCAACGCAACCGGACCTCATGCCCAGACCCCACCATCATGCTTGTAGATCTTGACAAGACGTGAAGTTGACTATGGCTGATACCAGATCAGTGGTCAGTCTGGTCAGTTGGCTTGATGACTGTCCTCATTCTCCATCTGGATGACACAGGTTCTTCATGGATTCTGTGTTCTGCCTTGCCTGGGAGCCCATTAGCTGTTGTGTAGAAGCTCACCTCTGTGATGGAGCTCTTCTCAAGTGTACAGGTTGCACCGTTGCCAGCTTTGAGCCTGAAACATCTTCGAGGTGGCGGATTAAGTGCAGGTGTGAAGGATCTGGCATTTGGGCTCTGGTCTGCCATCTGCTGTGCCACGCCACCCAGGGCCACAGTCACATCTTAAATCACTATGATATTTTTGTTACTTTGCTCTGAATAAATATTACTGGGTGCTAATGAAATGTGCTCAGCTAAAGGGCTTAGTTATACCACTGTACTCCCAGGCACCAACCGTCAGTTGGTCCCTGTTAGATGTTAAACAAGAAATCTTAGAGTCGTTAATGTTTAGCCTTAGGTTTCTTTGCTCGGCTGATACTAATTCTAATTGCGATACTCAGCGGTACTCAGTTTGCCTCACATTTTGGTAAATGTGGATCTCTGGAGTGCTGGAACCATTCTGATGTGAAGGAAAAATGTTCTCACTAAAATTTTCTTGCCAATCTGCTCTGTGTAACAGAAATTTTGCAGGATATGGTAATACATGCTGGGTACTTTAAATTGCAGAATCAGTCACCTGTTCATCAAAGAGCACTAATGAAGTATTCTCATCTTCAGCATTAATGTCACACTGATGATTCAGACTAAACAATGGGGAAGAGGTGGAGAAGAACTTTCATATGCTGTTGGCATTAGCTCTGGCTTTGAATGCACGGCAGAGGTGATGGACAGTGGCTGAAGCCCTCTGGGTTCTGTACTGGGTTTCTCCCATTTTAGCCAAAGCCCACCAAGGGCCGTATGCGCATCCACTGCCTGGAGAACGTGGACAAGGCGCTGCAGTTCCTCAAGGAGCAGAGGGTCCACCTGGAGAACATGGGCTCCCATGACATCGTCGACGGCAACCACCGGCTCACGCTGGGTCTCATCTGGACCATCATCCTCAGGTTCCAGGTACGTTCTCCCAGAGCCCACAGTTATGCTTCTAGATGAAGTGAAGGCCTACCTAGGAGATGCCATCGCTGAAGACGTTTAATAGACATGATGGTCAGGGGGTGTGTGTATGTGTGTGTGTCAGTCATGACTGACAGGCAAGAGGAACCCTGTCTTCAATAAAGCAAAACCAGGCACCAAGTGGGGGTTAGGGTAGATAATTAGAATTTAATTCCATCATTTGACATCCTGTGTGGATTAAAATACATTTCTACCACGCATAAACCCAAAGACACTTAAATCTTCATAGCAGGACTGGGCTGGGCTCTGATGGGGGTCAAAAATGGATTAGCATGCTAATTTAAACACCAGAGTCCCGGGGGGGGGGCTGTTGAATCACGCTGATGGCAGTTTGTCAGGGCTGGGCGTCTGGTCTCTCTGGTGTGACAGATCCAGGATATCAGTGTGGAGACTGAGGACAACAAAGAGAAGAAGTCTGCCAAGGATGCCCTGCTCCTATGGTGCCAGATGAAGACTGCAGGGTGAGAGACCTGCCTGTGTCGTGTGGCTCCACCCAGTGCAGTGTGGCCGACCCCAGTACATTCACTCTTAGTCCAGTGCACCATAGTATAGTACAGTGCTCTGTGCTGTCATCTTCTTTCTCCATTTCCCCTTCAGGTATCCCAACGTAAACATCCACAATTTCACCACCAGCTGGAGGGACGGCATGGCCTTCAATGCTCTCATCCACAAACACAGGTACCACCTGGGATGCAGATCCCAGCCATTTGTCCCCGCAAGCAGCACAGCTTCTGTCTGCTCTGGACTGACCCATGCTGTGTTTGTGTGCTTTGCATATGCGCAGACCGGACCTGATCGACTTCGACAAGCTGAAGAAGTCCAACGCTCACTACAATCTCCAGAATGCCTTCAACTTGGCCGAGCAGCACCTGGGCCTCACCAAGCTGTTGGACCCTGAGGGTGAGTCCGCATTCTCCGCCGCTCGCCTTCCGCCGTGACCGGCTGCCTCTGATGTTTGTCATTACAGATATCAGTGTGGACCACCCCGACGAGAAGTCCATCATCACCTATGTGGTGACGTACTACCACTACTTCTCCAAGATGAAGGCCCTGAAAGTAGAAGGCAAGCGGATTGGGAAGGTGAGGATCCCCGGCCGGGGCTTGCAGATGGACCTGTTGGGCCCCTCCCACCTAGCTGTCCTACATGGTGGATCTGTATTTCGGGCTCTTTTGAAAGTAGCATGTTTTGAAATCCTCAATCATAACACTATAGGAAAAGTGCATTTTTTTTCCAAGAAGAAAGGTGCAGATGCAATTTGTTGGCTGTTTGGCTTATTTTGGTTCCTATGAGTCTTCTGGCAATTGAGACATTTCCCTTAATATGCGGTCCAGGTGCTGTGGAGGAACTATAATTTTTCCCTCTACTATGTCATAAAATATTTTGTTAACACATAGTGTGGTTGGCTCTCTTGTTCTGATGGAATCCCTAGAGTCTCTAGGAACTTGACGTGGGCTCTCCTGACGGTCTTGTGTGTGTCCGGGCAGGTGCTGGACAATGCCATCGAGACCGAGAAGATGATCGAGAAGTACGAGTCGCTGGCTTCGGACCTGCTGGAGTGGATCGAGCAGACCATCATCATCCTCAACAATCGCAAGTTTGCCAACTCCCTGGTGGGGGTCCAGCAACAGCTGCAGGCCTTCAACACGTACCGCACCGTGGAGAAACCCCCCAAGTGAGGACCCTCCCCCGCCCCGCCCGCCTTCACAGATCTACAGCCAGAGTGCATGGGTTGATTTTTGTGCCTGGCTATGTAACACTATTATGTTACATCATTCATCCACTTAGTGGAGGTCATAATCCACAGTAATGTCTGCTGTATATATTCATAATATTTATATCCGTTGTTTGACTTAAGTGGAACCAAGGGGACCCAAAAGGTACGATGGCCAAGATTGCAACAGCCAGTATGTAGTGGTTCACCTCAGTCCCACTGCCCCAGATCCCCATAAATCCTCTGGGTGCATGTCAGTGACTCTGTTATCCGGCTCTGAGTAGATATATATCCATCTGTACGCAAGTCTCTGCAGAAAACTCATGCCAATCTTGCCGAATACCAATCTCCCATTCAGTTTTCATCTGTGAAGAACACTTGTTACATTAGCTATATTGCAGTGCTCCACGACAATGGAGTACCTCAGGTCGAGTTTTGTGAATGTCCTGAAGGCTCCTCCTCACCTGGCATCTCCAACCGCCTTCCTCAGGTTCACGGAGAAGGGGAACCTCGAGGTGCTGCTCTTCACCATCCAAAGCAAGATGAGGGCCAACAACCAGAAGGTCTACATGCCACGAGAGGGCAAGCTCATCTCGGACATCAACAAGGTAAGATGTCAGCTTCAACTGCCTTGGTTTAGGATAGGGATTCCCAACCTCTTTTTGATCATGGACCTGCTTACATTGTGCAAGAAATTCACAGACCGGTAAAACTTGTCCACTGGGGGTGAAGGTGGGCCCATGCAAATATTAAGATTAGTTGAACATCTACAGAGCTGGTAGTTTGCTCTTCACTTTCTGTAGACTGATTGTAGCAAGAAAGGTGCCTTTTTTGGAGTTCAATTTTCAAGGCCATGCAGCTGGAGATGCTGTAGGTGTCAGAATGAATATGCTATGGAGGCGTCTCCCTTTGCTTGACTCTTTCATGCCTTCTAACCCCATTTTGGGCTTTACCTCACTGGACCTGAGCTTGAGCACGTGTGTCCCGCCCACCAGGCGTGGGAGCGGCTGGAGAAGGCGGAGCATGAGCGTGAACTGGCCCTGCGTACCGAGTTGATCCGGCAGGAGAAGCTGGAGCAGCTGGCTCGCCGCTTCGACCGCAAGGCGGCCATGAGGGAGACGTGGCTAAGCGAGAACCAGCGGCTCGTCTCGCAGGTGCGTGTGTCGGCGGCGGTGTGTGGGGGGCATCCCACGTCCTCAATCCCTGGGTCATGGGGGCACACTTCCTGCTTGTTGCCAGTACACTCCACAAACACTGATACACACTCATGGGTAATAAACACGGTATGAAAGAAGTAGACGTCCCTTTCTCTGACACCCTATAAAAGCCCCCTGATCATCAATCATGGTGACCCACTGTCGAATCATGCTCGATAATTGTAAGAGCGTATACGGTACAGACCTCACTGATGTACAATTAAACAAAGACACACAGCAGTAAACACCACATGCGATACTGAAGATTGATCTGGACCCCCTGTCTTCAGTGGTAGAGTGAGAGGCATAATTTAAGGTGAAATATTTGAACGGTACACAACGGAATGGCGTAGCAGAATGAAGTCGTATGTTCAACAACTCAGATTTTTATTGTGATTTCCTGAGACTCTCCAGAGATCATTGTGTCATAACACAATCTGGCCTGCTGTTATTTATCTGGTGACGTTTCCCTCCCACGCGTTTTCTATCGGAAATCACGATTGGTTTTTTAGCGCCCCCTAGTGACTCCGTTGAGTAAAGGCCAGCTGTTTAACAGGTGTGGCCAGTCATTCTATTTGCTGCTAATAATCTTATCGGTTTTTGCTCCTATTTTTGTTTTTGATTATTTGTGAAATGCACAGGTGTGATTTAACTCTTCGTTTTGTCCTTTACTCCGCCCCCCCAGGACAACTTTGGCTTCGACCTGCAGGCGGTGGAAGCCGCCACCAAGAAACACGAGGCCATCGAGACGGACATCGCGGCGTACGAGGAGCGCGTGCAGGCGGTGGTGGCTGTGGCGCGCGAGCTGGAGGCGGAGAACTACCACGACATCAAGCGTATCACGGCACGGAAGGACAACGTGATCAGGCTCTGGGAGTACCTGCTAGAGCTGCTGCGGGCCCGCCGGGGTCGGCTGGAGATGAACCTGGGCCTACAGAAGGTCTTCCAGGAGATGCTCTACATCATGGACTGGATGGACGAGATGAAGGTGCGGGCAGGTTTGGCTTTGGGCTCGAGTCTCTCTTTAAGACCTTCAGCTGCACCTGTGAAATGTTGGTGGTCCTGGTGAATATTTGAAGACAATGACCTTTGATTGTGGCCCCCGCCCGCACAGATGCTGCTGCTCTCCCAGGACTATGGGAAGCACCTGCTGGGCGTGGAGGATCTGCTGCAGAAGCACGCCCTGGTGGAGGCCGACATCGGAATCCAGGCCGACCGTGTCAAGACCGTCAACTCCAACGCGCAGAAGTTTGCCGTGGACACGGAGGGTGAGGCCCCAGAGCGTCGTGACTGCATTGGAAAGCATAAATTCATCAAGCATAAAACCCTGTTGCCATTACTCCTATCCATTACTCGTTGCCATTACTCGACAGCCAGCAAGTGGGGTTAAGGGCCTCGCTCAGGGGCCCAATAATGACATCACTCGTCCAGCCACGGGATTTAAAACGGCCGCCTTCCGATCTCGGGCACAGGGTCCTCACCAGCAGAGCTGCATGTTGCCCAAAAATTTGACATAGCCCCCCCCGGCAGATTTAGAGGGCCCAGCACTTTATTGTGGCCGCTGAATACAAAAAAATGTATAATGTATACAGTCAGTCATGTCATCTCTCCAGTTAGCCCTTGGTGACATTTTGTCAGGAGGCCAGAATTTCTAGCTATGCCCCTGCACCCCCATAAATACAGTATCTCAGGGAAAAAGGCCCACAACATAAAACCCCTATAAAGGGCTTTAAGGAGAAAGTCCTCCCAGATCATTGTAGGAAGGACCCCCCCTCGGGGGTGACTCATGGAGTCCAACATGGTATAAAGATTGTAATTGAAATATCAGTCATTGTAAACCGCAAAATAAACTGTATTTTTGTGACCCCCCCCCCAAAGGTTACAAGCCATGTGACCCGCAGGTGATCCGGGACCGCGTGGCCCACATGGAGTTCTGTTACCAGGAGCTGACCCAGCTGGCAGCGGAGCGCCGGGCACGGTTGGAGGAGTCCCGGCGCCTTTGGAAGTTCTTCTGGGAGATGGCAGAGGAGGAGGGCTGGATGCGGGAGAAGGAGCAGATCCTGTCGTCGGAGGACTGCGGCAAAGACCTGACTGCGGCCATCCGGCTGCTGAGCAAACACCGCGCCTTCGAGGACGAGATGAGCGGCCGCAGCGGCCGGCTGCAGCAGACAGTGCGTGAGGGCGAGGCCATGGTGGAAGCGCAGCACTTCGGCAGCGACAAGATCCGCGAGCGCACCGTTGACATCCGCGAGCAGTGGGCAGCTCTGGGCCGCCTGGCCGCAGTGCGCCGCACCCGCCTGGAGGAGGCGCTCAGCCTGCACCAGTTCCAGGCCGACGCCGACGACATCGACACCTGGATGCTGGACGTGCTGCGCATTGTCTCCAGCGCCGACGTGGGCCACGACGAGTTCTCCACGCAGGCGCTCGTCAAGAAGCACAAGGACGTGGCGGAGGAGACGGCCAGCTACCGGCCCGTCATCGACGCCCTGCGGGAACAGTCGCGCACACTGCCTGGCGACCATGGCCAGTCCGAGGAGGTGCAGGGCCGCTTGGCGGGCATTGAGGAGCGGTACCGCGAGGTGGCCGAGCTGACACGCCTCCGCAAGCAGGCCCTGCAGGACGCCCTCGCCCTTTACAAGATGTCCAGTGAGGCGGATGCCTGTGAGCTGTGGATCGACGAGAAGGAGCAGTGGCTGAACAGCATGCAGATTCCTGAGAAGCTGGAAGACCTGGAGGTCATCCAGCACAGGTGAGACACACCGCCAGGCTCTGTGGAGGGACCTGCCCTGTGCCAATCCTCAAAGCTCGCCCTGACCTCTGCCCTGAGGTATTCTGTTAGACCCCTTTATCATTTGGGGGAATGTCATCACCATAAAGGTTCCTTTCAGGTTAAAACACAAAACATTCTGTACACAGTTTTTAGCCAGGAAAGCATCCAAAATAACTCCCAAAGAATTCCCAAATCTGAAATTGTGTTTAGCTGTATCCTGATAGCATGTGAAGTGCACCGTCCATCAGCACTGGGCATGCATATAGCCGGACGCTAGCTACATCCTCATGGCAGGCCTTAACCAGTCCTGGATGCAGTTCAAGGCTAGCAGGAGCTGTCAGATGCTGACCCCCACCCTCCTGATGACAGCATGTGGTTCCTAGGCGAGGGTCTCGTACTATTGTACCTTTCCGGGCCACGTCACAGGCCAAGAGAGGGACCTTCAAACTGGACGGTGTCCTCTAAAGTCACGATATCCTCCAGATGTGTGAAGCAGATAATGGCTCTCTACTCGAACCCTATTTGACAGCTTTGCGAATGACATGGACACTGCAGGGTCCCTGAGTTCCCTTTCTGACAATGGTGGCTCGATTTCTCAGTTAAAACAGATGGTGGATTCTTCCAGAAAAATCCATGACGCCACACATCAAAAAATGATGTGGCTTGTTGGAAAATTTGGTACCAAGAGCACAGGGTGAGCTCAGAGTCTGTTTTCCATTATAGCTCCCGCCAGGAGTCACAGTGGAAGTAAAAAAAAACGCATTTAATTAGTGCCACATTGTATTATTGGTTACGGCTATTGAGTTTTTGCTAATGAAAAGCTAATATCATGCCTGCTCCAGTTGCATCTAGCACAAGGTGTCCATTCCACCATCTTCTCACTCTGTTCAAATGTGTTTGCCGCTTGACCATTTGCAAATGCAGTTAGGATCGGTTTGTCTAATGAGCACCCGCATCCCGGTTGGATATGACGTGATTGGTCATTGTTCATTGGTCAGTGTGATTTGGTCGATTAGGAATGTGCTCTGGGAGGTCTCATCGGGGCTTTAGTTTGCCGGATATCCAACCCGTCGAGACGTCGGATTTTCCGTGCAGGTTTGAGAGCCTGGAGCCAGAGATGAACAACCAGGCTTCGCGAGTCGCCGTCGTCAACCAGATCGCCAGGCAGCTCATGCACAGCGGACACCCTGGGGAAAAGGAGATCAAAGCCCAGCAAGATAAGCTGAACACCAGGTCAGTCACATCACCCTTCTGTCTGTGTATCGGTGGTGGCACAGTGGTTAAGAACCAACAGGCTATAGATCCAAGATCCAAGAGCCCTTCACTGTAGCACCCTCGAGATGGTACCGTTATCCTGGCCAGGGTAGTGGAGTAGGCAGCAGTTTTGGGGGAATACTTTGGAAAGCGATTAGGCTGAAGATCACAAGGTTTTTTGGATGAAAGCAGTGATTTAAAAACAGTTGAATATGGCACAAAAGTCTAAGTAGGGAAGGTAATTATGGCTTTGAAGAGAGTCAGTCTGTTTGCGCAGCTGCGGTCACCAGGTGACACATGGTGACGGGGCCGTCTGGATGAACAGTTACGTCGTGCTGGTAAATGTCAGCTGGTCCAGATGCCTCGGTGGGTGGCAGAGATGCTCAGTTACCTCATGAGAACGCGAGGAGTCACCTTGGGGGCTGTTCAGTGACTTCTGAAGGCCCTTTTCCACAGAATCCTGTATCCACTTTCACTCTGTTAAATATTTACAGACCGGGTTGAAATTCATTGAACATCCATCATTATTCTCTGTCATACCTACTGAGGTCCTGTTAGCATGGCAGATTGTCTGATATCTAAATATTTACGCTTTACAGTAATCGTACGTGTTACTGATAAACTTGTTACCGTGTTTCCTATATGCTTCGTGTATCGTTTGAGATACACATTCTTAAATATGTGATAGTCTTCTGGAGATGTGGGCGTGTTCTCGGGTCTGTGACCTGAGCTGTCTTGGTCGGGCAGGTGGAGCCAGTTCCGGGATCTTGTGGACCTGAAGAAGGACGCTCTCAACTCTGCTTTGGGGGTGCAGAATTACCACCTGGAATGCAATGAGACCAAGTCATGGATCCGCGAGAAGACCAAGGTGATCGAGTCCACCCAGGAGCTGGGCAACGACCTCGCTGGCGTCATGGCCCTGCAGCGCAAGCTGACAGGCATGGAGCGCGACCTGGTCGCCATCGAGGACAAGCTAGGCGACCTGCAGAAGGAGGCGGAGAGGCTGGCGGCCGAGCACCCGGACCAGGCCCAGGCCATCATGGGCCGGCTGGCAGAGATCACCGGCGTATGGGAGGAGATGAAGACCACGCTGAGGAACCGGGAGGAGTCACTCGGTGAGGCCAGCAAGCTGCAGCAGTTCCTGCGCGATCTGGATGACTTCCAGTCCTGGCTGTCCCGCACGCAGACCGCCATCGCCTCGGAGGACATGCCCAACACACTGGCCGAGGCCGAGAAGCTGCTCACCCAACATGAAAACATCAAGAATGAGATCAACAACTACGAGGAGGACTACCAGAAGATGCGCGACATGGGTGAGATGGTGACCCAGGGCCAGACGGATGCCCAGTACATGTTTCTGCGACAGAGGCTGCAGGCTTTGGACACGGGCTGGAACGAGCTCCACAAGATGTGGGAGAACCGGCAGAGCCTGCTGTCCCAGTCCCACACCTACCAGCTGTTCCTGAGGGACACCAAGCAGGCCGAGGCCTTCCTCAACAACCAGGTACCTCATATTTGCATCACACTTACCATCACAGGTACCTTTGCTCAAACAGAAGACTGGTCAAGCAGCTGATGCAGTGAAATTGGTTACAAGTGTAACTGTAAGTAAGCCGACCTTAATCAAAATAGTTCGATAATGTATCCAGAATCTACTGAAGTGTTTAATGCCATGACATTGGGTGTGTCACGGGCCAGCATAGGTGTCAAGTCTCACGTTTTACCCGAGACTCATGGTTTTTTGTCTTTGCTGTCTCACAGCACAGGTTGTTATGCACTTAAATCAAAGCTTACGTTTCAGGAATGTCCTGCTGCAAAAGCTTATCTGAATTCACATGAAAAACGGATGCCATCCTCTTTAGTCTCCCTGCCTTTATTTCTGGGTTATAAACGTATACAGTGGGGGGTGTTTTCACTGCACTTAGGTTGACATGTATGCTACGGTGTCGTTGTGTGTTGGTACATTAAGCAGGAGTCACGGTGTCCCATTTGCAGGTGTCATTCTGTTGGTCATCTCAACTTTTCACCACGGCTGCATGTTAGCGATCCTAAGAGCCCAAAGTCGATCACCGGGATCTCCATGAAGTCTCTGCAAGATCACTTACTTGCTTACTTTTCACAAGTGTGGCTTGTTCAAAGCACAGGATGTACTCCCTCTCATACGACAAACAGCCTCTGAATAGAATAGAATAGAATCTTTTTATTGTCATTGTCCAAAGTACAATGAGATGCTGTTTGGGGCCAGCAGATGCACATAAGGAGGGGGAACAAGTCGACAGTACAGGAGGAATTGCAATAAACAGTAATACAATATGCTATAGATAGAAAAGGAATTATTGCACAGCCAAGTTATTGCACTGGTGGAGGCATTCAGATTGTGAATACAGTATAATAAACATAATGAATAAATATAGATATAAAAATAGCTGGATGGCCATGATGTGTGTGTGTCTCCAGTCCAGTTCGTTTCAGGTGAAATGTGAGCGCTGTGTGTTCAGCAGTGTGCTGGCTGTGGGGTAGAAGCTGTTCTTCAGCCGGGTTGTGTGGGTGTGCAGCACTCTGTATTCTACGGGAGGTCTGCTGTCCTTAGCAGTGATTAATGATAAGTGTGCTTACTTTTATTGTGAATTACATTGGGTTGTTTATTCTCGCAGATGCTGGTGTGTTTGTAGTGTCTGTCTGCTGTGCTGTACTCAGCGAGGCTGCATTACTTAGCAAATTTGTGCTAATCTGAAAGGTTAGACCCTGTGGTTTTGGTTCCAGTTCGCACTGGAAGTAACAGTCATCTATGGAAACGAACACGGAAGGTGCCGGAAAGGGTGGACATGTAATGAACGCTTTCTTTTTAGAGAAGTAATCCCCTGGGTCGCTCCAAGGTCAAATCTTGGCAATAGCCGAAACGTGCACGCATGTACGCTGTCGATGGCTGACACCCCCTCTTATTCCTCCCCAGGAGTACGTGCTGGCCCACACAGAGATGCCCACCACCCTAGAGGCTGCTGAGGGGGCCATTAAGAAGCAGGAGGACTTCATGACCACCATGGATGCCAACGAGGAGAAGATCAACGCCGTGGTGGAGACGGGACGGCGGCTGGTGAGCGATGGCAACATCAACTCCGAGCGCATCCAGGAGAGGGTGGACTCCATCGATGACAGGTACGTCACGCTCATACCCTGAGAGGCATTACCACGTATGTGTACTATTTCGTTATTTACAGTTAATTTGATGCAGGGTCAATGGCCCTAGAGCGGGGTTAGATACACGTCCCAGAAATACACAGAATAGTAGAAGAAATTATGTTTTTTAATAATGTAATTTCAGCTAATAGGGATATGGATCCACCTGCCAAGTGAATAATTTGCGGACCACGTTTGTAGAACCTGTTATATTCTGCTTAAAAACCAAGGAAGAGCCAGCGTGATTAACTTCAAATTAATTTTCACAGCAGTTATTGGTGTTTAGCTCTTGGCTGCCTGGAAAATTGTGAATGACACATTTAACACTTCTGGGTGTTAAATGTCATTAACACTGTTGTTAATCCCCCGCCACTGTAGCTGGTTACACGACCAAAGTGGCTGCCTGTAACGATCCTTTGCAGTAGAGTGAGGCTATCTCCCTTACTGTAATGGCGATTTTGGGTGAGATTAAGCTTCACATTCACAGAAGGTCAATGGATAGACTTCCTTTGCCTTCTGCAGTTGAACAGTGGGCATCTCAGGTTTGGTAGCCGGGAGGGATTATGGCGTCCCTGAGTCAGTGCTGTTTGGCCACCACGGTGACGTGTAAATGGGTTTGCCTTTGGCCAGGCACAAGAAGAACCGGGAGGCAGCCAGCGAGCTGCTGATGAGGTTGAAGGACAACCGGGATCTGCAGAGGTTCCTTCAGGATTGCCAAGAGGTACGACCAAGCCGCAGCCCTCACAGGCAGGCTCTCCGAGGCGGGGGAGGGAAAGAAAGATGACTGATAGCGACCAGGACCAAGGGGGGTGCATCCAGCTGACAGTCCAGGGAGGCATGTTGGAGAGGAAAGGAGCAAAAGTTCTCTCAGACACTTTTGTCCAAAGCGAATAGTACATTACAAACTTACATGCTGACAAGGACTCAGCCAGGCATAAGAGCAGCTAGACTGAGCTTCCAGGGAATGTCCAAGTAAAACTGTAAGCAGGACAGGAGCAGGAGCTGCAGAATATCTCCCAAACACAGAAAAATTCAGCAGAAAGTGCAGCGTTAAGAGCGTTTTGGGTTTTTCTGCATTTTGCTTTTGCCTATTTAGGTTCCTCTGTCTCCTCTTCAGTGCACATTCAGCCACATTAGTCTGTAGATGCATGATGCACACACATGCCAGCATCTGTCAGTGGTGAACATCTCCCAGGACAGTGTATAATTATCGCCTGCTTCCCTTAGCTGACGGTGCACACCCCTGAGCCGTCCCGCTAATTACCCTGCTAATTGCCCTTCTCCTGCCCACAGTTGTCCCTCTGGATCAACGAGAAGATGCTGACCGCCCAGGACATGTCGTACGACGAGGCCAGGAACCTGCACAGCAAGTGGCTGAAGCACCAGGCCTTCATGGCTGAGCTGCAGTCCAATAAGGAGTGGCTGGAGAAGATCGAGAAGGTGCGCATGTGACTGGGAGCTGGGCGTTAGCATAGGCTGCTGGAGGAGCTTTCTTCTCTGCTTAACCTCCCCGTTTTGGCCACTGAGGAAGAACTTGGCATCGTCTGCCATTAAAAGGAGAGAGAAGTCCGTGGAGGCAGACAGGAATGCTCAGATGGGCAGAATATTAATTCCCTTTCTGTGTAAAGCTGAGCAGTGAGGGCCTTGTGTTAGGCAGAAGAATCATCCTCATCTTGCTACAGTGCAGAGCCAAGCAGCGTCTCACTGCTGCCACCTGGTGTTCCACCAGCACACAGCTTCATGTGATATTAGCAGCCATGCGGCAGCTGATGTCTGCGGAGCGGTTTATGTAATTACCCCATGCCCTCAACTCGGGCACAAAGGGAGAGGATCCAGCAGAGTTTGAGCTAGAGCATTCTGAGAA
The DNA here is from genome assembly GCA_011763525.2 of Mormyrus iriodes. Taxonomy (NCBI): domain Eukaryota; kingdom Metazoa; phylum Chordata; class Actinopteri; order Osteoglossiformes; family Mormyridae; genus Mormyrus; species Mormyrus iriodes. The sequence continues at coordinate 2,968,054 of JAAGVU020000061.1, forward strand.
ATCCGGAATAGATCGAAAAGCGTAGCAGACTGGCTTGTCAGTTTCTGGGTATTGGAGTTTTTGAGTATGTATCCCACGATGCCCCGCGCATGACGGGATGCCTTCCCCGCAGGACGGAACGCAGCTGGTGGCGGAAAAGCCCGAGACAGAGGCAGTGGTGAATGAGAAGCTGTCAGCTCTGCGCTCCATGTGGAACGAGCTAGAGACCACCACACAGACCAAGGCACAGTGCCTCTTCGACGCCAACAAGGCGGAGCTCTTCAGCCAGAGCTGCGCTGACCTGGACAAGTGGCTGATGGGCCTGGAAGGTCAGATCCACTCGGACGACTACGGCAAGGACCTGACCAGCGTCAACATCCTGCTGAAGAAGCAACAGGTGACATTTTGGTGGATTTCTTCTCCTGAAATGACTCGGCATTCTTCTAGGTCTGAGAGAATGGTCATGAATATCTGTGCTGCCGATTATCTATTCAGCGCGCTGCCAAAATGGATCTTTTTCTTGAGTCTGCTGTCATTCTGTGGCTTGAATGTCTTGATTTTATGTATTCTGCCTACTCTGTGAAATGAAAAATGTAATGAATGCTGGGAAGTGGGGTCCCGTTTTGGGGCGCGTGCTGTTCCGTTATCCGCCCCCGCGGACCTCCGCGGTCTCCGCTGCTTTTCATGGATCTGGCCTTTCTCTGAGCTACGAGCACATTAAAGGAACCATTTAGCTGAAAGACAGACTGGGCCGAGCACTATATATTTTCTCCAGCGCATTCATTCATACTAGGCCCAGCAAGTGGGACATCTAGCGGTTATATAACTCCTACCCCCACCCCCCACCTTCAATTACGTAATCTTGCCCCCCTCTGTAGAGGGGAAGGAGGAGGAGCTAGTGCCAAGCCTTGGTGATGCACTGAAGCACCGCGGCAGGCTCTGATCGCGTGTGTGCGTGTCCGTCCCCGCGTGCATGCCGATGCGCGGCCGCACTTCGCAGAGCGGCTGCGAGAGCCTCACCTCTCCTCTGCACCTCCCCCGCTCACGCCCCAGATGCTGGAGAACCAGGTGGAGGTGCGCAGGAAGGAGGTGGAGGAACTGCAGAGCCAGGCCCAGGCGCTCAGCCAGGAGGGCAAGGACTCGGACGAGGTGGACGGACGCCGGCGTGACGTGGAGCACAAGTTCCAGAAGATGCTGGACCCAATGCACAAGAGGAAGGACAACCTCATGGCGTCCAGGGAGATCCATCAGTTCAACCGCGATGTGGAGGACGAGATTGTGAGTCTGGCCCTGGATTTGTCGGGTGGGTGGTGGGTAGCCAGTGAATGATACTCGGTTACTCTTAAGCCTGGAAGAGGTGAATGATTTCTTTTTCCCCTTGTTACTTTGTGAGGTGCAGCCTATTCAGTCAGGCTCCAGATGTTCACATTCACGGCTCGCATCTCAAAACACTCCTTCTTTTAATACCGTTTGACTGTATGACTCTTGACATCGAAGTGTCGCTCCAGCTTTCCTTTTTTCATTGTCACTTTCTGAAGTGTTTTCATTATATTCTACGGGCAAAACCTGTTAGTTGTTTTTGGTGTAGTTACGCTGTCCCCTGTAAACTGAGAGCTGTGTTTTTAACATTTTGCTTGTAACTCATCTCTCCGGTCAGCTCTGGGTCGAGGAGAGGATGCCACTGGCCACCTCCACGGACCATGGCCACAACCTGCAGACCGTGCAGCTGCTCATTAAGAAGAACCAGGTGACCCAGCACTCCGTGGCGAAATCCAGCCACGTGTCCTCAAGTGTGGCACCGCGTGCCTCCTGACCCGCAGCTGTCTTCTCGCAGACCCTGCAAAAGGAGGTCCAGGGCCACCAGCCACGCTTCAACGACATCTTTGAGAGGAGCCAGAGCATCCTGAAGGACGACAGCCCCACGGCAGAAGCCATCCGGCAGCGCCTGGCCGATCTACGGCAGCTGTGGGACCAGATGATCCAGGAGACGGAGAAGCGGCACTGCCGCCTGGAGGAGGCGCACAAGGCCCAGCAGTACTACTTTGACGCTGCTGAGGCCGAGGCCTGGATGAGCGAGCAGGAGCTCTACATGATGTCTGAGGAGAAGGCCAAGGTACGAGGGGTCCCAGCCTTGATGGCTGTAGAACTCCACCTCCCATCTGGTAGAGTTGTATGTTAGCATGAGACACTTGGGGTCTATGGAGATGTAAGGCTAACCAGAAGGTGATGTCTCGCAAGAAGATGGTGCAGATGGTCACCTAGTCTCTCTTGAACATGTCAGGATGAGCAGAGCGCAGTGGCCATGCTGAAAAAGCACCAGATCTTGGAGCAGGCTGTAGAGGACTACGCCGAGACTGTCCACCAGCTCTCCAAGACCAGCCGAGCCCTGGTTGCCGCAGGCCACCCTGAAAGGTAAGCAGAGTAATGATCCATGGGTTATGGATAAGGCCCGAGGCTCGTCATCCTGTTCATGGCTGCATCCAATACGCCGTCATCACGTTTCCAAGCAACAGAATTCCAATCCTGTCCTCACAGCGAGCGGATAAACATGCGCCAGTCCCAGGTCGACAAGCTGTACGCAGGCTTGAAGGACCTGTCTGAGGAACGGAGAGGAAAGCTGGATGAGAGGTTCCGGCTCTTCCAACTCAACCGTGAAGTCGACGACCTGGAGCAGTGGATTGCGGAGCGGGAGGTGGTGGCAGGATCCCACGAGCTGGGCCAGGACTACGAGCACGTTACGGTAAACCAAGTTCCCAGGCCTGTTCTGGCCGGCGTTCTGGGATCATCAGGTACCGCTGACATAGAGAAGTAGTACTTTGTCACGCAGTTGCTTGATTTGTTCTCCCCCCTTGCACAGATGCTCCAAGAACGTTTCCGGGAGTTTGCCCGAGACACGGGCAACATTGGGCAGGAGCGTGTAGATGCCGTCAACCAGATGGCGGATGACCTGATCAACTCGGGCCACTCGGACGCGGCCACCATTGCAGAGTGGAAGGACGGGTTGAACGAAGCCTGGGCCGACCTCCTGGAGCTGATCGACACGCGTACGCAGATCCTGGCTGCCTCCTATGAGCTGCACAAGTTCTACCATGATGCTAAGGAGATCCTGGGCCGCATCCTTGACAAGCACAAGAAGCTGCCAGAGGAGCTTGGTCGTGACCAGAACACGGTGGAGACCCTGCAGAGGATGCACACCACCTTTGAGCATGACATCCAGGCTTTGGGGACGCAGGTGAGAACCCAGACACCTCAGGGTACCATCAAGGGCCCCGTCTGGTGGAATGCTACAATTTTCATAGCAACTAAACGTTGCTGCATTTACGAAGTGTGAATTTGGAAGCCAAACCCCAAAGAAAACATTGAGGACAAGCATAATTTATTTTGGAACCACAATAACTGAGATCTTTGGTAAAGTTTAAGAGAGAGAATCCAGGAAGTGTTTTCGTTTGCATCGTGACGTCTCCGGTATGATCCACAGGTGAGGCAACTGCAAGAAGACGCCGTCCGTCTCCAGTCAGCCTACGCTGGAGACAAGGCTGATGACATCCAGAAGAGGGAGAGCGAGGTTCTGGAGGCCTGGAAGAGCCTCCTGGATGCGTGTGAGGGACGCAGGGTGCGGCTGCTCGACACGGGGGACAAGTTCCGCTTCTTCAGCATGGTGCGGGACCTCATGCTCTGGATGGAGGACGTGATCCGCCTCATCGAGGCCCAGGAGAAGCCCAGGTACGGTGGATGGAGTCGTTCCTATCTTAGTGTGGACGACTTTGATTAGCAGTTGCCAAAGTTCCAATGGCTATTGTCCGTTGTTTGGTTTAACTTTATTAAAATTATTTTTATTATATTTATTAAAATTAAGTAGCCTTCAACTGCACCACAGACTCAGGCTGAGCTTTTTAAGTGACAGAGAGAATTTAACATTGTCTTAGCAATTTGCAATGAGCAGTTCCGCAGACGTTTAACGCTTGGGCTGTCTAAATGATTTGGTTGCTGAAGTAGTCCTACTTATTATAAAACTAAGTGACTGTGCCTTTAAGAATGGCGACAGTGGTATTAGATTCCCTTGTTATTTGCGACTTCAAAGTAAAATTTTATACACAATCCTGCCCCAGAATGCTGCCATTCTCTTTCTTTATTTGAGTTCTTCCTGCTTTTCGTTCCTTTTTCCCCCAGCAAATGTATTGATTTACTGTAACGAGCAGTTCAGTCAGCGTCTTGCTTCGAGCTGGAAATGTAATTGCAGTAATCAACTTAATTACTAGTTGAGCAAAGACTGTACTCTTGGGAGAGATGGGCGATCGGGCTCATGTCACCGAGCCTCTGCCACCCCATCCTGCTGGGACAGCGGGAGGGGGGTGGCCCACGTAGATTGGGGGTGGGGGATCCGGTTTTGAATTTAGTCATTATGAGCCGTTTCCTCTTCTGTCCCTGGCGGAGTGACATTGGAAACCCCGCTGTCTGATCACATGTCTGACTGATGATACGGTTTGAGGGGTAATGAAGCCCCCTTTGGCTGCGCTCCTTCCTGTTTCTGAACACCGGAGGCAGCCCTTTGTGGCCCCAGAACTGACCCACTAAGAAAGGCCTGTCTGTTTATGTCAGTGACATGCATTCTCCTGGTAGGAGTCTGTATCCATAGCAACGTCCGTGGCTTATAACCCTAATGTAAAATCTCTTATGTTACAGTGTTACTAAAGCAGTTCTCGTTAAGTGTGCTTCACCATCCAACTGCCCGGTCCTGCCTTGGGCTAAGACCGGGAAGATCTATTATCGTAAAGGGCTAAAGCATTAGTTCAGGTGATAGCGTCCCGTGTCCGCACGGTTCCGAAGGCATGTCTGACCGCTGATGTGATGGGCCCTCCTCAGGGACGTGTCGTCGGTGGAACTGCTGATGAACAACCACCAAGGCATCAAGGCCGAGATAGATGCCCGCAATGACAGCTTCACCGCCTGCATCGAGCTGGGCAAGGCCCTCCTGGCGCGGAAGCACTACGCATCGGAGGAGGTGCGTTTGCACTGGGATCTCTGTCAGACTGGCAGGCTGGACATCTGAGGCCATTTACCTGCTGCTCCGATGACAGATGTCTTCATGAATGTTCACAGCAGTGACACATTAGTTGGTTAAGCACTTGAACATTCCTTTTTTGTTTTAAACTGGACCTCTTAACTCCTCGCTAAGCTTGTAAGACTCGCTACCAAGCTGCTTTTTATTCTTATCTCAAAGTGATGCGAAGTGAATAGCGTCTGTCTGAGTTTCTAAAAACTCGTATGTTGACCCAGGTGGTACGAAGTTGTAAGTATTAAAGCAGATGGATTGGCAGATTACACTGGATTTTAAAGAGTTTACTCCTGTTAAGTGTTCTGGTTGGGAAGCAGGTTTTTAAAACTAGCCTGGAGATTATGGATAGAGAGGCACACTTTATGTTTATGCATAAAAATACTTGGGGGAAAAAAACGTGCATATTTGATAAAACCACATGCATGTAATATTGTAGCTGCTAAAGCTGTGTGACTGAGCCACAGCCATTGTAGAAAGTGCACCTCTAACTGGAGGTTCTGTTTTCAGATTAAAGAGAAGTTGGTACAGCTGACAGACAAGAGGAAAGACATGATTGACAAGTGGGAGGACAGATGGGAGTGGCTGAGATTGGGTAAGTCCCGCCCTCTTGGCCGCCCCTCACACGGGCGTCCCGTTGCTGGAGTGGAAAGTGAAAAACTGCTGGGGAGGAATTAAAGGAATCAGATAACATTTCAAGTTGGGACATTATGGTTTCTTACGTGTCGCCCTTTGGCTCATCTTGTGGGTTTGACCAAGGCCAACCACAGAAGCTGCCAGGCGTGTCAGTTCCTCAAATTGGTAGAGTTGTGGTGAGCTAGACTTAAGGGACATCCATGTGGTTGCTTCTGGTCCATCTGAAGCCCAACGAGGCGGGACTGAGTCCTGCTGAGGAACTGTGGCCGTTTCCACTTTCGGGTCGGTCTTTAAAACACGCTCGGCCCGGTGTTATGGCGCAAGCCTGCTGGTGACCCTGCCATGTCCCATGTCAGTGCTGGAGGTGCATCAGTTCTCGCGGGACGCCGGCGTGGCTGAGGCCTGGCTGCTGGCCCAGGAGCCGTACCTTTCGAGCCGGGAGATGGGCCAGAGCGTGGACGAGGTGGAGAGCCTCATCAAGAGGCACGAGGCCTTCGAGAAGTCGGCTGCCACTTGGGAGGAGCGTTTCTCTGCGCTGGAGCGGCTGACGACGGTGAGGTGGAGGGGGGGCGTATTCCTTATGGACACTCGGGGAAGAAGTCAACGTGCGAGAGATTTTGTGGAAAATATTAGAATTGACTTTGTAACAAATTTTATATATACAGTGATTAGGTAAGGTCAGATTTTAAGTAACATAACTCAGGGTGTTTCTGTGTGTGTATGTGTGTGCGTGCGTGTCTGTGTGTGTATTTACCTGCAGATGGAGTTGTTGGAAGTGAGAAGACAGCAAGAGGAAGAGGAGAGAAGGAGGCAGCCCATTTCCCCGGAGGCCCTGCCCGCGCCCGACTCGGAGTCACAGCAGCGGTGAGGAACCCCCCCCACAACACGCACACACACACCCCACACCCCTGGCATCGTTCAGATGTCTGGAAGAAGCCATGTTTGATGTCACGTTAGATGCAGTGATTTCTGTTTGGTCATCAATATAGATGCTAAGGAGCTTCTAGTAGATGGATGAGATCCCATCTGAACAGCCCTTATGCCATGTCTAGCTGTATAGAAAAAAAAATATATATGTGTGTGTGTGTGTGTGTGTGTGTGTGTGTGTATATATATATATATATATATATATATATATATATATA
>JAAGVU020000061.1:2974966-2997647 GCA_011763525.2 Mormyrus iriodes
TGTGTGTGTGTGTGTGTGTGTGTGTGTGTATATATATATATATATATATATATATATATATATATATATATATAATTTGTGTTATTAATCATAATAATCATGCTTCATATGTATGTTGGTATTTTTATAGAATGCCCCCACTGATCAGTGCCCTCTTCTCCTCTCCTCTTTCCAGGGAGGGTGAGCAGGCCTCCCAGAACGGGCTGCCGTCGGACCAGGACTCCCCACGGGTTAGTTACCGCTCCCAGACCTACCAAAACTACAGCAGCTTTCAGAGCCGACGGACTGGGAGCGAACGTGCGGGGCGTGCTGGACTGTGACAGGGTCGGGAGCCATGCCCACTCTGTGCCCGTTTACAGCTTCCAGCTACTGGTGGGAAACAAACTGACCAGGCTTGCCGACCCTGTTATCCTAGGCTCCTGCCTGTGGGCTTTCTGTCCTGCTGGCGCCACCTGCTGGTTAACAGTTACGAGCCGCCACAATCTCTTTTCCCTCCTACAGATTCTTGCATCCTTTGTGTATCTAACAGTTTATAACTGTGCTTCTTCACGAGTGAAACCTATGCAGATTATTAATTTTGATTAGTTATTGATGCACGTTTTATGTAGCTTGACCAGTTGACTTACAGAAAGAGAGGAAAAATATGTTTTAGGAATATACTGGCTTTGCCTTGTTACACCTATTACAGTGCCTTTTACCACCACGGGGTTAAAATGTTTTTAGGAATTTGACAGCTAATCTGCCTTTTAGTTAGTGTGAGGTTAGGCCTTAGGGTTTGAGTCATGTGACCTTGACTGCCCTGGTGAGCTGTTGCCATACAGGCTTCCATGCAGCATGTAGGTGCACATGGAGGAGTGTGCGCCTACTGACCTGCAGACCCTTCACCTCTCTTTATCCGAACCCCATCTGTTTCTCTCGCTCTCCGGGCTCATGAAGGTCAGCTTGCAGCTGCGGTCAGAGCAAAGCCACGCTGCCGAATCGGCAATTCACACTTGAACAAGTTACACGTGTGATTGTTTTTTGTTTGTACCCACGTTATCAATTTTACCAAACAGTCGATGTGGGGGAGTGCAGCCAACGACTCGGGCCTTAGAGCGACTGACGGTTAAAAAACACAAAGGAGTGGGCCTAGCAGAAGGGAAAGGCCCGAGACCTCCAGCCATTTGTAACGTCTGCTGCTAAGTCTGCTGTAACGTTTGTTCATGTGCTGATAATGTTTAGTTCCGTTCCGCACTTTTGTTTGTTTTTTTTTGTTTGTTTTTTTTAAACGTTTAGCCTCCTGTATTTGAATGTTTGTTTTTTGTTGCATTTTGTCTGCATGATGGCCTTTTCCTTCCATGGATCATTAACAGCCTCGTTCGGTTCCTCTCCGCAATAAATGTCAACTGTGGCAGAAATGCACATGTTATATATTGAAATGGTTTTTGTCTCTTCTCCCAATCATGTACGCATATAACCCCTTCACCTGTCCATTAATGTTAGATTTGTCGCATGTATAAGCCTGTTGGTCACTAACCACTGTTCATGTTGTTTTTTTGTTTTAAAGTCCAGATTCATCGTTGTATTCGTCTAGTTCATCCCATCACTGTTATTTAGTTTCTTAGAGATGAGGCTGCACGTGCTTTTCATTTTTTTAGGTGCCCTCTTGACATCCTTGCACTATCTTCCTTCTTTAAAAGAACAGAAATGCTTAATTCCCTTTAATAGTAAATATGAAAGTGGAAGCTATTGTTTTGTTATGCAGTCATGTTAAGCCTGCACCCACATCTGTATTTAACTCAGTCCCGTTAATGTCTGTATATATTGTCGTACATCAAGCTATTTTCCTCCCAAATTACTCAAAGTTAGTTGTCAGCGATCGGGGGAAAATGATAATCAAAGAGGACATTTCCTTTTTTCTAAGTCTGAAAATCATAAAACATCAAAAAGGGAAGCAGTTCTGGGTGGGGGGGGGGGCATTAGCTTGCCCCTGATCATGGTAGTAAGAGTATTGGCATTATGACTAAACACAGGAGTGGTGAGCTGTTGTTCAGCCATCTCTTAGGACACCTAGTGGCCATCAGCTGCACAGCCTGAAACGCTCCTTGGCGTGCAGACAGTCAACAACATTCAACCAGCCATTCATTATCATGTTTGCTAACTGGAGAGAGGAAAACCACTAAAGCCCTGTGTGCTGTGCTCATCACTGTCGAGCAGAATAAGCCAAACATGTGGAATCAGCCGTGTTTAGGTGTGTTGCCGTACGTGTCGTCGGCCATCTCTTCAAGTAAGGTTTGGGAACTTCAGTGGCAGGATTCAGAGCCTCGCTTTCACGGAGACCCCCACAGTCATCCGGATCCTACTTTTAAAAGCTCTAATTAAGGGCGTGGCTTCTGGAAGGAATGCCCCTCCAGCCTCGACCAATGGCCAATGGCAGGCCCCGCCTCCTGGAACAGGCTCTTTATGATTGGGTAAAGCCTTGTGATAGGTTGGAGTGTCTGTGGTGTTGACGTACTTCTAATGGGGAAATTGCCCTTCCCTGCTTTTTCACAAATACTACAGCAACAATGGCGAGCTTTACGACCAGCAGTTTTGGTTGTGCTGTGACCCTTCCTACCTCTGACCCTGGCTGCTTGTGGTGCCTGCATGTTCTAATCCCTAATTTTTTCTGACCTGTGATCTTTAAGTCCTCTTCTGTCTGCTGTGCTCTTCTAATTCTATAATCCTCAGACCTGGCAGTGATCTGCTGCCCCCCCAGCATCCATGTGGAGTTGCTCTGAGGCTAACAGAGGTTAGCAACAGCTCTCCGTAACCCGCTGCCAGTCCTGAGACAGAACTTTCTGGCAGAGCAGAGCAGCTCTGGGGTGCTGACTCACTCTGTGACTCACTCTGACTCCCTAGTGCTTCAGTCTGCTTGGGCCCCATGTTACCGGGCATCTTGATTGTTAATTGGAACACCACTTTAACAATCTGAGGCTGCTGTAACGGTTTTGGTTTGGTCCTTTAGCCTAAACTGGTTGGGCTGTTGGCCCCTCCCTTCGCTGGCCATCCCATGATGGTCACATGGTTTCCTCAGGTGTTCTGCTTGGTTTACAGACACCGTTTTCCCCCCGAACTCTGTTCTTCTGCAGGCAGCCCACAGGGGTTTTTGCGACTGCAAGATCCCCCATAAAATTGGTCACTTGATAACTTATTAATGCTAAACTTTGTCGTTTTTAGAAGGCAGTTTGGTGGAGAGCCTTTATTTCCAGGTTTAAGGTTCCTTTTAAGTGGCTATTTTTTCATGTCCCATTCCAGAAGGAGACCCTTTAGACGTATATGAACGTATCTGTATACGTCGTTACTGTTTGCTGTTGTGTGTTTTGGGAAAGGGTGTCCTTGGTGTACACAGCCTCTTTGCGCATGCAGCCCCGCCCAGCATCCACAACACAACCTCCACAAAGCACAAGCATCCACTGCGCCTTTCTGAAAGCCCCGTTTCTCTCCCTTTCTCTTGGCCTGTCGATCCTCGGCAGGATGGCGTGGACGGTGCAGATATGGTGAACGGCGTGGTAGAGCGCAGCTCGAAGGAACCCAGCCCAACCCCCTCCCCCTCTGCTGAGCGCAAAGGCAGGAGCAGCCAGGCTGCCACACTGCCAGCCAAGGCCCAGGACTCTCCGTCCGCCCAGCTGGAGGGCTTCCTGCATCGCAAGCATGAGTGGGAGGGTCCCAATAAGAAGGCATCCAGCAGGTACGCACCACTGCTGCTGTGCCACCAGGGGGCAGCAGCGCTCCTTTCAAAAAAGCAGTAAAATAGTGCAGACTGGTTTTGTTAACTGCTGCCTTGCACCAGTGCTGTCTGTTGTACATGTGAAAAGCATGTATTCATTAATAACGCATTGTGACTCACTCTCCAATATTATAAGTAATTGTTTATTGGCTTGAAGATTGTCACTTTTCGGTCTTGCCACTGTATACTGGCTTAGTGTTTTGCTTGTCCCCCTGCTGTGGAAATCGACGATGTCCCCCATGGACGGGGCAGCTCTGACTGTCATGTCTCCACAGGTCTTGGCACAACGTTTACTGTGTGATAAACAACCAGGAGATGGGCTTCTACAAGGACAGCAAAACGGCGAGCCAGGGCATCCCGTACCACAGCGAGATCCCCATCAGCCTGAAGGATGCCGTTTGCGAGGTGGCGCTCGATTACAAGAAGAAGAAGCACGTCTTCAAGCTCAGGTATGGCGCCCCCTTGTGGCGTGAATCATTGAAACGGTAAAAGTTCAGTGCATTTATTTCAGCCATAAATAATGTTAAATGTCTTTTTTTCTCTACAGAATTTCTGATGGGAATGAGTATCTCTTCCAAGCCAAAGATGACGTGAGTCTTGCTCCTTTTTTTTTTTTTTTAAGGGGCTCTAAGGTTCCACAGGGCAGACTGTGTCTGTTCTCCTGGGGGAGCTCAGCATCTATGTGTGGGCTGACCGCAGTTAATGGGAGAGGCTTTGGACAGAATGAGGAAGAAAGCCTTCATGTTCTCTACCTCCTCTGTCTGGGGTCTGAAGGTCCCCTGGTGCAGTAGAACACTGAATACTCTATACAAACACTGACGTGTTACACAAGGATTAGCCATGCTGGTGTCAGGCCCATATTTGAGCCTCCTGTGAAGAGCTGATCCCCGTGTCCCTCTGCACGTTTTCCGACATTTTATGGGACAGGAAGTGAAGTTCGAGCCACAGATCTCCTTAATCCAGATGTGTGTGGGTTCAAAGCTGTACCCTGCTCACATGGTCATGTGGATGTCATTTGTATACCCACATTCTTTGATCACATTTAATGTTTTTGAGGCCATCATTTACAAAAGCGGGTATGAATGTTTGGCTGCGGATGGCCGTGCTCTCACTGTTGTGACCTCTGACCCTGCAGGAGGAGATGAACATGTGGATTCAGGCCATTACCAGTGCCGTGTCCTCAGCCGTGACCTCCGACGTGACCCCCAGCAGTCAGAGCACCCCGGCGTCCAGCCGGGCCCAGACGCTGCCCACGGGAGTCTCGCTAGCCACCGAGTCGAGCCCGGGCAAAAGGGAGAAGGAGAGGGAGAAGAAGGAGGACAAGGAGAAGCGCTTCAGTCTGTTCAGCAAAAAGAAATAGAGCCAGCACCACTTCCGCCACCCACAGGGTCATCGCTTATCTAAACTCCAGTGAAATTGCAGCATGCAAGCTCTGAATCACTATCCCACACTTTGTGCCTACCGTACCAATTGGTTTTAGAAGTTACAGCGTTTCCTGAAAACACAGGGGACAAAAGGAAAAAAAAAACCATCAAACAAACCAGAACACTCATTAAGCTGTGGGGTGTGACGGCGCTGGGCAGCTTCCATCAGAAATAGACAGGAACAGGGGTTCGTTTTTTCTTCTTTGAACTTTTTTTCTCCCCCCCTTTTGGTTTTGATTCAATTTTTTTCCTTCCAGTTTGACACTCTGCTCATTTTTGTAATTGTCAGTAGTTTCTAGGGGTCTGGATATTTAAACATTTCCTCAATTTTGTGAGGCTGTCTTGGAAAGACAACTTACATCTTTTGCTGTTAGGAAGCAAGGCAGCGGTGCTCTGAAACGATTCCTTTTCACTCTGCACATAAACTGTAAAACAGCAACTGCAAACATGAACTGTTTAATTCCATTTACTAATGAACTTTCCACCAGTTATTGGCTCCGAGTAAGGTATATTGTCTATGCTTATACTTAGTATAGCCATGCATTAATTTGGATACAAACCAATAATAACCGATGTCAGTGTCACCTGTTAGCTATTTTCTGGAGCTCTTATGCAGTGATTGTGACCAGTAAGAATGGTGGCTATTAACGAAGGATAGTATATGAGTTCATTTTAAATCTTAAATCATTTTTTATCTTTTTTTTGTTGACTTTTGTTGTTGGTCTTGAGTTGCATTATAATGTATGTTCAAATTATTCTAGTTCAGAGTATAAAAAACTAGATGTATTATAAACAATTTAAAGCGTTGTTGTTAAGTGGAACAGTGGAAAACCGCGCATTTACAGGACAGTAATGTTACTCAGACGGTTGCTTGCTTGTTGGCTTTAGCACTGCGTGTTATAATTTTTTTTTGCTACTATATCTCGCTATTTGATACATAGTGTGCATTTCTGTCACTGTAACTATTGTAATGAAAATTTTCATCTTATTGCACAATCAAACGAGGCAGTAGGAATGAACTCCTTCGCAGTGGCTGGGTCGGTAGGTGCTTAGCGTGCGCGAGCCCGGCTCTCACATGTACGGATGGCGCCTGTAGACTTTTACCCTCTCTGTTAAATATGTGCGAAGTCATTAAAATGCTTTTAAAATTACTCTCCGTGGCATCTTGCTCTTTTTTTATACCCTGCTTTTCGCGTCGTTGTTTACCTCACAAAGTATATTTCGCCTGTTAACATATTAAAAAAATGTCTTGTTGAACATTAATATCAAATAAAATTAACTGATCCCGTTCCATCTGACAAATAACGTGCTTTTATCCTTTTACACTGTTTTACGTTGGAAAATTAGTTTCTGCTTTAGTCCTTTTTGATAAAGAACTGCCACCACCTAGTGGTTGTAAACCGCAATTGCAGTCAAAAAGGGACGGGAGTGAAACGGTGACGGTTGCATAATAAAAAGAAAATTAATGATTTTAGTTAAAATGTGAAGAATTTGCCAGATGTCATATTGTGTGCACACTATATTGTGTAAGAGCTTTATATTTCAGAACTTTAATGCTGCCTGACGTGCAGTTCTCTGAAAGAGAGAAACTGTTCCCTGGCGAAAATAGATATTAACTGCCGGGTCGCATTTGAGGGACAGCCCGTGAGAAGCAGCACCGAAATACGATTATTTGCACTTTTTCGATTTCACTGGACACATGCATGTATTAAGATGGGAATCAGGCGGTTTTGTTTAAATCTGAAATCTTTATTGAGATGATAAACCTTAATTTGGGACTGAATTAAATCTATATATGCTTGATATATGTATGCACTTCCTGGCTGAGTCTGACGGTTTGACGGTGGATCCGAGCATGAGTCCAGCTATAAAATAGCTATATATAGTGCAAATAAGAATGAGACTTGCCGTATAAGCGGGTGGCGCTGCGTGCCGCGTGTTTGAATCGCATAGGACTGTGCGGTTCGTTTCTACGCCAAAAGGGGGCGCAAGAAGAACAAAGATACGACAGCAGCTACAAGAGCGTTGTTATAAGAGCTAAAAAAAAATCCATTAAAACTAGCGATGCTGCATTTGCTTTCGCTCAGTAGGCGCTGCGGCCCCAGGAGCCTGTCGCAGAGATACTGTCTTCTGAGAAGACGAGTTTCAGTAGTGCAATGAGTTGGTGCTTGTGACTGTAATTACAAATTACAATGCATGTTTAGCGATGTCTGCTGTATCGTTTATAGGCAAAGCGGGTCTGTTTATGACGCACCTCGAATCTCTTTGATGATGCTGGTGTATTTACCATATCTACGTTGTTTTTCTGTTGAACAGTTACAAAGGACACGGAGGGACAGTTTTGCTGCCAAACGTAATGCCAGATGTCTTTGAGGAAAATCATTGAAGGATCAAAGATCTGAGTCTGTTTCCCTCCTGAAAGTGTAGCTCTGTACTGGGCTGTTATTTGGAGGGGGTGTCAAAAAATGCTACCTTTTTATAGGCCAATCTGTTCAGGTGCCACACGTCAAAAACAGGCACCATAACTCTTCAGGGCGCGATAAATTGCCATCGCTTTGATTTTGTTCTTTTCCCAAGAGCCATCTCATGTTCCATGTGGTCTGACGCTGAAAGTCAGCCGGACACCCAGGGCTGAAATTATGGCAGAAACTCGGGCAATAATTTCATCTCAAGCTAAAACTTAATTTTACAGTTGCTTTTGGGGGACGTTGTTATCCAGGACAACACGCATGACCGACTGCACTATTTTGGAGGCTACTGGGATAAACACGAAATGAAAGATTGCTTGCGGTAAAGGCTGCCACATTTTAGGTGCACATTGGTTACAAATTGCCTCAGTGCCCACCAGAAAAATAATTCTAAAGTTGAATAAACAGTTGAACAAACTTGCTCACTTAAGTGTTCTTAATGTGCCCGTTTTTCATCCCTATTGGCAGAACACGCCATTTAAACTCCTGACTGGGGAAGAGCTACACTGCATTGATTGTGTATGACTTGGCAGCCCTAAAAGCTGCTGTGCAGTTCGACGCTGGCAGAAGCTACAAATTGCTTTGTGGCAATATTTCCTAATTTTAACGATGGAGTTTTTAGCTCTGCAGAAGGGAAACATTTCATTAATTGATCACTTCAAAACTGCGATTGCATTGTCTATCCATCAGTCACACGTCACATTGGAGCCGTTGCCTTATTAATATAATCTGCCAATCTATCATACATTAATGACCCAGTAGACTTATTCTTGTCAGAGCAGCCGCAGCCGTGATAATATTTACGCCTTCTGGCTACAATTAACAGTTCTGATGGTTTTCTGGAACCTTCTCCAGTGAGCTGTTGGCCAAGTCCCATGTTGGCACAGAAAATGCATCAGTTAGCATGGAGCTTCGGTATGTGATGAATGACGCTCCCGTGGAAGGGGGAGGATCTGACATTCCTGCTTTGAAGGCTGAACCTTAAAGTGTGTATTTTCCCTTCAGATTTAGACCCGACTGCATGTCAATTAACGTGCACAGATCCACCTCTGCATGCCTGTGCATATAAAATAATACCCAACAGATATCTAAGCAGATGCACATACAGATTTTTATAATTGCTTTACCCAGTTTACCCATGTAACACTTTTTAAGTAAGACTTATGCCCCCAACCCCCAACAAATTCTGTCTACTTCAGGGAAACCCAAGCGGGTGCCCAGAATTTCTAGCTACTGGCCACAAATTAAACCCTCTGCAATCTCGGAAAAATGTATAGTTCATTAAGTCAGGTTGAGGGTGCACGACGATGGCTCATGAAAAGGGGCTAAATTAACCCAAAAAAGCACTGGGAACAACCAAAGCAGGGACTGTAACAATACCCCCCAGTAATATGTGCTTGTATAATGAGAGTATATGTAAGGTTGCGCTAGTATGACTTTTTAAATCTTAAACTGATGAATATTTATATCTGTTGATTTTAACAGCAGCGCTGGCAGGGCCCCAGATTCTGTTAATATCTTAAATCAACTACACGTTTTTATTACATCTTGTTGCATGCATTTGACCACGAACGATGTCACACAAATGAAGTGTAATGTTTATATTATTTCCATTATATAACACGTACACAAGTGTACATGAAGTAAAAGCAAAAACCATTTCAATATCGTCAAATAATCAAATAATTGCTGTGCCACGATCGCACCCCTACGTTCCCCAAAATGACCCTGGATTCAAAAGCGGGAATCGGAAGTCATTGTTTTTTTTCTACCACTAAACACAGATATACAAAGCAATGTTGAATATATCGTGATTCGAATTGCTTTAAATAGTTCAAAACTGAATATTTATCAATATAATGCAGGGCGTGATATGTAATATTGCATACGCTGAAAAGAACGCGTCCAATTTCTATCGTATACATCGTGAGATAACATCAGATGCTATAGATTATACAATGGAACCGCCCACATTTCCGCAAAGCGCACCTGATCCAGTACGTTACCGTTTATCGCTTCAGCTTACTACAAACAGGCCCATATTGTACTATCCAGCAAAAGGGGTTTCTCGTACGACTAGCACCTTTGGTTCCTCCGATTAAGGACCTTGGACAACGCTGGAGATACGAGTTTGCCGGTAATTGTAGTTCTTTCCGAAGTCGTACGTGCGTCACACGGCGTCTCCAGAAACACCAATTCCCAAGTGCCTTTGCAAGTTGGCCGCTCTTATGTGCGGCGTCGGCAGCAGGGGCGGCCCCAAGGCGTCGTAGTAACCAAGTGCTGCTATCACCTAGGAACCAAATCGCCTATTCTCGAAAACAGTACGCGAATACACTAGGTAGAAATACTACAGAGTGTAGCCTCCCTACGCCAAGTGTCACCTCAGATGTGGTCCACAGAATAAGGATTCTGTGAAGGTTTTCCCCCTGTTATTTGTTGTTTTAATTCTTTCCGCCGGCACCGGCTGCTGTCTCCTGCGTACCATGACAATTGACTGTCCGAAGCGGCTCCGGTCTTAGCTGCCCGTGCGAGATGCCCATCGAGCAGGGGGGGACGCGCTGACAGCGACCGTGGCCGGACGCTGTCTCATTACTTGCCTTCGCTATGAAGTTGGCGGAAAATTTGCATTTCGGGGCGTCTTCGCTGGGAGGAAGAGGAGCGGCAGCCCGGCACTAGTGGCTGTCAAGGCGGGCTGCACAGCGCTGGCTTCTGGCTCAGCCTCGGAGATCCTCTGCTGATCGCGGCGCTGTTACAGAGGGATTTACTGCCGTCAGATTTATGAATGGCAGTCTGACATTGCGTTCGGCCTGTTCGCTGCCTATTTGCTAGATTTAGAAACATTTTCATTAACGCGTTTGTAAAGGAGATGCATGGCACCGGGCGTTAATTGCGACTAATGGTAAAGCATCGGGATAGATTGCAGATTGTGTGTGTGTGTTTTTTTTGGCGATTGTCAGGTGCACTTCCAGTTGTGCACGAATCCCGCTTGTTTTGTCCGAGCAACCCGTCCATTGCAGAATGTGCCGGTTCCGTGCCGTGTTACCCGCCGTTAACCATGCTCGCTGAGGCGCCGGGCTTTCCGGGTGGGCGCCTTTCATCAGCAGGGAAACACGGATCCTTACCGCGGTGGAAAGAGGGGGAAAAGTTCATTGAGGAAGGCGGACTCGATCCAAAGGAGAGGGGAGTTTGTCAGGATACACGGAGGTGAATTATGAATGGAGTTCGGGTGCATCTGGTCGTTAAGGCTCCCTAGAGGGGCTCGGCACTGAGGTTAATTGCTGAAAAATAACACATTCATTGCAAAAGCATAGAAAGTACATCTCTTAAACATTTTGGTAATTTTCTTGCGACAAGGGGGTATAGTTTTGGACCTTTTTTCCTCCCGGTTTCCGTCACGGAAAAAGGCAGCTGCATGGTGGCGCGTTTTGGCGGAAGGTGTATCTGAAGTTGCGGTGCGAAGATCGGGTTCGTATAGAAACTGGCGACTATCATGGCCGACCGGACCGCTCCCCGTTGCCAGCTGAGATTGGAGTGGGTTTACGGGTACAGGGGGCACCAGTGCCGCAACAACCTGTACTACACCGCCGGCAAAGAGGTGGTGTACTTCGTGGCCGGGGTCGGCGTGGTGTACAACACCAGGGAGCACGCGCAGAAGTTTTACCTGGGACACAACGATGACATTATCAGGTAAGCGCTTTAGTCTCGGTGACTGTCTCTAAAAAGCCCTTCTTTGATCGGAGCGCATGTTTGGAGTAAACTTTGCTCTTCCTATATATATCCATCCATCCATCCATCAATTTTCTACGGCCGCTCGTGCTACAGTTTTCCCCGCCAAAGCGGAAGGCGTGCGCGCTCCCGGCCGCGGCGGCGCACTGCGCGCTCCCGGCGCGCTCCGCTGCTAGGAGCTGCTGTCTGTCAAACGGACAACTTGGGCCTCTTTCCCCAACCTGTTTGGCAGAAAAGCTTCTTTCTTTCGCCTTGTCACACGAAACCGCCATAAATTTCGCCGAATTGGCTAGTCGGTTACCGAGGGCTCGCTTTTCACACGTCTAATTAAAAATTGATTCCCAAAAAGGCCGAAATCTTCCTCAAATGCGGATGGAAAAGTCGTGCTCGAGACATTTGCGATGGATTCCATCTGCTGCTCCTGCACTAAGTATATCTCACAGGAGAGGAGGAAAGAGCTCTTATATTGACTCAAAACTGTATCTTCAAGAATAAAGAAAAGGACTCGTGTTCTTAAGACTACAGAAAATCTCTGTCGAGGTGTGGCAGAAATCCTCATAGCAAGCCGAACCTTTGTCAGGCACATATCCGTTATATTATTAAATGCCTATTTCATGGCAAAAACGGTCTTTTTTTCCTCTTCACATCATTACTGTTTAGATTTGCACCCATCCCATCGCATTCACTGTTTTGGCACATGGCATTCAGGAGAATCAGTGACCAGTGATGCAAAGACAAATTAGCTGCATTGCAAAGTTCACATAGCAGTTTCTCCACACTGAAGTGTAGGATTTGCAGAAGGATGAATGTCTACCCCACCGGTGCAGTCACTGCGTCGTGGCTGGTTCCGCTGGTGTGCTGCTTGCCTGTAGCTTTCTCCATGATGAGGCGCTGATCTCTAGAGGCATTAGTGTTAGCATCAATGGGAATGGCGTCTTGGGGTGGGTCCTGGAGCTCAGGAAGGCTGTATAGGCATAGGGCAGCCAGTGATACATAGTACAGGTTGCCAGTCTTTCAACTAGCCCTTAATGAAAGGGAAATAGACAGCGGCTGGTAAATGCAGACAGTGCCATCCAGGTTCCTCTTGTTCTGTATTCCAGCACACCAGGTGGGGGCGCTTTACTTGTCTAGGAGTGTGAGATCCAGATCCTAGTAAGAGTATTTCATGTGGTCATGTTGGGACAATAATGCTCCCTTTTCTTTCTCAAACTGGCTGGAAGTAAGTTCAGCATTTGATCAATCCAGCACCCAGTCTGATCTGAGAGGTTTTCTGCGTTTAACAGCTTTCAAAGAGGCTGTTACAGGATCAACCTTGTTTTCACCTACACTCTCAGTTGAGGACCCCAGGAGTTATTGTGGGGACATCGTGGGGAGGGGTGGGGTGCCTCTTCAATAGACACTGCTGGTGCTGGTGACAGGACGTTTGGCTGATTTTCTCTCACGATATTAGTGCACGCGTTCTCATGTAAAGCCAGGAGCAGCCATCCTATAGTTCTGTTGGCTGATGGAAGCCTTTATTTGATGAGAAGAATGCAGTTTGATTAATCTATTCAACGCAGAAAATCTGGAAAATGTTACCACATCGCTGCCTACGAAGGAACAATTTGTGTTGTTTCATTTTGGAATAATTAGGAGTAATTTCACATCTCTCCAGCGGTTGTTTGTGGAAAGAACACTCATTCAGCCTGTTCCCTTATATGCCGACTGGGAAGCCTAACCACGCTTCAGCCAGGAAGACGACTGTAAAATTACATTTTCTCCCATCCATTTTCTTGCGTCTGGGTTACATTCTCATTCGGAAGTTTTTATCGCTGCCGTCATGTTGATGGATTAGCACCGTGCATAATTTTCGGACGGGCCCGTCTTGCGGGCGTCATACGGGTATTAATCAGCGGCATCTGGCTGCGCTGTTGGCGAGGTGGGGGGGGGGTACTTTGAGAAATTTAAGTTGGGGGGGGGATGTAGCAATCACCGTCTAATAGGAGTTCAGGAAATACTACACTTGGGCGATTTTGCCAGCAGGAAGGGGAATGAGACGTATCCGTGTGAGTTTGTGGATCTTTCAGGATTTCAGCCCTGCTATCCTTCCGTCAGTGACTCTAACAGTCATGGGGCGAGGCCAGGCCATGCCTTCTCCCATTTGACTGACTCGTTACATATTAACTCTTTCATTCCGCACGGCCCCAAAGATGTGGGTTTATAATTGATTAGAGCTAGTTGCTGTGTAATTATAATGTTAGCCATAGCAAAGCAGTATCCCCAACTTTTTCGTCTGGTCGGCTTCTGCCTAATGGGGGCGTGTCTCTCTCTCTGAGCTCAGTTCTGATTGGTTTCTTAGAGAGTCACATGGGAACTTAATATGAAGATCCAGTTGTATGTATAGATCGCAACCCAAGCCCCTGGTTCATAATGCTTCAAACACATAGGTACTCCATGACACTTCAGTCAACAGGCTTTAGGATTCACCCATTCCCAAATGTACATTTTGCATTTCTGCATTATTGGACTATAGTATACAAATGTTTGCTTCCTCATTTGGTGGAAGGTTAATTTACCGGTACTCAGTGCACAAGTACCACATATACATTTCCAGGTAATGAGAATGATGTCTTCGTTAATAAATAATTGCAGAATGTTCCAGCTAGGTGTTACTGTACCTTTAAATCAGTGCAGTGTGGTAAACCCTATCTGCTTTCAACAGCGTTGAATAGGTGGCTGAGATATTGTCAGGAATTACATTCATGCATTGCTAACTACCGAATGTGGTCCTGCTGCGGTTGTGAAGGCAGCAGCTGATTCATAGTAGTGGACAGCACCTCTCTTTGAGATTTAAAAAGGTGTGCACACACACATACGCACACACACATACGCACACACACATACGCACACACACATGCACACAATCGATTATTTCTATGAGCTCATATAACCCGACAGCAGCAGAGGGGTCAGAAAACAAGCGAGACATGTGTGCCGCCCTGAGAACAGTGTGGCGTTCCTGCTCAGGCAGGGCTCCTGATGCTGCTTCTGAGACGGAAGCTCCTTTTGCAGCACAAGTGTCACATGGTGGAGCCTCACAGAGTCAAGAATCGGCCAGGCGACCTTTGAATCAGAAGCCTGTCATTATCGGCCATGGATGCTCGCTCGTGGTCCCTCGGAAGTGATTCCCGGTCAATGATATTTCAGCAAGGCGTTGCTAAAGTGTTGCATCAATGCCGAGAGAGGGCTTTGCGAGCTCGGGGGTGGGAGGTGGCGAGTGGGGGTTGAAATCGCAAATGGCAGGGCTCATTGCCTTGAGCTCACAGATCACACACCGCTGATCGTGTGGTGAGACGGGAGGGAAACCGGGGGGGGTGGTTCCCAATTTACTGCCCGAGCTCCAGGTCTCACAACTCCATTTTCTCTTTGTATCTCAATTTGCCATGGTCATCCCCTGTGTCGTCTCAGGTGGGTGTAACCGGACTTGCAGTGCCCCCCTCCAATGCCAGCTCCAAAGAGACACTCTGCACCTCCTGTAGTTTCAGAGCAGTGTGGTGACATCGACTCAGGTTTCTGTTTCACCAACGAGGCCCAGATAACGAGAGCCACCCCATGTATTTCAGGATGGTGCTCATGTGCCCCGTTTGTGCAAATCAAGATAGATCTGCATGTCAGCACCATAGCTGCCTTATTTTCTTCTTGATGAAGACCGACTGAGAGAGAAATATCTCAGGAAGGATTGAAACTGGTCACCCTTGAAATTATAGGGAGCAGCTTAAAAACACGGTAATGAATCTGCCTCCAGGGGCGTCTGTTTCCGTCGTAATGGGGTTGTTCGCCTAAGAAGGGGAACGTCACGCCATGTGCCTTTGATGATCCTAAAACGATGCCGCAGACCCCGTGCCTGCAGCCCCATACTGGGTGTAATGCACCTCTGACTGAAGTCACCTTGGAGCAATAACTCGGAGAGTAACTGAATGATCAGCTGTTTCGCTGTATTTTCCCTTTAAAATGACCCCAGCCCTCATGAATGGGCTTTTTATCATTTTTGAAGTTTAAAAAATATATATAAATTCACATTTCGTCAAAGAGACACTGTAAATTGTTTATTGGTCATAGCATGACAATTATAAAAAAAATGATGATTATAAAGGACCCGGACCCAAATATGTAATTTGGTGTTGCCTTGACTTCTCCTTCGCCTCACGGTGCTATTTAGGACAAGAGGGTGAGTAGTGATCGCTGGAAAATCACCTCCATGAGCCTGTGATTGGAGCTCTGTACCAGCTGATATTTCACTGGCACAGGTGAAGAGCGTAGGCCTCCGCGAGATAACCCCCCCCCCCAGGGCATGGATATCTCGTGGTGCTGCTGACAGCCAGCGCTGCGTTGGGATGGCGTGCGATGAGAGACGGGCACTGAAGAGCGGGCACTAAGCTGGTGTCGTGCGGGCAGACCTCCTGCCCCTCAGATGCCCCAGGGGTGTGGGGGGCATGGCCGTGCTGTTTACTATCCCTCGGTGATGGAAGTCCTGCGCTGTCTTCTGAATAGAGCTGAAGGTGCATTAATCTGGTGTGGGGCTTAACGACGCAATTAGGAAATGGGATTATTTCTCAATTCTGCCAGATCCCCTGAAGGAGAGGCGCAGCTGCCAGCACTTTCCCAGAAGCTTTTAGGACAAAGATGTTGCAATATTTAAAGTATCATTTAAAAAAAAAAATCATTTTATTTTTTTCCTAAGTGACTGGGCAAACTTAGACTCTCAGAGCTAATTGCTTAATTGCCATCTTGGTAATACAGCAGCAGACTTGCCCTGACTCTGCAGATCTTTCTCGCCGGCGATGATTGCCGTGAATTAAAATAAAGGGCAAAATTTTTACACCAGATTATGAATATACCCAGAAGGTAGAAATGGATTTGCCAACGTTTTGTGATTTGGTGCTGGTTATGGATTCAGAGTGACTAATAGGTATCCCAGAGGCCCCCTGTTTAATTGTTTAATTATTTACCTTCTGTGCGGGGGGGGGCAACCTGAGCACAAAAACTATGGTGGGACACGTAGGGGTGGATTTGTTGTATCTGGGGATCACAAAAAGTCAGTTCGGAGTCCCCACTGCCCCCCTCAGAAGTTTCCCAAGCTAAATAAATAGCTAGCAAGTCAGAAGGTTGTAGCTAGCCTGCTGGTTAGCGGAACATGCTACTTCAGAATCTGCTAATTTATTTAATATTTAGTGTAGTAACTGTTTGTGCCCAACAGGGGGGGCCCACATAATTTGAATGGTGATAAGCACTGCTGCTGGCGAAAGGAGTGGGCCTTGCAGGACTGGTGCATTTCCTCCTGACTCAATGATGTCGGCTTGCTGGAGTGTCCAGCAGAGTCACTGGTTTGGGGTCGAGGCAGTGGGTGAAGGAAAGCTGGGATGTGTGGAGTGGGAGGTGCTGCGAGGCTGTGACCCCATCGGCCCCGTCTTTTTGTGAAGGCTTGAGATTCAGATACACACCCAGTCACACCAACCGATGAGAGCCTAAAAATTCATCAGGTATGAGGAGCACGAGCGAAACACAAAAGGGGTTTATTAGCCAAGTACCCCCCGCTTTTTCAAAGCCTGAAGCATAACTCCACAGCTTCTCATTGAAGTCAGCAGGCGGCGTGTGGCATAATCACACGCGGGCAGCTGTGGGACATGATGCATGGCATCTTCCAAATAAACCGCGTCAAGAAGACCGTCTTGCTAGGTGTAACTCAAGGTGCTGGACGTGTATGTATGAATTGGAACGTGATGAATTGTTGCCCTTGCCGTTTAATCACAGCAGCCAAACATATGTCAAGACGTCAGTTTTTGCCCTTGGCTTGGGGCAGGGCTGCAGGTAGCTGGGATGTGAAGGGGCGGGTTAGGTAAATGAGCTTGTGACCTGTAATGGTAACATTTTTTCTGACCTGAATGTTTGCCCCCCCCCCCACAAACATACCCAAAAAACACTGCAGGAAGGAGAGGAGATTTTTATTGCCTTGGTTTAACATTTCTCATATTCCACCAGCTCATCAATCAACTGTAGGTAGCCTGTGACTGTGCAGAACCAAAGCAAGTAGCGGTTTTTAATCAGCTCATGACTCCACCTAGCGGAGAGAGTGATTGTCGTCTCGTTGCAGTTGCTGCCACGGGCAACAACAGACTGCTGCATCAGAATGGTGGGCAAATGCAAAGTTAAATGAGTGTGCAGACAGCAGGGCAATCAGAACTGTATAATGATTAACCAAGATGATTATGATGCTAATTTTCTGTAGCATCCGCATGGTTTTTGTACCGGGGACTTTGATTCAATGGGTTGGCAACACTTTCATACAGGTTTTATGATGGTAGTTTAAAACGGATTTGCACTGGCTCTTATATCCATCTGCCCTGACCTGGCTCTCGGGCTCACAGGAAGAGCCTCTGCCCGTTACATGTGAATCAGCCCTTGATTTATACACCACTTACTAAGTTAAGTACCTCATTAATTAATAATGTAATATTAGAGAGATCATCTTCAACACCACAAGAGACTTTTTTTTTTTTAAAATTTTTTTCCTGCGCACAATCTAAGATGGAGAGAGGGCACTGACCTTTGCATATTGACTGTAACTTAATTATTTTTTTTTTATACTTTATATAAATGGTACCAAACTGAAAGCAACAGCATAGGTAAATATGAATCCGGATATGAGCCGTCACAGCCAGATATCAGTCAATGTTAGTCATATTAAAAGTTGAGTATAGGTGTCTGGAGTAAATGGTGTTCTCACAACATCTGGTGTGGGACTCATTTTATTGTGCAGTATCTTACTCATGGACAGTTTAACTGGAAGATGATGGCAAGCTGGCTATGAGTTCGGAGATTGAACGTTGAAGGCTCTAGAGCACTGTTTCCCAATCTGGTCCTCAGGGACCCACAGATGGTCCATGTTTTTGCTCCCTCCCAGCTCCCTGCCAGACAGTCCACGTGTTTGCTCCCTCCCAGTTCTGTAGCTGGGTCCCTGAGGACTGGATTGTGAAACATGGCTCTAGTGTGTTGGTGAAAGGGAAAGCAAGGAGGAGATGGTGTCCCCATCAGGGTCACTCACCTCCCGGAAGACTTGGAGGGGAGTTTTGAAGCGACTGGTTGGTTTTCGAGGTAAGGGCAGCCCATAGGATGGGGTTCTACCTTTTCAGAACTCACCATTTGTGTAAGATTAAGCGCTATCCTGCGTAACTCCGCTTGATTAATGATGACCCATCGAGGTGCCCGATCCAAGTCCTGGTACGTTAGTCTGGGATAGTTTCTGTTTCACCTCAACACTTAAGTTCCTAAATTAGTTAATTATTCTGCTAATTTCCCTAATTCAGCCTTCTTTTCCGGCCCTGACATGATCAGCTGCTGAAAGAGAGCTGGTATAGATTATCGATAAGGGCAAAGTGTATCCTCGTGTCATCACGTCCAGGGTGTACCTCTCCTACAAGCAGCTCTCTGCTACTCTGTCATCCATCTTTATATCGAGTGATGAATTGACCTATATCCCAGTTTAAAAGGCTGTGGTCTTCACCCGTAGAAGTAAATATTTGTAAAAGCCCTGGGTTTGTGATCCTACTGAAAGGTGGAATCAACATTCCGTTGCAGGCCTACAGTAGCCCGTTTCATTGTCTCCTGTGCCTCTATGCGGTGATTCAGTTGATTGGAAGGGCCAGTGTTTTTCTGTAAGTGAAATTCAAGCATCCATGATGGGATGAGCTTTCTAGCTTAAATTGTTGATCTGGAGTCTCTGCAAAAGTTTTCGCTGTCAGCTGAAACCATTTTTTACGTGTAATCTTTTTTAGGCAATACCTAAATTACTTTAAACTTTGGGATGGGATGGGGTTGTCCTAAATTGTGTATTTTTGTATTCTCATTGTTACACATTTCCCATAGAGGAGAGCCTTAAAGCCGGGCGTCCGCCCTCGGTTCAAGACTGCTATCTTCGTCGAAAGCTGGAAAGGAACGTTACTCAGGTTTACGGAAGTCAGTCAAGTGGGGTCAGTACTCAGTGAATGGCAATGTTTGCCCTCAGAATAAGAGTTATACTCTTCAAAGTACAAGTGTGAAACATTTCAAAAGATGGATATCTCAAGCATCTTTTTTTTAAACAAAGAGAATAATGGACATTTGTATAAATCTGCTTAATTTCTACATTAGAATAAGGTCCTTTTTTAAAAATGAAAAATCATTGCAGTATCTTTCGTACTTTACCAACCTGTAGTTTTCCTGGAGATGATCTGATATTTCAGTCTCAAGGTCTCAGGAGATGACAGGGTCATTAGCATAACCCTCAGGATTGTTCTTGGCAGTATAAGTGTCCTGCCACATGATTCGTTCGCTGTATGGTGCAATTAAGTTCTTGTCAAGTACTTGCCAAGAGAGATCCACAATACGAAGGAAATGAAAGCTCAGTTCCATACGGTGTCATGGAGAGCAGGTGCTCAGGGCCCAACTTCCTCTTCCCCTCTTCCTGAGTGCGGTGAATCGGCGAGGATTTCCTGCACAGTCGCCTAGCAGATTCGTACATTTGTGGAAACATGAAAGCAGATTGCTGTAAAAATCAATGCCGCTGCCGGTTCCGGAAGTCCACACCAAGGCCACAAACGTTCAGGGGCAATGGAGAGTGGATAAAGGCATAATTGATTATGCATCGGGACAGCCAGGAGAGGGCGGGTGGCCAAGGGAACCATTACAGCGATGGCATATTAACTCCGTCACAGGAGTTGGCGGAAGCAGAGATCGATCTGTCTCCATGGAGAAGGAATCTGCTGAAGCTCGGAGTTGACGCGAGCTGGGTCAGGGGTGCAAAAATCCTGCCGTCCTGGAAACGGAGGACTGGCATGAGGGTAGGGTCCACCGTGGCTGATGTAGGAGCTAAGGAGAGATGAACCAGGGAACTGGTTGATTGGATTGGACTGGACTGTGACAAGTCTAACTGTGATGGAAGTTGGTGGTTAGGAGTGTGAACACTGAGGCTATAGAAGTTTCACCTCCCCCCTGGATTACAAACCTTCGTTAAGCACATTGCTAAGCATGGATTTTTCTCTTCCCTGGGGAGGTTAGGGGTAGTGGAAGGTTTAGCCACCAAATTTAATCATGGTCTTCTGCTTAAGAACTCATTGATTTGCCTACTGTCGGGAATATTATTAATCTTCGGTTAAAAATTAAAATCAGCCGTGAGCGACTGTATATTTGGAGGGGTTTCCCAAGAATTAGGGTGTGAAAATACAGCAGACTTCATTCCCAACTCATTTTTGCTTCTTGTATGTCTTCCAGAGCAAAGCAGAGCCAAAGCAATGCTGCCTTAGTTAGTATATTTACAGGAAGAAAGTTCTCACCATATTTAAAGACGAATGATTATTGAACGTTGAGTTGATTTATGAGCGAGTGACGTGGCCCGTGCAGAGCTTCAGGGAAAGTGCGCCGAAGGTACTATAGAAGAAAGAAGTAAATATTTTTAAGAATAATAATAATAATAATAATAATAATAATAATATATTTAAGAATAAACAGTGTTTTTGTTTTTTATTTGACCCCCCCCCACTTCCCCAACCTGCACTGTATATTTATGAATTAGGTTATCACTTTTTTTCTCTCTCTAAACCGTGAAACGCGTGTGATCCTCCGGGGTCATTGCTGGCTATAATTAGCATGCTCTGATTTGATGCCTGCTAAGAATAGATGGTGCTTTACCATTCTCCCACTGTTTTTTGGGCTGAGCAGATGGTGGTAGCCCTCAGGAAGCTGGCTTCCGACTATGTAGTGGCATTCATGCTTACCATGAAAGAGCGACATTACAGGTGGATCCCACGGCCACAGAGAAGCTGGCCCGAGCCGACGAGGCAGACCTCACGGCCGCACAAGATCCCCGTACCACTGAGAAGCTGCCACAGTTAAAGCCTGAAGAAAAGGCATCTTCGTTCCAGTGACTGCGGACTTGCTCGGAAACAGACTTATTTAATCAGAGGTTTAATTTGGCATCACTGCCCCCCCCGGCACTGCTGTTTCTATTCTTATTGCGCGTTGGTGTCTGCTTTGCGCAGGGAGTCACCTAAGCGGCACAGCAGAAGCAGGCCAAACGTCTCCTTCAGTTACGGAAACCCCGGCCTCCGCGGCCGCGCGCCTGTTTGTTTTGACAGCGGACGTCTTCCCACCTCCTCCTGAGGTGAAGGCGGCCGGATGTCACGGCCCGGTGAACACCAAGCTCATCCACCTGGGGTAAATGTGGATGGCGACAGGGTCGCTAACCCGGGGCTATGCTCGCTGTAGCATTAGCATCCCCTGTTAGCGACCCCTAAAGTGTGCTGCTTTTCGACTTAGGAGGCTACATCGCATTAACTAACGCTAAGGAAAGCAGGTGATCGCAAAGGAAAACCACTGACCGTTCAGTTTGCGTCCAGCCTGCATTAGTTACACATTAGCAAGTAAGTAGTGTTATCGAGTTTATTTTGAAGTGAGTGTAGTGTAATGTGGGGATGTAAACTGAATGACCATCTGGCAACGGACGATTCCCAGCCCCCACACAGAATAGTGTTAGGTCTCAGACAGGGGAATTCTGTTTGACAAAGTCATTCTCACTCTGTAGCTCAGAGCATCTCTGGTTTTGCCCAGGGCAAATGGGAGGAGGCCCAATGTCAAGGCCCACACCAGGGGACACTGGTGCCTCAGAGGGGCTCAGAGATTCCGTGGCAAGGTGCCTCTGATGTCGGCTGTCCGGCTTTGATTTCACAAGATATCAAAGGGTGTGGCTGCAACACAGAGACATGAGAGGGGACGGCTGGGGTGGTGTCGATCTGAATGGCATGGGAGGAACGCCGTAGCCCACATTGTGGTCTGTTTATCTGATGCCTGGGGCTGGTGTTGAAAGATTCCATTAGAGAGCGCTCTCAATTTAGACTAGATTATCAGAAAAAAAATAGTTGTGTTCATTATGTGTCTTACTCGATTCTGGGCTTGATGGCAAATCAATTAATGAAATCCCTTGCTGGGTCATAATATTGAAGGCCACTTTTTGTATGTATTGAGGTTGAAGGGAAAGTTCCTCTCGATGCATCAGCTGGCAAAACAAATGAATTCGTCGAGCCGCCCTTGCGCCACATCAGCGAGTAACAAAAGACGTCAAGTGGTTTAATGCACCTATCACACACATCTTTGTAACAGCACACCCAGCCTGTCATCTTCCATTTCAGCCTGGACACCCCCCCCCCCCCCCCCCCCCCCCCCCCCCCCCTGCTGGTCAGTTCAGCCGCGTCTCTTTTTCCAGGAACGGGGGGGGGGGGGGGGGGGGGAAAGACCTTTCCCCCCCC
>JAAGVU020000061.1:2997747-3012193 GCA_011763525.2 Mormyrus iriodes
TGTCCCCCGCCCCACCACCACCCTGCTGTTCAGTTCAGCAGCGTCTATTTGTCTTCTGGCAGACTCTCCCTCATCCTGAAGGTCACTGTCCTGTCGGGTTGCTATTTCTGGGACTGCCGGTGCCCCGATCAGGCACGGTGGACAAGAAAGACGTATTAATAATGAAAGGTGGGGTCTTGATGGTGCTGTGGGGGTCAGGAATGCCTCATGATACTGGAATGAGAGGAATTCCATTTTGTTAAAGTTCTATCAAGGCATTATAATGCATAATTCTACATTACACTACATTTGTCATCTCTGCTAACAAAGATGGAATTCTCTGATTGTGGGGAAAATGGAAATATATTCTGTGGTTTCATTAGATTATTATATTTTTACATGGCATACTTTAGTTTCACCATCGTTCTGAGCAGGCCAGAGCTTTCGGCATCCAATGACATGACTTGGATTTATTATGCAAATGATGCCTGTGTTTCAGTCCCAATACTTCTGTAGTGACTAATGGGTACCTGACTGTGAGTTCATAGGTATAACATGCTGTAAGGTGGTGAGGCTGAAGGCCTCATTCGTCCAGTGTTTCTCACCAAATCGGAAACCCAAGAGCAGTATACGATTTTGGCGTGCTTTTTCCTGGATAAAGTGTCGGCAGTCCGGAGAACTGAGCCCCTGAATAATGTCACAGGGACCTGATGAATTATGGATGTGGGATAAAGACTCAGACACTGCAACACAACCGATCCAGACCTCGGCGGCCTTGGCGCCGCGCCGGGAGAACGTGATTGAAGAGTCGGAATAGCTGACTTGGGGTATCTTTATTTAATGAGGTCCGCTAATGGCAGATAATTTTTTTTTGTGAGGCTGGGGGTTTTGCTCAGGTCAGGAATTGCCCCTTTTTCGAATAAAAATAGTGAGATTTTTATTGAGAGGTTGAGTACAGAATCAAAATAAATTGCCTATTTGCCTATTATTTGAGAGGGGTAAGGTGGTGCAGCTATTGATTGGAGGATCCAGTTGGTATGGAGCTGGAGCCAACCGAAAATAAAGACCAGTCTTAGCGGATCATAAGCTACAGCATGGAGAGTGAAATAGGGAGCTTCAAAAGGTACCTGTATATTGTCAAAGCTGCAAATGTTTCAGTTTCTATGGCAAGAATAGAAAAGATATAGAGAAGATATTCGTAAGTCGTCTTCCATTCAACATCTTGCATAGTGTCTATTCCAGTAGCTACACGTAAAGACCAGCTTCTCTTTGTCTGCCGTGCCAGGTAGGTGTAATCACTGCGCTGTTAGCTGCGGGCCACCACGGTTTGGCTATTCAGGAGAAGAGACAGCCCAGTGCAATTTAACAGGTGACAAGTAATGAGTTTGGTTCCCTTGTCAATCCTTCTACAATAAAGCGGCATCGCCTTGAGGCCTGAGTGCCCCCACCCCCGCCAGCACCACCCTGGTCTTTGGCTTTGTTCGTGATCTGAATTCCATTCTCCTGTTGCAAAGGTAGGATTGTGCTCTGTTGTCAAGGAGACCGTCTACGAGACCCTGGACGTGTTATCTGTGTGCAAGAAAGTAACTTTGGAATGAGGCTGGTAGAGCTAATGAAAGCAAATTAACCTGGGTTCTACCCTGAATTCCATATATTTTTTTTTGCCATTGGTTGAGTCCCATACATTGCATTTCAATGCAGATGTTAAATGGTGGGCAGAAAACGCAGCTCATCAGCAGTTGAATAGGAGGGATGCTGGCAGTCCAATATGTACTCAAAATGTGCAGCTTAAATTAGGGTTTCCTCTATCGTTACCTCATCATATAGCAAGTCGCGCGGCACATCTGAATGTTCCACCATGGTAATGAAACATCTTACAAGATTGTCAAGTCAAGATTGAAATCTCTTAACAGGCTGCTAAGTATGTGTAACTTTGCCCCCGTATTTCCACTAAGTCTCTTGGAACACCAAAATATCAAGCTACCACACGTCATGCAAAAGATGGAGATGTTTGCTGTAATGGAAGAATGGATTTTCAGAAATACCAAGACGTAGCTGTACCACATGGCCAATAGACTGTTGGATGGTAAGAGAACCATGATCTTGCACCTGAACCCCTTTCCTGAAGCTCTTGAATGTCTTAAGAAGGTTGACAGGGAGAACTTCCCATAAGAATGGATCTTGAGGAATTCGTCACCCTTTTCCATCTAATGTGACACATTCTCTTGTCAATTTACAAGCCAGTGTTAATTAAGGTTCCTATAGCTATAGTGACAGTGCTGTTTCAGAAACACCAATTCCAAGTTTAAACTATCTTGCCATCTATTTGCCCGGACTGATTAGCCTGTACAAGTTTCTGTCTATGTCCTTGGCTCATCCCTTAGATTTAGTTTATTTCCGTGGGACTAGAAGCTGCCAGCTCGATTCTGCGTGTCGGATTATGGCCACTGCCCGATTTTGAGAGTTCATGCCAGGTCCCAGATTTCCCACTCTACTGCAAGTGCACTTCGTTTTCACGGTAAATCCGGCTGCCAGTGAATTATTTAAGGGGTGTCCTGGACTTATCTCATTAGCATTTGAAAAGAGATTGGCGTTGTCTAAACGTCCTCCCAAGCTGTTTTGCGCCAAGCTAATTCATTCATGAGCTCGCACCTCAATATGGTATCTGCTGTACGTTTCAGAAATAAGCGAATGATGTTTTGATCAAGTCTGGTAAGTTGTGTTTTTAGGTCAGCTGAGTCAAACGGATGTAGTTTGAAAAGGAATCCGTGTTGTCTGAGATGCGGCCAAAGGGTTACACCTGTCAATATGGAACTTTCCATGTCGCAAAATGCATTAGTTGTACATTCATTAGCTAGTCATCACTTTCTCTGCCAAAAGAAGCTGTTTTATGACTGTAATTGTCACACTGAAGACAGAAGGTATCTCAAGGATTTAGTTGCATGGAAGTTTGGCAAAGCATCTCAGGGAAGTCCTGGCTGCCTTAGCATTGGGCTGAGGTGGCTGAGCATGCACCTCCCACCTCCCCATGTACAGTCGATTTCCTTCTAGCACCAAGAGATGCAGATCATGTGAATTGAG
This sequence comes from Mormyrus iriodes, assembly GCA_011763525.2. Taxonomy (NCBI): domain Eukaryota; kingdom Metazoa; phylum Chordata; class Actinopteri; order Osteoglossiformes; family Mormyridae; genus Mormyrus; species Mormyrus iriodes. The sequence goes on from JAAGVU020000061.1 coordinate 3,000,808, forward strand.
TAAAATTTAAGGTAGCATTTCTACTCAACTTCTCAACATGTGGAGTGGCAGACAGCTCTTTCCCCTGATGACCTTGTAGCCCAGAGTATTTCTGCGCTAAATGAAGAGGAAATCCTGCAAGGGAGGGCGTGGAGGCGTAATGGTGTCATGAAGGCAGCTTGACGCAGAGAGCATCGTGGTGAGGCAGGGCCCGGCTGACTTTCATTCCTGGGGTTCCAGAATGTTCACGGGCTGGTCTCAGCAGACCGTCTGGCAGCCCAAGTAACAGCCCAAACAGCATCCAGCTCCCTGACACAGGCTGCAGGAGGCAAAGATTACATCCCTGGCAGTCATCCATCTGGAGATTCATAGGAATCTTCGGCATCCTCCCCCTGGTGTTTCCCAACCCAGTCCTTGAAGATCCCATGACAGTCCACATGTTTGCTCCCTCCCAGCTCCCAGCCAATCAAGAACCACCAAATACCTAGTACGGGTGTGTCGGGCACTGGGAGAGAACAAAAATGTGGATTGTCTGAAGGTCCCTGAAGGCTGGTCTGGGAAACATCGGGTTAGTGATTCCTCCAGGATCTCGAAATAGACTCATGAACCTATACATACAATTTTGTCCTTCCCCCTCTACCGTCCACCCTCTTGCCCTTTATAGATGTAATCAGAGGCTAATTTGACATCCCAGTGCCTCACTGAATAGCAAGGTCAAGCAATTACTCATGGAAAGGCCTTAGATGTGGTGATTTCCTGTATTTGCTCGATGTACTCCGCAGCCAGCCAAACGTTGTTTTGGGTTTGGTGTTCATACCAAGACGTGATGTTTTATGTTGCCTAATCTGATGCCTCATAGATGGAACGGTACCTCTGCATCTTTGTCATTGATTAATTTTTTCTTTACAACTGAGTTTACATTCCATAAAAAAGGATAATTAGGTGAGGAATTCTGTTTATGTAGTGCTAATGGGGCTCATTTTTATAGTGATGTTCTCATATCCCTAGTGATTTGCGACTCTTTGGGGAGTAACTCTCCCTGTGCTTAACACCCATGTGATCAGTTCATGGGTTCTTAGCAGATGTCACTTAGACTTTAACGCAGCCCTTCAGCATCGGCAATGACCTTGTCAGGACTCATTACCCTTTTTACTGGAACATTGGTGTTTTATTCAGTCCAGGTGCAACAGTGTTGATTTAGTCCAACATATCTAAGATTTTCTGGCAGAAATGTTTTTCTGCATGTGTCCCATTCTGGGTTTGACTGAGCTGAACCCTGCATGGATTCAGGTGTTTGGCAAGTGATTGTGATAGGGTGGAATAGCTGATTTTATGAAATCATTGCTTTCATATACAGAAAATGTATTTCATATGGGCCCAGTATGGTCCATATAGGTGTGTTCCAGCCTGAACACAAATGGCAAACTGGATCATTTCACTGTCAGCTGACCTCCTTGCCACGTCTGTGAATAAATCCAAAATTGAGGATGTGCCCGGTCATCTCCGTGTCGCGCTATGCCATATTTTTATCAGTCTGTCCACTGTGAGTTTCCTGGGGTGTGTGTAAGATGCGGGGGTGGGGAAGGCTGACTCCAAGATAAACAGCTGAGGCCCTCACACCGGCTCTACACACGCGCATGCACACACATCCATGTGATTGCTGCGTTTCACACAGGGCGAGCCGTGGCGGCACGCTCCATATTCCTAATGGATGCGCCGTGATTACATCAGCTTTTCGTGATCATTACTAGACTCATTCAGCTGTGTCTGCTTCCTGATGTGACCCCGCCCCCTTTACTATATGTAAAATAGGTGGCACCTGAGTGAAAACCAGACAGGGTGGGTTTTTTCCCCCCACTAAGTAGAGGATGGGACACACAATCAGAATGTTGCTCTCATCCTTTGCCACAGCCCTCCACTTCCAAGATGTGGTTCCCTGAGTTTTGCATTCCGTCTTGTTCTAAGTGCTCTCATGCGAATAGCTGTCTTTTCAATGTCCATCTTCCATCTTCTTCTTGCAATTTGAGCGCCCCATCTCAGAGCTCTGGTCTGGTCCAAGGTCAGTTAAACTGAATAATGGTTTGGGAGGGGGGAAAAGACAAGTCCCAGATGTTCTGATGCAATTTGAGGGTCGTTTGACTTCCGATCCTGTCAGATAACACGTGGGTCTTGGTGACGCTGAGGATCTTGATTGCCCTTCTTTGTCATGATGAAGGCTGTTCACCTGTCATAGGAAAAAGCAATCAAATAAAGAGGTAGGATGTCCTCGGAAACTGGAATGCTGTATGATTCCACCAGCAGACCCTGTTTACTGAAATATTGTAGCTCATGCTTTGCTTTGATTGGCCAAGAAAAAGGTGTTCCTGCAATGACTGACCAATGAGCATGGGCGGGGAGATGCACTCAGATACACTGTCTCTTTCTACTCCTGATGCCCTACCCACTGTGCTTGCACACACACTGGGAATCGCTCGCAGTTGACCTTGGATGGAACAACCCCAACTTCCTTGTTCTCTGCTCTGGCGTATGGACACAGAGATCATGCAAGTGGGCTTTTTGCTTGGTATAAGGAAGAAGGAGTAGGGAAAACTCCCCCAGCCATACCACATTCATCTTATGATAAATGTCACCGCTGTGACTTTCTAAAATACATTTAATCATTATTATTATTCAGAGTATTGTATTTTCAATTGTTAATGTGGCACTAGGTTAATTAATAATAACAATGTAATGTTCCTCCTTCCTCACTGTGCAAAAATGTAATTCTAATCTCTATAATTAATTATTCTCTTAGTGGGCACTTTTTGTGTAAGTTCATGGCTTGCTCTTAGTCATCAGTAAAGTACATAGGGAAAAATGCTGACTAGGGAAAACCTGTAACCTTTTGATTTATTTACTAGTGATTAACTTACCATTACAACTTGTACCTTGTGAGGCTAAAGACACAAGTGTCGTGCCTGTGTAATTCTGTAAATTTTATAAGGTTTGTTTACACTGATAACCACACTCCTCCTGGCCAGCAATTTTCCCTGTAGAGTTCATGGTGAAATAAAATGAAATAAAATGTCAGCCATGACGGATTAGGGCCAAGAACCATAAGCACTAGCTTTGGTCCTGAGTTGGTCCTTGTTCCCTTCAGTATGTCGATCTCGGCTCAGCGAGATGCACGTTGGACTTTGCAATCAGCCTTTTTTCCTCTAATAACAGTCATGAAAACCTTTATTTTCAGTTTCATCAAATGCAAGACCTCTGCAACCTTCTGAATCTCCAGCCGTAATTAAGACTGTGAATGCAGTGTGTCTTTCGTTAAAACCGATTTAAATTCAGGAAAAGCACCTGTATTCATTATTTAAGTGGCATCGTGATTGAACAGAAAATTGATCCTTTGGGGTAATTGAATGGCCTGTTTCATAATAACCCTCTCTATGTCAGCACTGCTTAATGTCTTCCGGAAAGGATTTCTATGCGATCTTGTGCCTCTGTGATTGATATAATATATATGTAAATTCTTATCTTGATGTTATGGAACAAATGCGACTGAATGTGGTCAACCCACATTAATGGAAGAGAGGCTCAAATATAGCACAGAGATCCCCGGCAGAGAACGGTGACCCTTCTGTGTTTTCTTGAGACCTCGTTACAAAAGCTGTTTTATTGGCTTTAGGTAAGCTCGTCTCTTATAAAACTGCAAAGGAACTAGACTAGAGAGAGCTGCGAATGGCAGCAGGGATGCGCAAGTAAAATGGTTCGTGCACATTAATATGGCTGGTCATGCTGATGACATCACATGGTGAGTGACTGTGTGCCCAACACCTAGAATTTTAGTCATGTTTCCAGGAGAAAATGGTGGCTGGAATTATTGTGCCCTGTTAGACAATAACATGTATTTTTTGCCTCCTTTGTTGGATCCCATTGGCTTAATCCAGGCAGCGATTGATGGAACGCAGTAAACCTGCCCACTACAAGCTTTTTGTCCTAGCACTAGATAAGGGGTACTGTCTCTTTAAAAAGCAGCTCCTTCTGAAATACATGGCTTGTTTGTAGTGTGCAGCAGAGCCTGTAAGTCACGGGGACGAATGCCCGTAATTAACGGCTTTCCTGCAGCACAGTTTACGCCTGTGTCTGACGCAGCCATGGCTGACGGACTGCCTTGGTGCTCGGGCAGACTGGCTGGGACTCTGCCACTTGCATCAGTAGCGTAATTCTTCTCTCAATCGGTAAACTCTTCCGCATTTTATTCTTTTCCTGTAGAGCGTCATCCGGCTTTCTTTGCTCTCTACAATATGGCCTCCATCCTGCCTATCAGATGAGAGTGGCTTTCATCAGGAAGCGTCTTGGATTCTCATTAGCCCCAATGTGCCGCACAAAGCTGTGAATCTATCACCGTTTCTTTAAATCTAGGTTAAAATCATTGGCCACTGCCTTTTTAGCGGTTCACTGATGGTCTGAAGAAGGAGACTGTCGTTTTATGAGGCCTGCATCATTGTATTAATGACCATTTGTTAAAATACGTACCATCTTTAAAATGTGAACTAATCCGTGTTCCAAGTGGTTTGTGTTCCCTTGGAAAACTATGAGCCATGTTCTTCACACCTTCATCCCACATTCTAAAATTTCAGAGCCTCCAATTTTTGCTGGTCTGCAATGTGAACTATGTACACAGAAAAGGCCCCGGACTGGGAGTTCTGTAGGGGCTTATAGATGATCAAACGCTGCTGTCTTCCAGGCTGTTGGTACTGGATCTTGTGGTACATCTCTGTGCCTTGCGGCAGGGTCCTACACGCTCAGGCCACCAAACACCAGATGCTCCTGGTCTGCAGTCATCAGAATGGGATTAGTGAGGTCTGCTACGTGATTGGTGTGAATATAGCTCTGCCCCAGGCCTCTCTCCTCTTCCTTTGCAACTGCATCTGGGAGATAAATAGGATTCTCCTCCACCCCCGTACCATTCCCCCGCCCAAGAGCTCTATTATCAGGCTCCTTGCATCTTGAAGGATGTAGTATCCAATTGAGTGTCTGGGGGAATTCAACTTGTCTGATTGTGGCTCCCAAAATTAGGAGTGTTTTGTAGCTGTGCTTTTACAAACACTATGTTCAAATGGAGAGCTGGGTCTAATGCTTTTGTTAACAGCAAACGTGCTTGATATCGAAATGAGTCTGGAATCTTAGGTCCTTTTTCTTCCTGTCGCTCTTCAGCATCAGTTTTCCTCATCGAGGAGCTAGTTTTCGCATGTGGTGTAAGCCTGGAGCCAGTCCTCTAATTGCATTACGACCTTGTCCCCTTGGCATCGTCCACAAGATCCATCCAGCCGGAATCAAGCCCTCCGGGTCCCTAATCACCCCCGACAAGGTGGAAATTGCTCTAAACGTTTGCGTTTCCCCTCTGGCTCCAACGTGCCTGCATCTACCCACTGGGTAACCTTGAGAAAGTGCCCATTATTGTCATCCACCCAGTGAGCAACCTCCACATCTCCATATCTGGGACTGTAGTAGGATAGGCTTAAAGCTGGCATCACTGACTGACTTAACTAGCCATGGGGCTTCGTCCTAACTGGCTGGCATTCCCTCCGTGCGGAGCCGCCGAGCTGGTTACGTAACAGACGCTGGTAACACTTCCCACGCTGCTAGGCACATGAACACCAGGGTCTGGTTTCCAAATCGGTTTACGGTCACCCGTGGGTGAGGTACTGTCCAACCTCCCAGGCCTGGACTCAAGGGAAAGTCCTGACGCTTCATCAAAAGCTTTGGCTGCAAACTGTGGATTCGAGGATTCAAAGTCGCATTATGAAATATCCCTATACAGTGAATCTGTTACTTGCGCGTTAGCCCACACACTCGTAGCATGTAGGGAGAACAATACATAAAAACAGCACAGTGTAGACACTACAGACATTCTTGCAGTATGTGACTGACCAACTTGGGACCAGCCTCGACCATTTTTCTCAGAGGAAGTTCTAATGAGGAAGAAGGTTTCCAGTGGAATCGGGGGTCGTTATTGTGATTACAGTCTTATACTGCATTGGTCTAAAAAACATCTGAAGGTACGCCGTCGGCAGTGTATATAATCAGCGTCCAGCTGTGTGTCGCTCTGTCTGTTATGGGTTTTGTGAACTTCAGGGCATCTCAGAACCCATCTTTAGTTGATTATTTATCTTGCTTCTATTCAAGGTATGTTGCAGTATCTAGATTTTAATTGCATGAAATTTATATGCGTAGGTGATCCTTCCTGGCCTTCTGTGAAAACCATTTCAGTCATTACCGTTTAATGACTTCCGTTTTCTGTAGTATTTTTAATATACCTGACTTAGTGTCCCAAACGGATATTTAGGAGACATTGCAGTGTTTTGTATGTTTGATCAGTCATTTTTTTTCTCTTTATTATTTACATTTGTTTAAATTCAGCTATGGATAATATGGTTAGCTTCAGGCGGCTTATGCTGTCACTATCCATACTGTCTTTACAGATAATAAAATGCTCCAGGCCATTAATTAAACGGCTCCAGTGCATTTATAATGTGACATATCTCTCCATTGGCCTGGAGGCTTTGCGGAAATGGTGACGCCTGAAAACATGATGTCATTTTCCACTTCTCAGCACGGATTCACTAAAATTCATGGCTGAACACAGAAATAAGATGGACGTTTTTATTAGTTTTAAATGAGTTTTAGAAATTCTGTTCTAAATATATCCTGTCGGGACCTTTGCTTCAGGTTCACAGTAAAAGGTCATATTTCATATATAACTTCCACCAAAAATGCTCACCAACATTTTTGAAGGTTTTTTTGTGCCTAACTTCATATCCTTGCTTTTCTCTCCCTTTCTCCCTCCTCCAGCCTCGCCCTGCATCCGGATAAAACTCAGGTTGCTACTGGCCAGGTAGGGAAGGACCCATACATCTGCGTTTGGGACACGTACAACATGCAAACCACCTCCATCCTGAAGGACATCCACACCCACGGGGTGGCCTGCCTGGCATTCGACTCGGACGGACAGGTGCAGCGAGACTCCTCCCCTCCCCTCCCCTCTCCCCTTTGCTGCTGCCCCAGTGAATGGATGGTGCCTTTTCATTTGCCCTGTTTTACTGGGATCCATGACCTTGCTATACACTATAACTAGAGGTGTGGTTGATCCTGTACTCCCTTCTTTCCATTGGCTCTGCTGGCAGAGGGAGGGGCACACCCCTCTGATTGACATACATGAGGGCCAATTGTTTTGACTATTGGTTTCCACTAACATCTAGTGCAGTCATTTAAGAATGTAGGACACAGCAGGGGCGTGGAGAAACTGTAGAATAAGAATGACTGAGGGTCTTTTTCTCATTCTCCATTGACAAATGCAATGTCACCTCTGAGATCGTGGCCAGTGAAGAATGTCCCCTGTGTGCGGCAAGTAATTGATTGGATGAGGACAGCTGGATGCGGCATGGATGTGTGGCAGAATGCTATTAGCGATGCGGCGAGCTACATAATAAAATCGTCAGGCAAACGCAACCGGTCGTAGCAGAAGAAGCTCGAGATGGAGAAGTGGGAGGCTAGTCGGGGGTCTTGGATGTTCAGGCACTATTTTAATAGAAGGGTGTTATTTTTATGTTGGTGTTTTCATTGCTCTGCCCCTCGGAGTGATTTAGCTTGCTGTTTTCTCAGAGCCTAAGTGCAAGTTGGGGGTAAACAGCCCTACTGAATACTGTTTTAAAGCACTGGGGGAAACGGGGGTGTTATAGGAGCGAGGGTTCTGTTCCAATTGGATTAAAAGCGAGCTGAATTTCTGGAGGGCCCTCCAAAGTTTTGGAACGCAGAAGAGGTTCCTTTGAATTACAGCTCTATCTTTTGGCTTAAGAGCCTGTCCACTTCTCTAAATTGAAACGGGAGTCAAGAAAAATTACTGCAATACCCCCCCTCGCCCTTTCAGAGGGGCAGAGCCAAGCTGAATACCAGCTGTCTTCTTCTGGGCCTGCTTTTTCTGGTCATTCTGCTGCTCCGTACCTGAGGCTTCAGCAGACATCACGGTCCCGGAATGTCACCCAAGATCTTTCCTTGGGCCAGACAGCTTGATTAAATATTTAATCATCTTCTTCACCCCACATGCAGTGGCAGAAACAGGCTTTATGTGTGAGGAAGGTAGCTTTGACTGGCTGGTTAAAACTTCTGTTGCTGTGAAATCAGATGCTCAAAAGTATCTGAATGCTATCATGCCAGATAACTCTGGACCAGAAGTTGGACCTGCACATTGACCATCAGACAGATCTTTCTGCAGCCATCATCTTTGCCAGTATTGACCGTCTTTTGATACTTTTGTGAGTTCAAAAATCTTTAAAGGTCAGGGGAAGTCAGTCCCCAGTTTGCTGTCTCTCTCACACACAGACTCACCCACTATTTACATATGAATGAGATTTCTTGATAGAAATCGAGTATGCTTTATTATCCAATATCTTATCTTTGTGACCATATGGTTCTGATCTATGTTGATTTACTACCCTTAAATGGTTCTGCCTGATAACAGTATTTAACAAAGCTCCACCCCTTCTTCCGCTCAGCTAATTAAATTAAGGCTGCTGCACATCTGCATACAGAATCTAATTTAATTGGCCAAGGCTAAGATGGGGCTGAGCTCCATCAGCATAATGACCAAGCGCAGTAGGTTTCCTGGGCTCCCAGCAGCAATCATCAGTCTTAACACCAGTGACGACGAGTTACTGTTAACTCTAGACTCCAAGACCAGTTTCATGTCTGAGTACCTTCTGCAGCCGATAAACTGGTTTCCTTATACTTCAGAGCGCAAACATCACGCAACTCAGTCATATACCTCAGACGTGCCATTGCATTTTTAATATAATTATCCTTTACTGATTTTGATTGAATCTCAAATGCCAAGTTATGATCAAAGGCACTTGATCATAGACTGACAAGACTGACCCAGCTCCCTTCGATGTGCACACTGACACATCGAACAAGAAGACCCACCTGCTCATTCTACCACACAGGCCGCTGGCTCAAATTCCATCTCCTGTGTGCTAGAAGTCCTACAGGGATCTGCTTGCTGCTTCTCAAGTTAGAATTGCTACTAATTAGTAGTGTTTTAGCCTCCATGTTATAAATGAAACCGGACTGTCGTCTCAGATATATTGGAACAGCTGCATTGTTGCTGTGCCAGATTCATAAAAATGCAATCAACGATTAACCCAACCGACGTACAGTACCTCCTTTATCGTTCTGCCGAAAGCTTCATTAGAGTTTCCCTGGCCTGTCAGCTATCCGGCTTCTTCCTCCGCAGTGACCTGGCTGCAGACTCTGATTAGACTTCAGCCTGGCACAGGGCCGGAATCGCCACCGTAAATTCCTGTTTTTGAAGTCTACTGGGGCGCCGCATTGTTTAGCGTGAGCTCCCACACCTTCGGGTCGGTGTGTCAAGGGGACCTTCAGCTTAACGCTGTCTTTCTTACTTCCTTCTGCCACCCGTCCCCTGCCTCCTTGGTAGCGGTTGGCGTCAGTGGGCCTCGATGCCAAGAACACAGTGTGCGTGTGGGACTGGAAGAGGGGCAAAGTGCTGGCCACGGCGACCGGGCACTCGGACAGGGTAGGTGCACGTCATTGACAAGGGGGCTTCTTGGCCTGGGAATCTGACATATGCGTGGTGCAGATGGGACTGTTGCCCGGGGTGTCCTGTGCTGTACTTACACCTTATCTACTTGTCTTCCGGCGCACCCAGACCCCTGAGGTCTCCAACATTCTGACTCGCCATGATGTAGCATGTAATAAAGGGTCCACCCCAACTTCCCAGGCTAACCAAAGGTGCCTGATGTGACCAAGGGGAAAATCAGGAGACCTTTATATGTTCTGGGATCAGCCATGGTGTTGATGCCAAAAAAAATCTCATGGCCAGGCCCTAGGGGGGGGGCAGGATTTTGAGTAGTGTGGGGGGCTTGGATGCCACTAACGAGGGTGATGGTAAAAGTTGTTGAGTAGCATTACGCCAAACAAGCAAGAGATATCAGCTGTACTTGCACAATATGTTGTTAATCATTATTTTTTTGCAGTATTTTTTAGGGGGAAGAGTCAGTCTTTTGAGGGGACTAGATCTGCCTGTGGCATCAACACTGCCTGTAGACATGGGTGCGGTGGGTGGAGGATGGGTGGGGTTGAGTCAGGTGGGTAGGGGGAGCAACTCTTGGAGAGGACAGCCGACCATTTGTCCATGACGCCTCCCACTTCGGCAGCACTGATGCTGTGTTTCTCGGTGAATTGGCCCAGTTGCATCTCGGGGGGAACCTCGCAGCTGCCGTCATGGCGACTAATGGCTCCATGCAGTGCAGGGACTGTGGTTGATTGGGTTGCCACCAGTTGTTTAAGTGGTGAAGTGGTGTAAAATTAATGAAGGATAAATTCTGCAAGTGACACCCATTTTTGTGGGCGTGTGACGGTGCTTTGAGCGTGTCTGTGCATGCCTGCGAGCGCATGGCCGCGGTTGCCCCGACAACTGTCTCTGAGCCGAGAGCGACTCCCATCCGCTCACCCATGTCATTTTGCAGATCTTTGACATCACCTGGGACCCGTACCAGCAGCACAGGATGGTGAGCTGCGGGGTGAAGCACATCAAGGTGAGTCCAGAACCCCCCCCCTTTCCTGTGTGACTTGGGGGTGGGACAGTCAACAAGTCCCGGGCCCCATCCCATCTCCTGTTACGGCAGAGCCGCTCGTGCTGTTCACACAGAGCTACAGTCAGCAGCAGCAAATATTCTTATGTCATCTTTTCCTCTGTGACAAGCACGTCTTGTGAGTTCAGCACCTCCAGGACAGTAGCTGGAGCCCCTTCTGGACAAAGCTTTGGATTTTCTTTCTGAAATTATTATAATCTTTCTCTCAGTTTTCTTGTTGAAAGTTTGAGACCTTCAGGGTTCCAGTTGGGCTCTCTATGACTTCTACATTTTGTGTCAAAAAATGTCCAGAGGGGTTAAGGGCCTTGCTTAAGGACCCACAGACATGCCGAGGCCAGGCTTGAACCAGCGACCTTCTGATTACAGGCACAGAGGCTTGGCCCACTGAGCCACACGCTGTATAACATGGACATCTGGGTTTGACTAAGTTTATGAACAGAAGTGTCATGCATTTCTGTTAATTTGCACTCAGTTGGGCCATTTTTTGCCGTCAAGCCTTTGGTGCAGTGCTCTGGATGAAGGAATCGATCTTGCAGAGTTTCGTTCAGAAAAGGATCGAATAACCTCATATATTAGTGTGCAAAACATAAACTGATTTTAAAAATAAGTGTGTCAGGGCTGCATGCATTCCACATATTATGCTGGTGGATGAATGTAAGAACATAAGAACATAACAAATTACAAACGAGAGGAGGCCATTCGGCCCATCAAGCTCGTTTGGGGAGAACTTAACTAATAACTCAGATTTGTTAAAA
>JAAGVU020000061.1:3012293-3051869 GCA_011763525.2 Mormyrus iriodes
TCTCCTGCTAATTTCCACTTATGGCCACGAGTTCTAGTATTTAAACTAATGTTGAAATAGCCATTTGGCTGAACAGCTTCCAGACCTGTTAGAATCTTATATACCTGGATCATGTCCCCCCTTAGTCTCCTTTGCTCGAGGCTAAACGGATTCAGTTCAGCTAACCTCTTCTCATAAGACCTTCCTCTAAGACCACAGGACATGTGGCACAGGATTTCTCAGAGAACATCGTGGCCTCTTCTGAAATATCATTTCACTGTATGACCATCTAGCTGGGTCGGCCCTGTGCTCGCTCTCAGATCGCAAACAAATGAATATTTTAAGAAAATTTCTCCCGACAACACTGTGTGTGACTCAGGTCTTGTCAAAGGTGTTAGGATCCAGCCAAGCAGAGTAGTGTGGATCACCACAATATGAAGTGGAATAATGCAGTAATCCAGACTGACATGTCACACTGCTAGTCTATGGGGTGAAGCCTTAGAAATTAAGGTTTATTCTGAAGAAAACAGACTGTTAGGTCCAAAGACCTTGGAATGTTTCAGAAAGACATTCGCACTTTATAAATGTGCATTTTTATTATTTATTTTCATTCGCATTCAGTATATACCTCTTATTCCGCAATCAGCCAGCTGGTTGTTGTAAGTAGCTATTAAAGTGAATTGTAATTTACTATGACAGGTAAAGGTTCTTTACAAGGGCAAATAAACCGGGAAATGGTGTATATTGGTGCTCTGAGCCACCCTGATAAACAGATTGTGAATAGTGGGGGGATGGAAGGGGCTAATTGATATAATGAGTAGTAAATTGGCTCGTTTAAGCTGGTTAAATGGATTATGAAATGAATGGCACCCATCCCGTATGCGATCGCCCGCAGCTGAGGTTTGCCACGCTGAATGACGTGCAATGGAATTTGCCGGGTCAGCCAACGGATGGCGAGCCGGAGAACACCATGGTTAACAGGGGAGGAACTGATATGGTCCCTCTCCCCATCCTGAGAGCTAGGCAGCCCTCCATCTGGAAGGTAGCCTTGTGCACCTGACCTAAAGTCCGATTCTAGGCTCTCTGTAAGAAGACCCAGATGAACATGACATCACGATGATGTAATACGATGTGACACATGCTCCTGGAACTGAGACCTGGGCGTCTCTGGGAGAACATGCCGGTCTGTGACATGCTGAAATGCTGTCCTTCTAACAGGGGCTAAACACTTTCTGGGTTCCTCTGTTGCCAAAGCCAGCTGGAGGCAGAAACAGCGCATTAGCGACAGATGCATCTAATGGCATTAATATTAAAAATTAAAGAAACAATTTGTCATGTCAAAAAGTGCTCTTGGTGACGATTGTTAAAATTGCAGTTGGAAGATCATGTCCAAGTTTGCTCTGTCAGTCATCTCCCACTTGCTCGTCTTCTGTCTGCCCAGCCCACTGGGCGACTTGGCACTGTGCCATATCTGGTGTCATGTGACTTCCCTCTGCGGCACTGATAGGATGCAGGCGTCAGAAGGCACAAGTACCTGCAGCTAACCCAGAAAAGTGACCCGGATGCAGCTCTGGGGGTATGTCTGTGGTACTGGGGGCGGGCAGCCTGGACACAGCCTCTGACTCTGTATCCTAACTCTCTGGGCCCCCCCAGGCCAGGCCAGACCAGCAAACACACACCCCCCCCAGCAGTTAACCAATGAGGCTCTCTTAGCACAAACGGAGACACGGGGGGGTGGCATTAAATCACTCCGTGTCACCTGTTTGCATTGACAATGACGGGAGTTCCCCAGGATTAAAAGCGGAAAGCGCAAAGCGCTTCACCTCTCGATTTTGTTTATCTGTATGAAGCAGGAGGTGCTTTCCGGAGCTGCTTTCCCATCATGCACCAGGAGCTCCTTTCTTTTAAAGGAGGTGCCCGGCTCCGCATGCCGTAATGCGACTCAGCCGGGGGGCTTTCGCTAAGCAGATAAACAAGGACTGTTGATAAGGAACGTGTCTTTGCATGTAATGGAACAGCCTTTTGAGGGAATTTCCCCGCTAGCTTCACCAACCCCCACCCCCGACCCCCACCTGAAAACATCTCTGTCTCCCTGACACAGTTCTGGTCCCTCTGTGGGAACGCCCTGACCCCAAAGCGAGGGATCTTCGGTAAGGCGGGCGATCTGCAGACCATTCTGTGCGTGGCTGCCTCTAAGGACGACGTCACGTACTCAGGGGCGCTCAACGGGGACGTCTACGTGTGGAAGGGCATGAACTTAGTGCGCACCGTGCAGTCTGCACATGGGGTGAGTACCCCACCTGCCTCATTACCACGCGAACAGGTAAGTCGGCTACAGTGTGGTCATTGTCTGGGGGGGACTGTTCTGGGGTCAGTGTCCTTGGGCATCAGGTCTAACAGGAGGATAGCAGGTAACACGGTGGTTGAGGACACGGCGCCTGGTGGTGGGCTCCATCATTATACCCTTGAGTGTGGCTCTCAGCCTCAAATGTTCTAGTAAAACATTCAAATAAATCAATTCAAATAAAATATTCAGCCTTTAGAAAAGGTCCGATTTACAAGCTGCAGTTAATAATAATGATCATATTAATAATAATTATACGAGAGCCATAGGAGCTGGGTGAGGGGCAATGGGGTGAGTGTATGGAAGATGTGGGGTTGGTCCTCACTCATTCCAGCCACATTGGATTATGGGTAAAGCAGGAGTTTGCCAGAAGATGTTTACTTTTCTGTGAATGTTGATTTTAATTACCCAGCTCTCTTAAGCAGTAACCGACATTTCCCGTCCTGGGCATCGCTGATACCAACACAGAACCAAGGTCGGCGTGTTCTACTCTGAATGGGTTGTATATTCAAAGTCGGGAAAGGAGAGCGACCTTGGATTTAGAAAAAAGCTAAGAGAGAGAGCTCTGTGCTGAAAGTCCATGGCACGCGCTCCAGCGAATGTTCCCAGTCCAAAGCCTGAGTGGGTGGATGAATGATATCTCCCATCAATAAAGAGCAGTCGCCCTTTCATTTTCCTATTCGTACCACTACCCTTCTGACACACGTTTTTTTCCCCTTCAAACAAAAACACGAGTCATCTTTTTTTATTTTTTAACAATCGAGTTATTCAGGCAGTGCATTGCAAAAGAGTTCCTTTATGTTCCAGCACAGCATGCAGACACACACACACACAAAACAACTTTCAAAGGCGTTTTCACCATAATGCACCACAGCTCGCCAATGTATGCGCCCTGGTGTTGAAGGGCTGTTACTTTTTCATCCATCCATCTCCTAACTGCTTATTCTAGTCAGGGTTCTGAGGCTGTTAGTCTATGTTTTGCAGAATGCAGGAGTGCGTCATTCACATTTTGCTTAATTGCTCTGATGTGTCATGATGGCATATTGGATTTTTTTTCCTTGCTCTCAGCTGCTTCCAGGTAAACTGTCTGGACAATAAGAAGGTGATTATTTGTCTGTTTCAAAGATGGCAACTAAAAAACAGGTTAATTAATTACATTTCATATACCTATAGACGGTTTAATGTCTATATATGAAATATGATCCAAGACTAAAGCCTGGAGCCTATCGTTTAGTAGACTCCATTTTGATAGAAGGCACAGCTATTTACACTGAACATGTAAAATGCAGGACTATGGAAATGGACCATTATGTCTGGTGAGGCACAAACAGGCATGAAAATCTGTTTTTAAATTTTAATTGATTCACTATTTAGTTAATTTCTTTTCTTGTAGATTGGTTACTAGAGTTCTTCTAGAAAAAAGTGCTTTATTTTATCCAAACTGATACATGAAGGGCAGCACCACAGTGGGTGGAGCCTAACATCATAAACCCTATTAGACCACTGTGTGTTCGGGTCTTGGGGAGAGAAGCTTTTTTTTCTGGTAGCAGGAAGTTTGCCATCGTTTTTGATTTTGTGAACTGATAAGAAGTTAAAAAACTCAGATGATACTTCAAAGAATATTTTAATTAGCCTTCTCTCTGCTTTCCCCAAAAATCTGCAGAGCTGGTTACAGCTGAAGGCTTGTAGCTGGCAGTATGTATGCGTGAAGCCTTACTCGCTTTACAAGACATTCGTGTGGAATTTATTTACTTCCTGTCATGAAATCAAAGCAGCCTGTCGTACACACTGGGGATGCCCAGCGAGGCCTTTTTCCATAAACAGGGCAGAATCAATAAGTCATGTTGGTTGCATACCAAGAGTGCTCTCTCTCTCTCTCTCCCTCGCACTCTCTCTCTCTCCCCTCCCCACCCCCCCTTCCTCCTTCTCTCTCCCCTCAATGCTGGATTATGACCACACATCCCCAGGCGGGGATATTCAGCATGTACGCCTGCGAGGAGGGCTTCGCCACCGGGGGGCGAGATGGCTGCATACGTCTGTGGGACGTGGACTTCAAGCCCATCACCAAAATCGACCTCAGGGAGGCTGAGCAGGGGTATAAAGGTGAGGGGGGGGCAGCAGAAGATGCTCCAATTTGCCTGTCACTTTCTGGAAGGCCCACCTGATGGTTTCCAGCTGAGATGGACGTTGTCACCCCAGCAGTCACTTACTGTGCCACTTCCTATTTCCTGTTACTTTAAATGCCCCTTACAGGGGAATCTAAGCAGGCTTCCTGTGAGAGATGACCTCATACCTACCGTTTCTCTCCAGCTGTAGGGGCCATCTGGGCTCTGAAACTCAGATATGATTATTCATCTATGCTTTTTTTTTTATCACAATTGTTGCTTTTTAAAATCTAATACTCAAAAAAAACATGGAGTCAGAGGAGTGGAGAGTGCAGACTGAAACATATGTGTGGTTAGCGTGATGCTAATGCCCACATGAGCATAGGCAGTCAGTCTGGTACAGAGGAGTCAACTGAGTGCATTAGCCGGACTAGACCAAACTGGGTTCACGGGTGGTATTCAACTGAACGGGTAACTGGCCGCTGGTGCTTCTGATTAATGGCACCTTCCTGAGGGCTGCAATTGGTCACTACTCCTAATGAGCCACAGTCTTCCATTGCAGGTGGTGTCATCAGTCTGTAATTAGGCCTGGTTCCTACCTGTCATTATGGGATGGGGGGAGGGGATAATTAATCACCCTCATTAAATCTCTGCACTTAATTAGCATGTCAAGTTTTTGGGTGGAGGGTTAAAGTGTTTTCTCGTGGACGTACAGACCTGGGTTCTTGTCCCACGAGAAGTTCGTAAAACCCTTTTAACGTCTTCCACATTCTTACCTCTCGCCCTGTGGTAGATATGATCTCTGATTCGGGGTCACGTTGATCCCAGGTGAGCCGCGAAGCTGACACACGTCACTCATGTAAGACCCGACTGCCATTTTTACAAACGTCCTGCTTATTAAACAATTTGCTTGAATTGTTATTCTGGCTAAAAGCCTACTAAGGAGAGCTGCATTCTCAGCTCAGCATGGGGCTTCACTTCCTTTAACCCCCCACCCATCCCCGGAGTGCGGGGGTCCTGAATATTAATGCCTGACCTTTCCGAGCCAGCATGTGGTATCATTCCCGCCGGCTGCCTCCTTTCAGCGCCGCCCCCAGGGGACACCATTCATATGGGGGGAACGGGGAGACCACCGACCCAGCCTCACCTCGACGAGCTTTCAGCTGATTAGCATGGCACTTCACCTGTTAATTGACAGTCTGCCCTCACTGCCTGTTTTAGAATAAGGTTGTAGTAGCATTTTTTTGTACAGATTGGCTGTAGGAAGCCAGGATTGAGAAATGTAGCTGCTGAACCTGAAATGGTTGTAAAGTTCTCTTCCAGCTCGTGCATTTGGCCCAGTCTCCACACTGCCAGGTGATGACTTGCAGATATTTGTGATGGCAGAGCATAGGATCGCTTAAAAGGGGTGCTATGCTCCCACCCAGAAGGGGATGATGACTCGAGTGTCTGCCCTAACCTGCTGTGGGGTTGGATGCTGGTGGACTCACACTGCAGCACCCAGGTCCGGTTCTGGGCTCGGCCCTTAGGTTCTCCGTTCACTGGTCGCCCAGATGCCTCGCCCGATGACTCTGCTGATTAGTCCCAGTAATTAACAGGCTGTAATTATGAAGGTTATCAGCCTGAGTCTGGGCCTGTGAGGGCTGGATGTGGGACTGTGACAGTTTCCTGAGACCCTACGCATTTGTGGGCCTCAGGGGGGCACGTGAGGCCTCCGCCTGCCCCATGTTGAGTAACCTCTTGCGGGGGGGGGTCTGCGCTGGCCGCACCGATGGCCTGTTCGTAGCATTTGGCGGCGCACCGAGGCAGGCAGGCATTACGGTGTCTGTGCACGCCTTGCCTGGGTCTCCGTCAGCTGGCAAGCTGTCACTCCATGGACAAGGCTGACAGGGAAAAAAAATCGCACCGCATCTGGTAAGAGAAGAGGAGATGAAGGATTGAGTCACACAGGATTTAACCACGTCAGCTGGAAACAGGGTGGTTATTTTTGTGGTTATATCGTCCGGTCCCAGCGATGCGTACTTACCGCCGTCCTTCTGGGCATGCTACCCCCCCACCCCCACCCCACCCCCATCCATGCACGCAGGCCTCTCCATCCGCAGCGTCTGCTGGAGGGCGGACCGCATCCTGGCGGGCACACAGGACAGCGAGATCTTCGAGGTGATGGTGCGCGAGCGCGACAAACCGCTGCTCATCATGCAGGGCCACTGCGAGGGTGAGCTCTGGGCGCTAGACGTGCACCCCAAACAGCCGCTCGCCGTCACCGGGAGCGACGACCGCTCTGTCAGGTCAGTATGCTCCCACCTTGCCCTTGTGAACCCCCCCCTTTTTTTTTCAGAAAGTGGACTTTTCTGAGTGGACATCCCTTAACACAGAATTTTTAAAATCCCAGTAAACACCTGGTTTCTTCCTGAATGTATGTTTTTAATTCCACTGATCCAACCAAATAAGTCATTTTTAAATACTTTCTTTGACTTGAGGGATTTGAAATGTATGGATTTGACTGTAGTAACTGCTCGGTTGATTAGCAAGACATTCCTATGCACAAATTCAAGAAAAAAAAAATCCCAGTAAGCGTTCTGGTTGAATGTTTTATCAGATTAAATCCTTTGATTTAAAAGCCATTTTTAAATACTTTTTAAGTATATGGGTTGACTGTAGGAAATGAACTATATGTTAGCCAACTGGCTTAAACGAGTCAATGACGTTTTATTGGTCAGAAGATCTAAGCATTCCGGCCGGTGAGAAAGCAAGCCTGTGAAATGCTCTGTGGGGGCTGTTAGCCTCTGCCACTCTCAGGCACGGATGCTCGGTGCTGCTAATGTGCCTGGCATCAAAGTGAGAGTAGGCAGGTAGCAGGGCCTTATGGGTAATGAGCAGACTCGTCGAGGATGCAGTCTGACGGGGTTAGCTTTAATGGCGCCCCCATTGAGGTTCAGAATGCACAGACCCCGCCCCCATTAGGCGGGCGCCTCTGCTGCGGGCCCAATTAATGCAGCCGCATACTCTGGTATGTGGGCTCTTTGGTCTCAACCAGCTGGGCGGGGGAGCTGGTGTTGAACCCCGGCAAACACGGTGCTGTTTGCTGCTACTGAGCGGACGCTGAGAGCGCCCTCTGCCTGTCAGTAGCAAACAAAGCCCATGTCCCACTCGCCCCCTAAGATGTCACCCACTGTCACAACATGGCAGAGATGTGTTTGGCCAGCTGGGAAGTCAGCCTGGCACCATCATTTTTCAACTTATCTGGGGGATCACGAAATAGGTCCAGAATTGCTATGAAATCGTTTGAATTCGCATGAACGGTAACGATGGACCGAGTTAAAGCCAAGTGAGATGAATCGTGGGATTTCCAGACCCTCATCATCCCCAGCAGTGTGCCTTGAATGTCAACTGTCAGCTCTAAGCCGTCTTCCCGGACTCCTGTTCGGAAAGGCCACGCGCGGCCATGCTATGAGCTCTGCGTCACCCCCTGCAGGCTGTGGAGCCTCGTGGACCACGCCCTCATCGCCCGCTGCAACATGGAGGAGGCTGTACGCAGCGTGGCCTTCAACGGCGACGGGTCCCAGTTGGCTTTGGGCATGAAAGATGGCTCCTTCACCGTGCTCCGCGTCAGGTAGGGGCCTGGATGGGAGGGCGGCCGCTCGCACCTCGGAGAGCATGCGGACGTCACAGGGGGCCCCACATTGTTTATGTTTGTTACATATAATATATATATAGTGTATTGTTATGCGGTCCTGATGTTCATGTTTGTCATCTGCTTGTCGTCTTTCTACATGAGGTTTTACCCCCCTGCCCCCCCCCACCACTACAATGTTCAGTATTTTGTTAGGCTGCCAAAATGTGGAGGATTACACTTAATCCTCAACTGTGTCTGTAAATTAGCCGCAGTGGCCCTAGGTGTGGGATCCATTGATTTTATTCATGTCACAAGAGAGGGGGAAAACAGATTATAAAAAATAAAAAAGACTTACAATAGAGATCCCCAAGCGCGGTGAAATCCTGCTTCATGAAGATTCATGGTGTGCGCATTTTCCGGAAGATTTTTTCAGTGGCACCTCTGGATTCTTAGCAGGTCCACAAATTTATAGGATTAGAAGAATGGCCGACTTCAATTTACCTTTTCCCACAAACGCCACCCTGCCGGCCGCAGTACCTAGCGGTGCGATGGCCTGCCATGCTGTTAACCTGCATCTTTCATCGCATCTAGCCTTGAAAGACCATGGAGTCTTGTATCGATCTGGACGCTCTTGCTTTGGACGCAGCCCCGGCTAGCGTGGACGGCAAAACGAGGACCCAGCAGGCGACCGAGGCTGGCGCCGGCGGCTCTCTCTGTCAGCTCCGTTAATTGCATCCTGGGGGGAGTCACCACAGGGGTGCGGCTAATTGGACTGGAATTCTCTGAAACGCCTGTCTTTCTCCCCTTTAATCCTGCCTACAAAGCGTGGATGGGTGTAAATAAATATCCGTCTCTTTAAGACTCGTCCCTTTGGGTGATGCAAGCTATTCTCTCACCAAAAGCACCATTTCTCATGCAGTCTTGGCAGCAGAACAGTTATTGCGTTATAAAGAGTCATTTTTAATTCTGCCTTATTTTCCATATTATTCTCTAAATCAATTGAAGGGATTTTAGGCTCCCAAAGGAGCGAGCAGAAGGGACACGGATCTCCCAGTGTTTCCTCCTTCGCATTATTGTACAACGTGAGCACAGGAAGTAAACGAAAACATCGTTCACATTTCAAGGCCATGCTTCACTTCAACGAGCAGCCTCGTGACCAGGAGCCCGGCAGAGCGTGTGGTGAGAATCCAGAATGACTTTCTGTGGCGGAGTGGGATTTATAACGAGGATGCCACGGTTTTTAAGCAGTTCCTCACTAACGCAGCGCAGAACACTGTCAGCGTTTGATCGAAGTGCCGACCAGAATCGGCACATACTCACAGGCGCCGTTTCGCATATTGATACATCTTCATCTGTTGTTTCATTCTGACACAGCGTGTGGTTATGTAGACACGCACAGCGACGGAGCCACTCTCAGGAGCCTCATCGCTGTGCGTGAGAGGTCAGCTTTTCACGGCGGTCCAGAGCTACTGCTGAAATGCCCCTGCCCTTTGCTATGACTTTCTGCTTGCTGTGGGACTGTCTTGGGGCTGGTATGTGGCTCAGGAGGTTAGGACTCAGTGTTCTCTTGATCAGAAGGTCGCTGGTTCAAATCCCATGGTCGACAGAGTGATCTCACTCCTGAGCAATGCCCTTAACAGCTAGTGACTGGCTGATCTTTGCTTTCTCAAAAATGTACATCACTTTGGATAATCGCATCTGATAAATAAATGAAATGTAAATACTTGCCTGAAAAAAATGACTGTAACAGGTGACTTGTGAGTCTCGCTCACTGATCTGCAGGATTACTGACACAGTTAGACTCACCCCCAATTTCAGGCATTTCTTGCCACAGCTCTGAGTTCCTGGCCTCTAAGCCACGCTTTTAAACCCCTGTATGTAGCTCCTAAGCTGTCTCCTGGGCCCGTCCCTCAGTATCGATCAGGGCTTTGTTTCTAGGCCCAAAATGCCTTGTAATGGATTTTCCCCGGATAAAGAAATGAAACCACGAAACCTCATCCTCCCACACAAAGAATTTTCTCATTGATTAATAACTTTTGACTTTTGTTTTTTTTTTTTCAAGGTCCATGAACACAGGTGGGTGTGGTTTCCTAGGGAAGAAGTTCAAAACAGGCCGTGTCAGCGAGTCTAGACTGTGCACGGGGTATATTGTGACTTGTCAAGCCTCTGTTTCCGATCACATCACGCAGTAATCGAGTTACGTGCCCGGATAATTGCGAGCGGGCGTGCGCTTTGCTTGTGTCTGCCAGGAAACAGCAGGCAGCCCGACCCGTGACTGGCCACCGCATCGACGTTATTCCATTCGGTTTAGCACAGAGAAAATCGTCCCTCGCCAAGACGGCCCCCACATGCCCACGTATAACCGTCACAGTCTGCACAGTTGCTGCATTTGCTTAATTGTTTTGTTGGGACAGGAACCAAGCAATACATTATTCTAAACAGATTTAACAGATTCCAACACCCAGGCGGTGTGTGATGAAGGGCTAAGCATTTCACGGATTGATTTGATCTTTTTTTAAACAAAACATAATGGAAACGAGAAAAATGCAATAACCTGAGGACTGGTACATGATACTTTATTTGCCATCTGCGCATGTACATTGGAATGCTTGTTTTCGCTTATCCCATCACGCGCTCCTTTGCGACACGCCCACACATACCGGTGAGAATGGAGCTTGGGGTTCAAATGCAGGGTCAGCTGTTTACCTAATACCCCTAGAGTTGTTTATTGGGGGTAGGGGTGGTTAAGGGCCTTGTTCAGGGGTCTAACAGCTATGTGACTATTCTATGGCTTACAGGATTCAAACCCGTGACTTTCTGATCACAGGCACAGAGGCCTAACCCACTGAGCCTCACAGCACCCCCTACACATGACTACATGAACAGCATCCTAATTTAGGTCTTTCACAGAGGCAGGGCTACAGCTAGGATTTTTAAAATACCACGGTCAAAAGTGTTACCCCGTCCTAGGTGTGCCTGTAATGGATCATGGTTATTGGAGTTGCAGAAAATATACTGAGGACTTGAGCTGGGTGTCCTCAGGGGCAGGTGCGGGCGTGGGCAGAGGGATGTGGATCCTAAAAATTCCAGCAGGGTGAAGCGATGGTAAGTAGGGAGGCAAGATATGCTCTGGCCCGCTGTGGCAGCCTGTGTTTAAGACGAAGGAGCTTGTCTTAATTAAAGAGCTGCGCTATTTTACATCGGCTTCAACAGCCACTTGGTTCCCTGCGGTTCCCGGCTCTAGGTGAGGAGACGAGGGTAACGGGGCCCCGAGCTCCAGCGCAAGGGGAGGGGGACGAGGAGCCAACTGACGCTGTTGCCGTGTCTCCCCAGGGATATGACTGAGGTGGTCCACATCAAGGACAGGAAGGAGGTCATCCACGAGATGAAGTTCTCGCCCGACAGCGCCTACCTGGCGGTGGGCTCCAACGACGGCCTGGTGGACATCTACGCCGTGTCACAGCGCTACAAGAAGGTGGGAGAGTGTAACCGCTCCAACAGTTTCATCACGCATCTCGACTGGTCCGTGGACAGCAAGTTCCTCCAGACCAACGACGGTGCCGGCGAGCGCTTCTTCTACAGGATGCCATGTGAGTCGCTGGGCCGCCGTCAGTGAAGGTGGATCTGCCGCATGGAGGTTTAGGGCGCTGCCGTTAGTGGGGGGCTAGGACATGAAACGTCAATTCCGTAATGCCTCCGGATCGGAAATATCGTGTAAGCGGATCCCGCATGTGGCGCATGGGCTCGGCCTGCTACTCTGATTACTTTCCTGGTCTTTGATTAGTGGCTTGTTTCTGTTTCCCGTGTCACTAACACAGCGTACGATGTTATTTAAATCCGAACAGCATCGGTATGTGTGAACACACAGTCACGCTGAGCAAGGCTTATTTATCATCCTGTCCAGTTCGGTTATAATAACATAAAATCAAAAGCTTCTAATAGCCCAGGCTCTGCCACGGGAATCTCGTGGCTCTTATTATGCCTCCCGACACGGTGTCTGTTATTTTTTTAACCTTCGAGGAGGTGGTGGGGCACTTAGTCATTATGCCCCTCCTCTCCAGGTTACCTTCGATGCACCCGTCAACTGAGCTCAATAACAATCAGCATTAAGCACCAGCCCTGTGCTTAACCAGGTTACGGCTTATTTTCGTTCACATTTTGTTTATTTTTGAGAGAAACTCAAAATATCAGTGGATACCTGGAGCAATTTGAGGCCAAGGACCGACCAGCTGGACTCCACAGTGAAATCACTTGGCCGGTTCTGGGATTTGAACCAGCAACCTTTCGATTACAGACACACAGCGCCCCCATCAGGTAGCTAATACTTGACACCCGAACCTGGGTTGCAACCAAAAAAATTATTATTCCTTGGAATAGACAATTTTCAGACTGTAATAAAATATTCATGATGCTCACGGTTAGATGTAGAAAATACCAGATTTCCAGTCTTTTTAAGAACAGAAATGAAAGTAAAATACAGGCTCTTTTCAGCCCTGAACCTTAGAGATGGATGGGAAGACTAGGGGGGTGGGGGTGGGGGGGGCTTCTGCTTAGTGTTTTTAAATCTGTGTTTATTTTTATCTCGCGGTTCCCCCAGTTGAGGCACAGAGCCAAACTCGAGGCACTTTGTCAAATTAATTTTAGTGAGATTACTTGGTGCTGGTTTTTGAACTTCAGACTCAGGTGGGGGGGGGGGGCTTCTTGTGATGTCGCGGTCCCGGGTGCAGAGTGCAGACAGTGGGGGGCGTGGAGTGGCAGCCGGTAGCTGATGCGCCTGATCCGTGATCGCGGAGCTCATGGCGGTTTGACAGGAATCAGCTGCAGGGGCTTCATGCTGTATGCGTTTCGTTTTTGTTTATCAGCTATTTGTTTTCATTTATGTATCTCGTACCTTTTTTCCATGTTCAGGCTGGTTTTGTTCCCCGAACAGATTTGTTTACCTAAAAATGCCCAGCCTTTGTGACATAGAAAGATTGGCTGATACTGTGGATATAAGACTAAGACTGACAGGCAGAGATGATTAAAATACATAAAGATATGTGCCTTTGGCTTCTGTGATATCTGTGAAATTAGTTACATGCGTGTCATGTACATATTTTCAAATTCAGATCCTCCAAGACACAAGACAGGCAGCAGAAATAACTGGATTATGTGATTTATTGATATCGCAGAAAAAAAAAACTCGAGTCAGACTTCAGCCTGGTCTTTTGTTGGTTTTCTTACCTTTAAGCTGAGACTTTTAACAAAAGCAGTGGTATCCTTCGGCTGCTATAATCCTACAACCCACTATTCACATGACTGTTGCACAGAATTACCTCGAGATCGAAGGTTTAAAAGGTTGTACGTTTGTGTGAAGCTCTTTTCCTGATCTTCTCTCTCCCTCGGTGCAGCTGGGAAGCATGTTACATCCAAAGAGGAGACCAAAGGGATCCACTGGGTTTCCTGGACGTGTGTCCTCGGGCCAGAGGTCAGCGGGATCTGGCCCAAGTACACCAACATCAATGACATCAACTCTGTAGATGCCAACTACAACAGCGCCGTGCTGGTGACTGGCGACGACTTCGGCCTCGTCAAGATCTTCCGTTTCCCGTGTCTGAAAAAAGGTCAGTTCTTCGGTCGCTTGAGCTCCCTCCAGTTGCTATAAACGCAGTTAGTCTTTGCATGTAAACACCCACGTAGTTGAGACCCGTGACTCATTTTTCATCATTGCGCCCTGCAGAGGGACATCTGTTGTTTCCTTATATTGATCACATCCTTTTGATCCATTTATGTCCTGTTTTTCTGTCTCTTCCCTGCAATTCATCTATGGATTAATGTGGGCTTGTTTATTTTTGGCAGGTGCAAAATTCAAGAAGTACATTGGCCACTCCACCCATGTGACCAACGTGCACTGGTCACATGACCTGCAGTGGGTGCTGAGCACTGGGGGGGCAGACCACTCTCTTTTCCAGTGGAGGTTCCTGCCCGAAGGCGTCATGAATGGCGTCCTGGAACCGCTTCTCCAAGGTGGCACGTCTGTCCGTCCGAAAGCATCCGTATGTTAGATTTGTGTCAAAGCCAGGCCCCTGTTTTCTTCTTAGGCCAGGAAGAGCTTCCTCTGAATATGAAACTAAGATGATTTCCATTTCACAAGCAGTCGCAGTTGCTGGCTGATTTTTTTTCTCTTTCGAGACTCCCTAGCGTACAACTTGAGTGGTTCCCTTTGTGAGACCTGCTGTCATTAAGTTGTAACCTGGAGCTGGTTCCTGAAGCCGCTCTGGCGAGCTGAAGGTTCTGCTTGTTCACTAGTGGGGCTGACAGTTGGCTGACCTGTACCCGGCTTTTGCATGAGGAAAGACTGCATTCCCGAGCTTGGAGTGTCCCTGAATTCCTCTCCCGGCCTCTTTGCTCTCTCCAGAGGGGTACCCGGATTCCAACAGTGAAGAGTCAGACTCGGATCTCTCTGACGTCCCCGAGCTGGACTCTGATATTGAACAGGAGGCCCAGATCAACTACGACCGACAGGTTTGTGTGCGCCCTGTCAGGGAGGGCTGTGTAGGCCTGCGTCGTGGCTGAAGAACATAAGTTTTATTTTTCATTTGTACATAGGTGTGTGTGTTCAGCACGTCAGACAGTGAAGTGAGGCACATTTCATATCGGACACCTGAACACAAGTCCAGGGAAGCAGTTATTATGTGACTGCCTTTGACTACAGTCATTCACTCATGAGACCCACTTGCATTGGGGAAAATCCGTAATTTGTATCTGAAATCAGAAAGATTAGTTCTAAAATATTAAGGGAAGTCTTATGCCTTTCCTCTTTTTCTTCTCAGCTAAAAATTAGCTGGGAGCCGCGTTGGGGGGGCTGTGGCGCTCCTCACCTTTCGCAGCCAGCGCAGGGTGGAGACGTGAGCTATTTCTGCTCCCCTGATCTCGGCGGAGCAGCAGAAAGGTCCGGAAGAGTGGAGCGATTAGACAGTGAAAGGCAGCCTGTTTATCTGCCGTTTTGTGTGCCATCTCCGGGTAGCCCCCCCACCACCATTCAGCCCTGACTGCAGGCCACCCTCCTACGCCCTCTTATCTGAGCCAAGCAGCTGCATCCGTGTCCATCGGCACCCCTCCCCCACTCCTTTTGGTGGGGGGGGGGGTGGGGGCACAAGTCGCTCTCGTTCGTGACTGATAGACACTTCGCAGCTTCGGCTGATTGTGTAAGCTGCGAATCCATCGTCTCCCCAGGTGGGCTGTACGTCATGGGCCGAACGTCGCTGTGGTTGTTCACAGCCGCCTGCAGACAGTTACCTAGTTAATATTTTTTTTTATCATAACCCTTGAACCTGCATTTGTCCGCATGGTTGGCATCAGAGCTGTGCAGAGACTTTTTGAGGGGCAGGTGCCCAACGAGGGGCCCTCAGTACCTGTAA
Source organism: Mormyrus iriodes (assembly GCA_011763525.2). Lineage (NCBI taxonomy): Eukaryota > Metazoa > Chordata > Actinopteri > Osteoglossiformes > Mormyridae > Mormyrus > Mormyrus iriodes. The sequence goes on from JAAGVU020000061.1 coordinate 3,027,738, forward strand.
AGCTCACACCAAAGTTCACATGGAACAGTGAGGGCAAATAGGCACTCGGCCCCGTGCCCCGTGTGTCTGGCTGGCATGTTGACCTGTGTAGGGGCGCCCAGCTGTCCAGGCACTCAACAAGGAGGCATCACACATGTCATTAAAACCCCTCGCGCCCTCCCCGTCGCTAACCGAAAGTCTCGTTCCTGTTCATTTTATTATTTGTGTTTTATCACGACGTCTCTGCAATTAGGGGCTCACTGGCACCAGAGAGGGTCCCAGAGACAAAAAGTCGAACACAGATGTGAAGAGCCGGGCAGACTCACGCCCCCGTTTTCCCTGGAGCCTGCGGCCGGACTGAATGTAATCTTGCTCCGCCAGACAATGGGCCAGTGAAAGAGAGATCACATAGAGTGCTGTTGTGTAATAAAACGACATCATTTTAAGTGGTATCATCGTTTTCCCCTAATGGAGCGAGGACAATGGTGTGTCAGGTTTGCAGAGGTCTCTCTCTGGAATGCTGCCTCTCCTAGCTGCCCCCCCACCTTGGCCTGGCACCCTATGGGGGCCCACCTCATCCCACCCAATCTGCTGCCTGCTTTACAGCCCCCTCAGCCTCGTGTGTAAATGGGTCGCACGGCTGCGTCCCGCCGGCGCCCTGGAAAATGCAGTAAATAAAGTAGCAGGGCACCCCCGCCCTCCGCATTCCTCTGAATGTCACCGAAGGTGTCCTGATTTTAAAACACCACCCTACCCACACACCGTGCCAAGGCTGCCAGGCTCTTGGGGGAAAAATACCCTAACCCTAACACCCCCCCCCCCCCCGCAGGTGTACAAGGAGGACCTGCCCCAGCTGAGGCTGCAGAGCCGCGAGAAGAAGCAGCCAGCTAGTTCACTGAAACGCCAGCGGGCCCCAGACGAGGGGCTGCGGCTCCAGTTTGTTCATGGGTGAGGCCCCGCCGGACCAGAGGGGAGCCTCGCAAAATCGTCTGCTGGGGGAGGGAGGGGTGCCAGAAGATCGCAGATGGGTTTGGATCTGGAAGAAGAAGCTTATGGTGATTGGCTAAGTGGAGTCGGCTTCTGTGGTGATGAGTCATTTCGTCTGGCTAATGATAAGGTCGAGAATTTCACAGTCACTTTGTGCCTGGATGAGGTTAAGCCAGCGTTTTGCCATCTCAGCAGAAAGGGCTCATGGGAAACTGAGGGAGAGGAGAGGCCCTGAACTTACTGTACCACAAGGTAAGGTACACGGTGGGGAAGGTCACCAAAATACTGAAAATTAGCCCAACATAAATATTACCCTATGCAGGCTGTCAGTGCAAATCAGAGTCAAAGTGTCGCTCCAGAGTGAGACATTTGTCAGAGAAAGACATGCTTATTCATTATTCATCTAATGCAGTTTCCTATCGATATGCGGGGAATCATCTGCAAAGATATATTAAACTTTGAAATCATTTTTTGAGTCGAATGCCTTTTAAAATGGTTCAACAATGCATTGTAAACATGAACAATGCATTGTTCTACTTTGTCCTTTTTCTGGGGTTTAGACGTAACCTGTCCGTTACTGCGACTTGGCTGAGATTTATGGGACATACATTGCCTGCATCACCGTGCACTGACACTTAATAAGAAAACACCTGGCTGATGAAATGCGAGGTGCCACCCCCAAAGGGCTGGTGGTATAAGCCGAAGCCCATCCTCAGACAGTATGTGGAAGGATCCATCCCTCAGGCGTCTGGGGGTGATAGTAAATGCAATGTGACGAATATACAGACACCGTTCTTACTGTCGGCCTGGGTGTGTAAAGTTCCCCGTTTCCCCCCGTTTTTCTTCCCGAAGGATAGATGGCAGAGGGAAGCTGGGGCTTCATCGCGGAGAATTCATTTTTGGAGAATTCCCGTTTGCTCAGTCACACACCTGCAGTAATCGCTGAAGTGCCACATCGTGGTGTTTGCTGATGCGTGTTTGTTTTCTGCGTTTAAATGGCTCGGTCTAAGGTCCCGTTAGCTTATCACACGTGAGCGTGCGGATTTCACACTGAACAGGCAGCGATTCGCAGAACATGGCTGCACACTTTTTTTCTTTAAATCGCGGGTCTCATTGAAATTCCGCACATGTAATATCATTTCGAGTACAGGTTTGGAGGCTTTCTTGTGCTCTGAAAGGTGTGGGGTTTCCCTCTAGCTTACTGGGGGCGCTCCTTCATATTTAAACCAGCTTCTCGGGAACCTGTTGTTGTACGACCTCTGTTTACTGATGAGGGGGGTGTCCCCCCCCCCCCCCCCATTGCCGGGCTGCTCTGACAGACGGTTTTCCCCTGCGACCGTCTGGCTGTGGCACAGTGCTAACCGACCGTCCCCCAGCATAGCAGTGTGTCAGATACCCCCCCACCTCACCACCCCCCACTTCATTAGCACGACTCTCCATCGTCTCCCACTGGCATGGTGTGTCGCCGTTGCCTAGCGACACAGCGGCAAGCCGTTTTTGGAAACGCGGCGGGTTTGAGGTTCTCTCCTGGTGCAAGTCAGGGTGTGTGAGGCCCGTTTCGGCGCCAGTGCCACCTCCTCACTTCTCCCTCCAGGTACCGTGGCTACGACTGCCGGAACAACCTGTTCTACACGCAGACGGGTGAAGTGGTGTACCACGTGGCCGCAGTGGCCGCCGTCTACAACCGGCAGCAGCACTCGCAGCGCTTCTACCTGGGACATGACGACGACATCCTCAGCCTGGCCGTGCACCCACTCAAGGACTACGCCGCCACCGGCCAGGTAGGCGGAGCCACGCTGCTCTGCTCGCTGGGTTTCCATGGGAACGACCTTGGCCCAGCAGCACTGATTCTTCCATGGCCATAGAACTCTGAGACCTGTGAGCAAAGCCTGGATGATGCCCTCAGCTCTACAGCATCTTGGAGGAAGCTTATCCTCCTGGGTATTTGTTGCTGTTTCAGTTATTGATGCTGCATTAGCTAGCAGAGATGAGGCCAAGAGGCCAAGGCTTCACCAGGCTTCCAGAAAGCATTCTCTGTGGTGTTGACCTGACTGCCGTTGACCCCGCCCCTCTCTCCTATTTCCCTCCCCTCATCGCTCCTCAGATGGGCCGTGATCCAGCTATCCACGTGTGGGACATCCAGACCCTGAAGTGTCTGTCACTCCTGAAAGGCCATCACCAGAGAGGGGTGTGTGCTCTCGACTTCTCTGGTAGGCCTCACCCTATATCACGATGGCAGATATACAGCTCTGGATATACAGCAAAATTTTCTGTTTCACTCATTTCTCAATTTATGTGCGTGCATCTGTGTTTTTTTTTTGCAAACTGCTTCTCAGTGATGAAGGGCTTCTTCCTTGCTTTATGGGTCTTAAGTCCTGCATCTAGGAACCTGTTGTAAATTGTCCTAGCAGTGCACTTCACACCACTTAAGGTTTCCTATTCTTTTTGGAGGTCACTTGAGGTCATCCTCCGATTGATGAGACATTACTGGATAAGTTGACGGCCATCTCTGTCTTAGAAACTTTGAGCTGGAAGCAGCCTGCCTCTCAGTGTGGCCTCTGCCAGCAGAACCAGGGTTAAATCAGGATTTAAAAATGCAGATTTAAAAATATATAGAGTGGTCTCTTAATTCTTTCCAGAGCTGTATAATTTGGGCCTGTGTAAAATGTCGTGTAGTAAAAGTAAATGCAGCCTGTATCTCCAGAACACTCACCAATCAGATATAAGCAAAGACCTTCAAACAAGAAATCAAAGCTGTAGAAGAACTACCTGTTAGATGGTACCTTGCCTGATGACAGCCAATCAGGTGCTGGCAGTGAGGCTTGCCAGAGTGGTGGGTTGCACCAGTGGTTGCTAAGCTCGGGCCCCTTCAGAAGATGGCAGCTTAGCTGCCCACCTACACTATATGGACAAAAGTATTGGGACACATGGCCATTACACCCACAGTAACTTGTATGACATCTCATTCTAAATCCATAGGCATCAATATGGAACTGGTCCTCCTTTTCAGCTATAATAGCTGCCACTCTTTTGGGAAGGCTTTCCACAAGATTTCGGAGTGTGTCTGTGGGAATTTTTGCCCATTTATCCACAAGAGCGTTTGTGAGGTCAGGCACTGATGTTGAATGTGAAGGCCTGGCTCCCAGTCTACATTCTAGTTCATCCCAAAGGTGTTTCGATGGGTTTGAGGTCAGGGCTCTGTGCAGGTCAGTCAAGTTCTTCCACACCAAACTCACCCAACCATGTCTTTATGGACCTTGCTTTGTGCACTTGGGCACAGCCATGCTGGAACAGAAAAGGGCCTCCCCCAAACTGTTCCCACAAAGTTGGAAGCATAGAATTGTCCAAAATGTCTTGGTATGCTGAAACATGCACCCAGTTCCCTTCACTGGAACTACGGGGCCCAACTCTTGAAAAATAACCCCATACCATTATCCCTCCTCCACCAAACTTTACAGTCGGCACAATGCAGTCAGGCAGGTAACGTTCCCCTGGCTTCCACCAAACCCAGACTCGTCCATCAGGCTGCCAGACAGAAAAGCGTGGTTTGTCACTCCACAGAACACATTTCCGCTGCTCCAGTGGCTGCGTGCTTTACGCCAATCCATCTGACGCTTGACATTGCGCTTGGTGGTGTGAGGTTTGCGTGCAGCTGCTCGGCCATGGAAGCCCATTCTATGAAGCTCCTGGTGCTGAGGTTAATGCCAAAGGAAGGTTGGAACTCTGCAGTTGATGAGTCATCAGAATGTTAGCAACATGCTCCCCAGCACTCCTCACCGCTCTGTTACTTCAGTTTCTGTTGTTCCAAAACGCTTCCACTTTGCAATAATACCACTTACAGCTGACTGTGTAATATCTAGCAGGGACGAAATTTCACAAACTGACTTATTGTAAAGGTGGCATCCTATGACAGATCCATGCTTGAATTCACTGAGCTCTTCAGAAGGACCCATTCTTTCACAAAGATCTGTATCCCTGACTGCATGGCTGGATGCTTGAATTGATACACCTGTGGCAATGGGCCTGAATGAACCGCCTGGATTCTGTGACTAAGAGGTGTGTCCCAGTACTTTTGTCCATATAGTGTATATCAGCTAATGGGTGGACTGGCACTGATTCCATTTCCTTTTCATCTTCCATCCGATTCTGCATCTTCCAGGTTGTGTGCACAGTCTCTCTTATCTGCCATAGGATCCATCCATGCATTTATTCTTTCCTTTCACAGCAGATGGGAAGACCCTGGTGTCTGTAGGGATTGATGATAGCCACTCCATAGTGGTGTGGGACTGGAAGAAGGGCGAGAAACTGGCAACGGCGAGGTACTGGGCACCTTCCTCGGGGTGTGTGCTGCACATGGGAAGTGGAGCTTAATGCCAACGGGGGGAAACATGGCTTCGGAAGCTGAAGTGTGCGGAATTATCTCGCTCTGCCAATCACAGTGCGGGTTAACCCACTTACTCTGGCTTACTTAGTTCTACTCCAGGAGCACAGTAATCACACATCATGGCCCTCAGACTTTCATTTCCCCTGTCACTAGTCTTATTAGAGTCTGACTGTTGGCCTGTCGCAAACAGCAGCCCAGGAATCCGGTGTGTTTGGGCAGATGGTTGGTCGTTATAATGAAGTCTGAGTCGAGGCCCTTTCTCACGTCCAGGGGCCATAAAGACAAGCTGTTTGTGGTCAAGTGCAACCCCTTTCAAATGGACAAGCTGGTCACGGTGGGAATCAAGCACGTTCGCTTCTGGCAGCACGCAGGTACCGCACCGATGACTTTGGGGACGTGACCGTAGAGAGTCTAAGTTAGTGTAGAGCAGTGTTTCTCAACCCAGTCCACATTTTACACAGCTTAGCTGTGAGGTTGCCATTAGTGACTGAGGTGGACCAGTTCTTTGAGCTCCATGATGTTTTCACAGGTGGGGGCCTCACCTCCAAGCGGGGGGTCTTCGGCAACCTGGGCAAGCCGGAGACGATGATGTCCGTGTCCTACGGCCGAGGCGAGGACCTGGTGTTCTCGGGGGCCGCCACTGGGGATGTTTACATCTGGAAGGAGGTCGTGCTTTTGAAGACCATCAAAGCCCATGATGGGCCGGTGTTTGCCATGTATTCCTTAGACAAGGTATGGATGGGAACTTTAGGGGGGGAACAGAATGCCCCGAGCATTCCCTGTTGATGGGCACTGTCCCAAGCATCTTTAATGAAATGAATTTGCTAATTTAATGCATTAAGTCTCTCACCGGTACATGCTGTGAGCTGGAGAACACCCTTTCATTCTGCTTTGTGTGATTTCATTGAGGCCGTTTTGGCTGCCCAACTGGAAGATTTATTTCACGTTGATGAAGTCTATCAGTCCGGATCGCATGGCTGCTGTGGCGCCAGCCAAATTCCATTAGGCACTGGCCCTGCTAGGTCCAAGACCCACAAACAGCTTGTTAATGTATGCTGGTGCCTTGGTTCTGGAACCTGGGAAATATCTCAGGGCTGACTGCAGGGAACTGAAACATGGGTGGGTTTTTTTGTGGCCGTCTGGGGGGCAGTGTGGTTGAGTGGGTTAGGATTCTGTGCCTATGATTGGAAGATTGTCAGTTCGTATCCAAGGGGCCGCAGAATGATTTTGTCGTTTGGTTCTTAAGCAAGACCCTTAACCCCCAAGTGCTCCAGGGACTGTCCGTGCTTTCTCAAGAAAGATTTGCTGGTAGTGTATGAGTGGTAGGTAAAAGCGGGAGAAACCATCTAGTGTCTTGTGAGAAAGCGATCTCCATGCTGAGCAGTAAGTATACAAGCTATGAGCAGGTTTGTTCTTGTAACCAATGTACAGCGATGCTTTACTGGCCGGGCTCAGAGCTAATGGCATCGGCATTTTGCTATAGCTACAGCGAATGAGCCCAAAGGGAATCTTAACCGAAGAGTTTTGAGGAAGCCAATTAAGCCTTTCAAGCCTTCACAGGGCAACATCATGAGGTGGATTTATTAACATGCGCAAATTAAAATCCGTTTCCTTAATTGGCTGTTTGCAGACTTGCGTTTAATTGCGGAGACTTCATTAGCGTTCTAATACTAATGGTCTGACACCAATGAAATGAGCGTTGTCGCTGAGATCCATTGGCATGGATGATTTACCACAATACAATAACCTTCAGAACGGGCTTAGTGCTGGATTCCCTCATGGACTCACCGGGGCATTTCAGATATGTCCGTCTTCTTCCTCTGTTCTGTGTTTTTTGTAGGTAGCGATTCAGCCCCAGGCTGTTCTTCGATGCTTTTACGCATGGGGCCGTGTCGGGGCCAGTGGCCTGGAATCCTCGATGCTTTGGGTTGACTTTGACCTCCCCCACAGGGGTTTGTCACAGGTGGGAAGGACGGCGTGGTGGAGCTGTGGGACGACATGTTCGACAGGTGCCTGAAGACCTTCGCCATCAAGAGAGCAGCACTCTCCTCTGGATCGAAAGGTCAGGCTCAGCATCTCTCACTTCACTCAGCTCTTCTGCAAGTCACACCATAAATGTACATTAAGCCTTGACAGACCAATGAGCTGCATCCCTGTCCTGGGACAGAATTTCCCAGAGTTCCATGGGGGCATCTTCCTCTTTCAGGCACTCTATTTCACCTAGTGGTGTTTCTCGCCTCGCTCGCCTCAGAGGAGAAACCCCCTTGTCTCTTTTCTTCTGTTGCATAAATGGAATTATTCCCAAATGTTCAACAGCATCCTGATTTTTCAAGTGTTTTGGCTAGACGTTGGATCGATGTGTTAGAAAGTCATGTCTGGTACCCAACTTCTATGAATCACAAAGCCAACATGACAAGTCAAGGAATGGTGGTGTAATCACCTAATCAATAGGCTTTGCAAACGTGGGTAGTGAATAGTTTGCATAATGATTATGCATGTAGAGGGACCCCAACGTGATGAACATCAAAGTATAATTCCCAGTTCAGCACTGGCGACCCAGAAGTGCTCCGAGTGGGGAAATGAACTTCCCCACTCATTCAGGGCCTGACCGTGTCGCGGGTGGTCAGAACTTGGCACCCAAAATACTTTTCTGCTTTGCTGTCAACACCATACATATTGAAGTTAATATGCTCACTAATCTGCATTATTTTGTGTATTTAGTGCCAACTGAATTTGATATTTTTATCTTCCTGAGAAAATGGAATGGAATACGTGTTCTCTGATGGTTTGAAAAAAGCAAGTGGCACATTTTAAATTAGCCGCATTTGTTTTGTTCATAACGAGTAAATATTTTTTTTTCCAATTATCACACCTTGTTTTCAGTAAAATGGAATGGAAATGTGTACAATCAAGGACTAAGATATAATTCCAGCGGGTCAAATGCAGGCTCTCTGGAAGAATTATTTCATGTTTAGAACAGATTTGGTTGTGCATTTAAATAAATAAGCACAGGTAATATTCCAGGCGGCAGCACAAGCTAATTCTGCGGTTTGTTTTGTACTCGGCCTGTTGCATTGGGGCCGTTTTGTCTGGGAATTGTACTTGTGTGCTTTTTTCATGCAGCTTGAGCACAGCCACAGTGAAGGAGGAGCTCCTTGGCTGTAATTACCGGCGTCTGCAGTGTCGTTTGCGGTTTTGCTGAGTTTTGCTGAGTTTTTTTCCATCGGTATTGTTGCTTGTTTTTATTAATGATTTTATTTGCTGTAAGGGACCCTGTTTGGCTTCAGCTGTGCCATGGGCTCATCTGCCTAATTATTTGGACTACGCTCAAGACAGTAAGACACAAGGCATTTCATCTGCTGGAGCAGAGCTTCCGTTGGCATGGCCTGTTGCCTGTGGTGCATATTATGGGATAGCTTTGATCAAAATACCCGTAGCAGCAAAGGCAGCCAGTGGGCCTTTTGGAAGAGGCTTTGTGTTTGTCTTTCGAGGGTGTTTACTGAGTGTCTCTTTGGACTGGGCTCGTTGGTGACCTTCTCGTGCTTTTCATGGGGCTGGCTCCTACTGGCCGGGACTCCTCCCCCCATTCCCAAAACCGTGTCCCTGCCCCAAATCGGCCAGGGAGCCGAAGAAGGAAAATGACTCCTTCAGTCTCATGGATAGCAGACCGGTCAGCTGTCAGCTGTGGAGCTCTCTCTCTCTCTCTCTCTCTCTCTCTCTCACTTTCTCCCTCTCTCACTTTTTCTTTCTCTCTCCCTCGCTCTCTCTCTCTCTGTCTCTCCCTCTCTCTCCCCCCCCCTTCCGCAGATGCTCTCACCTGCAGTTCTACCTAGCAGGTGTATTTGAACGACAAGCCAAACAAACACTGAGTGCTGATTAGCACCTGCGCCCCATTAAAACATTTCGACATTTTATTTTATTATATTTATTTATGTCTTACAGCGTGTGGAAAATCAGGCCGCCGATTTAAATCGACATGCCGCTTTTCTGACAGATTTAGCCCGAAGGGGCTCTTACTTCAGCATTTTAGCTGTTACACACAGGCTGTTTTATTGTGCAATTTTCCACTCAAGAAAACCATTCATACAAGCCTCCTTTCACACAAGTAGCCTGCCCTTATTTACAGAGAACACCCTGCACAGAGCGGACCCATTACCTCAGCTTTGACTCTGACATCTGTTAGAGCTCATGTTGAGCATCTAATGTAACAGTATCATTACTGTTCTTACCATAAGTAATAGACGCCACGTCCAGGATTTGATGCTTGCTGGGCTGAGTTCCTTCCTTGCTTTGTCAATGCTGCCACCTTTTGGCCATCTCAGTAATCGCAGTGGCATTGAGGGATTATACCAAGGCAGGAGAGTCGAATTTGTGTATTTACAGGTACAAATCCTGTATTTGTCAGATGCCTTTACATCGCAGCTGGAGATGCTGTTGGACCCTCTGTGTCTCTTTAAGACACTGCGCTGGCCTTTGTTTTATGAATGGAGGATTTCATGGGTGTTTTTGGTCTGCAGGGTTGCTGCTGGAGGATAATCCCTCCATCCGTGCCATCACTCTGGGCCACGGGCACATCCTGGTGGGGACCAAGAATGGAGAGATACTTGAAATTGACAAGAGCGGCCCCATGACTCTGCTGGTTCAGGTATGTGGGGGGCAGGGCTTGGTTTGGGGGTGGGGCTCGTCAAGGGGGCGGGATTATTTAAAGGAAGACGCCACCAGCGGCTCGCCCCTCGCTATGGGCAGCTTATATTTCTGGAGGTTGTGGTTAGGGCCCTCTTTCACAGACATGGTGTCCCCCCAGACTGACGATGGCGTTTTGACGGCACTGCTTAAATCTTCAGGTCTGCTTTGACTTTGCTCTAGTTTCTCAGGAAGGTTTGTCCAGAATTGCAGTGACTCATTTCCCACGAGTATGAGCGTGCCCCCCCTCTCTGCCCCCGTGCCGGCCAGACAGTCAGTCATGTGATCCTGTCTTCCCATGAGGCTGTGGTGCAGACGCACCGTTGCAGTTACGGCTTTTGCTTGCTCCCCACCTCATGGTTCACATCCTGTCTTCATGCATGGATTCACGGCTTCTATGAACCGGCTCTGAGTAGCTTCTCTGGGATCTTGCTCTGTGGGATCTGGTCAGTCAAATCACCTTGAGCCGCAATGGACATTATAACGTGCAGACTAGCCCGTTTCTCTGAAACACCCTTACAGTTTGGCCGTGCCTCTGAGTGCGGAGATGGTTCTTATCTGGCCCATAACTGCTGCAGTAACCCCGTGATGCAGACTCTCTGACAGCGCTGTGAAGTTGCCATGGTGATCTGTGTGGCTGGTCGGTACTAATCTGGTGAAGGTTAGCCGTGATTTCATCGTCGAGGTTCCCTGGCCCCGCCTTCTTTTAATGTAGCAGTTTACCTGGGAAATCCGGTAAACTGGTCATTGAAGCACGAAATACGCTCGCAAAACACATTTTTACAGAACACAGTTTTATATGTAACATTGGTGGTATCATGATTTCAATAGATGAAGCATAGTACCAAATAGATGATCACATGATCGAATTAGAGCCAATCCCACGACAGTCTGTTTCCATTACTACAGGGTCACATGGAGGGGGAGGTCTGGGGCCTGGCGGCCCACCCCATGCTCCCCATCTGTGCCACAGTGAGCGATGACAAGACCCTCCGCATCTGGGAGCTGTTCCCCAATCACCGCATGGTCGCCGTCCGTAAGCTCAAAAAAGGTCTGTTGTTTAACTGAATGCTTAATCATCTGGCTTTAGAGCACAACATGCTGCTTCTCCTAAATACAGAATATGTTTATTTGATATTTAGTGTAGTGACTGTATGTGGTCAGCAGGGGGCGCCATGTAAATGTGTGATTTGAGAGGTGGTAAGCACTGCAGCTGTCCCCAGTTGGGTTGCAGTTGTGTGAACTCTGGGGGCCGAGAGTTGGATTCCAGGCAGATTCTGATCATATCTGAAGTACACATTTCTGTGTGTTTTGTTGCTATTTTACGTATTTTCCTTTTTCTTTAGGGAAATAAATTCTGACCCTTATAATAAAATCCAGTTTTTGATATATCGATGTCTCCCATTCTGTCCATTGTGATTTGCAATCCCACTGTTCCTTGTGAGCGTTTACTGTCTGACATTTGCTGAGGAATGAAATCCAGCAGGCATGGTTAGTGTAAACCAAAGCTGTGGCTACAGCTCCACTTCCTCACCAGTCACACGTCAGCCACACATTTGGCACTCCTCAGCTGCCGTCCGCACCCCCTTCTGTCTGCTTTCAGGAGGAAGATGTTGTGCCTTCTCCCCCGATGGAAAAGCTCTGGCGGTCGGCTTAAATGACGGCAGTTTCCTGGTGGTCAATTCGGACACGCTGGAGGACATGGTGTCCTTCCATCACAGGAAGGAAATCATCTCTGACATCAGGTTCTCCCAAGGTGACCCTCTCCCACCTCACCTAAGGTTCTTGGGGGGGTTTTCCTACACATTCTTGGCTAATAAAAAGGATTCTGATTCTGGTGTTACTTAGTAAGTAGTCACGGGTACAAGAGAACACAAGTATGGTCAAGTACACATACTGAGAAACACCCAGTGTGTACTCTCTTTTGTCCATTGTGGCAGCTGATTGGTCGGCTGGGAGGGGGGGTGCTTACAGTGTACTGCCTCTGTCTGGTCCTGAAGCCTCTGGTCCCACATCGCCCCCCGTTTCCCAACAGATGCTGGGAAGTACCTGGCCGTGGCTTCTCACGACAACTTTGTGGACATCTACAATGTGCTGACCAGCAAGAGGGTGGGCATCTGCAAGGGTGCGTCCAGCTACATCACGCACATTGACTGGGACACCCGCGGTAAGAGGCACTCTCTGCTCACCGGGTACCAGGGGGGCACACATGCAGAATGACGTCAGTGCTAGATAATACCAATTACATGGGGCAGGTTTATTATTTCTGGGACCCCACTCAAAAAGGCACTAAATGGTCCCCAGTGTAGTGACTGTTTGTGGCCAGTAGGGGGCCCCGATGAAAATGCATACTTTGAGTGCTGATAAACACTATCGCTATACATGCATGCCCATTCAGTGAGGCCCACACCAGTTACTGCCATGTAAGCTTTCCTCCTCTATAGTCCAGAAACCCCAGATAAATTAAGCCGATCCGCTCTCTGCCCACATCACTGCCCAAACACACACAGCCATGATTCCTTTTCCGCTCTGGATTGATATTCAGTCGTTATTTCAACCAGCTTGGCGGGTTTATTTTAGTCTTTTTCGTTAATCTCTGAGAAGGAGGCCGCCTGGAAGTTTGTCTACACCAGTTGGTATATCATTGTGATTCATGGGAGCAGAAATGGGTCCGGCCAAACACCAGCCTGCTCTCGCCTTCAGGGCGGTGTATCACGTTCACATTCCCTCTGTTGCAGGTAAATTGCTTCAGGTTAATTCAGGTGCCAAAGAGCATTTGTTCTTCGAAGCCCCAAGAGGAAAGCGACAGACCATTCGAGCCAGTGAAGTAAGGAGGGGACAGTGACCGGGGTCATCCTCCCCCCCAGAGGACTGACACCAGTTTAAATCATTTTCTCTGATACTATTAATGCGAATCTGATCACTATTAGTTTTATTTTGTCGGATTTCTTGCCAATCCTTGGTTCTGTGGGTGCCCTTATTTTCCCCGTCCAGATCAATAAGATGGAATGGGCCAACTGGACCTGCGTCCTGGGCCCCACCTGTGAGGGCATCTGGCCCACGCACAGCGATATCACGGACATCAACGCCGCCTCGCTCACCAAAGACAGGAAGCTGCTGGCCACAGGGGACGACTTTGGCTTCCTGAAACTCTTCAGCTACCCGGTCAAGGTGAGAGCGGGGCCCGCCGCGCTGCATGTGCAGATGCTCTTCGCTTTATGGCGGGTCGACTCACAATGTTTCGACTTTATGATGGAACGATAGCGATGCACATTCAGGAGTCAGCTGTGAATCATGGTCTGTTCCCAGGCTAGCGGTATGTCGTACGATACTGTCTACTGATGCCGGCGATGGCAGCCTCTACACAGCTACTCTACCTGTCTCTAGCGATCGCGAGAATAAACATCTCGTACAGTGTTTAGCGACATATCATATGGTGTTTTATCTGTGTTTAACCAAATAAACTTACAATTATTTTCTTATTCTGTGACAGTAGTTGTTGAATTACTTATCGTATTATAATTATAAATATTAATATTCAGCTTACGATATTTTCCATATAGGATGGATTTATTGGAAAGTAACACCATCGTAAGTTGAGTACCTGCCTATGAAGCGACAGGACCCTGTAAGGTGGAAGGCAACGTTCAGTTTGGCCACTATGTCCAGTGTCATGTAGGACTGGCGATGCTGGTTGGGCCTTAGTTTCTGGTAGGGCCTCCCTAGCCAGACAAAAAGTAACCCACTGCCCCCGTGCCCCCGAGGAAGGTTTTCAGCCAGAGGCTAGGACAAGAACAGTCCGGTGTAAAACCTACGATTCCAAAACCTCGCTGTCACCATTCCAGCTTGCTAGGCCTTGGCAGATGAACGCCGGGTGTAAAGGGTAGGGCCAGTGCTGCCCTAACTACACCCCACCTAAAAAAAAAAAAGCACATTGCACAGGCTGAAGGACCCACGTCTACAGCCAGTTCCTAAAATTCATATGTAGAAAACAATAAAATACGACGGGTTGTTCTGATGTTTCCTGATTATTTGACCAAATTGTTTTACTAATAGTTATGGAGCGTGTGACAGGTACAGTGATAAATTGCATCAACAACAGAATCATGCCTTGATGGAATCTGTTTTAAAATAATGCATTGTAACTGTTAATTGTGCATGAAAACAATATTTTTGGCTGTCCTACGACACTCACAATATTCAAATTCACAAATATTACTGTTCATAATCATGATATGATATTTTATCGATATTTCGCCCATTCCCAGTGTCATGCAGCATCTCTGGGTTTCACGGCAATCATGCACATGCATCCAATTCACAGGGTCAATATGCCAAATTTAAGAAGTACGTGGGTCACAGCGCCCATGTGACCAACGTGCGCTGGGCCCAGGACGACACCACCCTGCTGACGGTGGGTGGTGCCGACACAGCACTCATGATCTGGGCACGGGAGGCCATGGGGAACCGCGAGACCAAGCCCGTGGACAGCGAGGAGTCCGACGACGATACCGATGAGGATGGAGGTATAATCGCCACTGCATTGGGGCAAGGGTTGGTATGTTTGTGTCCCCCATAGTGTCCTGACTTTGTGGCCAACAGGGGGCTCCAAAACCTTGCAGGCCCCACGAAAATACGTGGTTTGTGTAACGGTAAATGCTGCTACTGAATATGGGAATGCGCTTCCTTGTAAGTGACCATGGCATTTCCAGAAATTTCTGAATGTGCGGTGATGGTTCACTATAAACACAGAGAAGAAAGCATTTGCATTTAGATGATTAATTGATCCGGGTTAAGTATATGGTTCAAGGGTCCTACAACTGGACCCCTACTGATGCCCCCCAAAATCCCCCCACAGGCTACGACAGCGATGTGGCCAGGGAGAGGAGCATTGATTACACCACCAAGGTCTATGCCGTCAGCATACGGGAGATGTCGGGTACCAAGCCACACCAGCAGCAAAAGGAGGCGTCACCAGAGGAGAGGTACACCCTTCATGGCTGTGACTCCGTCCATGCCCGGCCACTCACCCCTTTTACCCACAATGCCATGCTCTCATCGCATCCATGGTGCCGCTGCCTTCTATCAGCAGCTTGATAAAAACAAATTCACACCGTTATGTTAACAGGCTGGTTCTGTATTAATTCCAGATAATTCCCAAGTAGCTCTGTAAGACGTTAGTCGGCGCTTGTCTGATCTCGCTTTGCTTTTTAGCGCCATCTAGTGGTTCTGCTGTGATATTGTTTTTCCAGAGCAGATGCGGGATTTTCTTATGAATTTTGAGATCTAGTTAATAAGAGATTCTGTGGATGAGGTTTCTACAGCCCAAAAGCTGGTTATTTAATAAATGTAGCTGGATATTTATTAAAGAAAATGCTAAATCTCAACTTCTTTAAGCAGCCAGTCAGCCTTGGACCCCCCCCCGAGGTTCTTTCCCCTCCCTGCTCAGGAGTCTTTGTTTCCTCTCCTCTCCTGTCTTCCTGCATTCTTTCCTTCCCTCTTTCATGCACTATTTAACATTCACAGCATAGTAACGGATCACCACGCACTCTTTCCAAGTTCCATGTGAAAGGCGCTATATAGCGTGACCACCTAGTCCATGTCAGGAAGGACACTTCCAGCTACGATGTGCCTGTAAACGACCATTTCAACCATTTCAATGAAAAGGACTCGGATTTCACTTAAGCACTGAATTCTTGCTGTGTGCTGATTGGTCAGTCTCCTATAATCATGCATGTGTCACTAATGTTAATGTGAAATAGCTGGATGAGTCTTTTGATCAAGGAAACAAACCAGTAAATGTACAAGACAGACCAAACAATTTAGCTGAGCACGGGAGCCTTTCAGTTTTAAAATAGTTTGTAAAACCTGAAGTAGCTCATAGTTTCCCCCGTGACATGGATTAGGTGGTCACCCTAGTGCTATATAAGAGTGAATTGAACTGAATCTTTCTCCAGCACATTGTGTCAGTCCTGCTATGAAGATTGTTGAACATATAACTGCTGTACCGTCTACTGGCCACCAGAATGACCCCTCCACTCGCCCACATGGTTTGTGTTCTTCCATCAGGACCTTACTGATGTCACATAACCAGCCATCTCATAAAAATGACCTTTGCATGTAACTGGACCATAATCCTATTAAATGCTGTACTGACTAAATTCACTAAGGTACCTTATACACCTTAGGCAAGGGACCAATTCCCTTATGAAACCTACTAAATTGTTTGCGGCTTAAACATAAAGCCCACCTGATTTGACTTGGTTTGATATAATAATTAAAATATTACTACCTGAAGAACTGTTTGCCAGGGTTGGCAAAGTCACAACTTTTCTGTGCCAATCAGCGCCTGCTCTAATGGCGTCTGAGTCGACTCTATGCCTGTACCCACCTTTGCTGCACCCCTGATGCTGTGAGAGTGCATCTCAGCACAGGTGTTCAGCAGTGATAATGCACACAGGCTTTTGCCATTTTACTGAACTTCAAAAAAAAGGAGGAAAGACCAATCGAAATGTTTGTGCTCCAGATTGAATTTCTGCGGACAGAAATATCGGATTTCACGGGTTTTATCGTTCTTAACCACCTGTGCTTGCAAAGTGAAAGCTGGTCTAAAATTTCACATTTCTTGTTTCTGGCATCTGAAAATGTCCATTTTCAAACCGCAGTTTGCTCATTTTATGTAGAACATGCGTCGTTTTGCTCAGCTGGGAGTTTAATATTTCCTGAGGGGATGTTTTCCGTCCCCCGAGCTGGTGAAGCTGGTCAGGCCACCTACTCAATCGCACTTTTCACCAGTAGCCTTCTCTGTTTCACATTGTGAGAAGATGTCAGTCGGATCCCTTATTCCTTGGAAACGCCTGCTTGCTTCATTCTGATTTCATATTCATGTATCATTCAGCCACTCCCTGTAGTCACTGATATTAATCCATTCCTTTGGTTCAGTTCAGATGTGAGGCTAATATCATGGTGTATTAAATGGCCCCTGGTTTGGTCTTTGACAGGCTGCATATATCTTTCCCACTGCAGTAGCACTCGAATTATGTTACATTGGGTTTTGTTGCGTCTGTGTCTCCCGTGATGCAAAAAATGAGGTGGGAGCCACGATGAATTCAGCCAGACTGGCACAGCTGTACACTCAGCAGTAATGAATAATTTCAGATGGATGTTTTTTCCCCATAGAGGGCCCAGAGGTCAGGACCGGTCGGATGGTATCGTATCATATGGTTTGCATGATGAGGTCCAAAGAAATGCATGTGTCTCTGATGGGAGGCCACCTCGTGTCCTGGGGGCTTTAGCCAGGTTGACTGTTAGTGTCTTAGGCATCAGACGAGGTCACATGACAGAGGACGCCGGGTGGTTCGGATGTCAGTAAGCTCTCGATGACAAGATCATCCTCACGCTCACCTTCACCCCGTAGTGACCCAGCCTGTCCTGATCTAACACAATGAGCTGCTCGCCCCGTTTTCTCTGAATGCACAGTGTATATGAGCCCACAGCATATATGAGCCACACCATAGTGTGTCACACGTCCAGCGGTCATTTAGCATGGATGGGATTTGGGATTCGGGAATGACCATCCTCCGCCTGCCACCCCCGGTCCTGAATCTCTGGAATTCCAGCTTCTATCCATGATCTGCCTTCACTTCATCCTGTCGTCTTTCAGCCCCATGATGCTGCGAGCCTGTAGGCTGAGATCAAAACTATATTCCCCCGTAAAAATGGGTGTCTTGGTAACCAAAACAAGTGCTGTGTTCATCCCTCAGTTAGTTCCGAGTTTAGTGGCCAAATTGGCACCTCAGTAGTGTATAATTTCAGGGTAGGGTAGATTCATTGCTCTTTGGTTTTCTCACCCATGTTCCCTTGAGGTGTACTTTAATACCCCCCCTCCCCCCACACATACACACACACACGTCAGCAGAACAAAGCCCCCCCCCACCACTAAGCATCCACCAGTCATTGCTAACTCCCCACCCTCCACCGTACTACCCACCTGTTCCTGCCCCCTCTCCCTTTAGT
Organism: Mormyrus iriodes; assembly: GCA_011763525.2. Lineage (NCBI taxonomy): Eukaryota > Metazoa > Chordata > Actinopteri > Osteoglossiformes > Mormyridae > Mormyrus > Mormyrus iriodes. Next base: position 3,045,787 of record JAAGVU020000061.1, read on the forward strand.
CCTGTCAGATCTTAACGTCTGTGTTGTATTTTAACTTGCATTCCTTTGGAGGCAGGGAATTGTCAAGTAAGTACCTCCTCCGTACACCAGGGGGAGCCGTCACACCTTCCTGCCACAGTTTGTCTGCACGCGGGAGACATGTGAAACACAATGCAGGACAATACATATACATTACATATATACACACACACACACACACACAAGCAGAGCTCTCTCTCTTTATTTATTTATATATATATATAATAGTTATATAAGGAAACTGGCTATTAGTATTAGAATTCAATTTGTTTACCTTATATTAAAATAGTTACTAGAGATTATACATATACTTATCAGTACATATATAGATGAAATATCATGAATATTTTATATTGTTTATGTTTAGCAAACATTAAGGAGCTACACTTTGCTTTTCTTGGGCAAGACAACGTCAGCATCCGTGTTCACAAGCTATTTCTCTCTATGTCGCATGCAGACGTCACCTGTGTTCCTTGTTTGTATATAATAATTCTGGGTGCGCTTTATTTTATTTTGGGAGTAACATCGCACCAAAGAGGTATTCAGAAATCCCAGACCTGTGCTCTGTTCTGCTGTCTCTATGCTAGGAGGGAGGAATATCCCTTTTTTCTTTCAAAACCGTAATAATCTTTGGCTTTGAGTTGACATATATGCCTGAAAATACCTTTATGACGGATCCTCACGGTACTGTTAGCAGGGCTCCGTCGCTGAGATGCATCTGGCAGGGCTTTTTGCTTCTGCCTGTCGGATGCTGCGTGGTCCCTGCTGGACCTTGAAAGTGATGTTTGATGCAGGCTTTCCTCTTCCAGATGGTCCAGGGATGAGTTCTTTTTAACCTCGTTGCCCTTTCCATCCTACTTGCCCAAGTGGGCTAATTGCAGCCCTCAGTTTTTTTGTTTATTTGTCCACGACTATAATATTCCCTCCGACTTGGAGAGGTTAGGGGGGCGAGCCCAGAGCTGGCTAGGTGATGCTGGCCAAACCATCATGGGACCAGCGACTCTGCTCATCTGGTGGCCAGAACACCCCGCTCCCCCAGTCAGATAGCAATCAGCCGGCTGCTCTCCTGAGCTTGTCCTCCCGTCAGGCCATGGGACAAGCACACTGATGCAATTCTCTCTCCCTGTCCCCCCTTCACCCACCCCACCCCCCTCCCTCTCACCCTCCTCGTAGGAGCTTTAGTACACAGTTTGCCCAGGGACGCCAGGGTATGACCCCCCCCTCCCCCCAGCTCTCGAGCTATAGCCTGGTGCACTCTCCCATGCGCGGTGTCACCCCCTGCCTTCCCTACCTGGCATGTTTGAGGAGCATGGTTTGCGCCAGGCGGGAATGATGGTCTTAACTTCCCTGGATGCTTGTGCATGACCTCGTTAGCCGCTAACGGCCCACAGCGCAGAGCTCGTGTCCTCGGGCTCTCATGTGCCCCCACTAAAACTCTTACTTGGCTTTGCCTGCTGCCACACAAGGGGATCCAGGTAAATATCTTCTTTGATCTCTTCCGTGTTGCGTCCCTGGCCCCGCCGCCGTGTGCCCTCTGTCCCTCGCCTGGTCACAACGACACATGACTTTTGGCCAGTATGTCCGGACTGCCTGCAGGGGTGGAGTGTATTGTATTTTTTTTTCCCCCTAACCCCTCCCTGTGTATGTCATTGATGAACGCCTGAAAGCAGAAGGTGAAAGTGGGAATCAAAATGGGGAAGGAATTATATCGAAGTTGTATCCATCCATGAATTTCCACAAATGATGATCTAGCTGGACGGGTTAGCCTGCTGTACGCCGAACTCTAAACATGCTCGGAGAATGACGGGTACTTTCTCCCAAAAGCGTTCAATTGGGTCATGTGACTTTCATAGGTTTCTCATTTTAGTCACTTTTGTTCACGTTTCACAGCAGGGGATTGGAAAAGCTAGACGCAGGACCCATTGCTGGGCTGGAGATTAAGCTTGCTGCTCGCCTGAGACGAAGGGCGAGTAGCAAGTACAAACAACTAAATAGCAGCCCGCTGGCTAGTAAAAAAAAAATTGCATGTCAGGTCACATTTTTCACTGAACTAGGTGGCTGTTCGCAAAAATCGTTAAGGTCCACCCCAGCCACATGGCCAACTTCTGCGATGACTGTAACAGGGAGGGAGGGAACATGTCTAAAATATTTAGCACTGCGAGTGTGTGGGGGGGGGGGGTAGACTGAGCTGGTAAAATCCTAGCCAGGAGCTGCGGTCTGACTGCCGTTGTGACCAGACAAGATGGCTGCATGGCTGAAAATGGCCGCCCTCTCACAGAGAGTGCCTTGGGGTCTGTGATTCTCGGTCAGTGTTTTACAAGCATTTGACCTTGCCCCGCCCATCACTCGGGCGATAGTTATGCGCTGTTCGTACAGGATGCAGTGCCATAACTAGTGCTTGTCCATAGTCATTGCACTCTTGTGTCCATTGCTATGGCGACATGGTCTGGTGTGTGTGTCTCTGCTGTGTACGTTACTGTTAGTGATCTAACTGTTGGACATTCTCTCCCTCTCTGTCTGTCTCTCAGTCCACAGCAGGTTTGTCTGATAAGTCACTATCTGCAAAATGTAAGCAATGATGAGCCTTCGGGAAAAAACTAACGTGTAACCGGTTAATTTCCGCTCGGCTAGTGCTTCTGTTATATGGTGAGATATCCGTTAAGGTTGTAAAATCTGACTCTAATCCAAATATATTTATTTTGCTTTTCACATGTCCGCCTTTAGCTGTTTAAATTTTAAGGAATTCTTGGCCCCGTCGTCATTTTCACAGGCTTGTGGGTTCGGATGAGCCCCCCCCCCCCAGCTCTGTCAGCTGCCCCTCCCCCTGTTCCTGGAGGTTTCCTCTCAGTCCAAGAACGTGATGTTTAGGTGAAGCAGTGACCCTGAATGACCCTTAGGATAGGTGCCTGTCTCTCCCTGTGCTGGGCTCTGAATCACCGTGATGCCCATTTGATTAACAATAAACCGTTTGATTTAGAAATTTAATATAATTTGACTGTCTAATCTGCTTTAGATTCAGGGTTATGCAAATTACCATTAATGAGCATTATCACAGCATTTGTACTCTGGCTTAGGACTAATTCCTTAAAGCAGTGTTTCTCAAAACTGTCCTTGGGGACTCCCAGACAGTCCGTGATTGGGGAGCAAAAACGTAGAGCAAACCACCTGGGGTTCCCCAAGGACCAGGTTCAGAAACACTGCCTTAAAGGAGCAAATAGTCATTTTAAATGCATAAATTGCTATAAAGCGCTCAACAGTCACGGGCAGTTTGTTTGTGTCTCTGATATGAAGCCGTCAGGGATTTGCGTCGTTCCGGGTCCCATGTGGCATCACCGCTAGCAACGACGCCATCCCATGTGTGTTGCTGTTCCCCGGGTGTCTGCGTATCGCAGTGTGATCTCTGTGGGTGTGTCCTGTCGCTGGAGAAAGACAGTCGTATTGTGTCGCTGTGACGTTTGTGGCGCTCGCAGTGTCGTGGCGTGTGAGTACACAGTGCATACTTTGAGACGGTATGCACGGAATGTGCGGGGACAGTATGTACCACCCACACCCCCACCCCCCGCCACCGCCCAAAAAGTCAAAAACTGTATTGAATGCATGGTTGTTGATGTCGTAAACCTTCACAATGAAGAGTGATTTAAGATTCTCTGTATGATACTGTACCTCTTATGATTCATTGGTGTTCTTCCACCTTCACCGCCCTGGGCTGGTCAGTCATGTGGTGCTTAAGCCTTTGCTGAAGGATATTCGGTTAATTAATATTATGGCATGAACACTGTACCCCCCCGCCCTTCGAAAGGTCTAGGTCAGCTGAGGCAGGGACATGCTTTAACTAACAGGTCAAGAAAGGAAAATGAGGGAATCCTACCAGAAACCTACTGGGGGTTTGCTTAACTTACCCACAGTGGAACCTGATAAAGACCAGTGACCCTCAAGGGACTTCAGGAAGTCATGTCATTGGGTATGGGAACATCTGCCCGTCTTCCCTGCTGTGCCGTAACTGAGCCGGCAGGTCGGCTGGCCGGGGTACCGGCAGACGGCAGTGTTAAAGCTCGCTCAGGAGGGCTGCAATATCTTACTGGGCTCCCACTACCATGACACAGAGCAGACCTCCGTAAAGCTCGCTGTAAGTATGCTGCACCCACACTTTAATGACGTAGGTTACGAGGCCAGGAGAAGGGATTTGGTTTTCTGAGTTCCTGCACGTCTTTCTGATGAGCAAAGACAAATTGAGTTAGATACTGTAGATTATCGTAAAAATTTCCTTAGCGGTAGCATGCAAATCAGAATGGCTTGGCACCCTTTCATCTTCTGAGGCAGATGTTAACATGTTCTCCGATTTGTCTGTAGGCCTCCCGTGAGTAGAGCTGCCCCCCAGCCAGAAAAACTACAAAAGAACAACGTTTTGAAGAAGAAGAAGCTGGTAGAGGTCTGTCCTTCAGCTAACGTGCTAACGTGCTAAAGAGGGATGATAACCCTTAGCATGGTGCCTTTGATGGGTGGCCCGTCACCCGCTGCCCTGATCCCTTCCAGGAGCTGGTGCTAGACCATGTGTTCGGATACAGAGGCTTCGACGGCCGCAACAACCTGCATTACCTCAATGACGGCGCTGACATCGTCTTCCACACAGCAGCAGTGGCCATATTGCAGAGCCTGTCTACAGGTGACCTTTACAGGGCTGTGTACTCACCAGTGGGGACGTTTATGTGCGGGCAGTGAGCTCACGACCTCTAAAGGAAGATGCTAAAGCTTCCCTCACACATGTGAACATGTACATGAGCACGTATACGAAAGGCTAAAGGAAAACAGCTAGCGAGCTATTGCTGTTTTGCTCGTGTGCTGCATGTGTATCAGTTTGTGTTGGTAATTCTTGTTAAGCAAACGAAACAAAAGAGCCACTTAACTACGTGCCAGCCTGACGTGGCGTGTAACTGGCATGTGCATATGTCCGCCCCTTCCTAACAGGCACCCAGAGTTTCTACCTTGAACACACAGATGACATCCTCTGCTTGACTGTCAATCAACACCCTAAGTATAAGAATATCATTGCCACGGGACAGATAGGTAAGCACCGAGGGGTCTGTCTGTCTGTCTGTCTGTCTGTCTGTCTGTCTGTCTGTCTGTCTGGATTGCACACCTGACTGTGCGTGTCAAGCCGTGTCCATGTATGTTAGCATGTGTCTTGTGTTAGCGTGCGCTGGTTTGCGCCGCCGTTCCCGCCGAGGGAGTGTCCACACCGGCCGTTCTCGGCCAGGCCACGTTTCCTTGGGCTTTGCCTTGCCTGTGTTTTCCTTTCCGCCCCGCTGCGCCCCCTGGTGGAGTCGCTGTGCTTTCTTTTGGCCTCAGCGGCAGTGGAGAAGGTGACTTATCCCGGCTTTTTTTTTTACACTTCTCCATTCCCCATTGCACACACACAACAGGCGATGTCACAGACCTGCCAGGTAAGACCGCACCATTCTTCTTCCCCCACACCCCCCCACGCCGTCATCTTGGGCCCCCCTGTTCCATTTGTGCCTAAGCTGCCAGTGGAAAGCTGTTACCCCCTCGTCCTCGCGTCAGTCAGTTTGTGGTGTGAAGCTTTGTCTCGCCCCCCAGGGATCTTCCCGTTTCGTTTCCCCTGTCCGTCAGCGTCCTACTCCAGCAACACCAGGTTGTTTCCCCCAGGCAGCAGCGGTGTTTACCGCCACTCAAATAATGCGTAGGCATCGGGCCCCCCGAGGTTTGGGCCCCCTGTTGGCCACAAAGTCGCTACACCAAATACTAAAAAAATGCATTCCTTGTCAAGAGATTCTGAAGCAGCATGTTTTGCTAACAAGCTAGCTATGATCTTCTGACTGCTACCACTAGCAGTTTATTTTCTTTTTGAAACATTTGAGGGGGGGCGGGATTGAGGATTGACTGTTTCCAGGCTCATTGGGAAGGTTAGGGCCGGTTATAAGCACATGAGGTTCTGATTGCTCTGATGGCTGCCTTACCAGGTTAATGGTCAATAAGAACATAAGAACATAAGAAATGTACAAACGAGAGGAGGCCATTCGGCCCATCAAGCTCGTTTGGGGAGAACT
>JAAGVU020000061.1:3051875-3087327 GCA_011763525.2 Mormyrus iriodes
ACTGTTGGTTGTAGGTGTTCTCTGTAGGTATGGACACCCCCCCACCCCAAACGCCCACCCTCACCCATGCAGTGGAGCATCTCATTGGTTCTGTGAGTCGTCCTGCCCCCCCCCTTGTCATTCCGTGACATAAACCCATCCATTAACATCCAGTCGAGTCCAGCTCTGAGGGGGGAAGTGAAACGTTAAATGCTGGGGGAGAGAATGCTGTTGTACCTTTAGGAGAGGTGCTGATACTCTCACCTACCTTGTATCTGAAAAGGCTGTTCAGCTCTTCATGCTCCAGGTGCATTTTGCTATCTCCCGGGCGGCCATGTTGCTTTGGGTGTAGCGCTATGGAGATGGGAGGTCGCGGCCTAATCGGCGAGAGTCCGTCACGCTATCGCAGCTGTGTAATTTATCCTTTGGGACGCCCTCGACAGTGACGGGCTTCTCCTCCCCAGGGACCACCCCATCTGTCCACGTCTGGGATGCCATGAGCAAGCAGACCCTCTCCATCCTGCGCTGCTCCCACACCAAGGGCATCGGTTACATCAACTTCAGCGCCACAGGCAAACTGCTGCTGTCGGTTGGCATCGAGCCCGAACACACCATCACTGTGTGGCGCTGGCAGGAGGGTGAGCCGGCTCACATGCTAAGACGGCGGATTCTTGGGTGGCTAGCTTATCGGGCTGCTAGTTAGACTGTTAGCGTTTCTTGCAAGTGCTTGGTCTGTCTAGCTATTAGCTAATATCAAATCAAATCAAGGGTGTTGATTTGGATGTGGGCAATATGGATATGTCCCTACCAATACTGTGGGACTACAGTTTGTATTTAGAGGGGCAGGGGGGTTCAGGGATGATACCCAACCAATTTTGAGAGCAAACCTATGCCCTCGAATCAAATCTCTTTGACACATCATTTTGACACTTGGCACGTACAGGTGAGAAACGGATTTTTCACTTGAGTGAGTGAAATAGCCTGTTAAGAATATTTGACCATTTTTTAGGGTGTCGGACAATTGGACTTCAGCAATCTGATTGTTAGCCTATTGGGCTACTGGTCATATAGCTAATTTGATGTTTGCTTATTTAAGCATTGAATTTAGGAGTCTCATCAGTTCACTTAGTTTGTGACACCTGGGAAGCCTACTTAGTGCACAGGTCCACCACGAATGGTTCTGTTTGTTTCAGTATTTGAGAGTGTTTGTCCGTCAAGCCCACCTGATCTTCTTTGTGACCCGCTGAGTTCCTCTCTGTTGCCACCTAGGTGCCAAAGTTACGAGCAAAACCGGCCATATGGACCGCATCTTCGTGGTGGAGTTCCGGCCTGACTCGGACTCACAGTTCGTGTCCGTGGGCGTCAAGCACGTTAAGTTCTGGACGCTGGCGGGCGGCTCACTGATGTACAAGAAGGGGGTGCTGGGCAGCCTGGAGGGAGTGCGAATGCAGAGCATGCTGTCAGTGGCCTTTGGTGCTGTGAGTGCCCCCCCCCACCCCACGTCACTGTGCCAGGCCGCGTCTGGACCTAGCTGCGCCGTCTCGGCTATCTTTTCTATTTTGGTTATTTGGTTTTTTTTTTCCCGTTGTGGTTATTTTCGCGTAGCGCCTGACACCACACAGCATTAGCACGTTAGCATCTCTGCCGTGTGGGGATAGTGACCTCCCCCGCGGCATGCTGACTGTCGTTTCTGTCCCCGCAGAACAACCTCACTTTCACGGGCGCCATAAACGGAGACGTGTACGTATGGCGGGACCACTTCTTGGTGCGGGTGGTGGCCAAGGCGCACACGGGACCCGTGTTCACCATGTACACTACGTTGCGGGATGGCCTGATTGTCACTGGCGGGAAGGAGAGGCCGTGAGTGCTGGCAGGACCGCCGCAGTTTCCTTAGATTTGGCTTATTTACACGTACAGCTGGTCCCAAATTGCCCCCTTTTAACATAACATCACAGGGTCGCTTGGCATGCAGGAGACTCATTTTGTGTCCCAATGTTTCCACGTCGGGCTGTTGACCGTGTCTTTTTCCTGCCTTGCCTGCTTCTCTCTGCACTGCCGTCAGAGTGAGCTCAGGGCTGCATAAGTCCGGTGTCATGTGACCGTCCAAACTAGTATGAGCTGCATCTGTGAAACGGAATACCAAAGGTCACAGCGCGGGCATCCCCAGCATTCCTGTTACCCTCCATCACCACAGCGCCGCCTGCATGGGGTGAGCCGTACCTCCCACCCCCCAGTTAATCAGCTTTAGGGGAGGTACGGCACATTTAGGTGGGCGCACTTTCTGGCAAGTTGGCAAATTGCTCGTGCGGCATCGTTCCAGAAGGGCAGCTGTAAACGTCCTGTCGTGTAGTCGTTCTCTCACTACCCTGATGTCACTGAGACTAAGTCCTCGACTAAATAGCCATCCGTTGTTAAAAATCCTTTTTAGATTAATATTAGAAAAGCCTTAAAATCTATAAATCTATATGTGGAATGAATGGGAGCATCGCCCTGCTGTTTGACGCAGAACGAAGGAGGGTGGGGCCGTCAAACTGTGGGACCAGGAGCTGAAACGCTGTCGGGCCTTCCAGCTGGAGACGGGCCAGCCGGTGGAGTGTGTGAGGTCCGTGTGTCGTGGCAAGGTGAGTAGCCGTTCCGGGGCGCCCACACACGTTGGAACGTGGTTCACGGGATCAGACCCCCTCTCACGTCACACTGCCTCCACCTGCCTCTGCTCCCAGGGCAAAATCCTGGTGGGCACCAAGGACGGCGAGATCATCGAGGTGGGAGAGAAGAACGCTGCCTCTAACATCCTGACCAACGGGCACATGCAGGGGCAGATCTGGGGTCTGGCCACCCACCCGTCCAAAGACATGTTTATCTCCGCCAGCGACGACGGGACCATCCGCATCTGGGACCTAGCCGACAAGGTGGGAGGTGGGACCTCAGCCTGTCCCTCTTTCTACTGGCCTAACTTGTATGCGAATGGACGTCTCCCAGAGATTGCCCTCAGGGATTGCTGCATTTAGCACAGTGGTTTAAATTGGGAAAATACAGAGCTGATGAATTTTGGCTGTATGACAGTCTTGGCGTTGTGAAAGTCGAGGATAATTATGTTCTCAACGTTCTTAACATTGTGCACAAGTTGAGGAAATTATGTTTGTAACGTTTTGTGACCTGATGACCTCATCACGTCACAGAATATCAGGGTGGGCTGTTACTCGACCGGGCCGATCCATCATAGCGGTGCGGACGGCTTCTCTCATGGCTCTGTGTTCTTATCAGCTCTGATTGATTCGTCCCCCCCCATCACCACTAGAAACTTCTGAACAAGGTGAGTCTGGGGCACGCAGCCAAGTGCGCCAATTACAGCCCTGACGGCGAGATGGTCTCCATCGGCATGAAGAACGGCGAGTTCATCGTCCTGCTCGTCAACTCGCTCAAGGTGTGGGGCAAGAAAAGGGACCGCAGCACGGCCATCCAGGACATCCGGTGAGCCCTGCCGACAGCCAGAGCACTGAAGAAACACCAAGCCACTATGGTCACGTTAGCTGTGCTGGCTGACGTAACGGTAACAACACCAATGCACGAAATTAGCAAGGAAGCTACATACGTAAGATTTACCACATTATAACGTAATTTGCGCATTATAACGCAATTTACACTTGATAACGTTATTTGCGGTGAGGTAGTATACGTTTACCCTCAGTATCATTATTTAAAAACAATTTAACCTGCTAAGTTGATCTCAGGCTTCTGATACGGAAACTTCATTGCATGTAGCTCGTTGACCAGCGATGACAAAAAGATTCAACACTATATCAAGTGTAGATAGCGAAAGATAACCCCATGTGGCAATGTTTTTGGTTCTCAACGTGGCTGTTATAAAGCGCCTGTTATGAATCGTGACTGTGCCACAGCGTCCCTGTCGATCTGAGGTCACCCTGTCCCTCCCCCCCTTCAGCTTTAGCCCTGATAACCGCTTCCTGGCCGTTGGCTCCGTGGAGAGCACAGTCGACTTCTATGACCTGACTCTGGGGCCATCGCTCAGCCGCATCGGCTATTGTAAGGACATCCCCGGCTTTGTCATCCAGATGGATTTCTCAGCTGACAGCAAGTACATTCAGGTAGGCGCAGGGGTGGGGGGTTATTGGTTATAGGTTATGGCATCGACTGACAGCACAGTTTGTTCTCCAGCTGGACTTTGTGTGCATTTTATCTCATCTTGGCAAATGGTTGTTCATTTTCCCTCCCACCTTAAAAGGTGTGCTCATCTTCCCAGCCTCCTGACCACAAAAGCGCAGGGGTTCCCCCCTGAGGCTGATTTATATGTCTGCGTCAAGCCTGTGCCGCAACCATACACACAGCCCACGGCGCTTATGCAGCGTCGGCCTTCCTGCACCGCTCTGCAGGAGCGCTGGGCCCACGGCAGTCAGAATCGTAGGGGTCCACATCAGCGCAATGCAGTCACCTTTTTGGGGAGGTGTGTGTCAGCCTACACTCTAGCTACAATGTTAGGCTCGATGCTGAAGTAGAAATCAGCCTTCCCCTTTGAGGTTCTCCTCTTTACTGCAACCATCCCACTCACACACACATTCATATCATTGTGGGGACTCTCCATTCATTTCCATGGGGAAAAACCCTAATCTCAACAATGACATCCTTAACCATAAGTAACCAAACGGTTACTTGGAGGCAGTCGCAGATTTTTATAGGATTGAGTTTCCCCTTGTGAGGACCGAAAAAATGGTCCCCACAATGTCAAAATAATAGGTTTCAACCACATTGTGGAGACATTTGGTACATACATAATCCACCCCCCCACCACACACACGCGCAGAGATCTCGCCATCGCCGAGCAGATTCCGCCGGTGCGTATTTTTAGACCTGGCGATGGCAGATCATGAGTATTTATAGCAGTGCCCCAGCAGCGCGAGTGCTAATGTGGAATTCTTCTGCAGATCCCCAGGGGGTGTCTATGGTGGGACATGTCTGAATAGCACAGACCCAGACCGCGTGAATGCTTGGGGAGGGGAGCTGGAGGGGGGGTGCTCATATGACTGGTCTCCTGTTTGACAACAGAAAGACACTAAAATCAAAACTACTAACAATATCCCACTTATTTTGGGGGAAGCACTGGGGTCGGCAATGAGGTAGTATGACACACTCGCTTCTGCGACAAACAGGTTCTGCTGAGTAACTTGCAGTGCTTATCGTGAACCCACTGATGGCTTTGGCAGGTGTCTACAGGAACATACAAGCGACAGGTACACGAGGTGCCCACCGGGAAGCTAGTGACGGAGCAAGCGCTTATGGATAAGATCACGTGGGCCACTTGGACGAGGTGAGTCGGGCTCTCACACGTATTCACGAGTGTCTTGGTCCGGTTTCTCACGCTTTACAACGTCTCGCTGTAGCACCCTAGGGGAGGAGGTTCTGGGCGTCTGGCCTCGCAACGCGGACAAAGCGGACGTTAACTGTGCCTGCGTCTCACACACCAGCCTGAACGTGGTGACTGGCGATGACTTCGGCCTTGTCAAACTCTTTGACTTCCCCTGCACTGAGAAATTTGTAAGTGACTTTTTAAAACTGATGTCATCAGAAAAAGATGGAACTCGTGACCTTTGTGTCCGTCTTGTTCAGTTTTGCGCTTACATTTCTAGAAATAGAAAACCATGTTATGCATCAGCTTTCGGTACCGTAGCGTCGTGTCGACAAACTCCTAATTTTGGCTGAAAAAATGACCTGGGTTTGATGTCTATTTGCCTGGTTCCCCTGCAGGCCAAACACAAGCGATACTTTGGGCACTCTGCTCATGTGACCAACATACGCTTCTCCTACGATGACAAATATGTGATAAGCACAGGAGGCGATGACTGCAGGTAAGGCCAGGGATTATTGCTCACCTAGTGGGGGTAGATGTCTGTTTATATGGCTAAAATACCAGCTCGTGGAAGTTTTATTTGCACAAAAATGTTGTGAGGGCGGAACGAAAAATGATTAGTTCGGTGAGGTAACCTATCAGATTGTAGAAGGGGTGGGTCCAAGCAACTAGTGGAGGCGGGTCCAAGACATCTGATTGGTTGGACTCACCTCCTCTACAATCTGATTGACTGGATCAGAAAGATAACCATTCTTATAAGTGAACATTAAGTGTGATCAGGGATTTTTTGATGATACTTCAAGGTTTTATAGCACCTGTATGCATATACAGCTCTGCTAGTTAAATGACAATTCCAAGGGAGTGGAGATGCAGGTGGTGAAGCTGTGATGGTCCTCACCTCAGAGACATTAGGGTTCAGCTCCTACACCATTAATGGGTCACTGCCTCCCCAGCGTGTTCGTGTGGAAGTGCTTGTAAGAAGGAGCCCACCCTCCACGCGACGGGTCACGGACACCCTTGGCATTGCATCAGAAGGATCCCCCATGCCACAAGTGTCTAGCTGCTACAACCCTCAAACAGATGCTGCACCCAGACCTCCGTCATGTCAACAAAGACGCCAACGGCCCGCACAATCTAAGGGGAGGCAGCCTGGACTTAGCGCTGTGCAATAACCTTCTACAGAACCAGAAGCGGGCCACCACACGACGACATGCTATGTGCGCGGATGGCTGGCCTCACCAATCCACGCTGTCACCACAGACTTCTTTTTTTCAAAGCAACCTGCGAAATTAAAAACAAAAAAAACTGTTTACATTCCCATCCGCTTTCCACAAAGTGGCAAAATGTTCATTCCCTCTTCCCTTGCTTATTACTATTGAAATAGCTACATGTGAGATCTTTCATTTCAGGCCATTATTTTTTAATTCTGTGAAAGCCTTTATTTTGACAGTGAAACATAAGTGCCTTCTGTATATTTTTTTTATAATGTGTTCCTTCAGTGTCATGGTTCCGATTTTGTTTTGTACACCTCAGGTGCTATAAGATCGCGAATCGAGGGCTCTCAATAGTGTTAAGAATTAGTTATTCGATATGCAGGAAAGGATTTTTTTTGCACAACACCTAGTCATCCATATTTCGTTGCATTTTGATAGCCAGCTCTTCCTCTAATATCCAAATATCACAGGGAAAGCTCAGGACTCACTCCAGGCACAAGTACTGTACTTTAACCTAGCTAACTGGGGGGTGTTCCTTTACACGCATGTCAACAGTTGCAACAAACGGCATTCCTTAAGTAACAAAGGAGATCGTCCGCCAGGGAACAGTAATCACAGAGGTTTGGGTAGTAGTGCTACTGGTACAGGTGAACAAAGCAACCTTCGCCGCCCCCTTCGAGACGAAACTCCCCAGAGTGCAGAAGAGGGAGTACCTACACGCCAAAGGTGAACTATGCAGCCTGTGTTCTGACAATTGTCTCTGCTCCCCCCCCCCCCCTCCCCGTCTGTGCCGTCCGATAATCAGCACGTGCCGTGAAGTGTCACCGTATCCAGCTACCGTGTGAAAGCAAACCGTAATGAACGTTGTGTGGGTCCCCACTGAATATTGATCTTTGTCCACTGTTTTTATACTTTGTACATTTTGTTTTTGTATGTAAATGATTTGTCTAGCGTGTCCTGAACTTGATTGTATTATAATTGTAAATTAGAGAAATTCTCTGTGCATGAAAATTTATTTTTCAAATTTAAAAATGTGTCAAGAAGAAATGAATGGGACAAAGTTATTGTATGAATGTTTTTTTTTTTTATTATTAATGTAACTGAATGTGCAAAGTAATGTTCTATTTACAGTAAAGAAATGGTTAAGTGAGTCTGGTCTTCTGGTTGCAGTTTACATTATATATATATATATAAAGATGGCATTAAGTAGATGGAGAGAAATGGACCTTTGCATTTGGAAAACCATTAATCCCCATTTAAAAAAAAAAGTTCCCTGGGGCCCAAGACTTTGTATCGCAATAAGCCACAATTCTTGTTCAGTGCTGGTACTTGCTGACAGGTGGGGTGTTATTCTCACAACACTTATAACCAAAGTATAACAGGTAGCAGGGGCAGCAGCTGGTGCAGTGGGCTAAGCTGCTGTGTGTGCAATCCAAAGGATGCTGGTTCAAGCCTGGCCTCAGCATGGCTGTGGGTCCTTGAGCAAGGCCCTTAATGTCCCAGCTCCCTGGGTGCTGCCTTTCTACTCAGCTCAGCCTCACCTACAGAAAGTAAGCTGGGAGAGGTGTACAGAGAACTTCCCCAGAGGGATCAATAAATTATTAATCTCAGTCATGACCACAGGGTCACCTCAGTCACTACTGCAGGGAAGAATAAGAATTACACCAGCAGCAATACCACCTGCAGTTCAGACTGGGTAAGCCTTTGAAGCTAAACAGGTTTGGGCCTGGTCAGTACTTGGATGGGAGACCAAAAAGGAAAGCTGGGTCACTGCTGGAGAAGGTGTTGGTGTGGCCAGCAGGTTAGCCCATCCTGTGGTCTGTGTGGATCCCAGTGCAGTGATGGGGACACTGGGCTGTAAAAATGGTGCCGTCCTGCGGATGAGATGTAAAACCGCGGTCCTGACACTGAGGTCACGAAAGGTCCCTGGGCATCTTTTGAAAAAGTAGGGGCGGTGCCCTGAACCTATCTAATTTGTAAAATTCTCCAGTGCCTTCACCACCTCAGCTACTATGGGGTGAGGATGCTTGTGCCCTGTCAGGAAAGGAGAACAAGCCACAGATGTACATTTGTCTATAAGCTTTATTGGTTTACATGTCACAATGCATTCCACAGATGAGTCTCAGCAGAATTCATCACAATTGTATGAAGTTTCATTCACATTTACTTGCATAACAAACACTGCTTGAATTTCCCCAGTTTACATAAGTTTGCAGCTTTAGATATTGAGTCCACAGACTTTTTTTGCTTTTTTAAGTTTGTAAACTTTTTTTTTTTTAAATAAGTTTTCCTCCCCTAAATACTCAGCTGCAATGTGGTGAAACGACAACATAGTTTCTCGCAAAACATACTAAAAGGCTGTTGAAACACTCAAAAGCATGAGGGTCTATGAAGTAGCTCTCCACCACTGAATATGCTGAAGGAAGCGAGAAGCCTTGTGAAATACTACACAGTCAATCAATAAAACGGTAAAATCACAACACCACTAAGTTTTAATCATACCGAAAAAAAAGACCAAACCCCTCCCCCGGTACCATTCAATTGGTGTTTCACCCCCCTTAAAAGCAGCCGATCTTCGTGTCTGACCACACGGACAAGCAGGTGACATGAAAAGGAGGGGGGGGAAAAAAGAAAAGAAAATGAGCCATCTTCTTACATCGTGATCAAGTCTGGCCAAGACCGGGCTCCAAGCTCTAAACACTTCAGCTCACACTCCTCCTGTCACTCTCAGCTAAATTAATTTGATCCAGATTATTCGTAGTGGCATATAAGGTCACAAGCTAGTTGTGGTGGTGGGGTGATGGTGTGGGGGCAGGGGGTCACGGCAGGTTAACGAACGTTCAGTTTGCCGTAGCACTAGAACTGATGAGCTAGGACAGGGGTTTGCAGACAGTATCTGAAATGTGAAGGGTGTGGCCTGGACGGGCCCCTTCCCAAGTGGCCCAGAAACCCCAGAGGCTCTCCAGTCGCTGCCTTCACTCCGCCTTGGGCTTCATCCCAGGGACTTTAGCCTGGATCCTGCCAGAGACGTGAGGAACAGCAGAGCTTTAGGAATGTTTATCTCACAGGTCTGCAGAACACCAGCCTCAGACTTCCAAAGGGAAGACAACTTTAAACGCCATGCTAACTCTGAAATATGACAAAACTTAAACCTGTAATGGTGAGAAAAAGAAGAAAAAGGGGGTGTTTTACACCCCCACCCCAAATACAGCCTTTAGTCAAGAAACAGACACGTACTTTCCAAAAATGTCTTTGATTTGGTTTCTTGCCAGGGCCACATAATGGTCAATTTGTGCCTGGAGGGAGAGAGTTAAAAGACAGATGAAAAGGCTAGGATAAACGGCACAACGTGCGTTATAAACAAGGCTAACTGCCCCATGTGGTCACTGTGGAAATTGCAAGGTAAATTAGCCATGGATGGCACAAATAACTCCGACTGTTTGAAGAAAGGAGAATTCAAGCTAATATCCTGGTACTTACCTGGTGTTTTTCATAAATAACTGGGGTGCTAAACACAGCAATCAGACCTGTACCAAAAGATGACATCAGCAAAATTATTAAAAAAAAATATATATAAAAAAACATGCCTACAACACTGATTCTCGCACTGAAGTGCTTCAATTCAATCAAAACAACAAACACACTAGAAAAACCACACGACGGTCAAGCGATGAGTTCCCTTAAGTTGGGTACAGGTCAATGCACTTAACCGCAGCACAAACCAGTACAAAATTCAGGATCTCTTCGCTAGAGTGAGCACCGGGGCAGCCTGGCCACACTGCCCTAAACAATCTGTCCTAATGAGCTTGGCCCTTTTCCTAAAATACCAGCAGCTCAGGACCCTCCTGCCCCAACCTGAGCCTAAACCTTAAAGCCATCTGTGTAAAGCTTATGCCTTTAGCACCATAATACTGAGGATAAGAGGTTTTTAAATCCACTGGGACGTCAAATTCACTGCAGCCAACGAGTGCCAGCAAATAGTGGTAAGAACCCAAAAGACCATGCGCTGTAGGCACTATGACGCGCTGGAGAGCCAGGGACCTTGGCAAATGATGTGAAATCATTAGTTACGCCAACGCCAGAGAAATCCCTAGTTGAGCAAAGATCCTACCACAGCCTGGACCAGCAGACAGTTACTCATCACTTGCCTGGTGTGCATCATAATTATTAGCTTATCGCAAATATGACGGATCAGATGCTGCCTTCAACAAAGCATAAAAAGCGTATGGAGGATGTTCATCACAAGAATGATACGCGGTGCGTCATTTACAGCTCCTCGCACAGCGATGTCCGACAAATTTCAAAGTGGTACCATCATCCGTAACGTGATAAAACATTCATGTGTCATGCTAGACGAATGTTTACACAAAGCCTGAAAACACAGAACAGGGCCTGATCACAAGTAACAAAAAAAAAATTAAAAATCAGCAATAGAGGCAAGACTGGCACTTACCCAAGATAAGCAAAGTGAGGCCGTTAAAGAAGGCACCGACGTACGTCAGGATCCACATCAGCACGGCGAACTGCGGGAGGAGAGGAATGGTGTACGCGGTTAACGCAGTCACACATGCCGGCGGACGCCACTCAACCAACACGGCCACCTGTGACGTGCCACTGTACATGTCCCGAAACACTGCGATGGGGCCATTTCCTATGGCACAGATGACAGTAAAACCGCCAATAGCAGGTCGCTTAGGATACCAAACTTAGAAACTTCCAGAACGGCACCAGGGGACTGAATGCGCCACTGCTATCGGTACTCAAGAGGGCAAAATCGCTACATCAGCAGAGCACATATACACAGAAACTTCTGCAGAGTCACATTACTGCTACACTTCATATCCACGGGACGTGTATGCAGCATGGGCCTGCCCGCATCATTCAGTCTGTGGTACAATGAGTCCCCATCCCTAGCTACTTAAGCACCTGGCCTTCATAAGCCAATTAGCCAGAACAGCAACAGTAGCATGGTTCACAGCGACACCTGTGGAACGGGAATGGACCCAAGCTTCATTAAAGCGCTTGGCCCAGCTCCGACACAGCAGACAAGTGGGGGAGGACAGTAGGGGAAATGCTCTATAAAGACAGCCACCATTTTACAGAGACAGCCAGCGAGCTAGCTAGAAGTCACTCAAACAAGCGATCCCTGCTAGGAAAGGCTGCACCCAGATGCCGCATGGAGGCTTAGGAAAAGGTTAGCGGGTCACCATGAAACTCCACACCCCCCTTCCACCGACAGCTGCCCATATAAGGGCGCCGCTCCCGCTGGCCAGATGAGGTGGGAACACAGATTACAGAATTCAAAGTTCCATAATGACTGCAACCACCTACAGCCGACAACTACAGCCAGACAAAGAAATACCCCTGGGGGCCACACTGATGAAGTCATGTCAAAAACCCTTAAGTGCAAAAGGTGAACAAAAATACCACTCAGTTCATCTCCATACGAAAACCATCAGCTGCTCATGTCAGATCTACTGAAGATAGACCAGCTTTGAGGCCAGAATAATGCAATGGGAGAAAAGTACATCAGCATCAATGTTCTCCTCTTTGGACGGTTTGTCAAAGACGACCGACTCACTGATGAAGCTAAAAAATGAATGAAAAACATCCATCTGCAGACAAAGTCTGTGTTGGGAGCTACACCTTGATGTGATGTGTGAAAACACTACCCAAGGAAATAAGTGCAGAGGGTTACACAAACAACACTTCTTAAAGACTCCTACAAGATGTAAGAAGGGCTCACTGTGGCAGAAGCCAGGAATCACCTGGGCATGCAGAGCGCCTGGCTCTCTAAAAGGGCCCTTTGTGAGGGAGATGCTAGTCTCCCAGCCCAGCCTAAAGGGGCCCCAGACTACAGCCACCCCTGGGTCACACTTGGAGCTCAGCTGGCCTCCACCAGCACAGACGGACACCACTCACTCCAACTAAGAACACATCCATCTTTTCACATCCATATCTATAACTGATTCAGAGGAACTATGATTCATTTCCCTATACATGCATATATCCAGAAATCCTTGTATGAAGAAAGAGCAGTTACTCTGGTGCAGAGCTTATAGCATGTAGACCTCTGAATGCGAGCACAGCCAGTGTCATCGTAACACTACATCTTCAGGAAGCTAACAACCAATGAATGATGCCGATACACCGCAAATGAACAGCGTCACAAACATGCAGAAAAAAAAATAAATATGCCACAGTTACCAGCAAGAAGGGGGAGGGAGGGACAGAACAGCTACATTAACAGACTGGCAGACCGAGGCCTTTCCAAAGACAACAGCCCTCTGCCTCTAGTTGGGGGCCCACGGTGTGTTCAGATCATCATGGGCTTAGAGATTCACACAATCTGACCTCTTAGCTTGCAGTCAAGCCCAACAGAGCCCCAGGGACCAGGAAGGAAGGGAAAAATACCACAGACGGCCTGACTCAGGACAAGAACTCTGAGAAACAGCAGACATGCAGCACCGAGCCTCGTCATCCAGCACAGGGGCAGAATGGAGTCTCACCTTCAGGGAATCCACCAGATCCTCCACCAGAAACAGCCGTCGCAGCTCTTTGAGGGTGCAGTTGAGGTGAGCAAGGGCCACGTCACTGTACTTGTGCACCAGATCCTCAGACAGAGCCACGTCCTGGGTCAGGTAAGCCCTGTGGATGCAGAGGATAGCATTTAACATTCACCAGACACACTCTGCGATTAACGTGCAAATATACCAACTGAACTCTCAAATATTCCAGCATATGTAGTATATCAGGGGCCTAAAGACAGGCCTTTCTTATTGGTCTCTAAAAGTCAGGGATTTGCCTTTCAGATTCCCCCCCCCCCCCCAAAAAGGGGATATAAAAAAAGATTAGCGAAGCTTTTTATGTTCAAGTGCTACAGAATTAAGCAGAGCCAACTTTTACTTCCAAAGCAAAGACCATTTAATTCAACTTTAAGCTTTTGGCAAAACTAACAGGACGTCAATGGTGCAGGCAATTAGAGAGAGAAGGCCACTGAACACAGAGCCATTAAAGTAACAGCAAAATGCTTGTGAATAAGCAAGACAAGCTTAAAATTAACAGGTACAGCCATTTTCCCCTTAAAGAAGGGGGTTCCTTTTGAATTAATAATGAAAATGGTCTAGATAATTTAAGTATTTAAAAGAAACTAAAAGGTACATTTTTTTAACATTGCATCAGACAAAATGCAGGACAAAGGGCACCGCAGCAGGGCTACCTGGACACCCCGTGAAACGTTCCGACTCGGAAAAGCCGCCAACACCCCTGGCACTCACTTGAAAGGGTGCCCCTCGTCAGACTTCTGCACGGCCTGCAGGATGCCCTTATATATCCTGAAGGTGATGGTGACCGAGAGCAGAGCCAGAGCCACGTAGGAGCAGACGCTGATGATGCTACAGATGGAGAGGGAGAGCAACAGGAACAGGCTGGCCCCAAACACCACGCCCGTCGTCTTGACATCACGCCAGTACAAGAGGTCCACCACTGCAGGGGGGGTGGGGAGAGATGGAGTCAAAAAAACAATAATAAAGTGCCACCACACACCCAGCCATAACCGACCACCATAGATATACAAGATAACGGAAGCCACAGGCCACACCCAGAATCACACGGCAACATTTACATCCACTTAGCTGACGCTATTGATTATTACAGACGGACATTTTTCTGGGGCAATTAAGTGCTAAACCAAGACACAACCACATAACTTATAGTGAGATCCGGATCCCGGCGTCCTTACAGATCTGTCTTGCTCAGCTCACCTCCCTCACATGCTGAAGGCCATATTGGGAGCCGGAGCAGGGGAAAGGGAAGAACACGCCCCCGGCTACCAGAATAGCAGTGCTGGGGGCTGTGGGTCAGCCTGCGGCCCTCCGGCTCCCCCAGACAAGGGCTGCGTGTTTGCAGAACCCGTTTCTGACCACCATGGCAGGCATGGGGAGGGGCTGAAGCGCCGGGTCCCTCAGCTGATTACACATTAACACCTTCCTCACTATGATGGGAGCTTAACGCTGCTATTCAGAGCATAGTGACCCGGTGGCTAAACTGCATGCCCTACCTAAGCTGGCGCAGAACAGCCGCCATCGACATGCCTGCTTATCGGGGAGGATCTCCGGCTGACCGTTTCAGAAGCGCTAAAAGCAGCCCGATCTCCGCGCCGCTTTCCGAACAGCTTCACCGGCCGGGTCCCGCCGCAGCCTTCAAAGCCGCATTATCCTTTACCGAAGTCAAAGCTAATCAAAGCGAAGCCCCATAAAGCGCGGATACGCCCGGGGGCGCGGATACGCCGGGAGCGCGGCGCAGACACCCGCGACGCTCCCTCAGTATCCGCGTGAACCGCGAGCAGCCGCGTCCCGCTTCGCTATAAATAAGCGGGACGCGTGTTTCGGAGCCCCGCTTCGGCTCGGGCCGCCGCCGTCACCGGTACCGTAACCCGCATTGAAACCGCCCCGAAGCGTCAGCCGGCAGATGCGGAGCGGAGAGGAGCGGCGCACCGACCCTGCTTGGCGTCCATCTTGCGCTCCGAGCGCCGTCAGTCCGCCGAGCGGCTTTTCACTTCCTGCCGGGTCAGACGGCCGCGCCGCTGATTCGCCCCCGACCGACCGCCCCCCCCCCCCCGCTGTAAACCGACCCAGCATCCGCCACTAAACCTGGGCCACTTTATTATACGAACCAGCATTTAAAATATGAATTACTGCTACTTTCCTGCAGGGGGAGAGAACCCAGTTTAATGAGCCTCAGGCTATGTAAACGAAGGTAACATCGACCTCACGGGGTTATACAGCATCAAGACGATTAACCTTAAAATCAATAACATCCACATCAGGATAATTTGCAGCAGGGTGGCAAAGACAGAACGCCGAATAAATAAAATAAACGAATGCGATCTCTAACATGCCAACAGGAGCCCAAGGCTAAAGATCATTTAGGTGTCCCCTGAGCCAGTGGTTTTTGATCACAGAAACATCGCACAGATCCAACACCTTCCTCCTGATTTCCCCCTCCCTCCCTCAATCAGTGTGGAAACTGTGCCAAGCTGCAATATCCAATTAAAATGCAATGCCTCTGCTGCAGAGTTATGGTCAGCAAAATAAACTTTGGGGGAGGAATAGATCCGTTTCTGCTTGAACTTGAGAAAAACTACACAGAGGCACTACTGAATATCCTTAAAAACCGGGGGCCCCAAACCCAAAGCCCTTTAAGAAGACAGCGACAACTGCAGGAGCATATCTTGTGACACTCAGATGATGAAGAACCCATGCTAGAGGACCTCACTCCTGCATCGTCATTAAAGAGGACTACATCTCCACTGTAGCCAGGCGGGCTCATTGACGATCATGACTAAGCACCCCGAGGCCTCATTACTCAACTATGATAACGGTTTGACCTTCGGCTCAAAGACGTGCCAGAAAGAGGTGCCGGTCACCAAGCTATGTCCTGGCTCATGTGTTTTCCATCTTAAAGGTACAGTGACGCCCCCTAATTCCGGCCCACCCCAACAACCACCACCACCCAAATCTGCAGCTACACCAGTTATCTATAAATCGAAGGGCGCCGATACATTAAACACGGAAAGGCATACGCAAAAACAGGTGGTGTCCATCAACATGTTTAAATGGATTTAAAAATATACAGACAGGGCCTGCATAACCATTAAAAGTGCTGTTCCCAATCTGTCAGACACATTAACCCTGGCTGCCATATTATCATAACTAATCACATTCAAACACATACAGATCCTGTATTTCCTATGGATTCTGCAGTTGTGCAATGGAAAACCAGCCCTCTGATCTAAGCATGACATCATATCAAGCACAAACCCAAAGGTCTGCAGTGAACCCTTGTCCCAGCTGTTTGATTAATATTCTACTGATAAACAAGCCTGGTACATGACCCGGGCCAGTTGAGATGAGCCAGGGTGGGGCGTAAATCACTGGTCATGTGATGTGACATTCGAATCAAACATTCAGCTGGAAATGTGCCGCCTACCCGTTTAAACTTTGCACAAGCACAGTGCTGGGGGGTGCAGGAAGCACGGTCTGTCCAAAGGTTGGTGCAAGAGTGCTGGCAAAACAGCCTGTCTGCCTTTCGAAAGGCTTGAGCAATTTCAATAAAAAGCTCAGCACTGCATAACCACCGACGGGACCCAGGCAGAAACACCCATAACTGAAAGTTAGCAGAGTCACATCGCTATTTGTTCGCTATTCATTTTCACGGTACCTACCGCAGCAAATAAACTGCAGCTTTTAAATAAGGCGTAAATTCAACGGGCCACCGTCACGCTATGGATAATGAAGCCCCCCCTAGAAATGTGATACCGTGTTCCTTCCAGGGTCTCGGAATCTGGTTGTCCATGTTGTTTTCCCACGGCGGAGCGTCTCAAACCCAGAGCGGGGGGGATTCAGCTGGGCATTCCAGAGCCTCTGCCTCGGAAGCGTCGAGTGGGACCAGGGTGGTTAGCGAGAGCGACTGCTGCACTGCGCGACAAAGGCAAGGGCTCCCCCCACTGAGGAGACCGCAGCTCTCTGGGGCTGGCGGGAGCCGTGCTGCAGGATCGAGGTCACCTGACTGTCCGGCAGCTGCATGAGCCAGTAACCGACTGACGCAGTGACTTTAAACTTCTCCTCCTTGACTGTCTCTCTCTCTCTCTCCCCCCCACCCCTCCCTCCCTCTCGCTCTCTCTCCCCCCCTCTCTCTCTCTCTCACCCCCATCGCTATCACACACGCGCAGAACCTTGAGAGAAAAAACGGTCACTACCATACACTCACTGTGGCCTTTACCACTGAACTTGCACCCAAAACCAGGCTATTCGTCTATACTGAGAGTCAGGCCTTCAGGCTTACTGTGGCATACATTACTGTGTTAATGGGCCCTGCATATCGTCCCAACAAGCCCATTCTGTATGACAAGCATAACGCTCAACTGCACTTTAACATTCCCAAACCTGTTAACACGGGTTGTTTAGCATCACTTTATCACAGCAATACTGAGAAACGGAGGGAGAAATCAGCTTTAAACTACCAGGTCCACTAGTAAAATAACCAGCAGCAAGCTGTCAAAATTAGTCAATGACTAACAGAATACCACAAAAAAAAATTAATGCATGACTAAGTAACTTCAGCTTGGGCTCATTGTAAGGCGTTGTTCCAAACTAACTTTACAGCCATGGGACACTAGGGGGCACTACATCCACACTAAACCACGCAGAAACCTATTTAGTTTTATATATTCTGTATGGGAAGATGTCACCACTTAACATTAATACAAAAACTATTTACAATATTAATCATTACCTTTCCTCCATGTACAAGTAGGACTAGCACCTCACCAATCCTCTGGGCATTTCTCAACTCTACACTAATAACGATTTCCATATTTCCAAAGGAGAGAATAAGCATTTTCATACTTACCAAGATGCACAAGAAACACCAAGCAAAATCAATTAAGAGGGATGAACACAAGTGACTGAGCAACTACAATCAACACACCAGCGTTTTATGCACGAGTTTATGAAATCACACTCAAAACCTATGCAAGACACATGCACACACGCACAGCCGCACTCACGCTTTGAGTAGTTAATGGATTAGCATGCAGAAACAGGAAAGAAAAAAAGAATGACGGAGTGAATGGACATTAAATAAAAAACAAAATAAGTGTCTCGGGGCGGGGGGGTTGGGGACCGTGGTGAGGGAGAACCCTTTATGGTGAATGAGTATGGGAGAACAGTAGTCAACATCCATGCTGATATTACCTGCTTCTGTGCTTAGATGTGGCAAGCTAGCAGCTGTTGGTGCTTCAATGTGGGCTGTCATGCAGGCGGCCTGGTCCTCAGTCTTCTGCAGACGAGCGGGCTTCTCGGACACAAGAGGGACTTTCGGAGGAGTAGCCGCCTCTTGGGGCTGGTACACAAGTTCTGAAGGTTCGAGTGGTTGCTCCAGATCTGCCTTGAGCTTTTGGGGTGAAGCCCTGGAGATGGGCTGTGTTAGGAGCATGTAGGAACTTTGCTGGGACCCCACTGCGGACTCGACGTCTGTGTTCAGATCTCCCTGCCCAAACCCTGGAGAAGCATCATCATCTGTGCCCATCTCTGGCGCTTTTGCAAATTTCGCACTATCCAATGTTTCTAAGAATTCGTCCATCACCCCCTTTGGAGGCCTCTCTATGAATTCAAACTCCTCAGATGAGACTTCATGCTCCGACGTCTCATGTTCTTCCATATACACTCCCTTAATCACAGTAGCCATTGAGATATTGGATTCTTCCAATGGCTTGCTCTCAGTTTCGATCTGAAAACTTGCGGGGTTCTTTGCCATTGCTTCCAGCACTGGAGACAAGGAGTCCGTCATTGGACTCTCAGAATCAGATTCTTCTGCTGCTGCTAGATGTTGAGAGGGTGGGCCGATCGGCATGCTCACAGAAGCTGGAGAGGTCCGAGACTCTGTGCTCAATTTGACCAAATCATTACCTGAAAGATCCCAGTCTTTTCGTTCCGGTTCCACTGCAGGCAGGTCTTTGCCCTTGGTGGTTTCCGCCTCCTTCACAAGGTCAAAAGCACCAAAGCTTTTCTCGGTACATGGTTCAACATTAAGCTTTTCTTTGGCGGCGGCACGAGCCTCAGTCTCCTCAGCCATTTCCTTCAAAAGCGAGATCTTCGTGTCAAAGGCAAAAGGGTTAGTGGCGGAGTAAGTCACAGGGTTATTGTCCATCTGTACTTCCTCTGTTGGACTCTGGTCACTATCAGAGCTTCCGTCTGATGACCCAGAGTCCATTTTATCAGGGTTCAGAGGAGAGGACTTCAGGATATCTGGTAGAGATGGGGGTGCTGAAGGTTCCTTAGACTCTTCAGTTACAATTGAGTGCACAGGAACATCAGGCAAATCCTTCACAGGGTCAGAAGCCATCTGGACTAAATCAACAGTTGCTTCTTCTTTTGGCTTATTCAGAGCAGCATCTTGGGGTTCACCTTCATGCGCATGCGGTAATAAGTCTGGTGTGGGACTTTCAGATACTTTCATACCCTTTATATCAGAAGTAGTCTCGCCAAACTGTGGAAACCCACTGCTATATTCCCCTATAGGTGAGAACCCCTGGAACGGATTCTTTGCAGCAGAGGAGGCTTTAACCTCACCCAGAAAATCATCTACTTCCAGTTTGCTTGCAAGCAGATCAGCTTCACGGCAAGATGTTTTTGGTGAAAAAATGTCTTTAGTCGGTTCATCGACATCCTTCATGATACCACAGGAGGCAATGAACGGAGCGTCCAGATTTGCTGTTGGGTTAGAGGGTGCATATGAAAGGAAAGACTCAATAATGATTTTCGAGTTAATGGGTGACTGTGTTGGAGTGGATCCAGTAGATTCTCCAGATTCTGAATCTTTATCAAACCCTTCCTTACCACTATCAGTTTTTCCATCATCATGAGACCCAACTGAACTACCAAATTTCTCATCAGGAGAGGATGCAACTCCACTATCTTCACATCGCCCAGACTTTCCGGGATCCACCTTGGACCCAAGATTGACCTCTGAGGTCATAAGCGAGCTCAAGAACCGATCGGTTTCTCCAGGAGAGAAGGTGGCCACCTTCACACTCTCTTTATCCATCCCACCAGAGAGGCTGTGATCATCACTAGTCAGGCCTAGTTTTGACACCATAAAAGATTCAAACATTTTCACCTCTTCTCTCAAAGGCACATCCTGGCTTGGTTGTTGAGAAAACGCTATAGATGATGTGAGGCCAGAGCCAAACGGCACCGATGCCACAGGGGCTTGATTGGGGCTTTCAGAAAGAGAAAGTTCCTCCAAAGAGTCAGGAGAATGAAGAGGAGAGAGAGAGGGAGGAAGTGCAAAAGATCCAAGCTGAGAAGAATCACCCTCCTGCCCCAGTGGCTGAGCTCTGCACTCTGTGCACATAGACAGAAAGGAAAATGCCACACAAGTCACAATTCATGCCAAAGGCCAAGTAGGTGTCACCAACATGGAAAAGCACCATTAGTGACAGCAACACGATTTAGAGCAGCGTTTCACAATCCAGTCGTCCACGACCTGCAGACATTCCACATTTTTGCTCCCGGTAGGGCGCTAGGAGGGAGCAAAAATGTGGACTGCCTGTGGGTCTTCATGGGCCAGGTTGGGAAGCACTGATTTAGAGGAATTTCAAAACAGCCATTTAGTCCATGTTTAATACTTGAAACACCCCTGGTGCAGGTGCCCAAGAAGCACAGAAAAGCCGTGAGTCGATAAGTTATGCAAACCAACGAGGGGAACGACCAAAGGAACAGAGAGGCAAAACTTTCATGCAAATCAGGAAGCACAGCCTCATTAGAATGGACTGCAAGTAACACCACAAAGTACACAGGCACCAGAGAGAAGGACGCAGTGCATACTACTGCCCGAAAGAAAACACTCCGCATGCAGACACACACACCCACTACAAGGACAACAGCGTGCAATTTAAGTGCTCAGAAGACAGAGAAGGCCCACCCCCAAGACGCAGCATGTCAGAGGAAACAAGGAAAGGACTGAAACGACGCAAGGGCAGGTTAGTAAGGGTAAGCAGAGAGAACTTGCCTGCAGAAGAATGCATCAGAGTTTGAGATGGAACAGGAGGAGGAAAGGTGGGCTCATCTGGAAGGGAAGAAAATAAAAAATAAAATCAGCTTAGAAGGGTTTCATATGGTCAGCTGATCTGGAGAGCAGAGGGAGGGACTCATGTCCCAGCAAGCTTTTGGGAGGGAATCAAAACAAGCAGCGTGTGGAACATTACAGGGAGGACAGAGGAAACAGGAGGACAACAGCACGGCATTTCTAAGGAATTGGCAAAGGGAAAGTGGAAAACAACCAATGATAAGTGACAAGCAAAACTCAGAGCAGATACCTTGACGACAACAACAACGGTGTGAGTAAATCAGCTGTATTTTTTTTTTTTAGGTACGTCTGTAATGCAGCAAGCAAATCGGAATTATCCTCTAGACAACCGACGGCCAACAAAGCCATTATTGTGGCATCATTTCTGAAGATAAAATGAACTAAAACAGTGTGCAGAGCAACAAAAACACTGATTACACAGCAGTAAAATGCAGTTAACAACTGATGAAACAAACTTATACAAATATTTAAAACAGAGTTATTAAGAAATGAAACATCAGGTACGACCTAGCATTAAAGACATTCATAAGACAAAAACACAACTTCTTGTAACCCAAGACGACCTTGTGATACACAAAATACCCGACATTCCAAACACCCATCATGACCAAAAGAGGGTTTAAGCATCACCTTCGTCAGCAAAACGTGAATCATATCACCAAAAACACTGACACACAGAAGACAAGACAAAATTTCTCTTATTGATCTTGAAGGTTCTACCTTTACGCACTCTTTCTGCGTTAAACCATGCGGAAGTTGAAAATTTTCAAAATTAAAAAAATGAAATTTACAGGTCTTTATCTGATTCCTTTTCTTAACTTTAGTTAAAACCCTCCCAACCACATTTTTCCAGTTCTTCCCTGTAATGAACAGGCTAAATAATGTAGGTCCAAAATAATTGCTCTAATTCATATACCAAGTAACATTAAAATGATCACTAGAAAAGTGCATAGCAGTAAACAAACAGCTAAAGTATAAAATTTGAATTTTGATGAATCATTAGTTTCATACAGATTAAGCGCCCATTAAAATTAAGATGACAAAATTTCATATACCTTTTACTTACTGGAAAAAACAAACATTAAATCTTTATTTTAAGATTTATTTTAAGATCTCTTGCTGGCTGACAATGAACATCATCCCACTCAAAAACCATCCATCTACCCTTTCAATATTCAATTAAAATTTCCCAGAATAATAAAACAGGATTTCAGATTTGTTGATTAGTCGCCGAAATAATGTCAAATTAACAATAATCAAATCAAGCCCCATGATCATGCAAGACTATTAGGGAATGATTTTTAAAGAATACAGCTTCTCGTGGAACTGATTACCTCTACTGTCAATGCTCCACCGTTTCAGTAAAAAACCTGAGGATAATTAAAGGACAATTAATCACTGAATACAGAATGTTTATCACCATAAAGTTGCATAGTCACACAAATAAGCGAGCTGATATAAAGGGTAATATTTAAAAGGCCAAGTCATAAAGAGCTTTAAGAAGCTCGAATGTTTTACAGACCCTCATGTTCTCTGGTTTGTCTTTCCTACAGTTTTATTCTTTCCATCCAAAATATGGGCTGACCACACATAGGTGCTCATCACAAACAAAAATGGTTCACTTTAAATTTAGGGCCTGCTACATGCAGATTCGTAATTATGCATTAGTGGGCCAAAATGAGCACAGACGCAAGCAGTGCTTCACTGTAATTAGTCCAACCATGCTGGGAGGTTTATTAATATTTTAACTACAGTTGTCGCCTCAGAAAGAGAGCATCACTGGAGGCTTTTATCCCGCGATGAGTACAGGTCAATCAAGGTAACAAACGTCTACAGTGGATCACGGAATGTACCAAACTGTGTTCATATGGGGAAGCGAGGCTCTCATCGCTGCCAGTGGGAAGTTAAACGCTCCTTTAGGAACGGCAAAAATCAAAGCCAACCTCCTAACAACCCAGCCCCATAGTGCTGCACGTTAAGGATAGCAGACGCACAGCTCACAAAAAAAGGAATGCTGCAGTTCCATCGATCGCAAAATTTAAGATCATCACTGGTCAGTGGGGGGGGGTTTTCTGTAGTTGTGGCCCAGGGGAGCCTGGGCATTTTTCAATTTGACATGACATGAAGGTTTTTTCAGATATTGAATGACACAGAGGCCTACTCAGTCCATAGACCTGCCAGCTATTCACTTCAGTGGAAAAAAACCCTCATAAAAAGCAGAGATGAGCCATTTCAGATGTGTGACTAAAAGGAAGGGATAGCTGTCACGCTTCCTCCTATGGTGAAACTGCACTTCAAGCCCTGCCGGAAACCACAAATATATTACATTCAATTTCAAAATTAAGAGTGGACAGCGGACAATTAATCTTTTTATGCCTGCATACTGTTGGTCAAAATGACAGATCAATAACTGTAGACCCATTGAGGTTTTGCATTACAGAAAATCAGCAATGGGTAAACAGGAGAATTACTGCAAGCAAACCTGAAAACCAGCACATTAAACCAGGCAAATGCCACCACATAGAGATCCAAAGAAACAGTCAGGTGGATTGCGTTTGTGGAAAAGACAGTTATCTAGATATGGAGGCTGGCAGGACAACTTCAGCTGTTGTGGCAACACTGACTCATGGTCACGATGGCCTGTACGCAGCTGAGGAAAAGATAACGGGGGGGGGGGGTGATGCAGTTAGCAATGCTAATGTGGTCCTAGGGAACAGTAAACAGACACACACCCAACTATGCGAGTCACATCAGCCACAAGGGAGGGGGAATAAGGGGGCATGACCATGCAAACACGCGTCCGTGCGGAGGGTAGCCAACAGCGCCATGCTGGCCTGACCAGCAGAGCCTTTGAGCACAGCAGGGAAATGCATGCCTTTGGCAACAACAAAAACATTATTTTGGGAAGGACTCAAAGAAGTCGCTCTGCTCATGAACGACAGCCCAGGCACAAGACTCAGAAACGCCTCATTCAGGGACAATGCATGGCAGGAAGAAAGGCCTCTGTTCTGAAAAACAAGGCCACTTCTAAGGGCTGGGAAGGAGCCCTGCAGCAGCGCCAACCAGCCCCCATTTGCAGATCAGAGAGTTGGGCAAAAAGATCCTCACATGAAAACCCCGCAAATTTACACACTTTGAAAACAAAACTCATTTCATATGAGCACTGGGTGCAGGGAATCCTTTTTCCGCCTTTGAGACTTTCGATAAATATTTGATCATGCGCCTTCACGTATTGTCTAACAGTGCGCTGCGCTCAGCGGGATGCGGCCCCGCAGATGCTCTCCCCCCAGCTTCGGTAACCTGACCCCCACCCACCGCTCTTTTCGGCACAATACTCCTGGAAAAAAACCTCATCTTATTACAACAGGCTGCAGAAACGAAATGTCTAAAATGCACTCCTTCCAGAAAGAGGAAGCGAAGTGGAGGCAGAGCCGGAGCCTGCGAGGTGCCGTCACCCGGCCTCCCCTCCCCTCCCGGCCCGGCCCCTCCCAGCCGCTCCCGGGAAATGCAGTGTCATCTCCGGCCATATGACCCCTTTTTCATAACGCGCAGTCATTTGACATCAATCCCGACTTTAAAAGGTCCCTCCGATTCCTGGCAGCTGGAAATAAATAAGATTAACCCCAAACTATGACATATTTGCGCCGCACTAGGCGCGAGGTGCTCAAACAAAGGGGCTCCCTCGCGTGGGGTGTTGGTGACGACACGCCATTTATATGACAGCGGGCGTAAAGATGCATTAAACACCAGCCCAAATGGTGCAAAAGGCGGACATTTCGGGGCATGCCAAGGCGCTGTATGTTGTATTATTATGAATCTGTTAAACTAAAAAAAAATCTCCATATGCTGTAAGGAGCCAGGCGCCCGTGGCACGGCTCGTCAGAACCCGGCAATCATGCTGTCAGAGTGGGAGGATGGAGGCGCGGATGGAGACTGAAATGCAATCCTGCCTAGTTCTCCCCCGCCAGAGGCAAAACAAAGCAGGGGCACTCCCTAGAGCCCCAGACGGAGCTGGGAGGCACCGTGCAGAAGCAGCCACAGGGCCATCCTACTTAAAATGGGCTTCGGGGAACCCGAACTCCTTTGTCCCACTGTATCTGCCCGTGACTGGGCATTTCCCCCCCCACCCCCCGAGCCCCTCTTCCGAAGCGCTTCACGCCCAGCCGCAGCAGCCCCCC
Source organism: Mormyrus iriodes (assembly GCA_011763525.2). Lineage (NCBI taxonomy): Eukaryota > Metazoa > Chordata > Actinopteri > Osteoglossiformes > Mormyridae > Mormyrus > Mormyrus iriodes. The sequence goes on from JAAGVU020000061.1 coordinate 3,077,261, forward strand.
ATTAGCAGGCGGCGCCTCCCCCGCACGCCCGAGGCTGGGGGGCCAGGTGGGCCGCGGCCGCGTTCAGCCATCCCGCTTCCCAGGTGCTCCGGTTACTGGCGCCTGACCGGCTTAACCGGGACAGCCTAAATGAAAGGAGATGGACCGGGGAGAGAGCATCGATCCGGGGCGGTCTGGGCAGCGCAGGGCTCCGGCTCGGTGGCGCATTGCTCCGTACAGACCAGTCGGAGCCATTGTTCCCGAAACTTCCCCGTAACGTCGCCATTCCTCTGCACGATTAATGTGAATTGCTTTTTTTTTTTTTACTAATTAGATGAGGGTCTGGGCTGAGTGAGACGGACCCCTGGGGACACATCGGCTTAATGCCGAGTCTTACTTACCGGAAGATGGCGAAGCCGACGGGGGCTTCTTCGCCGGCACCGCCTCGGGCACCTGCGGCTTAAGCGGCGTGTCCGCAGCTTCCCCGGCCGCGGGCATCCGCTTCGCCCCGGCATCTCCGAAGAGGGGTCCCGCGTCCATGAATGCCGGCGGAGTCGGAGACGGTTCGGCGTCTTTCCGGGGCTCCTCGAACGGCGTGGAGCCGGACTCCTGCGTGGCGGCTCGGTGCCTTTCCAGGGCTTCCTTCGCGCCCCCGGCCAGGTCTAAGATATCGTCATCCTCCCTGGCCGCAGCTTCGTTGCTGTGGAACCCGGACTCAGGCGAGCGGGCGTCCGCCAGCCAGTCCCCGCCGAAGCCCGGCTCGAAGGGTGTCGTGGAGGATATCTGGTCGCCGTCTTCCATCTTAACAAGTTGGGGGATTTTTGTTTCCCTTCCGAACGAGCTGTCTTGCTTGTATGATCTTTTAAATACCCCCTGACCCCCCAAAATCTAGTACCAGCAAACTGTTTGTTTGTAGATCTATATTTTTCAGTTTATTTGATCAAGCCGAATGAAAGCGGACAAGTGCGCCACGACACCTCGTTACAGCAGAGCCCTGCTGCTGGGGAGACTCGCGAACGGTAACGCGCCACCACTGCAGAATATTGAAATAGAGGAGACAGCTCGATGGCCAATTAGGCTCGACCGCTGCTGACTGATGTCACGGATGACCAATGGGTGTTTGAAGCGTTCTAACCACGCCCCGCCTATTTAGGGAGGTAGTCGGCACGACTGGCGAGCGCGCCGCGCCCCTCTTGTCTCCTGGGCAAAGCGCCGGTTGTGTCGCTGAGCTGGAGCGGTAGATAAGGGGAAGCACACAGCAGCGGATAAAACGATGGCACAGTGGTTATAGCTCTTATCCCCCCGTGCAAAATGAGATTTGTAAGATGGGTATCACGCATAAGGATCGTTTGTTGGCTTGCGCCTATTTTTGTGATTGTGCCAGCCCAGTTAAATAGCAAAACGGGTTACACAGATCGGATGAAAATATTTAGTAGTTAATTGTACACCAAAGTTTTAATGATTAAAGGTAAAACTGAGCTTTCTTCTCTGGGTGACTTTCTATTTAGCTCAACTGGCTTGTAAGTCAAGAACTGGGGCAAAGTGCGAGGTTCGGACACTCCCAGCGTCCTTAGGATTATTTGAACCTTTCCTTGAAAGTGTCTGTCTGAATAAATAATTATCAAAGAAAGCGAGCTCGATCAAGCATCAAGCAGTGAACGAGCAACACATTCAAAACGAGGGGTTGGGAAATATATCGACGGAAGACTGTACGAAATGTGCGTTTGTACATGTTAAAGCTTCATAATCGCATCATTTCTATGTTTAAATGTCATGACTCAATAACTCGTTTTGCAAATCAAACTTTCGACCCACTGAACTTCGATTAACTTGCAATCATGGAAGGAGCTACATTGTTCTATAAAAACGTAGTAAAAATACTTTACAATGTATCATTAAAATATTTAGTGACTCTTTACTTGAGAGGGAACAAGTTACTTATTAACTTATTAACTACTCAAGCACAAATCATGAGCAAATATAGCGACTGCATGAACCGTTATGATTGACTAATGAACGTAGGATCAATACATGACTAACACTTTATTACATTAGGTAAGAGTTTTCTACTGCATTATTTATGCCCCCTCAACTGTTACCGTATATTTTCCATGTTTTGTGAGTTGTTTTTATTTAATTCCAATTCAGTTTATTTTTTATTAAGAGCCTCAGAGTCGCCCCAGTGCTCTGTACACAAACACGCATATTTAATTTGGCTTCACTCGTCACCACAAAACCGCAGTAGTATCAAAGTCTCTTCTACACCCCTGCCAATGGTCTTGCCTTGCACAAGGATAGGGCACAGTATGACAGGTAGCCAGAAATATTTAAGTGTATCAGCTGTCTACAGGTGCTCCTGTTTTAAGGTCACCATGGTTATTTCTCATGAATGCTAAATTGCTGTCCTGTGTTCATCCAGGTCCAGGACGTCCCTCCTCTCAAGTGCCCCACAGAAAGTGCACAGAAAAAGATCTCATACATGTAGGTCTGTATGTTGTTAAATGTGAGCATTGAAATTCTGCAGTACAATATTTCATGATAAAAAGTTCGTTTTACATGTGTGGGTTACTTATCCTTTCCCTGCTGTGGTGTAATTTCCTCTGTCTTCTTCCTTACTGGTTTGTGCATAACGGTTCTCCCACAATGTGCTTAGATTGAAAATTTCTCTCTGAAGTCCTCTTGGCTGTCTGGATGGAGGCCGCCTCAGGTTACCGCTGCGGCTGTCGGCACGATATCAGGCAAGGGGCAAGGGGTGAAGCATTTCTGAGGTATTTTAGATTGCCAGAGCAGGGAATGCGTATTCACTCTTTGGCGTTTCTCACAGTCTGGTTTCCATGGTATTGATTTTAGTAGACCCTTATGTGACATGGCCTCACTTACACAGAGTAACCAGTCCTGTCGCACATTATCACCCATTAGTGCCTTGGCTCCCTAGTTCATGTGGAAGCCTCATATCTCACCAGTGGCTGACTGGGGTCTTTGTGTCCTTCGTATATCCCTTATCTTTAGGTATTTTGGGAGAACAGTCAGTCACACTCAGTCACATTATATGCCTTATCCTTTAGGTATAGGTATGCAATTCAGTCGGTAGCTGTCTGTCCTTTTAGCATCGTGTCTCAAATCAGTTTAAAGCAGAAAGCAGTCCTCAAATGCTGGATTTTTTAGTTAAATTATCAAATTCTTTGTATCAGAGAAGGAGTGTACAGAAAGAACGCTAGGATCACTCAGTCCAGCGTCGTTGATCATCACTCTCTCACTCTCACTTCCTGTTATGTTTTTTTCCTCAAATCACAAAGCTTAGGTTTCTACGAAGAATGGTATTTAATTTAAGGGAGACACAGGCAAGGACACGGAACCAGGGTACAATGGATGCATTTTCACATCGATTGTTCATTCATCTCAGAGCTTGGCTGCACTGGGTCACCAAGTTGGAACTGGAAGAGGGGGCGGGGGGGGAGTACAGAACAAAAATGGAACAGCCCCCTTCTCCACAGGAACCCATTTCAGGGTAGTTTAGAGTGAAACTCAGCCTGACTCTCCCTGAGTTGTCTTGCTTGGAGAAAGTTTAGTCTAAGTCAGTGTTTTCCATTCCGGTCCTCGGGGACCTACAGACAGTCCACCAGGAGCTGGGAGGGAGAAAAAAATGTGGACTGTCTGGCAGGGAGCTGGGAGGGTGCAAAAACATGGGCCGACTGAGGGTCCCCGAGGACCGGATCAGGAAACACTGGTCTAAGTCACTTTTTTGATATCCTGCAGCAAAAAAGTCTGGGAAGCATCACTTTCTCTTTGGATTGCATCACAATGGAAATTACTTTTCTGCTTTAGAGCGTGAGGCATGCAATAAGTATAATTGCCAGCTGATTAAAGCAGAGGAAAAGGGGATTCCATATTCAGCCTCGAGTCACGTCACACTACAGAAAGCAGCCAAATGTTCTATAAATCGCAACTCAAAAACAGTAAGCTTTTCTTAGCAAGTGACTGTTTGCCAGGTATCACGTGCAATACTGCGTTTAGAAATAGTGCATTGCCATTCTCATATGTGACGTTTTCACTTTAAAATAAAGGCTTGTGCCTGTGATGGTACGATGTTGTACCAGTTTTTGTTGTTGTTGTTGTTTGGTGACTTTAATGACTTCTGATTCGTTACCCAGTAAGTCACACCTTTCTGAGGAGCACCAATAGGAAAAGAGCTGCAGCTCCCATGTGACACAGCTCCTAATCCCAGGCTGAGTACGTGTGCTCGCTTCCTTGCTGAAGTCCAGTCCCTCTTCTGTGCATGAAGTAGACCTAGACGCTGTTGAATTCAGAGCAGGAGACAGGCACATGTATGCCTACACCGAAGGCACAGGCCATAACATACTGTATGAACAAAAACCAATGCTGCAGAGCATAGATCAGACAGTTGCTACGAGATGGTTGCCATGACAGCAGGACGGCTGTCCGGGTGATACACAGAGAGGGGTTCCTGTCCCGCTCGGGACAGGAATGCCGTATAAAAGTAGCACATGTAGAGATCAGCAGCCAAGGTGTCAACTGAGCCTGGTGGGATTAGTCGATGTCATCATGGCTTATTTTTATTGTCAATTACTCTGTGACTTTTTATTCTAAAAAAGGAAAAAAAAAAAAAATATGAGGGGTAAAAATAAAAATGAAAACAAATACTAATCCCTAGTCACTGAAGACCAAAGGGGTTGGAAAAGCGGAGGGTGATCACATGACTTTCTAAATGCTGATTTAAGTGTCGTCCAGCACGTTGGAAAGCCCAGCGACTGATGACACAAAAGGAAAATTATTTCCCCAGTGCCACAGACAAACCATGCTCCTGGAGTCACGAGCCATCGGCTGGCATGTGAGGAATGGCTCCTGTTGCTGATGGGGGTGGGGGCGGGGGGTCTCCAGAGCTGCCAGGCTGCCAGGGTTCTTCCTTGGTGAGGGTTGTCGATCGATAACCTGCAGCGCTGAGAAGAAGACAGGTCTCACCATCTGGCCTAGGGGGTCTGACCTCTGCGCAGGCGGTATTACAGCAAACGGTAATGGCGATTCTGTAGCGTGAAATGAGGTTAGAGGTTTATATTCACAGGACATTGAAATGACTGTACCCGCCATGCCAGTGCCAGCTCGCCTGGGAAACGGGGAGGCTCACTGCCAACCTTTATGTGGAGTCATCATCTAAGATGTGCTCAGGCTACGCTGAAGCAAACAAACAAGAGAACAGATGCTTGCACTGTGACACCGGAGGCAGCCTGAGCGAGGTCATTGGCTCCGGAGCTCCAAAATACGTACGCTGGCCATCATTTATTACATCATATCACATTTAGCAGGCGCCTTTGTCCCAAAGTAACAAACAAGCAAAGCAAGCAGGACATTACAAATATTCAGCCTGTCAAATGGCACTATTCTACTGCCACCAGGAAAGCCGTACTACAAATTATCGGCTATCCTTTGCAAAGAATGCGAGCCGTACCTGAGCCGACATGGCCCTGCTCACTGGCAGGACCGAAAGTGTGACCAAACCCAGCTGGTTGCATCACTGCCATCCGATTGGTCGAAATGCAGGGAGATACTGGTGTTCTGCGTGTGCATTATCTGGATTATCTTAAGGGAATAGCATATATTCTATATATTATTCATTATTAGTAGTATCACACATTGCAATGTATTGATGCATTCCCGATACATGATACTTGAAAATTTGCAAACTTCTACTTAAAAATGTACCATAGAACAGCTAAACGGAATGGAGTCAACTAGAGTCAACTAGGCATAAGTGCAGCTAGGCTGAGCTATCGCCGGTAACTATGCAACAAAACAGGAACTTTTAACGAAGAACCTAATAAGTCATTCAATTGTGCATACAGAGCTTTGTACATCTACACAGATTCACATCTGTGTGTCAGCATCGTTTATGTACTGACTGAGCAACTCAGGAAGTGATTTATTTTTTTCAGTAAGGAAAAATGATCTGAGGAAGCTTTCTCCAGGTCTGACATACACATAATTTATATTTTAATACTATATTAATTTGACAAACAGACATTTTTGCCCTGTGGACCCTGAAGAGGCACAGCAAACTGGTGACAATCACACAGATTAGTCTCAGATTGCGTTCAGGAAAAGACAGGCTCTCAGTCATGCTCCTGGGTTGAAGTTCTCAGTCCCAGTTCAATTCAACTCAATTTATTCTTATATAGTGTCTTTCACAACACAATCACCCCAAGGCGCTTTACATGGGCGTGTTGTGATACATTCCTGCCTCATTCATACAGAATAATTCAAAAACTGGGAAAATGAAAGACAAAGAAGTGAAAGAAAGAAAGCCAGATGACAATGGAGGAGAGGAACCAAGAACTCCCAAGTAGGGAGAAAAAAAGACCTCTGGGGGTCCAAGGTCAACCGGCTGCCCAGCCCCCCCCCGGGAATGTTAAGATTATAGAAAAGAGAGAGACTGGACCTGTTTGCTAAAGGTATGGTGTAAACTGTGATTAAGGTCAAAGCCAAAGTCCATCAGTGAGTGAGTTCTCCGCGCCGGGCTGTGCGGGGTCTCAGATTGAAGGCTGCACCCACAACGTTACCGTTCGTAAGTCACATCCACGGTGTCACCCTTCCCCGGGACTGAAGCAGGACTCCAACCCAGCCTCCTGGCCGAGAGAGGGGGTGCTGAGTGATCTAGCTGAGTGTTTCCCAACCCAGTCCTTGCAGTAACATGGACAATACCTCCTGATCCCTCATATGTTGAACTTACTTAAGCCAGCATTTACACACATGTAAACACACACATATATATAATTCATGCATTATTTACATACCTATTCAACTGCAAGGAATATGCTAAGAGACGTAACAGTAATGCACGGAGCCATAAACATGCACTGATACATTAGTAGGCAATGCATGTGAAATTTCACACCATAGTTAAAGGTATATGTTTGTATGCAAACATATTATTATACATCTGAGTGCATTTAAGCATCAGCCAATCTCTGTACAACATGCCAGGCTCCTAATTAGCCTTCACAAGACAAGCCCATCTCCTCTTTGGAACTGTTATAATGGCCATTAATTGTGGATGTCTTTGAGACCTGCATAGAGCTGGTTCTGTGGTCAGGCGCTGGTGGGGACGGCCGTGCATGGCCGCTCAGAGCAATCGGGCCATCATGGTGACCTTGAGATCTCATCCTACCCCCTGACACTTTAGCTGAGGTCAGCGCGCCCACTAAGGCCAGGCTGTCTGCCTCTAGGGGTGGAGGCCTTACCTGCTAAAGACTGAAACATGACCTCCATGCCCCTCCATAGTACCAGCTAATTACATTAATATTTAATTGCTCCCCACTGTAGCGCATTAGGCATGCCCACAAGTTACTGGGATGATGTCGTGTATAAAAACATTGTGTTTAGTTTGCCAATACTTCAACAAACTGTGTTAGATTAAACAAACCCTGTGCTTTAACATCACCCAGGGCAGGGGTGGATTAACCTATTTGCAGGCCCTAGGCTGACATCAGTATGGACACTCAGCTGCTGCCGATTTAACTAACCGTTCTATTTTTCCCAAGGAGGGGGATGGGGCCTCGCGGTCACCGGCACCCTAGGCTATAGCTCAGGATATGTGTTAATCTGGCCCCAGTCCAGGGCGATCTCACGACAGACAGACTCATAACCCCAGTGACACATTAAGTAACAAACAGAAGTGACAAAGGGCACATGGGTAAAGAAACAAGTCTCATGTATTTTGTGGGCCCCGTTCGCCTCGTGTCGGGCACCATGGACTGCAAGATGATGAGGGAGCATGCAGCGGTCATCGATTCATGAAGCACGTCCACACGCAACGATCTGACGATGTGACCTGAAAGCATCGGTCAGCAGTCGGTGAGATGCGGCCTGCTTTGTAATTTAGGGAACACTGTTTATCGTCGCTCAAAGACAGCAGAGAAGGACAGCCGGCACGAGTGCAGGGTAGGAGAAGGTCTCACACACACCCTGCTGCTGTATGACAGGCCTGACATTTAGAACTAGATCCTGATTGAGTGCCTGGTACATGTCCCTTTCATAATACACTGACACAGAGTTATTAACAAAGAAGGAGCTCCCTGTCTACACAGAATAGTTGTAAAGAAGCGTACATTAAGTATATATTACCAGTGCTTGGATCTACAGAACATCAGAGTCGGGTTCTAATCCACTTCGGCCTGGGAGGAGCGACATAGACAGTATCGTCTTTCTCCACTCCAGCACCGGTCCGATGACATTTGTCAGCAGAACGTACTAATTAATGAAACGGTGGTGGTGTGCAGGCTCTCTGTTTCAGATCAGACCCGGAGGAGATGGGAACTGAACCCCCGCTGCATGCAAGATTCTTCACCTCTGTCTTAATATGTCGCGTTCCACACTTATACCTGCTTCATTAAGCTTCTAAGCTGACGTTTGTCTAAGAAACAGCTAATTTATCCATGTACACACCTGGGTATTATACTGGGGCTTTCTAGGTTTGGTGCATATATCTACAGCAGTGGGGTCTCACCCTAAGCTTACAGGCCCATACCCCTAACCGTGCACTCTACTATGTCGCTTTCTGTAATATATTTCTATTTTTAACATCTTTTCACCTTTTATTTTTTTACCTTTTCAAACATTTGCTCTTTATTCAGTTGCCAACGTTACACATGGCTACCTCTTACCACCAATCTGATTAAAAAGGAATTCAGGATTTTATCCTCTAAGGCAAAAGAGAAACAAGATACAGACTGATGCAGCTGCTACCGGCTGTTCCTCTGAAGTAGACACGGGTTCGAAGGCCCCTGAGACGCCGGAGAACTCCCCCCAATCGGGCTGACGGGCCCCACCAATGAGAGGACACTTGGTGTGTGCTACATCACCAATCCTCAGAGAGATGCAGCCTACCCACAATTCCTGTCAGCCGGCTGCCACGTTCGCACCCCCCACCCCCACTTCGCTACTGCAGCGAGCCGGCCGCCGGCCAACTCAACATCATGTCTGGTGGCGAGGCGAATGCTACCAAAAACATGAGCCCTTAGTCAGCTTTAAGATGGGGGAGGTGCTTTTCAAGACAAAATTTAGTTAATGATGAGCATGCGGATCAGGTGACTGCCCCACCCCCCTCCCCACCGCCTGAAGGTTATCTGAGAGCACAGAGCACTCTGTCAGGCTGAGCTACAGCCAGCTAGTGCCAGCCAGCGACTCGGCCGACGCTCGCTCCCTTCTGTTCGGGGAGGAACAGAAAGGCAAGGGAAGGAGTTTCACTTGCCAGCCGCAGGAAGAGTAGGGAGAAATCTGCAAGTCATGGGGGGTGGGGGGGACTCGGCCTCCCTGGAATCACAAGGCTAGTCCAACCACAGCAGGATGAAAGAGTCTCTGCCCCCCGCCTTGCCGGCTTGCAGTGTTCACCCTGTGGCAGAATATTCTCTCATGTCATTTTGAGCTGGATTCAACGCAAAGGGACCCTACTGTATCATTAAGACCTCACCCCAGTTTCGCTCCTGAGAGGTGCAAGACATCGATCCATGTCACACTTTCTGCTGATATTTAATTCGATTAATTAATGGCACAGACATTACGCAACAAGGACCAGGGAGGCAATTAAAAGCTACATACGACTCATCGGGGCGGCTGACACGGACTGTTCAGTAGGGGCTGCCATGTTTTCCACATAAGTACGACCCATCAGATAAGGTCTTTTAACAAAGACCACACAAGCACAATTTTAAAACCACAGATATTCATTTGCAGGCATCTCCAATAGAATGTTTTCGAATCCACATGAGAAATTAAAGGTTCTGGCAAAATCGCAGGAAGGCCCCAGCTGTGGACAATCCCAGTGTTAAAAAGGGCCTTTGGTGCCGAAGAGTGGCACATATTTTTCTCTCGTAGTGTGTATTACAATCTGTTTGTAGTGTAATGTTAGCATCTGAATAGCCACCCGGCATGGGATAGGCACAGCCAGGGCCCCTCAGCTAGCCACCCGACATGGGATAGGCACAGCCAGGGCCCCTCAGCTAGCCACCCGGCATGGGATAGGCACAGCCAGGGCCCCTCAGCTAGCCACCCGACATGGGATAGGCACAGCCAGGGCC
>JAAGVU020000061.1:3087413-3124091 GCA_011763525.2 Mormyrus iriodes
AGCTAGCCACCCGACATGGGATAGGCACAGCCAGGGCCCCTCAGCTAGCCACCCGACATGGGATAGGCACAGCCCGGGCCCCTCAGCTAGCCACCCGACATGGGATAGGCACAGCCCCGGCCCCTCAGCTAGCCACCCGGCATGGGATAGGTACTGCCCCGGCCCCTTAGCTGGCCACCCCGCATGGGATAGGCACAGCCCCGGCCCCTTAGCTGGCCAGTACCAAACCCTCCAGCACAGGACTTGGCCTGCAACCGAGAGGCAGGGAATGCTGGGCTGCCTCATTGTCCTCATTCAACCTCTGAACGAGGCGACAGCTACACATGAGGCTCGACTCGCAGTGTGAGAGGAGCAGTGAAGAGCAGGCTGGTGCAGCATTCCCGAACACGAAGCCGGCCCTGAAAAGCCACCAAAAAAATACTGAATTCCTGCGGGGGGTTGGGAAGTTGAAACACTCTGGGGGGCGGGGGGGGCATATTGAATGCCCCAGAAAAGGGCATCAGGACAGCTCTGCTTAGGACAGACTGTTGGACACCTCTGGCAGAGCAAACCCACATTTACACGCCATGGACCTGACGAGGAGAGGGCACTCCGTGGCGATGGCGTGTTGGCGGGCTAATCCATGTCTAAGTAGGACAATTTCTGCCTCACAGCATAGCGTACTTTAGATATGCAAATCCTGCCCGTGTGTCACTTTCTCTGTATTCAAAGCCCAAAAAAATGCATGATTCATGTAAAACCTCTTTGAAGTGTTTTTGTCCACAAACCCAAAGGCCTATAGTGAGTCCCCAAAGATGGCGGTCGGCGATTATCAATCACCTTACAGGTAAATGGAGGCTGTTGCCTCAGTTAAGGCCCCACACAGCGCACTAGGTGGCAGCGAGGAGAAGCCAGAGTGTCCTGCAGAGAAACAGGGGCAGCGTTGCCAAAGCCAGAGGAATTATAAAACCAGTGGGGGGGGAACGCAGCACTGCAACAAGCCTGCTGCAATCCTGCACTGGGGCCAAATGCAAGGCACGCATGCGGGTTTATGGTTCCGGTGTATGAAAATGGCGACAGATTCATCAACAAGGAGGGAATGCAGGTGAAAACATCAGGAGCTGCTAGAGGAGAGTAAAAGGCTGGTTGCACAGATGAGAGAAAACACAAAATATCTAAATTATAAATGTCCATCAGCCCCCCCCCCCAAACCAGACCCAGGGGCTGCTAAACAGTCACATCGGTCCACAGCACAAGGACAGGCGGCTGGCAAATGGAGATGTTAGCATTAAGGAGCTCACACAGGAAGCAAACCACCTCACAGGTGGCACGCTCAGGGGCCTTTAAGTGCTGCAGGATTTCATACTAAATTGCACATATTTATCCTGTTGTTTAGCTGACATTTATTTGGGAGCGATCGGACCGCCTGGGTAACGGTGACTGAAGTTCTGTGAATGGAGGAGGTGGGGATTGGCAGCCACAATGTTAACTACTGCTAGTAGGATTATGCCAGTAGCTGCAAAAATATGTGTTATTATAGTTAAAAAAGAGAGTAGGCTCTAAACTGAGTAAATATAGACACATGTGTGACATGCTTTCCTGCGGTTTTACTGCTAAATAATTATGGCCCAAATGAGATGGTGATAGAGGAAAGGACATAGCTGGTAAGAATCTGTCTGCAATGCTATATATCCAAACACAAACACGCAAATTTACTACCCGCAATAATCCGGGGTGTGACAGACATATTTTAATGGATGATAGTAGACCAGGGGCTGGGTTCAGAGCAACAGCCACTGTCAGATGGATGGCAGGCAAATCAGCCTGAGTACCTGACAAGGAACCAAATTCTCCAACACAGACAGCCCCCCCCCCCCCCCAGCCATGACCGGGGGCCGAGAGAAAAGCATCATGGGAGACACATGTCCAGGCTGGGGGTGAGGGGGCATTTTGGACAAACAGAATGAAGGTAATTAGCATTTCTGCTTAACAAGGAAACACAACAGGGCAGAACATAGGAATACCTTTCAAACAGCCTGCCGGAGATACGGGAGAAGGCAGCACCTCCCGTTTGTTGGGCTTTGGGTGACAAGCAGCCTCTGTGAAATCTCTAAACACCGTCCAAATGTAAAGCATAACAAAACATCCGAGTTTTTACTGAATCTTCTAGAATGAGCCTCAGAGCCCTTAAGACAGATATTCAAATAATCTTGTGCTGATTCTCTTATTAGAGAGACGACAATCATTTGTCTGGGAATAGGCCTTGGCAGCTGCCCCTGCCTGCGGCACACGCTAGGTGGCTATTCCCTGCATTTCTAAAAACGACCAGAATCAGATCGATGGACTGCAGCTGTGTGGCAGGATGGAGCCAACACGTGTTGCTCGAGCTTCGACAGTGATCAGCCCCGCCCAGCTGCATTGTTGTCGTACCAGACAGGGCTGCATCTCTGCCGAGCCCCCCCCCTCCGCGGTGATCTATCCCTGCAGCTGCGCACTGCCATCAGAGGGACCTACCCCCCTCCCACCCAGTCCCAGCTCTGCTCCACACTGCTCCCCCTTAGCGCAGGGAGGGGCTGATAGTCAGCAGGGCCGATGGGAACCTGGAGACGCCGATATAACAGGCTCTCCCACTATTTTTGTTGTTATTTTCATTCCCCCCCCCCCCCCGTTTCTCTCCCACACACACACACGCTGGATCACACCACCGACTCCCTGCAGCGCTATCTTGATGCCACCTGTCTTTCCTAGCACAGAAGCTTTATGCTGTGGGGCAGAGGCCATTAAATCAGATTAATCTGAAAGTTACACACACCATTCCTTTATTCAGGTGTAAAATTACTTTTACATACCTGTAGTACGATTCCAATGGCATTTATGCCTGCGTGCGACATCCCATAATAAAGCAATCAGATTATGCAAGAACATAGGGAGGGGTCCTGTTGGAATCCAGCTAGAGATTCCAAATATGGCTGACCTTGGATCAGTTGTTTTGCACAAGCTTGCTGCGATTGAGCTTGATGGCGATCTAGCTGGCGCTGGTTCAAGGTTTGCCGACGCAATTCACAGCTCGATGGCCCGGTGAGCTCACAGGCATGGCTGCACCTATCCCCATTCCGATGTCACAGTCCCCAAATACCCAGGTCAGGAATCACTTCCGAGTGGAAGGGCTGGGATACGCAGCACCTGGCACTGCCAGTTACACCATCATCACGCAGAATCATATGATCATTGGTCCAAACGATTTGTTTCACACAAATCAACAGAGGCATGTAAACAGATACAATCAGCACAAATGACTTTCAGCTCTCTGCAAACATTTATAGTCCGATAACATGCACAACAGCTCACCAACATCAGGGCATCACCCTGATCACGTTACCCTGATCAGCTGTCAAAGTGTCTCTCCCTCTTCATCTCATGTTTGATGTGAGCATCACTAAAATGATTCTGCCTTGCCACTGCACTGAGAATGCTGTCATACCCTACGGCCGGGGATGTCGCCTGTTAATACTGACTTCCTCTAGCAGAGTTATAGCAAAGAAACTGTTTTGCACCCCTGAGATATCCGGTTAGAACTATTTTTGTCCGAACTTGAAACAACAACCTACCTGAAAGGCAAATGAGGTATCAAGGCATCAAAGTATGGATGGAATTACCGCACGCCTTCAATCACTGGTTTGATCCAATGGGAATCAATAAAATAGTCCGTTTTAAAAAGATGACGTCATCCAGGGTGAAATCAGGTGCAAAAGAATTTGATTTCTATTGGTGGGTGACCATTAAGGGGGGTCAACAGTGACATCATAATCATGCTTCAGGGAGAACAATCTGCCATTTCACTCCAGTGATCCAGTTGTATAACTGGGTAAAGTCTGAAAATGATCGACTAAACAACATGACCTAAATCCCTATACAGAAAGCTGTTAGTTTGTGCTGGTGGGGGGGGGGTCAGTACTATGAGTTTAAGAGTGACACTGTGTTTGTCTACAGAGGGCACAGCAATGACTCCGAATTCTGATATTAGCATAAGTTGCCCCCCCCAATCCATCCGTCGAAACCACAATGAAGCCTCTGTCTGCAGGGTGGACCCAGTCCCCAGCCTCCTTTGTACCCGTGAGGTTGGGCTGCTGTAACAGCACTCAGCACAGAAACAGAGTCCACTGTCCTTTCATCGCCGCCCCGGCCACCGCCGACATTCGAAGGGGAGGCTGGGACAGCGAGGGCCGTGCCGGGAATAAGAACGCAGCCTTCGGCCTGTTTACAGAGACAGGGCTTAAACATCACGCCTCCTTGGTTTCTTATGTGCATTTAAATTGGAAAAAATAACCAGCGATGTTCTCAGTTGTTGTTTTACACTTAACTCGTTTACCCAAAGCAGGGGATACAATTCATGCACGCAGCCTGAGACTGGAACCTACAACCCTGCGGTTATTAGAACAAAGCTATACTTTTTAGGTTATGGGAGCTTCCGCCAGCAAAAGAACTGCCTTGTCGCTGTGATGTCATTCAGGGCAGGGGCTAGCGCTGATGGACACCCACTGCTCCTCCTCTGTATGAAGCTAATAAGATATATAATATCTAATATAAGAGCTACATGAGCCTTTTATTTTCAGGGATTTCTTGCCAGTCCACCTCCTTCCTCCTGCCAGCTGCTGCTGCTGTCAGGAGACGTGTATCTGTGAGTGAGGACCAATAGCAAGTCGGGTGCTCAGAATGAAGGGATGCTATTGGTTTAACTGGTTGTGAGTGGTTTATAGGCTGACACTTCAGTTCAGGGGATAATAAGCTGGTGAACAGTACTGAGTGTTCCATTCACTCTGCTGGAACTGTGATGCCCTGCCCCCCATCCAACCGACCCACCCTCTCCCCACTACATTACGTCAGATTACGTCAGACAACAGACTTTTGGCCCCATGGCTCCCTCTGGTGGGCATCCCGTTACATGAACACGTGCTCCATCAGCTTGGCACCCTCAGCGTCTGGAGACAACAGCACAGTGCCGTCCTGAGAGGTCAGGATCGTCAGGATCTCCTGGGCCAGCTGGGACCAGTCCTGCTGTCTGCAGCGCTCGGCAATCTCGCCCCACCCCTCTGGTGTGCATCCGACATCAGCTAGGATGGCCTCCTCCAGGGCACCTGCAGCAGGCCGCAGAGCCGGGGGTGAGCGATCTGATTACACAGCACCGGGGGTTAAATGCTACAATAAAGCTACAAGCCTGGCAGAGAGCTAAGAGAATGACTCAGCCACCTCAACAAGCCACAGAACCCACCTTCACAGGAAGTGACATCACTGTTCTGCTGCATGCACCTTCATCCAGATCATTTTTACACTTTAGGGAGTTAGAAAGAAATTTAATGTGCATATCCATCTATTCACCCACCAGATTCTGTGTCTGACACGGAACCATGAGCGACTGCTCCGAGACTACACAGCTTCCCCCATATAATTGCCAAAAGAATTGAAATAGTCAGTGTATTGATGTCAATTAATTTTATTTGCGATTAAAAGAGTAATCTTGCTTGCTAACTGAACCACAGCACTGATCACTTCATGGAAGTAGCTTTTGACAACACATATATTAATTTTCCCTTTGAAACCAGGATAAATATGGGCCATTGACACCCACAGACGCTGTACTTCAGTGAAAGTCTATGGAAGATTCTTGTACACTTTGTCTAAACGGAGAATATATGAAAGCTATGAAAGGCCAAAATGCTCCAATTGGGTGTTTTCAGAGCCTGCCCGGACGCCGTGCTTAACTGGGAGTCGGTGAGAGCTTCATACATAGTTTTTGCTTGGGCAACGTTAATTGGACAGACAGACCTGCAGTCAGATATTTTAGACCCACCTAAAAGCCAAGCTTCTCTGCAGAAGACTGGACTACCTACCAATAACACTGACGCTGATGACTGACAAGTTTCATATGCGGTCGGAGGTGTTGATTCACAGTATTCATTCATTCTGTCGCATGCAGGTGAACAGAAACATTTCATTGAGACCCAGAGTGACAGTCCATCATCTCGTATGTCATCTTTCACCACTGGCATATGTCAATATTGTAAATAAAGCTGCTATCATTGAGTTTTGTGTTTGATTGTTTAACTAGCAAACTCAGTGATTTTTAGTGGACTAGTTGGGTAGTTAGCAATATGGCCGACACTGCCGCTAACATTGTTCACGCTAAAGAAGTCCTTTGATGAAGGAGAGCAGAATTTAAATTAAAGTAGCTGAGCTACTAAAATAAGAATAAAAAATGACCTTTTTGGTCATACTACCAGCTGTCCACAGTGTGTTTCCCTCAATTTAAAAGTCACCATCTGCCACTGCACTCTACGTGACACACCTGGGACTATGCGAGTTGATAACCGTCAAGCCCCAGGGTGCAATGACCCTTCCGAGGAGCCAGGTGGCAGTCATAGCTTTTTTTCTAAACCTGGTAAGGTGCATATTGCTATAAGGGTTCTACTCGAATGGAACGAGCTGACTGGGGGGGGGGATTACTTATATGTCCTGTGTTTTTGGGGTTCACATCATTCTCCACACTTTGTGCTGTTATTGGATCACAGTAAACCGCTCACTCCAGAAGACCTGTTTAAACAGACCACTTCATATGGGCCTAATGTCTACGTTTTTGTGGTTTAGAGTACTATATTGCAAACATTTTTTGTGTTTGTGCGTCACAATTACACCTTATATTTTAATGATAGATTGATAGATAGAGAGAGAGAGAGAGAGAGAGAGAGAGAGAGAACCAGTTGGTGGCGCCCTGTGTCAGCTGTAAAACTGCCTGTTGGAGCTGCCAACCAGCTGTGTGGGACTGGCTACGTTAGCTCACCTGGAGCCCTGCTGCCAACACTCTCCAGCAGCTGGAAGGCGAGTTCCTCCCTGCCGCTGGCCAGGAGGGAGTCAGCAACAAAACCCAGGGAAAGGACAGCTGGTCGTCCATGGTGCTCTGTGGTCAGGCCCTGGATCAGGGCCAAGCTGGGGCAGCTCTTCAGAAGGTACAAGCAGTCATCTGCACAAGGGAATCAGCTAGTATAGACAGCAGTCTGCACCCGGGCATGAGAAGCACCACTTCAAACATCAATGGGAAGAACCTAAATTGTGGCTCAGCTCCAATAGAAACCATTTTGGAACATTGTCGCTGAAGTGAGGACACAGAATCTGAATCAGAGCCGACGCTTCCAGCTCCATAACGTGTATCTGGAGAACAAATACATCAAACATTGTTGCAAACATATGGCGGCAGGATCTTTTTGGGCAGGTTGCTTAACTTAATTAAGCACATGCTGAGAGCTGGAGGAGTGGATCGGGCCAGAAATGTGCTCACACACCAGTGTGGCTGGTCTGTGAAAGGCACGGCCCAATCACACCTCTACAGGATGACATCACGGGGCCCTTAATCTGCTGGGGTCCCACAGACGGGCCCCAGGGAGCCACCTGTAAGCCTGACGCCTACCGGATAGCCACCTGCCGTCAGGAGCATATGGCGGGCCTGGCGGGGGATGGGCGGGACCCCTGGCAGTGATCGCCCCTTTCTGGTAGGGAAGGAGGAGGGACCTCTTCTCTGGCTGCTTGCCACAGCAGGCAGCAGGTAGCATGAAGATCAAGCATGAAAGATATCTGCTGAAAGCCATTGGCACATTGTACCTTTTCAGAAGGCACTTAACCTGAATTTACACGTCAAATTTGAATACCGTATTGAAAGGTACTACTTATATTAAAAGCATCAACTGTGCATAATAACTGATTAGACAGATTAAGAGTTTTACGTGATAATTCAGACCTAAATTGAACATTTCTGCTTGAATGCGTTTAAAGTTATAGAAACCAGGGGCCCTCTGACAGGTTCGACTTTCATGGTGACGGTCTACAGGTACTCTCCTGTCCAGCTCAGGAGCTGGGAACACCTGGAGCCAGAGGATGTCCGGGGCCTGGGGGGCATGCCCCGCCAAGCCTGATGAATGGGTGCCAACGAAGTCCTCACCCAATGAGAAGGCCCCGTCCTGCTGCACCATCGCCAGCACCGTGTGCGTCATGCCCCTGCTGCAGAGACAGGCTGCGGCCTTCCCCCGGGCTCCGCAGGCACCATACACTAGCTGTGCCAGGGTCAGGCAGGTGTCGGCTACCCGCAGGCCGGCACGCTGATACGAGCAGATCACATCCCCTAGCGCCTCTGAGCAGGTCAGCCTGCGAATTCACACAATGCAAGAAACCACAGTGTCACCAACACATCACGAGTGCAAATCACACACAAATAGACAGCACCACCCGCGAGGTGCCATTAAAAACATCCCAAACACCCAAAATGCCTTTAATTATTTACGGTCCTCATTAAGGATTAAAGATTCTGTTCACTTTCAAACTGTCGGATCAGCCTCAGGCTACTGTCCTATCCACACTTTTTCTGGGTGACCCAGTGCGTGACCAGCTCCAAGCGGTTGTGTTGCAAGGCATATTTGACCAGCGCCACCGACAGCTTCTCGCTAGGCAGCTGCTTCCCAGCATGCACTGCGGCCATCGAGGACTGGATGAAGAGTGACAGGGGAGACGTTCTCCATTTGGCTGGGGGAGACATAGCAAATGATTAGTTAAAAACTGATGTGTTTGTAATGAATCCTCTTTATAAATTTTAATTTAAAGAAATCTGTTACGCTTGAAATGCTGTTTACTAATTAAACAAGTCAAACTAATTTCCTTAGAGAAAACATTCCAGTTAATTACAGTTTACATTAATTATAAAATGGCAAGATGGTTCTGCTCTGTTTGATGGCCTCATAAAAGAATTGCCACAGAAATCTACTATGACACCGTATGAAGCACATTCATATGAGAGCTACCGCTTTCGGCTGGGTGTGAGGCTCTGATCCTCTCCATGGTCTCCACGTCCATCCTGGTGCCGGGGGAAGGGAGGCCCTCATTGTCACCCGCAAACAGGTTTTCTCTGAATCTGTTGAGTCTGAAGAGGGTTCAGTCACATTGCCACATTGTGGAGAAATCGCACAGTCCGTGGACCTTCTACTACATACTATGAAATGCTGACCACACAGAGTGGCCTGCAGAATTGTTGAAGACAACCTTATACAGCATATTGATAATGATCAGCAAAAGTGACAGTGAGATGACAAACTGCTCAACATACTCCTTCAGCAGCCAAGAGTCTATGCCATCTTCATTGATGAGCGCTGACGCGATGCTTTTAGGGTCCAAATCCCGACCTGGATGACAGCAGATTTTGCCCCATTCGTCAACAAGAGCTTATACCCTCTATAACACCATGAAGGGCTTAATGAAACAAATATCACAATGTCCATAAAGCAAATACAATGACGAGCACAACAACGGTAAATAGCCTTGGTAAATAGCACGCTAAGGCTACCTGGAGCTGGTGGAAGCACAACTGGAGAATCTAAATGAGAAACATTTTCACTGCCACAGAAAAACGGCACAACCTTTGAGTTCTGAAGTTTTCCGAAGGACTGAGGACAGGAAGTCCATCAATGCGGGCTCTCTGCCCGATCTCTCCCAGGAGCGTAGACAGTCAGCAATAAACTTCAACTGTCTGTTCCTAATCAGAGAAATTAAGCACAATAAGTTACATTACCTCGTCTATCGTTATAAATGACAACACAACAGCATTGTTTAATGTCCCCCCTGGGCCGTCCATACCAAGCTACCATAGCAACCAAATTGTGCAATCTCATGTGTCACCATTAGAGGGTGTATAAGCATAGCTAAAAGATGCTTCTCAGAGTCAAGATGGTTTAAAGTATTCCTCAGTGTTTCATCAGCATGATGGCCCACTAGACTAGAAAATGTACACCTCCATGCCACAGTTTACTCAGTGACTTTACTCTACACCCTGTCCTGTGTGCTCTTCTTCCTCTCACGTGGGGGACATTCTCCATATTCTCACCGAAGGCTGAGTCTCTTGTTCTCCCTGAGCAACTCGTCCCTCAGGGTCTCCCAACTCATCCTCCCATCCAGCTCATCCCTCTGCTGACTTGCCTTCTCGCTGGGCGGGTCTGGCTGCTTCTGCTCCAGCCTCCCCAGGTGCCCCACCATGGCGCCCTGGCTGACCTCCTCCTTCAAACTTAGACCTAAAAAGCATGATTTCATCTGCTTTGGATTTAGTCACAAATACAGGCTTAGAGACGATTAATTCGCCACGCCAGCAAAACTGCAATCATTACAAGATATAATAAGCAGTCTCGGGATATTTAAAATCAAACATGACATCCTGACTGCTTCAGTCTTCACCCACAGAGAGTGCTTATGAAACACAAGTTATACATGAAAACGTGCATCAGGGCATCACCCTTCTTACCTGGATTCTGGAAAAACCCCCTGACATCCTGACAGCTGGCGATGTCTTGCCCCTCTTGGGCAGATCTTTTCTCAGTCTGTAAAGTCCTCAATCTGCTTAGTTCAGTCTGCAGCTCAGATGTGTCTCTTTGGATTATGGCAATCCTGTGGTGAAAGGGCAGTGAATGTTTACCATGTGCCTGCAAGGCTAAAAAATGGCTTCCACTTGAAAAGGAACATTTGCTGTAGTCTGGTTACATTATCATCATGTTATTCTTATTAACTGAGAAGCAATGCCAGCACACCGCTCCTGGAGCTGGGCAGATCTCCTGTGGTAGTTCCTTAGAGAGACCGGCTCAGAGAGAGTGGATATCAGTCGTCCCCGAAGCCTCCGGGCCTCATGGTGCTGTCTGTTAACAGCCTGAATGAGACCATCGTACTCCGTTTTGATGGCAGCAAGCACCGTTTTATACACGGTTGTATGCTCAATTACCTGTGTTAAAAGAGGTAAAAATCGCCTTTAACTTCTGTTCATATATAAAGAGAACTTTATTGGTCTTCATCATATTTTCAGTGCTCTCTAGGTCCAGGCTGACCAGATAATCCATGTCAGGAAGGACACTAGGACATTTGTAAACTACCATTTCAATTAAAAGGACCTGGATTTCACTTTTTGCGCAGCTTTATTGCTGTGCGCTGATTGGTCAGTCTCCTGCAATCATGCAAGTGTCACTAATGTTAACGTTAAACGGCTAGAGTCTTTCAGACAAGGAAACAAACCAGTCAAAGTACAAGACGACGTTTTTCAGTCGAGCACAGGAGCCTTTCAGTTTCAAAGTAGTTTGTAAAACCTGAAGTAGCTCAAAGTGTCCTCCCTGACATGGATTATCCGGTCACCCTGTTTAGATCGTCAATCATGCGCCCGTTCTGGTTTGACTGCTACCATATCAAATGCAGCACTGTAGATAATATAGCGCTGCTCTCCATTTTCGGTGCATGCCAGGTGCTTCTTTTCGCTTTCTATGAATTCATACACGGAGTCTAAAAAGTTTTTGTCACTGGCAGATTCAGCTGACGTCAGGTCTCCCCCTCCCCTGAAAAAGTTAAATAAAGTAAAGCAGATAATTGAATTTTCAGTAAGTGAGAATAACATATTATGATGGATCACAATTAGAAAATAGGCAGTATTACATAGATTTATAAGTGGCAAAACATAATAATCTGAACGGTTACCAAATCTAATAAGAAATATCAAAAGCAATTTTGTGATTTTGTCACAAATTAAAAATTAGGTTGCTGGTTTTGAACATGACTCAGAAAATTATGTAGCTCTTACTTCAGCATCCTGGCGTTCCGTGTAAACTGGCCCTTACAGCGTGTATATACGGAAACGTGAGCATATAACTAAGACATACAACAAAACAAAAATGAACGGAAGTTTGAACCCGTATCCAGCGAAAGGAAAGGAAATCCAGGCGTGAGGGGTTATGGGTAATGTAGTTTATACGTGAATATGAGCGCCTTGGAATTAATTAAATGAATTAAATGTCGATTTCATCAAAATATAACATTTTAATAGCTGTATGCACAACGAAATAAAACAAGCTTGGTTTCAATAAAAGAGTATTTTGTACAGGCATTTTTTAAGACACCTAGTCCCTGCTCACGCGCTGGGAAAACCCTGTCGCGCGCCGGTGTGGTCCTCTTCTCATGATCCGCCATTAGCCGGAGTCTTGTGGTGAGTTACGGCTCCGTATAAAATTGGAGAATTGTCTTAATATAGTTGACTTTTTCAAGATATGTTGTGATCGAAATGTTCTTCAAAGCATTGTTTACTTTTCTATGCAGGTGGAATCTGTTCCAAAATGCAGATATTCGTGAAAACCCTTACGGGGAAAACTATAACCCTTGAGGTGGGTTTCGCCACGGGTTCAGTTCCTTATTGCTCAGCATTATAAATAGGTCTGTCAATCTGTGTAATTAAAAAAAAAATGGCAATTTTTAAGTAAATGCTGACGTTTGTATTTTCCCGGTGCTTAGTTAGCCATTAAATCGGCTAGTTATTTAGCATTGCCGCAGCCGCTGATCTCATTCACACGTGTGTCCGGGATGTGTTCGGCCTATGATAGTTAGCATAAATGTTAAAAATGTGTAGGTCTGAAGTGACATTTTTATTAATAGAATGTCAGTAAGCAGGTCGTCGTGTGGATTGCCATCGCTTTATGGCATTTTATGTAATCGTAGCCGTACGTTAGTGTTTTAGTTACGATGTGACATCCCAGCGGATATAGAAAATTAACATTCTGTATCAGCCAATGCCGCTTAAAAAAATCTGTAAAACGTCATCTGTAATTTAAGGCTTAGTGATTTAATAAGTTCTGATTTCATACAATGCAATGTCTGTCAATAGGTTGAACCTTCAGATACCATTGAAAATGTGAAGGCTAAGATCCAGGACAAAGAAGGTATGGATTTATACATAAGGCGTTTCACCGCATGTGTAACAGATTTTTTAGGTGGTCTTAAATTGGCCGGTTTAGATTCTTCTCGAGTACAGAAAATGGACATGTAATGTGAGAGCCTCTTTGCAGGAATTCCCCCTGATCAGCAGCGGTTGATCTTTGCTGGCAAGCAGCTAGAAGATGGACGTACCCTGTCTGACTACAACATTCAAAAGGTGAGTCTGGTTTCCACACTGATGGATTTTTTTCCCCCTGACTTTGGGAATAGAATGACTGAAGGTACAGTCTGGAGATGGGAATTAGACTTTGGGGGATAACTTGAGAGGGACGACAGCTCAGCTCCAGTCTGTGTACAGGAGTCCACTCTACACCTGGTGCTGAGGCTGCGTGGTGGTGCCAAGAAGAGGAAGAAGAAGTCCTACACCACACCCAAGAAGAACAAGCACAAGAGGAAGAAGGTCAAGCTGGCTGTGCTCAAGTACTACAAGGTAGAACCAAGGTGGATGATGGCCATGTGGTCGTCCTCCTTTGAGTGGGTTAGAAAGGCTCGTGTTCTAATGAGATGCTACACTGTAATTTCTCTAGCCAATGGCAGGGAGGTCATCTGTTAAGGTGCGATTTAATTATCCATTAATTTCTTTCGATGCACATAATAAGGCGTTTGCTCAGTCAGTCTAATGGGTTATTCTTGCTGCTGTAGGTAGACTGAGACCGGAGCATCCTCATGATCTTATTCCTCCCCCAGGTCGATGAAAATGGCAAGATCCACCGGCTGCGCCGCGAGTGCCCTGCGGAGGAGTGCGGTGCCGGCGTCTTCATGGCCAGCCACTTCGACAGGCATTACTGCGGCAAGTGTTGCCTCACATACTGCTTCAACAAGCCTGAGGACAAGTGAGCGTGGACTGAACTGGAGTGAATAAATAGCCTTGAGCTCGATCTGCTGTGTTGTGCTTCATTTCACTTTACCAGAAAGCAAATCTGGGTTCATCTATCTCTGAATAGTCCTGTTAGAACTTGCTTAGTCCATACCGTTATGTCAGCTGAGAAACGAGTTCTCTGGCATATATAAACTTTGGTAGCTCTATCAATTCTGTTACTGGCAGTTGTTAAACATCCGTGTACTTTGGACAGCTTGATTCCTTTTTAATTAAAAGTAATTTTAAATAATTTCAGTACATTACACACAATTTACAACCGCGAACATCCATTGTGGGATTTTTCCCCATTCAACCTCTCCATCGCTCTAGAATCCTGGATCCCAGGAAATTTTCTGTTCCACCTTCACATCCTCAATACACAGAAGCTCATCCCCAGGTTGGAAGTCCACATTCTTATCCAAGGATAGCCCGCACTCCAGCCCGTTCTTCACTGTCTGCACGTCATTCTTCAAATGCTTCATGGATGTCAATGAACCTACAAGAAAATGACAGGGTGTAAGATGTAAATGTCAAATTACTTGCTGTGTGAGAATTAGAAAATGGAATGCCTTGATTTAAGGTCCAACTGTCACTTAGCATTTATGTTTTGTCATGCTGGCCATGATCATCTTACCTTCCCAAAGGACCTCGGCGTTACGGATGAGCCTGAACTGCTTCTTGCGGTCCAGTTCGCCCTTTTTGACCCTACAACCCATGACTGGAACCTTCTTCTTGCCCATGGTCACCTCAAAAGCAGCCAGCACCGTAGCTTCCCCTGTCAAAACATCTAACATCACACACTTGACAAAGCCGGAGATGATTTGCAAGTCTAAAGGTCTGACTGCGCAGTTCATAAAACAGTTCATCAGAAGAACCTGCAAGGTAAACAGGGCAAAAATAATGCAATTCAGCACCTACGACATTCTGCTTCATGGTTGGAGGTAACCTGTTGCTCAGCTCGTCCTTGAGGTCGTCAATGAGCTTGTAGATGATGTTATGGAGCTTGATCTGAATTCCCTGCTTGGAGGCTTTTTGCTGGATGGACTTGTTGGCCTTCACGTTGAAGCCATAAATGACGCCTGACCAGAGAGAAGAATGGCCTTCAGACCTGTGCTACTTGTGGCCACAGTGTTGCATGCTTGGAGCTCTCAGCTCGGCCTCAGTGCTCAGAGAGAATGCTAAGTGAACCGGAGGCAGACAGAGCTCACCTGAGAAGGTCTCGGCTAAGGTGATGTCATTTTCAGAAATGTCTCCTACCCCGAAGTGCACAACGTCCAGCTGACATTGCTCACTGGTGTCATAGCTCTGCAGGATGTTCATGATGGCCTCCACAGAACCATCCACATCACCTACATACATAAGGCAAGGCTGGACTCTGTACAGATTTTTTTGCAAGAACGATTACACACATTGTTAAACGCAGTAAATTTATTACTTTTAATGTAATGCTAGCCTCATAACGGAGAGATTTATCGTGAAAAAATAAAGTGCCTGTTTCACAGCGTTCCCTGGTTGCTGTTCCCCCCTGATGTGCCCATCCCCACCCCCACCCCCACCCCCCATTGCCGTCTGCACCTTTCACGACGATGGGCAGGGACAGGGCCGCGCTGCCGGCCTTCTCGCTGGGCCGCACGCTCATCAGGTGCTTGTTCGCCTTGTACATGGCAGTCTTCTTCTGTCTCCAGGACAGGTGGGCCGTGGCTTGCCGCTCCTTCTGGTAGGCTTCGTCGTGCCGCTGCTGTTTGCTCTCGATCACCTGCTTGTCCTCCTGCAGCTTCTCCTGGTTCTCCACGAAGCTGCGCCACTCTGCCACCTCGCGTGCCCTTTGCTGGCCAAATGGGGCCCAGTGTAAGAGCACAGGACCCCAGGGTCTCCAACTACAAGCTGGATCTTATCAACTACAGCAATTCTGCCATTTTTAGAAAAGCAAAATGCGACGATTACAAATAATGTGCAGCATCCAAGTCCTTCGTGCTTCACTTCTCCTAAGTTGACGTTCATCTCACACACAATCAGACGTTCTCGAGCCAGGTAGCAGAAGATGGCCCTTTACCTCGGAATCCACCTCCTGGATCTCCTCCCCGGCTGTGGGCGGCTCCTTCCAGCCCACGATCTCCACGGCGACGCTGGGCCCGGCCTCGCTTACCACCCGGCCGTTCTCATCGTACAAGAAGCGCACCTTGGCCCAGGTAGCCCCCGCCACTAGAATGCAACCCTTCCTCAGGGTGCCACGTTGCACGATCGCCGTGGTTACAGGGCTGTCAGAGGTCAGGAAGGGGTGGGGGTGGGGGGGTTGTCATTCATCTATGTCACCAGAGTAATCCACTGTGAATAATCTACTAATATGTGACTCAGAAAACTGCAAAAATGCTAAAAATATTCGCAGCAAACCTGTATAATGTGTATGCAACTTCAGATAACAGGCCTGGGGGGGTGTCCTAAACAGGGGGGACTTTAATTATGAATCCGCCTGTTATTGAAGCCAATTCGCTGTGCATGCAGAACGTCAGGACGAAACCTAATGGAGACTGTAGTCCTGTATCAGACATTTTATCATATTTTTTTGGTCATGTTTAGTTGTGAAACTGCACACTAAACAGGTGTCAGTCTTACTTCACATGATGAATTTCCATAATTCAAACATTCATCGCATCCTTTCACAATGTGGCTATTGTGTGCTCACTGCGATGCCACAGTGTATCCCCAGCGCTATATGGGTGAGTTTGTGTGGCTCTGTGTAAGCGCGCTATCTTGCGGCAGCCTGCAGACCCACCCCTTGCCCTTGTCGGTCCGGCTCTCGATGACGATGCCCTCCACGAGGCCCGAGGGGTCAGCCTTCAGCTCCAGCACCTCCGCCAGGGTGACGGTGGCCTCGGCCAGCTCCAGCAGGTTCTCCCCCTGCGGCAGGCAAAGGGTCACAGGCCGGCCCTGAAGTCTCCTCTAGAGTTTTCGTTTTCTTTCACTCCAACTAACCTGACATTTCTAAGGCCTCATGAAATATTGTACGGAAAAGCAAATTGAAAACCTCTGTGGCCATAAACTGCTGTAGCTCATTCTCACACCAAGAAAACTGGCAACCTCTCCGTGTCCATGCTGGTGTCAGTCTAGTGCCCCCAAATTAAGTTAATCTGCCCCTGCACCATAGAATAATGAACCAGAGTCTTAGGCCAGATACCCGCCGTCACGGGTCTGCATGGAGCCAGGGCCGTCCAGCGGCTCGTACAGCAGGGAGGTACCGGAGCGCTGACCTTGAGGGCTGACACGTGGATGGCCTGCACGTCCCCGCCGAGCTCCTCGCATACCACGTTGTGGGCCAGCAGCTCCCGTTTCACGCGCTCAGGGTCGGCGTCCTTCTTGTCACATTTGTTCACTGCCACTATGATGGGCACTGGGGACGACACCGGGTGGGTCAGAGCAGCAGCGCACAGCCTAAGCCCCGCCCACCGTAAGCTGGGCCCTCCAGGTACCTCCCGCCTTCTTGGCATGCTGGATGGACTCCACGGTCTGCCGCATGACACCGTCGTCCGCTGCCACCACCAGGATGACAATGTCAGTGACGAGGGCACCGCGGGCCCGCATGGCGGAGAAGGCCGCATGTCCGGGGGTGTCCAGGAACGTGATCTTCTCCCCAGAGGGAAGCTGGACTGCAAATCACAACCAAGACAATGTCTGGCTTCAATTGCACTTATTCATAACAATACTTCACAGATTATACAGACTAAACTAAACCACTTCACATGAATTTTTTCCCCATCGTGGTTACAAAAGCAGTGCCTGACTCAGGACAGACTCTTTAAACACCAGGCGCCTTGCATTTACCAGCAGTGTCATCACTCACATGACAGTAAGAATGCCCCTCAATAGCGCCCCCTACCCAGGAATGCTCCAATGTGCTGGGTGATCCCTCCCGCCTCCATGGCTGCGATCTGACTCTTCCTCAGGCTGTCCAGCAGAGTGGTTTTCCCATGGTCCACGTGGCCCATGATGGTGACGACAGGGGGGCGGGACACCAGTGCCGAGGGGTCGGGGGGGGGTCTGGCAGATATGAACATGTGGAGACTTAAATATGACCCTCCTCTCATACGCATGCAGTTCTGTATTTTATACGTGTCTCACAGCTGATGAGCGCAAATACTAAATACTAAATATTAAAAACTTAGGCGTGATGTCATACACCATATGGACAAAAGGACTGGAACTCCTGCCCATTATACCCACTGGAACTTATGACATCCAATCAAAATCCATAGGCATGTCACGCTTACCAAGACATTTTTGGAAATTCTATGCTTCCAACTTTGTGGGAACAGTTTGGGGATGACCCATTTTCTGTTCCAGCATGACTGGGCCCCAGCGCACAAAGCAAGGTCAATAAAGACATGGTTGAGTGACTTAGGTGTGGAAGCACTTGATTGGCCCACACAGAGCCCTGACCTCAAACCCATCGAAACACCTTTGGGATGAACTAGAATGTAGACTGGGAGCCAGGCCTTCACGTCCAACATCAGTGCCTGACCTCACAAACGCTCTTGTGGATAAATGGGCAAGAATTCCCACAGACACACTCCGAAATCTTGTGGAAAGCCTTCTCAAGAGAGTGGCAGCTATTATAGCTGAAAAGGGGGGACCAAAACCATATTGATACCTATAGATTTTGAATGGATGTCATAAAAGTGCCTGAGGGTGTAATGGCCATGTGTCCCAATACATTTGTCCATATAGTGTATCTGCAGTAAAAGCTGAGACAGTGTCCTTAGTCTCTCCCCGTGAAGAGATATGATGACCTACTGTCTTTCCACGTCCTTGCTTTCCCGGTCTCTGTCCACCGTCAGCATCGCCCATTTGAACTTCATGCCAGACATTTTGACCACCTCCTTTATCCACTTCTCCTCCAGCACAGAGTCGGGTACCAGGGAGTCCACGTCGATGGAGGTGTGCAGTAGAGCTTCATACACATGTTCTGAAACGGCAAAAGGGCGAAACGGAGCTAAATGCATCTGGCCTGCTGTGTTCTGGAGAATCGGAGCGGGGTCTCCAGGCACGTCCGCAATTTGCACAGTAGGACGTGTCCCTGGGTCAGCGAGGGAGGGGCTTGCGTTTTACTTCTTTAACCAATCAGAGTCTTCATCATATGACATCACCGCATTAATTAAAGCCAGTGTTTTCTGTTAAGCAGCAAGGTGCACAGATAAGGGACGTCATTGATACATACATACATACATGCTTACCTGCAGAGGCTGTACGGAGCGATGTAAGGGTGCGTCTTCATTTCCTGATGATAATAGTAATAATAACAATAATAATACTAATAATAATAATAATAATAACAATCCTTAAACCAGTAACCTTGTGGTCAAAGGCACAGAGGCTTAGCTTACTGAGCCTCACACTGGCCCTGGCCTGGTGTCTGCATGTGGTGATGTCATACGATGAAGACTGTGATTGGTTAGAGCAGTGAAATGCAGACCCCTCCCTTGCTGGCTCAGGGACACATCAAACTCTGCAGAATCAGGATGTTCGGGTCCGCAGACCCCAGGCCATCCGAACCTATGTCCTTCTTCATGGCTCCAGCCAGCTCGGCCAGCGTCATGCTCTTCCTGATCTCCACCTCCTGCTGCTCCTGCTTCGGTTTGGGTTTTGGGACCTTCCCGTGTCCTTTGGCCTGATAATGAGGAAAATATCAGCTTTAAAGTCACCTTAAATCATGGAAGATGTGACTTAAATAGGTCTACTGCGCCGAACCAGTGCTTGCTGGCTAACCACCAGAAAGTGTATATTTTTTATATTTAATGATTTCCAAGGGGAAAGGGGGGGGAATGCAGCATTTCAACAACAATTATCCATCGTGAATTGTAGTGGTGTCTTGAGCGTGAGGAGATGATCCTTACAGGCTTGGTGGCCAGGAGGCGGGTCTGGGAGTAGGGGCAAGCGTACGCAGGCACAGCAAGGCTGGAGCTGAGCAAGGAGCACAGAGGTGGTCTGAGGGGGGTCGGGCTGGAGGAGGAGGCCCTCCGGATCATCCTCTGTACCTCCGTGAAGGGCAGGGCACGTAGCCGGCTGAGCTCCAGCCTGAGGAGAGCCTTCACGCTCATCATCACTCTGCCAGCAGCAGCAGAAAGCTTATTAACATTTACTCTCTTCAACGCACAAAGACTCACAGCCTTGTTCTACCAGGACCAATATACAGTAAGTGCAGGTTTTCTAGTTGCCAATGAAGAGTTAGATTAGGTTAAATGATATTAGTAAAATAAACAAATTGTGCCACATTGAAAAGTTTGCATAGGCAGTGCCCTGGACTGTGTGGGGGATGCCAAAGTTCGTACACTTTGCTCACAGATCACCTTTCCGCCGCCACTGCACGAAAAACAAAAGTCAATTCTGGCTTCCGGTGCATAATGACACTGTAGTAAAGGATGTGCTACAATATGGGCCCTGACATAAACATCACATATAGCTATGACTGCGCCTCTTGATGCTAATGACACGGAACGAAAGGAACAGCACGTACTGTGGCAAGAACATCTTTTGTAACGAAACACTGTATTTATTTAATCTCTCGATTTTCACTGTTATAAAACGAATGCATTTTGTAAGAGCTGGTTCAAAGTTAACAATAAGCGCCTCGAAATCTCAGAACTATTATTCCAGTGAAAATAGACTCACCTGCTGTTTTACTGGCACTGATACTCGGCGCACCAGAGAGATGGTGCACAGCGTTACATTCCGATGTCACTTGGACGCCACCATGCGCGGCGCCATGACACATTTACCCAAAATGCAGTTCGGCCGGATTCACCACGCCCCTCTGCTTCCTTTGGCTATCTGACAAATCAATTTTGCGTTGCTGTGTTAAATTTAGCTAGAAAAAAATTAAAAGAATAAATAAAGTATTCCCAACGTATTTTATACCTATAATACTTTTATAAATAATGAAATGGAACTTGATATTTGAAAACTAGTCCGTTCTAGTCCAAATCCAATAAACAAAGCTCAGAAACACTGTAATTATGAATCAATTTGAACTCCGCTGCAATTTTGACTCATTCATTATATAGGTTATCTGAGCGAAGAACTGGTCTAGTTTTACTTCGCCGTGTCACGCTTGCGCACTAGGTCCAAAAATGCGGATGCAGTTTTTGTGATTTTCAGTGCTGGTAGCAAAAACCGACGTCAAGAAAAGTACTCCAGGGGTTTTGTTACATTTTCTAAGTTGTATTTACAGCTGAAAGCTTAATTTTTCATATCATTTTAAGATGGGATCACCAAGACTTCGAACAGAGTTGGAGGATTACCTGAAACAGCTTAACATTGAAACCGTCTGCGTTGACCACCCGGAGGTAATGACACTACGTAGAAATAAAATTGATTTCTACCTGATCAAGAAACATATTGAAACCACGGACTGCTTTTGTACAAAAATTTTGTAAGCTACGGCTGTCGTGGCACACTACTGCAATGTGCCTATACAGGACGCCAGAGGGCGCAGAAATGAAAAAGGTTGTCGCTTCCAACCGAATCCTAGCATTGCGCCTGTAATAACCACAGTGGACCGCCAGAGGGAGCCATCTGTAATCAAATTACTTTTGCCTTATTTTACGAGCTAGTTATGTTCACTGTAACAAATGCATACATCAACTCCGTTCAGTGAAAAAACTATAGTGAAATATGCCAGTGTTTTGCAAATATACACATTAATCCATTGTAAACTTAGTTTGTTATACAGAGGAAAAATAGTGTATAATTTAAACTTATCAAAGCATAATTCATATATATATATATATGCCTGTGTGTGTATATATATACATATATATTTCCCCCCCCCCCCCACATTAGGTGTTTACCGTGGAGGAGATGATGCCCCATGTGCAGCACCTTAAGGGAGCCATCACAAAAAACCTTTTCCTCAAGGATAAGAAGAAAGGCCTTTGGCTTGTGTCCACCCGACACGACCGTCAGCTAAACCTGAACGACTTGGCCAAGAAGCTGGGTGTTGGCAGCGGTAACCTCCGCTTTGCTGAGGAATCTGTCATGTTGGAGAAGCTCAAAGTGGCCCAGGGCTGTGCCTCGGCCTTGGCACTCTTCTGTGACCGGGAAAAAAGTGTCAAATGTGTGCTGGACAGCGAGCTGGTCACCGGGGGTCAGGAAAGGGTGTACTTTCACCCCATGACCAATGCAGCCACTATGGGCTTGACACCAGAGGATTTACTGAGATTCTTAAGGGAAACGGGACATGAACCAATTCTGCAGAGCTTTGATTAGAGGACTCCGCTGCGGCTCGTCCTGTGGTGCGTCGCTAGCTGATGTAGCAGTTGCCAGCAATCAAGTTGTTTTTGTTACAGAACTAATTCAGGCAATTATTTTTACTCTGGCTAATGATTTAATTTTAATTGTTAATCATGTCATCTTGCTGGCATTAAAATTAATTTGTGCTCTACAGAATAAAAACCTTTTCTTAGCAGGAATATTAAGGTGGCAGGAGTGTGAGTGTGAGTGTAAGACCACTGAATTGTGCAGTATCTGTCTCCTTCAGTGAGCAGCTGGGGTCGCTGGTCTTCTCCTCACATGCCCAGGCACCTGCAGGTCCCTGGGCTGGATGGCATTGTGCTCCAACTCTCTTCCCGTACTTTGGATTGGATATGGAGGAATTCAGGTTCATTCTTGAGGAGTTATGTTCCACTGAGGGCTTAATGCATGTTTGGTATTTATGAAATGCTACCCGTAAGATAAGTCATTTGCTTACGTACAATATGAAGGCATGTTACTGCAAAGCCTACTGGTACATGTAGGAAAATGTCTGTCCTGTATGCGACAGGTTTTAATAAACAGCTGTAATACCACATACATATCTGGCTTTGGACAACAGCCCAATGTTACAGCCTAATGTCAGCCTCGGACACGATCGCCCAGTAGCAGAAAAATTTTACTCAGTATTAAACTGATGAATTGGATTAGTTTAACATGTCATGTAAGCATCTGCTTAATGCTCCTGCACAGCTTAATATCAGCTGCTCAGTCATTCAACAGCTTTGTATGCTAAGTACCATTTGTACTGTGATAAGAGCCTAGACCACAATAACAAACCCCATGAACAAGGTCACACTGAAGCTCTGAGCATATCATCATTTAGTAAGAGCACCCTGCATCATTCAGCTATGCAATCATGAGTCTGCTTAAACGGGAAACAGGAAAAACACCAAACAGTTGCACTGGTTGGGCACATCAGAATGCCTTTATGTAAAAGTAATAGTGGAAAATAGGAATGAACTATTCAAAGTCACAGTCATTCCCAACTAGAGTGACGATCAGAATGGACAGAGACGCCGGGTGGGTCCTTTGCGCTGCTGGTAGCCTGCACAGCCCATCCCAGGGGGCGCTCTCAGCTCACAGCGACGAATGGAAACTCAGCGTGACATGAACTGACAAAGGTACAGTGCTGCCCCTGCCGTTTTGGTCAGTCGGAGATGGCAAACATTTGTGACAATGTCAGCATTCCTGGGAGGCGGGGGGGCACGTCTTAACAGAATGCTTCATGCAGTGCGTGCTCGAACCAGTCTCATTTTTATCCCCCTCTGGTGTCCACATGCTTTTCTTTGTGCAGAATCTGAGGCTGAGACCTCAGCCATCCCACGTCAGAAGGATGTGCATGCTTGTCGTTTACAGCCTGTGGATGGCAGGTGGCAGAGGCGAGTCCAGATAGAGGCAGCACAAATCCTCTGGCTCCGTGGAAACACGTTTCCCAGGCGATGGCGTCGGCAGACCGCTGGTCCCCGGCAGATGTGCGCTGGCGGCTTGTCAGTCACACGGCAGTGCTTTCGCCTGACTCGATACTTACAAAAATTGCCATGATAAAATTTCTAAGACGGAGTCCTTTTTTCTCCTTGATTCAAGGAATGATAGGAAAGTCTAACTGAAGGATTCTTAAGTTTATATAAAACAGGATTTACACTCTCACAGGGGACCGTTTCTCTTTTTAAACAGGCTTGACAGGAAAGATTCCGTCTTGATGAGGCAGTACGGACAGAGTGAAGAGAAAAGAGGGACAGGAGAGAGAGAGTTAGCAGAGGAGAGCCGATCATGTGAAAACGCCGGCGACCGGGTCCAGCGGGGCGATGGGGGTGGGGGAGCGTCATGCAGGGGTGCTTCTCAGGTAGACTGTTCACATAACCCACCCAGCACTTTAGTAAATCAAAGTTATAAAAGAAATAAAATACAAAACAAAACTGGGGTTAACAAAAGAACCACTGACAGGATGCGCTTGGAAGCACTTCCTCTGCAGGGCAGGAGGGGCACATGCAAAACGCCGAGTGTCCCGGCTGGTTCCCCACACGGGCAGGGGCAGGCTCCAGGCTGATGTACTTGTGCACTGTAGAGGAATCCGGCATGGAGGGAGGGCCGTTTCACACTGATCTGTGAGGCGCTGCTGCTGGGTTAAGGCCCCGGTCACCGTTCACCAAACAGCCAGCGCTCTGCTAACAGCAGGACACTCACCCCTGGGGCCCAGTACGGCGGTGGCCAGTGACAGGGGGTTAGGTCTGGGAGCTGTGTCGCTCCCCGCTCCTGCTTTTAGACTTTGTGCGCTCGGGAAAACCTTCCACATCTGCAGAATAAAGGCATTTTCAATTATTCATGAAGACAGCTGGTTTACATGTGCGATCAGCGTTTGTGACGGTGACAAGAACATACATACACAAAGTCCCCAAAAGCCCCGTTCATTTAATCATCACTGTGCATCTTCTGTGATAATCTAACAGCCACACTAAATTAGCGTTTACCCAGCAGGCTAGCTAAGGGTCACCACCTAAAACCAGTTACTTTCCAGTAACAGTCAAAACTGACTGCGCACCGGCTTAACTAATATTTAGTTAATTAGGTTAATGTGGGTAATGATGGTCACAGTAGTGGCAGCTAATTTAGCATGAAGCCATGATGGTAAACATACTAAAATATATATTAAAATGTTGTTGTGCAACATTTGTGTCTTTCTCTACACCTACAGCCCTGGCGGCTTGTGGGACGTGTGTATTTTTACTGAATGAAGCCAACAGATTTCCACACAGATTTGTTTCCCACAGCAAAAGCAGCATGTTTGCATTTTCATTTTGATTGCATGAATCAAAATGGCAGCCAGACGCGCGGGCACAGGGAGGGAGACCTGACTCGCACACTGATGCAGAGCGGCCGACATGCAGCAAGGGGATTTCAGGACGGCAGCCCGGAAATCACAGCATACACACTGAAACAGTGGGAGGTACATTCACAGCAAAAGGTGAACACAGCCCACAAAACATTACACATCTGTGACTGGAGAATGAAGGGCACAAGCAAATAAAGGAAAATAATCAAAAACAAGTGAACCCTTAAGATGCATTTAATTAACTCAGTTAACATTTTGTTTCTTAAACTGGACTAGAAGAAAACCAGACCGAATACACAGCCATTTATACCATCAGTAAAATCCAGCCCTACTCAAGGACCTCATATTATACTTGTAATCAGCTCAGATCTATTTAACACCCGGGCACTGGGGCTCCAAACATATGCAGCTTATTCTATAAGCCTCTTCATTAAACCTCATGCGAAAGCCTCCTGTTATCCAGCGGCTCACGTGAGCCGTCAGCACTACAGGACCCTTGGCCGGCCTTGCTCGAGACACCAGTCCTGAAACGGCAGGATTCTGCTATGGCGTCTCTCCCAATCAGGGCTGTCAACTTGAGTTTTTTCTAAACATTACCAACATCAGTCCACATAGTAGCAAAGCAGGTAAAAAGCAGTCACTCACTCTCTTTTGTGCCTGTTCATTAACCTGCATAAATAACAGCACAGCAATGCTGTACTGCCCACCTGCTGTCTGTTACACTGGGCATTTCAAAGGCCCTAATGGTCATTATTAAACCATGACATACTAATATTCCGTGTACAACTTCTCAGTTTTATAAAATATATACACAAACTGAATCTGAAGATGGACGTCCCTCACCCATTAATCATGTCATTCCCTGCTCTTCCACACCAATCCATTAAGAAGTCCTACTGAAGTAACAGCAAAAAAAGGGAGGGACACATGACCAAAGAGAGCAAAGCCCCCACCCAGGCAAGAGGTCAGAGATGCCTGCTTCAGTCCCGAAAGTCCAGACAGTGACTGGAGAAGACAGACCACATAGACACTGTTCATGTCAACCACAAGACAAAAAGGGAACATGTCGATGTTTCAATACAACCATGCAAACAGGTTTACTGCGCTTTATTTAAAATAAAAGAAAAATAAAATGAAAGAAGCAGGGAGCACAGGAGTGGAACAGCAGATGGGTGCCCTAGCTGGAGGGGGTCTTTGCTCATGCATGGATGAACGTGGTCGAATGAAGAGTTTGTTCTGTGTTCTTCTCGCTTGGAGAACCGTAGTTCGGAAGATCGATGTTTGGCTGCCAGTGGCAGGAATGTGAATGCAGCGTGGTGCCAATCCAGTGGCGGGAGTGTGAATGCATGGCAGTGCTGATCCAGCAGTCAGGGAGGATTCTGAATCTGCACCAGGGTCTAGATCACAGGCAGGGCCTACGTCTAAACGCAGCCATATTCGTACCATAGGGACTGGCTGTCGTCAGAGGTCAAGGAGGGAGATGGCGGCTCAGCGACCTCTACATCGGCACCACTGTCATCACAGTTAGTCTTACGGTCAGGGGTGCCCGAAACCGGGCCCGTTACCGGCTGGGGCTCGTGTCCGGTTCTACTGAGCCGGGAGTTGTGTTTGATGGGCAGGCCGCTGATGTTACTGACGAGGGAAGTGTTGAGGGACAGGAATGTTTGGCTCTTACCAGGACTGCTGAAGGACGGCTCACTGAAAATGGTGTCCATGAAGACAGAATCTACAGTGAACGTGGAGCCAAGGAAAGAATCCAAGCTAGAGAGTTCTGGACCTTTGCCCTGGGCAGTGCTGCCAGTCAGGGGCAGACTGGTGGATTTGGGCAGGGCCTGGGTGGGCGTGGGGACTGGGGGGTACTCACTGGATGAGGCCTGCCCCCGGTGGCCGGCCTTGGCTGGGGCTGGGTCCACAGATACAGGAGACCGTGTGTCCTTGGACATAAAGTCGTGGATGCTGGTGCGGCGTGTGGAGCCTTCAGCAGTGGAAATGACGCTGCTGGCACGAGGCAGCGTGGACGAGGACGCGTCCAAGCGCTCCGACACAGAGACTGCCTTGCCCTGGGCATTCAGTGCAGGCCGCGCCGGGTTCGAGCCTTTGACGCGCGTGCTCTCCGCCTTACGCAGGCTAGGGCGTCCTGCCTTGGATGCCCGACTCTCAGCGGTGGAATCGGTGGCTGGAGCCCTCCCACTGGCTGACCGAAGGATGCCCCGCGTGCCCCGCTCCCGACGCACCACTTCACTGGCGTCTGCTGAAAGTCGAGGGGACCCTGTGGCCAGGGTGTCTTGGCTGCCATTCTGAGGGAAGACCATCACACACTGGCACTCAGTACAAAGGAAAATGCAACAATCTTACCCTCTTTCAAGAATTACAGATCCAGTCAAGTCTGGACAAACCTGCTGAAAATCATTTGTTTTTCAACAAGATAACCTTGAGCACACCTTGAGGTTACATAGTAAGTAGTATGACCTGGCCCCCATAATCCCCCTGACCTAAACCCTACAGAGCTGTTTTATGACAAGTTGGATCGAAGAACTTGTGCCCAGAACTTGTGAAAACTCCTTCAGGACTGTTGGAGAAGCATTCCAGGTGGCTACATCTGGAAGGTGGCTGAAAGAATACCACGAGTCTGCTGTAGTGTTACTGAAGCAAAGAGGGGCTATTTTGTAGTTTAAATTTAATAGTTTAAAATGAGAAAATTGAGATGTTTAACACGTCTCTTGGTCAAGGAAACATTTGATCTGTATTAAGTGTATTGCTGCCATGTCTCATGGTCTTTTACTATAAGATAAATTGCAATTAAAACTAATTAAAAGCAGGTATGTCCAGTCTTAGACTGCTATATTAGTATAATTTTATGTACTACTGAGATTTAACATTTTTACTTGTCAATTAACACAAAAAAAAGACCTTAAGGGTAATAAAAGTATAAAGCCACCAAGTGGTGATGCGCTGTAACTGCAGGCCACACGAAGTTCCCTAGGGGTGATGACAGGTACTACAGGCATTTGTAGGTCACCTCTGGCAAATTAACACTCTCCTCCAGGAACTGCTGCAGGGACATCACCTCGCTCCCAGGTGAGGCAGTCCTCCTCCTGGCCTGAATGCTGGGGGGCTCCAGGCTCCTGCGCAGGAGCAGGGGGCTCTGGCGGGAGCCACGCTGGGAGAGGGGCTGCTGCACGGGGCTGCTGCCACTCGACCAGGCCTCGTTGTCCAGGCTGAGGCTGAATTCACCGCTGCTCTCGCTCTGTGGCCGGCTGTGGCTGCCATTCACTGTGCCTGTGTGCCGGGGAGGAAAGCAGAGGACAGGCCTGCAGTCCGGCCCGGGGAAATCGCAGGGCTACGGCGGGGTTGCGGCGGACAAACCGGCCATGCAGTCTCAAGCAGACATACAGAATTCAGAAACCTTTCCTATAGATGTCCCAGCATGCAGCATTCTAAGAGCAGTGCTGTGACAGGGTAGGCATACAGCAGCCAGGCCTCTTGTAGCTAGCTGCAGCCGGGCTCATCGCTCACCATCTGCGGTCACTAGGCACACACAAACCTTCCCTACATTAAAATGGGGACCTGAAACGCGAGGAAGCGTAAGGCCGCTTCATACACCGCGCACACACATAAAACCAGAAAGGCAGTCTTGCCAAAAATAGACCCTGGCGCACCTGTAAGTCATAAAGCTGAGCGAGAAGCAGACTGTCCTGCTTACAGGTGTCAGTGTGCCCCCACAGGCTGCCCTGGATAGCGGTGCATAGCGCGGCTTCCTGACCCAGCCCCCCGCTCACGGCCCCTCATTTCCTGCTGCCCTTGGCCTACTAACGGGACCCATTAATATCAGAGACACTCCCGAGGGGGACGGTGCCCTTCTTTATTAACACTCTATTCACTGGATCTTCAGAAGAGCTGCAAAATGGAGGCAGCCTTTTCGGAGAACCAGGAGCACTAATAACAAAGACCGTCCGCCCCCCACCCCCCCAACAAATAAAATTCTGTTCTTAGCTGGCATTCCGCCGCGCCAACGCCTGGGGTGCAGATCAGAGCACGGCCGGCTGGGGACAGACGCATGGGCTGCACGTCCCCGCCTACATCGGTGGCTCGCAAGGGCAAGCAGGCGGCACCAGGGCACAGCGGGGCTGCAGGAAACCATCTGCTTTTAAACACAGCAGCAGGGCCGCCTCACTGCCCCTGCGTTGACCCGACCAGAGGGCGCATGGGGGGGGGGGGGGGGCGCTCAGACACAGACTGAATGTAAACAACACGCTTCTTCTCAAGGGGATGTTATTTTAGACGCCCGTTTTATTTTAGTTTGAATGAATTACGTCTGAATTTAACCTCAATCTCATAATGCCTAGATTCTGGATAGTGCCAAGATGCTGCTGGACATTTAAAGGACAGTAAAGAGCCACTGAGTCTACATCAGACACACAAGAGCAAATCACAGGTCAAGCTGCATGAGGAGGGTGACGGTAGGAAGGTCTCCAAAACACACTTAGTGCTCAGTGTCTGATGGGAGTAAGACCAATACCCTGCCAGTACCATACTTGCCTCACTCCATTCCAGCGGCTGACCAGCAGTCGCCGTGCACAAATAAGCAAGACGAAAGGTCACAAACGCAGAGGAGAGTGAGCGGAGCCCAGCGGCCGTACCTTTGACCTCCAGCGAGGAGGAGTGGGAGTTATTATTGCTATAGGTACTGGTGGTCCTGCTACTATGGAGGCTGGTGGGTCTGGAGGCTGGATGGAGATAAGAGCAAGGGCATACATCATGAGAGCAAATGGGGGGTGGGGGGGGGGGCGCAGCAGGTGGCCTGAGCTGGGGCAGGGGGGTCATCACCATGCATTGCCAACATGCTCGCCCACAACCCAAGAAACCGGGGGTCTTACGGGGAGCCAGGGAGCCCAGGGCCTTCCAGGGGGGGCGAGGGGGCAGAGGGAGAACTGGGGTGTCGGGGGAGGAGGGTGGTTAGTGACAGTGACAGAGGGGGTACACAGGGGGTGAGGTGGGGCACAGATGCACATGAGCGGGTGACTTACAGCAGATGTGACAGGGGATACTGCACACTGCAGATGGAGAGAGTGCTTCTGCCCTGCTCCCGTCCTGCAGCCCTGGCGGGTCAGACGGCGCCGTGTGTGAGAAACCCCGCCTAGCCAGCGAGGGCCAGGCGGTGAGTGGTCATATTTATACACCGGCTACAAGCCACTGAATGAGGGAATGCTGAGGTGCCGTCCACACAGCAAACAGCGAACCGCTTGGCGCAGGAGAGACATTCGTTTTTGCATTCACTCTACCAGCGGCGAACCGCCCGGCGCTTACAAAAGGTGCTGGATGGGTGAAAACTAGTTGTTTAGGTAGTGTTTTTCAGCATGAAACAAAATGAGTTACATCGTTGACAATGTTTACACAATAAAAGCTCTGGCTGTCTTGCTATTGGGTCGAAAAGTGAATTTATAAGTGTGTTTAGTTTCATTAGCTAAATATGCCTACTAAGTCCAACCTGGTATCCCTGTCTCAACACTCATACACCTCCAAGCAGGATTGTTCTGAATTAAGTCTCGATATGCCTTATGGTAACGTTAAATAATTTTGGGTACTGGGACACTATTCGTTTCCCCTCCATGTCGCCAAGTGCTTCGGTTTTCAAGTCGTCGAACCGACCATTACAAAGCGAAGATTATATCTGACCGGATGCCACTTTGCTAGAGGTCAGCGAACTAGATGAAAGTTTAATTGATTTGAACTTTGAGTGGAGCAGGGAAGCTGCAAACACAGACCCTTTGACATACAACACCGCAAAACATTCCCCGTCTGCTGTGTGGAGGCAGCCTGAATGTAACAGCACAGCACTATTTCGCTGACATCTGGCCCGTCAGGTTCCAGGACATGAGAAAAGGTTAAGAGAGGCAGATGTTTGTAGAGAGATGCAGGTTAACAGGAAGCTGAAATGCCTTTTAATGAAGGGATGCCACAGTGCACGTTCCCACAAATCGATGATGGAATTCTCCGGAAGGCTGTGGACCGTGCGTGTCTTACCTTGACTCCTTAAGCCGTTGGCGTCCTCCGAGGAAGCCGGAACCACATCGTCACAGGAAGCGTCGTCTGGGAAAAAGAGACGTGGCACAGGATTACAAATTATGGTGCGAATGCTGTGTGCGTGTGTCCATCTGCAGGCTTTCATGTCAGCCTATCTAAAAGCAAAGGTGGGGAGCCAGGCACAGCCAAAGGATCATACCAGAAAGCCAGAGTGCACTCATGTCTACCCACTTCATAAAGCGCTTCACTTTCAGGCTGATCTGTACTGCTCTGGGGACATCCCTGATGGACAGCTCTCTAAAAGTACCTACAGAAGGGCATCTTCTGTAGCAGCTTAATGTACCTTAAAGAGACATACTGTCTGCATGAGTCACGAGTGAAAGCAGCATCTACAATGTAAGCAGCCAGCAAAAGTGTATAGATGAGCTCAGCTGGTGAGAGGGTGCGGGCAGCTCTCCTGACGTCTTGAGAAGCAGCTTATCGTCACAGCAGGGCGAGCAGGCAGAAAGCATGCGCTTTTAATGCTGACTCAGACATCCTCAAACCAGTAAAAGCCTGTTTTTGGATCGCATCAGACTGACAGCCTTTCTGAGAAGGGATTACTTAATGGAGCTGGGGGGTGGAGGGTTGGGGCTGGGGGGTGGATTGCCTGGCTCTACCTGTGGCTCTGAGCCTTTGCTTGGACCTGTGGCCGGCAGGCAGGTTGAGCGTGGCGTAGTTGATGGCCGTGGTGGAGTAGGCCATGGATCCCAGCTCCTTCCGGCGCTGCCTGCTGGCCGCCTCCTCGGGCCCGTCCAGATTCTCAGAGCTACCGGCCCACGGGCCCCCCGCCAGGGCCATGGATTGCAACAGGTCGTTCATGGCTGGGATGGAAATGCAGAGAAATCAGTGTGGACCGGTGACTTCCGCCATGCCTACTGCTCCGGGGGGGTGGGGAGCAGACGGACCCCAAAAACTGGGCCCTACTAGGCCGAGTCTCTGGGGATCTGGGTGCTTTACAGCCCCTCCCTCCTACCCACGGTCAACCGGGGTGTCTAAGGTTTTGGGAGGGTTCATATCATGACATGCACTGAACTGAAATGGGTCTGAGACGAGGACGGTAAACAGGAGTCAGAGTGCGAGGGACAGAGATGGGAGAGATGGAGGGAGGCGCTAACGATTTAAAGGCTCCATCTGAGCCGAAACATGACAGCGCCCCCTGGCGGGTGAGTACAGCAAAGCCATGCCTGTGGGGAGTCCAGGGTAAACGTGGCTACAAATATAAAATGGGTGGGTGCATTGTTTAGCTCGTACCACAGGCAGCCACAGGGCTTGGGTGGGGGTCATGGACAGTGCAGGCTACACACATCCAGGAACATCTCCACCCCCAGGTGTAGGAGAAGGGAACAGCATCCTTCACTATAAGTGAGGTTTCAGCCGAGCGCTCAGCCGGGGCGCGTAACCAGCACCATCAGTGCTACGACTGGACGGTGCCCCTTTACGGCATACGCTCCCGGCAAACCCGTCACGCGCTCGTTACGTTCACAGGCTGGAGCCAGCAGCACACAGGCACCTCCTTTATATTTGCTGGAGGTGCGGTTTAAGGCTGACTGGTCTCAGTTTCATCCATAAGCCGGCGAGAGAGTGAGAGAGCGAGCAACGCCAGACATTTGCACAGAGCGCAATCCACCAAGCCGAACCCGTGCCGTTATCGACGATGAGGGACGAGGGGCAGGGGAGATGTTGGCAGGAGGAGGAAAAAAAAAAAAAAAAGACAACACAAGGAAAAACGCAAAATAAAAAGTAAAAATCAGGAGAATAGGAGGCAGGTGCAGCTAGACTATTGGAGGTCTTACACATGGACCGGCGATAGACGGCCTTCACTTTGTCTTTATCCTTCGGTCTGTTCCGCATAAAGGGCAACCGTTTCAGTGCAGTCACTTAGAGTCATAGCAGGTGGTGAGAGGACAGACAGACCAGGGGAGATGGAGATAAAGAGGGGAGGGGGAGAGAACAGATGGACGTTAACAATGCAGAGAACCCGGGGTGGGTGGGGGGAGATTCACCAGCAGGCCGACCCGGACTGGGCGGGGGTGTACACGCGCACACACGACACGCGCACACACGACACGCGCACACACGACACGCGCACACACGACACGCGCACACACACGGCACGCGCACACACACGGCACGCGCACACACACGGCACGCGCACACACACGGCACGCACAAGTCAACATGCCTGTAAATATACACACCCCAACTCAGCACACGCATACACGCCATAAAATGCCTGCACGAACATGTTGAGGCCTTGACCCCCACCCCCCAACCCCACTGAGACACACACAGGTGGTATGGCCGTGGGGGGAGTGCGTGCTTTGGGTGGAACAGCACACATGGCACTGGATGCACAGCACAAACACTGTGACGCTATTAAACGGTGCAATCGGCTTGAGTGT
This sequence comes from Mormyrus iriodes, assembly GCA_011763525.2. Classification (NCBI taxonomy): domain Eukaryota; kingdom Metazoa; phylum Chordata; class Actinopteri; order Osteoglossiformes; family Mormyridae; genus Mormyrus; species Mormyrus iriodes. The sequence goes on from JAAGVU020000061.1 coordinate 3,120,679, forward strand.
CTCCCACTGTGTCGAGAGTAAAACAGCCCCGGGCTGTCGAAAAGGCAGGACCCAGCTCTCCAAAACGACTGCCTTGTCCGGAGCACGATTTAAACTAGTCTAGTAACATTACGATGAAATGCGACCTGATGAGAGGGGTTGGCTGATCTGATCCACACAACCACTGTTACACTCACTGCCATCAGTGGCCTGCCACTAGCTGGGAGCAGTTACCTCACAGTTTAATTATAAGTATAAATATTCAAACGTTTAATTACATATCTGCTGCTAAAAATGTTTTATACAGGTAGGGGACTGATAAAAATAAAAATCAGAGAAAAAAAACTGAATCCCAGTTGCTTTGGGATATGGAGATTATGTGAAAGGTGTTCTGGGGGCACAGAGCCCATGGAGAGGCAGAACTTGCTGGTAGTTCTGCTGCCTGGGGTTCTGTCCCCACCTGGGGAAGGCATTGCACCTTTTAATGGAGACAGAAGACAGAGGGAGGATGAGGCGCGGCTCGATGGCATGGCGACTCGCCGGGGCACGGGGCCCCCCCACGCCCGCGGACCCCTTTAGCATACCATTTGAGGGACACTGCAAATGGATGATCTGCCCTCTCTTCCCTTCCAGATGGAGAGAGGAGAAACAAGCACAGAATGTTAGGCCCACGAGAGTCACCAGCGGCACATTCACACAGGCTGCCTGCTCTGCGTCTGTCTGCCACCTGCCGCTGCGGGGCCGTGTCTGCCCGTCTTTTAGAGAGAATACAGGTGGGGGCGGGCGGTGTGCGGGACAGCCCACCCACCCACTTTCCCAGGAGGAGCCTGGCATACTCACTGGTGCTTCTCTTGTGGGACAGGGTGTCGTCCAGGGAGCCCATGGAGGAGCTGTCCTGGCTGTCCGGGGCCAAGGGGCCTGGGAAGCCCTCGCCTGAATCGGAGCGTGTGGGCGTCAGCGTCAGTGAGCGGATGCGCTCTCGGTTCTTGGGTTTGATAAGTTTCTTCATCTTTAGGGTGATCCAGTTGCCACGCCTGAATGGATGGAAAGGAGCAGGCTGAGCGACACCCCCCAGGCCACACATGTGACACAGTGCTAACAGTGGAGGTCTGCTCACACGTCCTCCATCATTCCTACCACTGAAAACACCTGCTACAGACGGCTCTTCGAAACGACCCAACATGAACAGGGACTGGTCAGCTGGGCACAGAACACGCCAGCCCATCTGATCTAATCTACATAAGTAAAATAAACATTCACACCATGATCTCAGCATAACAGACATCTACAAATACACACATCTAGCCACCAGCTAAGCAAAGGACACACACTGAGGTTTCTGCGGGATACATGACACGATGCCTCACTGCATTAAAGGCTAATCCACTGGGCATGTAGATGGACGTACCTCCTTGGTGGTGAGGGATCATAGAACTTGTACTGGTCCATTATCTTCTCTTCCAACTTCTCCTTCTGCCTCCTCAGCTCATTCAGTTTGTCTCTGGTAGGATGAGGTGTTGATTTTTACCATTGGAAGAACAAGGCAGACAGCATGGGGACAGCAGCCGGAACTCTTACATGTACTGCCTCTGCTCCACATGGAAAAGGTCCTTGCTCTCCATGGTCTGCTCCAACAAGGTCCGGTTCTGCAGCATCAGTGTCTGGATCTGGTCCAGCAAGTGCCGGTTCTCCTCCTCCAGGTTACCCTTCAGCTGGCTGAGCAGCTGTATAGGTACAGTATACGTTCGACACCTTGCCTTAACACGTGGTCATCAAAACTCCAAAGGCAAGTTCAGGTGCAGAAGGTAACAGAGATCATGACTCATGAAATAAGTACCAGTTCTACTGTAGTAATATGAGGGACTTAACTCACATACTAGCAGGACAGAACAGCCCAGGCAGGTGTGAAGCCCTCGAAAAAGCAAATGTACCTCACACTGGTTGGTGAGCTTGGTGGAAGCGATGTCCAGCTGCTGGTACTGCTCCTTCAGCTTGGAGAACTCTGCCTCCAGCCTGGTCTGCTCCAGCTTGGCACTGTTCAGCTGGCTCTTCAGGGTTCTGTGGTCCACCTGCAGCCCCTCGTTCTCCTTTAGCAGCTGCAGGTATGTTTGGTTTAACCTGGTAATGGGGGCAGAGAGATACCATTCTGACAATGGTGTTCCATGCGCTCTCATAACCTCTAAATACGACCCCACATTAAAAGTTCAGCGCAGCGCCCACAGCTATAATCCTTGGTTGCCCTGATACACCGCGCCAGCCAATCACAGGGCAGGGGCGGGGCCAACATACCTCTCATTGTCCTCCTTCAGCTTGTGGTACTCTGCCACAGTGGCCTCGTGGCTCCTGTTCTCAGACAGCATCTTCTCCTGCTCGGCCTTCAGAACCTTCTCCAGCTCCTCCAGCTGAGCCTTCTGCTTCAGCAGCTGGTTGTACCTGGAGCCCACAACCAGATATGGTTACAAACCCTGGGAGAAAACTTCACCATGGCTGTTTTCAAAGCAGAACCTCACTGAACACATTTGCTGGATTTCATGGGCGCTGTGGCAGAGTGAAGCCATCACTGACATATCTATAGACTAAGATGAAGAGTACAGAGAGAGAACAAGGTATGGAAACTCAGTCTGCCGACCACGGAGCCCCACCGGTCCTCCAGCTCGCGGTGCTCCAGCTCCAGGGTCTTGTGCGCCGCCTTGAGGCCGCCATGCTTGCCGATGAGTGCCTCGTACTCAGCAGCCTGGCGCTCGTGCAGTGCGGCTAGCTTCTCATGGTCACGCAGCAGCAGTTCGTATGTGGCGCGCAGGTCCTCGCGATCCCGTAGTGCACCCTCCTTCTCACCCTCTGTGCTGGACAGCTGGCTCTGCAGCTGGGCATTCTGGGCTGTCAGACAGGCACTCTGAGAGCTCAGGGTGGAGTTCTCCACCTGCAGAGGGGAAGAAAGGCCTCAGTCAAACCAGTAGCAAGGAGCCAACAGAGTGACACAGATCCATATCATTTATTCATTATCACAAAGACATTCAATAATCATAAAAAAAAAAATCGATGCACATGTGCAATCATGAAATGCAGCCCAAATGAACAGGGGGCTGTCATTTCAAGGTGTGCCAACTAGGGCTGAGCAATACGTCGTTTAAATATATCATGATTATGAACATTCATATCAATTTGAATATCGTGAGTATCATGGCACAGCCAAAATACTTGTGTTCTTGCATAATTGACAGTCATAATGCAGTATTTTTACACAAACTAACATTTTGGGTCGTCATAATCAGAAAAAACTGAAAACCACCAGTCATGTTTGTTTTCTACATATGAATTTTAGAATATGGTAAATATCAATAATGTGGAAAATCTCTAAAAATACTGTGATATAATTTTTAGAGCCTATTGCCCAGCCCCAGGCAAACCCCTTCCCTGGAACGAACAGCGATGCA
>JAAGVU020000061.1:3124191-3169107 GCA_011763525.2 Mormyrus iriodes
GGCACTTTAAGCAAAAATAGAGCATTAAAGTACAGAAATAATGACTTGAATTATATCATGATCATTTTCAATATCATCTGATATGAAAAAAAGGATCATGACAGAACATTTAGCCATATCACCCAGCCCTAGTGTCAGCAAGAGGCACCCTCCGGACACACTCAGCGCATCTCACCTGCAGTTTGGCATTTTGGGTCTGCAGCGTGGTGTTGTTCTCCTGCAATGAGGCAGTCTGCCTCTGCAGGGACACAATCTGCGCCTGCAGGTTGCCGCTGTGCGACTCCAGCTGCTTCAGCTGCGTGCGCAGCGCCTGCTTCTCCGCCTGCAGGGTGGCATTCTGCAGAGGTGCGTGGGCGAAGGCGGCCATCAGAGAGGCGTTCAGAGATTTGAGGCTGCATCCCACCTGCGCCGAGCCACGACGACGGCCACACTTACGTTCCTCTCCACCTCGATCAGCCGGTCCTTCACCTTCAGCAGCTCCCTCGTCGCCTCGTGGCTCTCCTTCTCCCACTTGCTCACCGCCTGGGCCTCCTCTTCCCCAGCCCTAGGTGGAGAGCTCTGCACCATGCGCTCCTCCTCCTCTCTCTGACGGAGGGCCTCATAGTTCTTCTTCACCTGCAGCGGACATCTTCGGTCAGCCTCGGACGGTCCGGACTCGACCCTAGCCCTACGCTGCTGCCCCTCCCATCGGCCTCAAACCTCTGCCATTCTCCCCTGCACTCAAGCATGTTACTACAATCAACAGAAGGGCACAAACAAGCTGGTGAGGCATTTGCAGCAAAGGCTGTGGACCTCCATTTATTTACATTTACTTAGCAGACGCTTTCATCCGAAGTAACATACAATTGTGAAAGCAGGGTAAGCTCAGGGGCCCATCGGTGACATCACTTTGCCAACCATGGAATTTGACCTGGTGACCTTCCAATCACAGGCACAGCGTCCGAAACCGCTGAGCCACACACTGCCCAGCCCAAGTCCCACAGCTTTTTATGCTGCTTAGGAAGAAAATCATCAAGTGTGTGTATGTAAAGCAAACGCTACGACGCTGACAGAGTCCCTGCAGACTCACGGTCTTCAGCTCCTGCCGCAGCTGCTGGTTGAGGTTGGACGATTCCTGCAGCCGGGCCTCCAGGGCGGCAATCTTCTCTTCTTTGATCTCCAGAGACTTCTTCAGCGTGGACTCCAGCTTGGACTCCAGCAGCTTGTACCTGCTGTGAGGAATAAAGATAGGGATACGTGACAGAGGGCAGCAGGCGGCATGGCGGAGCCTGATGCGACGATCGGAATGTTTCCAGGTAGCTTTAAGCCCCACAGGAGGCCCTGTTGGGCACGGAACACAGATAACTCATGAAATCTTCCAGAAGTTTTTCCAAAACTAGATTAGAATTGTTTTGTTCCTTTGTCATATCAGTTGCAAACAAAAACTACCCCATCAAGTTTTCTTTGAAGCTAAATTTTACTGTTATATTCTACGGCCTGTTACGTAAGGATTAAATCTTCTGTGTCGCCTAAATCAGTGGAAATGCCTCATCTTGCAGGGCAGATAAGGGGTCAGAAGTAGATCACAATTGCTGCAAGCCAGTGATTAACAGGCTGCTTTGGCAGGGGCCATGATCTCTTTATTGCCCAAGGGAGTCCAAAAGCCAGGCTGTAACACGCGGGCTGGATTGGACTTTGGCAGCATGTGCGTCTACGTGTAATACCTGTCATCTGAACTCTGCTCGTCTTGGAGGAGCCTCTCCTTGTTCAAGCCGATCTTCTCCAGCTCGTTCGTCAGCTTCTCCAGATCGTTGTTTATTTGCTGAGTTTTCAGTTTTTCACTCACCAGTTCCTGTACATTGAAATGGCACACAGACGCAGCACAGACACATTTATGATCAGACAACTTTGGAAACACCACAAATATTAACATCCCTCAGTATTTAGTAGTAATTATCACGTCTAACATCCCAATCAAAGACTAGCATCTCCTGCTCTAACACAGTCCATTTTCATGTCTATGGTGACTCCAGATCAAGAGCTTCTCTTTACCTCCCGTAAGGTCATCAGGGTCTTTTTGTCTATGGTGGCCTGCTTAACCAGCTCTTTGTTCTCCTTCTCCAGGTCTTTGACCCTGGTGCAGGAGTCCTTGAAAAAGATCATCTCTTTGCCGAGGGAACGGTTTTCCTTCTCTAAATGGGCGATGCGGAGGTTGTCATCATCCAGTTTAGAGTCTCGGATCTCAGCTTGCTGCCGCAGCCGCTTATTCTCCTTCTCCAGCTGCTTCTTGTCTTTCTCCAGTTGTGACGTCTCCTGTTCCAGCACCTTGTTTTCCCTCTCAAGCTGTTCGAGCCGCTTGCTGGAGATCTTCAGCTCCTCCAGGTTCCTCTGCAGGCTCTGGTTCTCCGCCTCCAGATCCTGCAGCTCCCCCTCCAGTTGCTGGATCTTACGGCTACTGTTTTCTAGCGCCTTCTGTAGCCGCTGGTTCTCGGTGTCCAGGCCCTGACAGCTCACCTCCAGCCGCTCAGTCTTCTTGGAGGAGGCTCGCAGCAGCTCCAGGCTGCGTTTCAGCTGGCTCCGCTCGTTTTCCATCTCCTGGTTCTCCAGCTCCAGCTGTGCCAGCCTGGTGCCGACAGATCGGAGGGCTTCGTTGGCTCGTCGCAGCTCCAGGTTCTCCTCATCCAGCTGGGAGTTCTCCTTCTCCAGCGCTTCCAGCTGAAGGGCCGTGTTCCTCAGGCCATCCAGCTTCTTCTTCAGCTGCCGGCCCTCAGCCTCCAGCTGCGCGTTCTCCCGCTCCAGGGCCTCCACCTTCTCACAGGTGATTCCCAGGGTGGCCACACGCTTCTGCAGCCCCTCGTTCTCCCGCACCAGTCGTAATGTCTCCAGCTCCAGCTCCTCTGCCCGCTCGCCCTTCTCCTTGTAGAGCTCCAGGTCCTTGCGCAACTGTTTGCGCTCAAACTCCATTTTGCTGAGCTTGCCACTGGTCTCCTTGATGGACTCGTGGAGAACCCGGTTCTCCGTCTCCACGTCTCGGACCCGTGCCTCGGTGCTGATCTGCGACCGCTGCCGCAGGGAGGCGATGGTACTGCTCAGATGCTCGTTCTCCTGCTCCAGTACTTTCATCTGTAGCATGGAGAATGAGAGCTTGCTGAACGCCACGGGAAATGACATCCTGCCAAGGTTGAAATCTAACACCATCATTTTTCAAAAATTCCCCTGCCATTACATTTTATTATGATTCCGTGACAAGAGTCATTAATTCAGCAGGCAGAAAACATGCTCTCAGTGCAGAGCTCTAAAAATACATACCCAGCTATATAATTCTTCATTACAGTTATCTAGCTACTTAAAGTGATATAAACATGGCTCCAGCATTAAATGAATGCACCGAAAATAATATTATTATTATTTCCAAAAACTGCTGCAACTCTCCCATTGTTTAACTCCTGACATGGCTTTGCGCTAGGTCAGACGTGCCGATTTCTCTTTGGGGGAGGGATTGCAGCACATAGACCCTGCTAAAGATTACTGCATTAACTGCAATTACGCAGTTAATGCCCTATGACAGGATAACCAAAAGCTTTGCCTCTGGCAATGGCAGAAGGGACCCAAAAATGTTCACGTGTTATTTCATAAAAAAAGCAGCAAATGCACAAAAACCATCTGCAGCCTAATGCTGTGGTGGGCAGCTCGGATATCAGTGGCTTGGCCCCGGGCCCCGCACAGCGGCCTACCTGTCTCTCGGAGTTCTCCCGCAGTGTCTCCAGGGTCTTCTCCAGCTGGGCCTTCTCCTTCATCAGGTCCCCACTTAGGCTCTCTGCACTCTGCAGGCCCTGCCTTTCTGTGAGCAGCTCATTTTCCAACTGCTCCAGCTGCACGGGGGTAACGTCACATTAAAAATGCCCACTTAACCATTTAATGACCACACACCCATGCTACAGATTAATCCAGTTAATGACCTCATTCTTAATATCTTCAATCACAAGGTCCACAAAATTCATCGTTGCACAACCATATATTCAAAGCTATAATTCAGATACAAAGAGCTACCATAACAGGCTGTGCTTCTTTTTAATGCTTGTTTTATTTCCATCTTTAGTGGAATACAATGCCCATAATCACCATATAACAGTCAGCTAATAAAGCTTTAATCTGCTCTAAAGCTTCCAGTTTCTCAACATTCATTATTGACATGATGGACCACTTATGCTATCAACTTGACTGTGCTGGACAGGAAGTGATACGCATTCAGGGCAACGGTGGGGAATCTGACTTCCATTTATTCTGCAGCGGCTCCGGTCACGCATGGGTTATCCAGGCAGACAGCTGGAGCCAGGAGCCACAGGCTCAGTCTGCCTGCATCAATTAACACTCATTTCTCTCCAGCTGATTAACGACGGATATGGAGGAGGAAGTTCTGCATCATTTGCAAATGAGTGGTTCAGTCATTAAGTGTCCTGCAATGGTAATCGGAGGCTGCCTGAAACGACCAAATTTAATGTTGCAGCTGTTCCCGTGTGTGTGCGTGTGTGTGTGTGCTGCTGCTAGATAAGTTGTAATGTTAGAACAAGTAGGTTGAGTCATAGTCACCCTAGTCTTTCTAAGTGGCTTTGCATGCGACCAGTCAATTCTGCGACATCTGGCAAAAAGCTCAGCTAATCTGAGTGAAACGCAAATAGATCTTACAGTCGATGGAACGGAGTTGTCCGTAAAGCCCGATGTGAACCCTGAGGATTTAGTCCACCCTTGTTTAGCGAGCAAGATGCTTTATTGCTTTTATTCACTAAAAGCTTGATATTAACTGGAAGGTTGAAATAAGTTTCCCATACGCAGGAAGAAAAGCCTTGAAAAGAAAAAGAAAAATCTCAAAACCACAAACGAAGCAGCACTAGCCCAGACCTTCATGCATCTTCTCACCTTCTGGATCAGTCTCTGGTTTTCTGGGACGCTGAGCGAGCCTGGCCCGCCTTCCTCGGCTGGGCCTACTGTCACCCTCAGTTCCTCCACGGTCTTCAGCAGGGCCTGATTCTCCTTCTCCAGCCTCAGAAGCCGGCTGGATGTCAGCTCATTCACCTCGTGGCCCAGGGACTTCTGCGGCACTAGGAGGTGAGAGTAACGGCATTCCACTGAGCGCTGTCGGCCCTGGGCCAACTTGCAGTCAGGCACAGGCCAAACAAATATGAACACTATCAGGACCTCTAGACAATCATAACAAAATATTTATGGAATCGGCCACCAAATGAGTGCAGTCTCAAAATAGAAACCTATTATGCCCTCTGATGAGTCTGTGTAAACACTGTTTTGCAAGATGGCCAGTTAAGAATAATTAGCTGCGGGTGGCCCAACATCAGTCTGAAAAAAATGTAGGTCATTAATTACTTTAATCAATCAAGCATAATTAAAATGTACCAATCTGCTTGCTTACCCTCGCAGTGTTCTGGCGTCTTGGAGAGCTGCTCCAGCTCCCAACCCAGATGCAAGGACTCCTCCATACTCTGCTTCTGGGCCATCTCCAGGTTCAGATTCTCATCCAAAAGCTCCTCAATGCGCTTCCTGTCCATGTCCCGGTCCTGAGAATGCCACCACACATAAGCAGCATGAGAATTCCAGGCTGCTTCTACAACAGAGCCCCCTCCTCCCAGAGAGACTCACCATTTCCATGTCGTGGATTTTGGCCTTGAGCTGCAGGTTCTCTTTCTCCAGCTCATGCAGCTTGTCAGAGCGTGCCCAGGACCCTTCCAGCTGTTCCTCCAACATACTCTTTGTCTCCAGCAGCACCTGGTTGTCCTCCTTGAGCTCCTGCGAATCCATAGGCCACGTGTTCATACACAGCCCCTGGTTTTTCCCACCCTGTACTTATAAAATTATGGGGATGAAATGAGCAGTTTCAATGACTGTGTTGATGTTTCCAGTTTCTCCTCGCTGTACCTCCACCCTGGCCTTGTAGAACTCAATGTCGTGCAGCCTCTCCTTATAGCGGCCTACTTCGCTCTCCAGCTTGTCCACTCGTATCGCCTTCTCTCTCAGGGCATCCAGCTCGTCACGGTAAGCCCTGGCTGAGCGGGCCTCCGTCAACAGCTGCATGTTCTGGAAGATGCACCCATACGCAAACTACAGGTCAGCTGCATGCTCTGGAAGATGCACCCAAGCACAAACAGGCAGCTGCATGCTCTGATTAGCGGCATTGAAAATGAGACATTAAGCGAATTTAGCTGGCTCCATTTGAGACACGTGATGACAGCTCTTCAGCAGAAATTTAACGAAAATAGCCATTAATTGGCCAGGCAGCAGAGGAGAGTGGGGATGTGGAGGGGTTTTGCTGGGGTGTTATCCACGGTGATCTGCAGGGTCTCTGGCACAGCTCTCTACCTCCTGCTGGATCCGCTTCAGCTCCACCTCCATAGTGTCCAGCTCCTGCCTGGAGTCCATCAGCTGCTCAGTCTTCTCCTCTCTGTCGATAAGAGACAGACAGATGGACCTTTTCAGCAAGATCAGAGAGCAGAGGAGTGGATATCTGCACACACCGGGATGCTCTGAAGGCATACCCACACTTGGCCCGGTTCCCTCGTGCCATACCCAAGCACGATTATCCCCCATACCTACTCCCCTGCAGGTCTGCACTCACATACATTGCACTTTACATTCCGGGTCCAAGCACACTCATCTCTACTGCTCCCGAAAAGCCCCTCTTATTATTGCAGAGGGGCCTGTCGATGGATGTATAAAGATCACATTGTTGAGCTGATTGTGAATAGGGGTGCTAAATGTTTTGTAGACAAACGCTGTGCACATCCTTCTCCATGTTGCCGGATATATGCACTAATGTCCACTTAGTACAAATATTCTGCCTTAGTACATATACTCTGCACACCTTTGCACCAACAGTATGTACTCGTGGTGAAAGGAGAAAATGCACGTCTTAAGGAACTTGCCAACTTCATTTTCTAAAATCATCCATCTCCAAAACACTGCAGAATTATACCACTTTAATGAGGTAAAACAAGCAAACAAGTTCTGGTTCAGTAACGGCACACAAACCAAGCTGTAGCATACATTTTTGATCCCTGGTACTACAGTAAATCCTGCAGGGGATATAGGCCCACAAGCACGGGGGAGGTCACTGATATCCCATTTCCACCAACGCGGTGCTGGGCCTTATCCCAATCCAGAACTGGTTCCGCATGGTTCCACCGCAAAAAACTGGCTCTGGGCCACAAAAAATGTGTTTAGCATGGCATCACAGAAATGCTCATCTTAGAATTTGGAACAGTAACGTCGGCAAAAATGGGACGGGCTTTCGCGTCCAAATCTTCTGCAACCAGAAAATTTGATCAATAACCAATATAGTTTTGCCTAATATCGCTGAGGCCAGCAGTGGGACAACTTGCCAGCACTTATTAGCAGAATAACATTACATCTATGTTCATTTATGGAAAATGAAACTGGCCAGATTTAATAATGAAATAAATGTTACAGGTGTAATAAAAATAAAATAAAAATCAGTGCTGCCAGTGCCAAATTTTTTATGCCAAACCATAAGAAAATATGAAGCCCTTCAAACGGCTAGTCGCCTTGCTACTTCCATATTTCTACTTTTCATGCCCAGCCACACTTAGAATACAAATGTTTCCCATTTATTAACCATACAAGGAAAAGAGGAAGCTGATAAAATCAGAAAATCAAATCTGTAAAGAAGAGTCGGGTTCCTCCTGCCAAAATCACATCAACTCTTAACATGTACAAAATACTAGCTTTTCCAGTGACTCTCGCCCTGCATGACAATCTCAGATCTCGCTTTTTAATGTCAAGATAGACATGACGGCTCTCCAGTTCCTACGGGCTTCAGAGATGTCAACATGTACATGTTGATGTTCTAATGTATGCGAAGCGGTTCTTGGTGCTTGTTCAACAGGAAAGCGCTTGTTTGTATGAGTCACAGCCCTTGGGGCAGCAAGCAGAGAACATGACAGCGTCAGCTCCCTGTTTTCAGGGGCAACACGAGCTCGTGAATATACAGCAGTTTTTTTTCCCCCCCATTTTTGAGATGTGGGTCAAAATGACTGCTGGCAAAACTACAAGGTCTCTAGTAACCTTCCTACCCCATGCCCAGTCCCTGCCAGATTCACTGGGCTGTTGCACAGAAGACAGCAGCTGACAGAAGGCAAAAAATAAATTAAAAATTCCAATTCAAATGCATCCTGATTAAATATAGACAACCACAGGAGCTGAAACCTCTAGTAAAACTCCAAAGCAACAAAAATATTCAGTGGGCCTGACAAGAAAGAACCCTGCGAGCGGCAGCCATCAGAGCAGCCCGCTAAGCAGGCGACGCAAAGCCCGTGAAAACACACTCGTGCATGTTCCCCTGATTCTGCTCCACGTACCACATTGTGTTGCTCCACAATAGAACCTATCCACTCTCAAAGCACTCTTTCAGTGCCTCTGAATTTCCTGGGAGGCGACAGTCAAGGATGGTGCACAGACAAAGCGGCAGGAGACAAAGCACTGACATGTACTGCCACGAGACAGCGCCGGCGGGGTTCTGCGTTGCAGTACCGAGCCCAAAGGGAGAGAATGTGCGACCTGGGCCATCAGCCTCCGTTCGGAGGAACCTTGAGATCACAATGATCATCGAAAAACCACAAAGCCAACAATGCATGAAACCCTGTACAGTATTAGTATCGCATAAATGCAAAAAGCTCCATCCTGAAACTCAAAAAAGTTCAGGCCTGAGCAATGGTTCCGGAAACTTAACCGGAATCCATTTCAATTACAACCGCTTTGACAGTTTCCTAGTTCTGCCTCACCGTTCCCTACATCCTTAATGAGCGTTTCCCTAAAAATAAAACTATTCCTGTTGTGTCGTTTCCCTAGAGGGTTCAAAGTGGGCAGGGGAGGGGGGGTATGTAGGTTGTTAAGCTGAAGCTCCACCCCCCTGCCTGCCCCCCACTGTCTGAGATTTAGAGGGGAATAACGAGTCTTCGTGCCGGCTGGCGTGCGCATGCTCCGGCCTCAGGCATGTTCTGGAAATCCCACAAGTCTGATGACAGCCCGTCCACCTGGATTGCTGCTGCACCAACTGCAGCTGTTCTCAAAGATTGAGACCAATCGCTTCAGCCCACCACTGTCTGGGTCACACGACTCCACCACAGCAAGCATGACAGAAGGGGCAAATAGCCATGCAAGACAGCAGAGCTGCAGTAAACTGCAACCGGGGAGCCGATGGCAGACTCTCATGACAGACGCCCTCGCTGAGCCAGAACGGAGGTAACGCACCAGCTGTGCATTATCCATCTGTAATCTCCACAAAACACCGGTGCGCTTAATCCATCATCCAGCAGGCGCTTCAATTGAGCCAGCGGGTGGGGACAATTCTGTAATGGCCACACAATCATCTCGGCCACAGCAGACAGCAGCGCCAGGGTATTTCCCTTCTCGGTTAGGGATACGAACGCAGACAAAAAGGTTAAAATGGACTCCCAGTAAAGACATGAAAACTATGTAGGTCAACCCAGCACAAAGCCATCTATCACATCAAGCCATCTCGATCCTGGGCCAGAACCCCAGACATCTTATCAGGCGCTCGCCCCCATGTGTCTGAGGAAGATACGCTCCCGACTCACCCTCCCCTCAGCTCAAACACAAATCAACCTGCAGGCTGCAGTGTCATTGCTCATTAAAATAAATAGATGCATTCATTCTTCTAATGAGAAACGCTGCTCACAAACCTTTAATAATCAGTCAAGCAACTCATTCCAATCATTTATTTCCGAAAAAAATTTATTTGTTTATTCTTTCATGCTTGCACAGGAAATTTTTTTATGGAAGAGCAAAACTAAGAATATCTAATGAAATATTAAACCTTCAGGTCTGGCCACAGCTACACTGTTTCATACAGACACAGCTTTAATAGTACACAAAACATATCCATGGAGACCATAGAAATCATTCATTAATTGTTCAATTATTTTAAATCGGCTTGGAATTAAGTCTTGAATGTTAAACCCATCCTAAGGTGTAATAGTTAGCCTTCTTAATATTAATACTAGTATTCTTAATACTTTCAACCTGTCAGGCCATTAAACACGAATGACCCCCAGACAGTGATTCACCAGAGGAAGTTGGTGTAACTAGGCACAACAAGGAGCCAGTGAGGGACTTACAGCTCCTGTCGGAGTCGCCTTATCTTGGCCTTGGCGTCGGCCAGCTCCACGGAGAGGTGCTGCCGGCTCTCGGTGCGTCGCATGCTGGGGGAGCCGTTGGGAGACTGGGCACCGGCCTCGGGAGGAGACACCCGGCCGCAGTCTCTCTCCTGAGTCAGATCCACGATCGTCTGATGGGATGGACGTGCATTTGAGATTGGCATACACAATGTTAAGGAGCGATGATCAGTTGATCCTCAGGGTTTTATATAAATTACGTCTTCAACATAGTATTGACTGTCAACCATGCGGCCATTAGCTAAAGAGACTCAATTTCAAACCCAGTGCAGAGGACAGATTAAATTGCTGCTGAATTTAAAGGCATCTCATCACCATGGACATGCTCAGATGAGTCAAGGTGCTACTACCAGAAGCACATATCTTCCCGCCTTGTTCGGGGATGTCTGGATTACGGATATGACAATGTTCAGGTCTTTCCAGGGCGGACCCTGGACCCCCAGTGGGTGGGACCACTAACACTCAAGAACAACCTGGGGCACATTTAATCAGAACCCAACAGTGTGACTAAATTTGCTTCCTCTCCATTGATAATTCATTGCACAGACGAATAGAGAGCATTTTAATTAAGGGAACCCTGCCCTGGGGTGAATCATTTCATTTTACAAAACATGGAGACGGGTGACCCCATGCTCATCTAGCAACGCCTTTACTAATGGCACTTTATTTGTCCCTATATTTATTTTCCTGCCTACTGACCCCACACGGCTGACAGCCATTCTATACGCCACCCCGTAACCTTTCGTTAAACAGGGGCACCTCTGATTCTTCAAAACTCATAACGTCACTTCAGCTTTTTATGAGGTTCTGTACCTCCAGCTGCTCGTCCCGTTCGTCCACCAGGCGTTTCAGGTGGAACACCATGTTCCTGGAGAGGGACTCCAAGTCCTCATGGGACATGTCGCCTTCCACCCACTGCAGGTCAAACACGTTCTCCTGGTTGTGGGTCACCTATGTGGCAAGGCATGGGGTTAACAGCGTACAACTGTGCAGGACATCTGTAAGCTTCACAAACAAACTTAAATACAGTATCAAACCACAGAATTAAAGCATTGACAGCAGGAAAAAATAACTCCCATATTACACAATCTGATATGACGCATCGAACAGAGATTTGTTAAATACCTCTTGAATGTGAGACGCTATAGCTGCTTTTGTGTCAAAATCTAAGGTCTGGATCTTCTCGATGTACTCCTCCTTCTTTTCACACTGCAGCGGACAGATGGCAGAAAGGAGTCAGTTTCTAATCTGGAATCTGATGTTTATATTTCAGGACATCAGAGCAGCCTTAAATCACTGCTGGTGGTCACATGGTCACATAGTATGAGCAGCCCTCACTCTCTCTCATGGCGCATGATTACTGGCTCTTTGCTTTGGATAAATCGACTGTAGGTAACAGATTTATAATTTGAATGTACACACTCATATAGAGCTAGTCAGAGAGAGACTGCGGGAAGGTCCCGGGATGACACGTAGAGAGACGTCACCTGAACAGCACAGCCCAATACCAGCAGCAGCAGCTTCTTCATCTCATCCAGCCCTTGTTCTGCAAGAAAAACAGGCGTTAATGCAGAGCACTGCTTATCACAGTCAGATCCCCAACTCCACATCAGCAGCGAGAGCAAGCTATGGAGGGCTAACGCTCCTGCTGGCTCAAGTCTCAGAGTGCTGCTCTTGTCCCCATCAGTGAGGTTCTTCAGCAGACGTGTAAATATCTTTGCAGGCATCAGCTAAGTTAACAAAATTCAAAAGCCGTGGTGAACATGGTTCGGCCACAAGTTATTTTAGAACCCTGACAAACACATGGGATGCAAATAACCATTGAGGAAAAAGGCCCGGTATTGTAAATACGCCTGGCTTGCGACATATTCCCTCCCACAGAAGGGCAGCTTGGTATGACCACAGGCACACACACATACAACATACATCACATGCTGTACTCAGCCCGCCGGTCAACACATGTATGCAAACAGACATCAAAAAGATCGGCACTCTACTGTCCTGCTAACAGGTCAACCAGAGAGCTTCCCTGAAAGAACAAGGACAGGCTGGAAGCTAGGAAAACGTGGAGGGGGAAACAGAGAATGCAGCATAAGTGAGGTGATGCCGAAGATGACAGAATGACGACACCCTCAGGCAGCTGCCACGCTGATACACTGTGGGTGCAGATCGATTAATCCAGAGGACTGGTCTGTGGATTAGCAGGCCGGCTGTCTGGTGCCCAGCTTGGGCTTTCATAAGCAAGGGCATGAGACAGGGAGGAGGGCCTGCTGGGCAGGAGGATGTGAGAAGGCAAACGGGGGCTTGGGGGGGGGGGGGGGTTTAAATTTAAAGAAAAAAAAAAGGAAAAGGAGGTTACTTGCAGAAAGAACTGTGACAGCGGCAGACACTAGTGCTCACGCAGGAAAGACAACCCTAATGTGACTGGCAGAGGTGTGCCCACAGCTGGGGTCAAAGGGAGAGTCAGACGTAGAGGCTGCCTTTGGCTTGGAAAGGGGCGATGGAGCTCGAGGCCACTGACCTTAACAACTACAGGCTGCAGTAAGAGACAGGAGCTAATAGGCTAATGGCCAGGAATGACTTCATGAAAGTGCCGATACAAAGACAAAAATCAATGTGAGAGTGGGTGTGTGTGATGGAGCAGGAAGTAAGCCAGGCTAGCACACTTAACGTTTCCCTGACTTTGCTAATCATCCTATGGTATTCTCAGGTTCATTGCAAATTCACGAACAATTTATAAACAGGACATCCACTTCAGAGGGGAAAATAATACCCTTTTCAGCTAAACCAAAGGGATGATCAAGGGTGTATTTTGACCATGATTACAAGGTAAGGTGTTTTCCCTTGAAAAAGCCAACAGTGACCTAAATTGGAAATGTCAGTCTCCAGAGTAGCCATTGCCAGAGCATAAACTGGTGCAGGCCTGGTCTAACAGGCTGGACTTCGAGTGTATCAGCACCTGGTCACAGCATATGCCCTGCTCTCGCTTCGACCTCATGGAGTTCACGTGGCCTTTCGCATGCTGTCAGACAGCCAACTGCTGCGGCTCAGCTGTGCCCTCAGAGGAAATGAAGCAGCCATCGGGACAAACTTTCAACTTTGCATAGCTTGAGTGTGGAAACATAATAGGTATGCATTAACTCACAGCTACAAAGAGTTAAAATAAAAACTATGATAAGCCAAATGACTGAATGCCTACCAGCATTTAATTCCATTCTGAGGAATGATTTTTTTTTCAGCTAATAAAACTAAAAAATAAAAACGGCTACTTATAATACATAGCAGAAATTGGTTACAATCTCTTTCTGAAAAGCACACTTCAGGGTGCCGCTCTCGTCTGGACTCACTGACATCATATCCCATGGCGGAAAACTCAGAACTGCTGCAGAGATCAGTCACCTCATTTATATTACAATTATACTATAAATGAAGATACTTTAAGGTTATTCAGGGACATCAGTTAGTATATGACGTGAGCTCATTAGTGCTCAAAACACTGGACTTTAAGTCATAATAAACTAGTTCAGGAGTGACCTCCTTTCTGCCAAATGAAGTAAGACGAGAGCTCAGCAAGATTCTGCTGCGATGACAGATTTACATGGCCAGGGCGGAGCAGCTGGCATACTAGGGTACCGATTAACCATAAATACAACAGTTAATGTGCCACCGCTGCCAAATGGACATGCTCATAGTGTGTTGATGTTTGTTTACCTAATTTCTCTTCATATTTAGCCCGTCACAGCCTCCAATTACTACCTTCAATAAAAACGTTTTTACACACGAGCGGCTAACCCTGACCATGAATTCAGAGTGTGGCGAAACTCCTTAATACTGCTAATGAGGTTCAGAAGCATGTGGGTCAGAAGCAGGGCTGGAAGGTAAAAAGAACCTAAAAGTAGCTATTGAAATTTTCTGGCACTGATAAGAGGCTTGTGTCCTTGTGCGGGTGCGTGCGTGTGCACAATGAAAGCCTCATGTGCAAGGCCAATAATGTGATCTATGAAGGAAAATGTCCAGAAGGGGTGAAGATAAGAAACAGGCTCTGGATGAATAATTTAAAAGCACTGACTGGAAGTGAACAAAGAACATATGAGAGAAAGAAGGAGGGGGAAGACACAGGCAAGAGAAAGAAGGCAGGCAGGGGATTAAAATAGCGGATGGAAGTTGGAGGCTTCCTGTAGATGGAGCCCAGCGAGTGGCTGAATCACAGTAGGCAATACTCTGCTCATCACAATGCCCCATCCTGTCAGGAAACACATGGGCTGCAGCAACACAGGCAAACTGCCGGAGCCATGACCCACTTCCTGCTCATCCATTGTGCACAGGAGCAGGAAGTGGATCCTTCTGGGGAGTCACCGGCACACTCAGCGTGCGTCAGCTACGGCATGGGTCAGGCAGGACCCTTAGATATGACACCACTCATTTGCTCCTGCTTTGATTAATGACAGAGGTTAACTGTAGTCAGTAGGGGGCAAGATTTAATTAAACCACATTAAAACGACAAGAGTTTGCTAGTTCATCCCCCTGACAAAACCTTCCGTAATGTTTAAAAAAAAAAAAAAAAAGCGCTGACATCCAGTAGATTAAAAACAGACCAAAATACCTTAAAACTCCCTAGACACTAAAGCATTCTTCAACACCAAGAATTAGTACCAATGTTAAGAACTACATTACCAATACACACAATCATATTCTGTTAACATGGGCATTGTCACCTCAAACTGCTGTTCCTCACCATTATGCGGGAGAAAATGCTGCTAACAAACTGGTGCCCACCTGCTTTAGGACAGCAGCAGTGTGTAAACAGTGGTTATTGTACAGCTTAAACCCAATAAGACAGTTGTTGCTGTCTGAGCATTTGTGACACACAGACTGAGCCACAGGCTCAGCTTCTGCATGGAGGATAAAGCAGAAAAGCTTAGCGGTTTTATTACTTTAACATTTTGTATGAAATTCCCCCCCCTCACGAAAAGTTAAAATTTTACTTAAGCTCCTATTGTGGCCCAGAATAGGGTAAAACTATCAACAATTAATAGAGATGCTTCAAATCGATTTCAATCTTAATTACTCCAATCAGCAGCCTTTAATGTGACCAATCTCAATTACTGATTCTGCTGATGAACACGGCAGTGGGACTGTGTCATCTCCAGTCTGGAAGTTTTACCAGAAATCTTTCAAAGACGAAAGATTTACAATCTGTAATTTATGACAAGCGCAGAAGTAAAGTATTCAACACCACAGACCTCATTATATATCTAAGTCTTCACCGAGAGGAGTAAGAGAAATATGAGCACCGGAGTTTCTCCTTGTGCTCCAAGTACAGGTACAGAGTGAGCAGTTGTTCAGTACAGCTGCACAAATTTTAGATGAGAAGATGAATAGACTCTCCAAAAAATGCAGATATGCTTATATTTCTTTAGCCGCTACCTTCATTTCTTGGAAAAGCATAGGCCTGTCACCAACAGGCAAATTCGGACCGGTTTTTTTGTGGTAGTAAGTGGCTCCTGCTTTCTTAGATGAGAAACATTCTAACAGATTTGAAAATTCATTTGAGTGCTGGATAGCAACAAGGAACAATTCTCTAAAAATATTCAATTTTCACTGATTGTTAAAAAAAAAAAAGTGGAGTAATGAACACTGGAGCTTCTAAATCAAAGAACCTTTGTGTTGCCTGAGAAGCGCTAATTACATCATAACTCAGAGACCAATCCCTTTCAAGATGTTATGCTACTGCCCTGCATACCCCTGGGTTTAAAAGGTCAAACACAAAGTAAGGAATAGTGCTATTCTGACATGGAGGGAATTTTATATGTGATCAACCTTTAACTTTGTAATAATGATTAAATCAATTTGTCCAAGTGATACTGAAACAACACGTTAAAACAAACGGTATCATCAGTCAACCATACTTCTCTGACCACAAATATTCATCCTATGAATATGGTGTCGATTACTGAAGTTTCACAATCCCACAATGTCAACAAAAGTTAAGGGGTTCTGTGAGGCCTGAGGGCATTTAAAGGCTATGATGAAAAAGACATGACTGTTTGTTGGAATAAAAGCAGACCTGGATGACTTACCAGTAAGAGGGTTTCTCCCCAGCACCAGGACATTGGGAAGGGCCATCATAATCAACTGCTGCAATGTCTCCTAAAAGAGAGGCAACATAAACAGATGAGGTGTGAAGAAGTTCACAGATGGCTGATCCCAGACGTTATTGCGAGGGTAGGAAGAGCATGCCCCTAATGATACATCTCCCTGTCAGGTGATCACAGCAGCTATTGGCACAATGCATACTAAGCATTTTGTTCTTCATGGGGGACATGGCTGTTGCACGAATGGAACGTCAGTGTTTAAAACAATAGTAGCCTTCAAGTGCATGTTCTAAGATGAGTTAAGAACCCCAGCATGCGCAATCCTGTCCTCCATGCGTATCATTAATTCTGTCCCGTTTCCCAACAGTACAGCTCCTGCCGATTTTTTTTTATGCGGTGCCTAGAAACAAACTACCCACAATTCAACCGAATGAGTCCATGTTGGGTTCACAGAGGCAACTTCAGTGGCTACGAAATGCAGTCTGCCCTGAAGGCCTATAAAGAACAGAAACCATGGCGCACACAGCACAATTGCATTAGGTTATTAGCTTCGGGACCGATGCATGGCTGTCATGTGACCATCCATATGCATGGCCTCATGCTTAGAGCCGTGAAACATTACTACATACTTGTCAAACAAGACAAGAGGCAGAGAAAACTATTTCAAAATACTTAGACA
Source organism: Mormyrus iriodes (assembly GCA_011763525.2). Lineage (NCBI taxonomy): Eukaryota > Metazoa > Chordata > Actinopteri > Osteoglossiformes > Mormyridae > Mormyrus > Mormyrus iriodes. Next base: position 3,141,165 of record JAAGVU020000061.1, read on the forward strand.
GTACTAACATACACGGCAGTATTTCTGGTACATCAAAAATATTCCTTAAACTACATCTTACACAAAACTGCAGGTTTCTCCTTCCTTAGAAAAAAGTATGGGTTCTAACGATAACAGCTTTCTAAAGAAAAGTCAAGGTAACTCAAGGTATCACACTTTAAACAGCGAGCCACATATTATATTGTCTAATGAGGCGTACTTATACCTCAGCAGAGCTTCCATGAATCAAATTACTGGATTGTCCCTAGTGGGAAAGAGGTCTCTTGATCACAGAATAATAAAAAATAAAAATAAGAAATCATAAAAGCATGAGGCAGCCAGCATCCTTACTTCCAACATTTCAGTGAGAGCCTCCCTGCCCAGCCTGCCAAGGCGGCCGCAGTCATAGGTGTAAGACGATGATTCAAATATGGCCAATGGCCAGAAACGGGAGGCCCACTAGAGGCGGTAGTCCATAACTGCTTTGAATTTCCTTGAAATATCCGTACGATCAAAATACAAACCAATATGCATGCTGCAACTTCACCTTATCTGCAAGTCAGTAAGATCTGGTGCAAAGCAAAGGATGCGACAATGGCACATGACAAATTAACGATCACAGGCTGAAATGCAGACCGGTCAATGTCAAATTTGATAAGCTCTGTACTGCACTGGTGAATGTCTTTGAGCCCCATGGGTTGGGTCTTCTCCAAGCCCAGCTGGAAGGGTTTGGAGACTGCCAGCATACCTCCCCCACCAGCACACACACACACAAACACACACACACACACACACAAACACACACACACACACAAACACACACACACACACACAAACACACACACAAACACCTCTTTCAATAGCAAGCCTGATGAGTCTCATATTAAGGTTACTGACAACAAGCAGGCAGGTTGCCGGGACCCTAACATACAGACAGCACTTTTGGTGCTCCCATGACATACACACGACTTGTTTTCCATTGAACTGATGCAGTTGACTCACAGGAATGAATGAACACCATTCACTGCGGTGCCGCTTTGGAAAAAAGTCTTGACTTCACTAAATACAAGGCGGGCCCTTTAAACAGAAAGCCATTCAGTCCGGGCTATTAAACCTCAGAGAGGCTCCCTGACCAAGACCCAGGCTTGATGCGTGACGAAGGGGCAGCAGCCTTGGTGTCAGGCCGCTGCCGCCCGCGCCCACGTCTGGGCCTGCCTGGAGCAAAGCCAATGCCTTGCACTGCCATCATTTGCTACATTTATTCAGCGCGAGGCCAGTAAACAAGAGTAGACCAACTTAAATCAGTCAGTTTCAGCCACTAAAACAGAAATGGGCAGGAGACTTTGTGAGGTTCAGAACACACAAAAGAGGTTGTGGATTACGTCAGTTTATAACAGCAATTTCATACCCGACCTAGTAAGGGTTATCAAACCCCGAAGCAGACGGACTGTGTCCGATGCTGTCATAAACATAGAACTATACCTTGATTGAGAGGGAAAAAAGTCAAAAGGGAACAAAAAGCAAACCACTGAAGTGTGGCTGACTACATGCACATAATAGAACCCATGGCGATCCTCCTGTTGGCAGTCACGTATAAATAAGAGCATCTTGAGCAGATCAAAGTTAAACCCGCTCATGAGAGTCAAATGGCTTTTCTGTTGAGTACCATTGTGCTTGTGGTCCCTCGTTACTTCCTAACCAACAGAATACTGGCTTTCCTCTTCTGCAATGGAGACATTATTCTTCTCAAAGGCCTACCGCTGAATGCGCTTTGGACACTTCCGTCCAAGGTATCCAAGGCAAAACAAGCCCGCGTTGTTCAAACTGCTGGGCTACCAGCCATCGATTTAGCTGGCATGGAGCACGAGGGTGTCCCCAGCTGGAGCCGTTAGCTCTGAAGGGAGAGTGACAAACACCCACAGACGAGCCTGGGGATCACTGGGAATAGCCCGTCTGGAGAGTTGTGGGTTTTTACGGTTAGAAACTGAGAACAAGCAGCTGTTTTACTGAGGCTCACAGAGGCTCAGTATAAACCTCAAAGCACTGAGAATAACAAAATTCTGTTTTAAAAATAAATAAATAAAATAAAAAATGCCCAAATATGATATTTATCACGGCGATTTTCTCATTCCAAGCACTGCACTATGCAGGAAGCTGATGGGCGACGATGGCGCTCCTGAAAGGGAAATGACCCGCGGCAGGCGAAAATGAGGGCTGTCACCACCACCCAGTGCCAGAGAAAGCGGCAGCCATTCACAATTACCCACCAGGCGCAATTAAACGTACCCAAATATGAGCCCGGTCCCCAGTTGGCCCGTTAACATCATACCAATCCCAAGATGCATTAATAATGTGGCGTGTTTACATGTAAATAAGGCATCCCTACAACCTATTTCCACTTCCAAAACTGGGGGGGGAGGGGTGGGTATTTTGTGTTAAATCATCTTTCTGCCATTAATTTTGATAGGAAGCCAGCTCTGGGAGGAAAGCACTCCATATGGAGAGCAAGAACACCACCTGACTCAGCAGAGCAGTTACAAAAAAGTGCCACAAAAACAGATACCCCCCCACCCACTCAACAAGGGTAGTTCTCCCCCACCTGTCCCCTTCAGTAGGCTCCTGCATTTTCAGACTGGCATAGGGCTTTCCCGCACTGTGGGGGCAGGCCTGTTGAAGCCCCGCCCCTCTGCACTTCACATCACCCCCTCACCCTCCTTTCACCCAATCCCCAGCTCCCTTTTATTACACAGGATTTATTTCAAGCAGTTTGGTCTAAAGCACTCTTCCACAACAGAAATATTGATTTGGCACACTGCGGGGTACAGTTTTTTTGGCAATCAAAAGGATAATAGACCCCCTTCATTTCTCCTAACCAAGGTAGAAATAAGAGCCCAAGAACCGTCAAATGTCTGTTAGGGGATATGGGGGTGGGGGTATAAATGCATAAATCCTTAGTGCCTTAGGACCGCTGTTAAATAGGCATTTATTTGGATTATGGGGCCAATTACGGCACTTCCTGCATACTGCTCTCGTGTTGCCCGCATTCTCTGCCCCCCACGAACGGCTTGGCTCACCCCGCAGCACAGCGGGGAGAGCGCGGGCACTGATTAGCTTCTGATAATGGCAGGGTGGGAGATTATCGGATGGGCCTCATGCATTATGCATGACCGAGCCGTGGGGGGGCCGGCAGCTATAGGGAGGGGCTGTCATGTTCACCGGCGCGAACAGACAGAGCCTGCCAGAAACGATGTCCTTCTGTTAAACTGTAAATCCCTGCTTTTCAGCCATGCAGTGCAGAGAGCTGCACCTACAGCAGCAGGCAGCACAGCTGACATCACTCTGTGCTGTGCTGTCTCTTACTGCCCCAGCCCCCCAACATACTTCAAATCTGTACTCTCCATAGCACCCTTGACATAAACATTACATGAAAGTAATGACGTTACCTCAGTAAAATGTGTAGATTAGTAATTTAAAAAAATAAATAAATCAACAAATGAGATGAGGCTTAAGAGTAAGCATGTTCCAGTGTGTAATTTACAAAATATAAGCTCATGTTAATAATAATAAAAAAAAGACATGGAAATAAGTGATGACCATAAGCCTAAATGTCAGTTGAGCACACTGTCCAAATGCATTGCCTGTCTTTTTTATTAAAATCATGGCGTTCAAATCAGGGACAAAGCACACAGTGTGCCCAGACCTGGACCAGGTATGCCAATGCAAAAACACAGCCAAGCACTGACGCTCCTTAGCAGCAGACCATCGAGCGGTTCCCTCCTGGGTGTGACAGATCTTTCTTCATTAAACCAGAAGCACAATGGCCCACATTCACAAGGGAACCATCTACAATCAGCACAAGACTGCGGCCTGATCCTGATGCAGCTGCCACAGCGATTTCTCATCCCAAACGAATGATGACAAATCAGCAGAGACTGACCGCACCCGACACAGGTAGTGTGGCCGTGAGGAAAGGGGGCACCTACAGAGGTGCCTCCTGATATGAAGGGGATGAAAGGATCTCCTACTCACTACCATGGTCCTGGCCAGCAAAGCTTCCCAACACAGCACTCCATCTCGCCAGTTCAAACTGCTCCCTGGGGTCCGCCAGTTTCAATGCCCCTGTCCCGCCCAGGTCCCTTCAGAAACAGGGGGCGATTGTGTGGGCCCTGCTAGGGGAGGCGAGGTGACTAGCTCGCCTTGTTAGGAGCACTGAAAGGCTAAAATCATGCTTTACTCTGTTCTGAAGAGACAGGGAATGTTTCTATGGCAACTCGGCAAGATCTATTCATCTGTTCCTGGCTTGTTAATGCCAATGATACAGTGCATCTTCAGCAATGATCACTCTCAGGCCATTCAGGGCTATGCAGACTGAAGAGGTCTTCTAATGAAATATCAGGGTGGTGAAAGAATTACGTAACTTTACAGCAACAAAGATCAGCAGCAGCAGAAGGTATATTATCCCTGAATTCACAAACGCACATTGGGTGGTTAATATTCCTAAACAGCTTTGGATAGTAGAGTATTTTTTCCCCCCAATGTATCCACCAGACAGCTATGAACTTCTTTTGGATTTTTCTAAAGTAAAAAAGAAAACTCTTACACTATACTAACCAACGTTAATTAAAACATAGCATCATACCACGCATGAAAAACTAACACCAGCTGTATGGCTGCAGTTCCCTAGTGGAGGTGGCACTGTGAAGGAGGCAGTCTCCCTGCACGCTCACCAGCACGCATGTGCTAACTGGAGATAACTAACCGTGAGCCATTTGTTCCTCGCCTTAACTGCCATTCGTTTTCACCAGAATCACACAGAGCAAAATGCTACCCTTAGAGAGCTCGTGCAGGTCTGGGCTGCTTGTACCTTCAGGGCATTTACGACGTTAAGCTGGGACCAGCCCCTCGGCTCAACATCTGGCAGGGAAGGTTAGAGTGGGAAGGCCACCCAAGAATGAATTGCCCCTGCCCCCCCAGTCCCCAGGGCTGCAGGGCTAGGGCATGGACAATCTCAGTGTCTCTGCTGAATGTTAAATTTTTATAGAAATAATTTTTATACGACTATGTAGAGAGACACAGACACACGCAATATACTGTGTGTCAGGTACACTTCTGTTTTTTCACTTCATCTTTCTGCTACACCTTCCTCCATTATTATTTTTTGTCCTACTATATAAGCAGGACGACAGCAAATCTCATCAACCAAGTGACGGAGCCACAGAGACTGACGACCGCCAAGCAGCCTCATCTTCATGCGAGATGCACGGCTGTCAAAGCAATCAGACGTGAAAATGAAACACTCAGACCGCTAAGGCATTCCTTAAAAATGCACATCATCAAGCAGTACTCTAATCATGACGTGTGAGCCACACAGTGCTTCCTCTTCATTTTATCGTTTAAACACTTCCTGAGAGGCGCAGAATTACTAATGTGATGCATGTTTGTTAAGGGAAATGGGAACATGCAATTCAGCAGATAGGATCTGGTGCAGGCCACAGTGCCTCCTGGAGTCTTTATGCTCCATCAGGAGGAGTTTTCCCACAGAGACCAGAGGTGGTGATTAATGACTAAAGTTCCAATTGACTGGCATAAGCTCGTGTGGGGGAGGGGACAGGGAAGGGCCGTCACACCAATATGGCACTGTTCAGCCGCAACCTGACATTAAAGTGGCCCATTAGCAGTTACTGCAGTGGAGGACACAGGGAATGTAGCAGACCAGGCGAGGTCCCATATGCCAGGGCTGATGGGGAAAATTAAAGCTGAATATAGTTTTAGTTTACACAATGTAATGTTAGCATTCCAAATATCTTTAGCACAGCAAAACCGGCAGAAAGTAGGACGGTGTCCCTGTTGGGGCAAACAAACAGTGTTCCTGTTGGCAGGGGGGCAGAGAAATGTCCCACAAATATAAAAAGAAACTAAGCAAAGCCCAAAACAAAAACACCAAAAAGTCTTTTGCAGTGCTGCTAGCCTTATTCTTTTACACTCACAGCTTGTGGCTTTTAAAATAAACAAAAAAATAATTTGGTTGAGCGCAAACGTCCCTGGAATAATTATGATGCCTTAAAATGGTGTGTTGGTGCTGTTACTCACAAGCACAAGGCAGCACTAAAACAGAAAGATATACTTTGTGTTGCTTTCATTTTCCTCTGGAGTGTAACATAACAATTAAGTATTTCTGTACCATAATACATCCCGATTTCAGGATTATGGCTTATGGGTGTAAAGTGGTCTTGGTCACAATACAAAATAATGCACTATGCAGAACATTTCAAAAAAATTCAGACAGATGATTCCTCAAAAACATGAATCACTCTCACAAGGCAAATGATGAGGGCGCTTTTCTGAACCTAACAGATCTCCACTGCAAAGAAATTTCTGGAGCTTCTTAAACAGCATTTAACATACATGCAAAAACAACAGAACAACAATCTGGCCTCTCAGCCTAACATAAGTGGCATAAGTCACAGGCCAGACATCAAAAAAAGATAATTTTACCCTAGGATGCCTTGTCTTTCATGCAACGTGACATGTGACTATACACTTAGCTCCAAGCTAATACTTCATGACATTCCTACTATTCAAATATCATATAAAAGTTATAATTTTCAATACTGCACAATAAAAACTTGCCATGCAATACGAGTCAGGGCAATTCCCAGTGTGCATGATGATAAAGGCTAGGACCAAAGTGTGGACTGTGCAGCAATGCCTTGGGCTGGCTCTATATCCTTTCTGCCTGCGGCTCAGAAGTCAGACTCGAAGCACTACATTTTACACAGAAATGCTGACCCAAAGCGTTCACCACCACACATCTCAAACAAACAGCGGCATGATTCCAGTGAAGCGTTGGGGGAAGGGTGGTCTCCTATATTTACATGATGCTAGCAGCTACTAGAGGGGGGCTGGGGCCACCCTGTGCTGCCCATTCCAGTTCCCCCTGAAGGAAGGCCCACTTCTATAAGAATAGTCTGCTATTCACTTACAGCATATTTACATATATGGTCCATCGAACTTAGAACAGCAACACGAACTGGCAATATTTAGTCAGGTTGAATGAGAAGATAAAAGTGCAATAAATTAAAACTCCATCAATATTAAATGGCTAGCTTAAAAAAAAAATGAGGGTGAGAAATTGATGACAGTCTTCAGGCAAAGAAAATAATACATCACTAGGATTGTTAACAGTCAAACAGTTCTTTGAGGTATGGCAGGATTTACCATCATGAATTAAAATGATCATATATATATATATATATAAAAAACTCAAATTGCATGATAAAGCTGGGCTTCATGCGCATTCCTTTATGGAGCAGGAAAAGGACCATAATGCCTTATGCATTAAATATTTCAGTATGGATGGATGCCTACGTCTTGTTAAAACATTTACTGCATAAGTAATTGTTCAATTAGTGCATGTGTAAAGCTGTGTATGTATTTATAAAGTTACCAAAAATGTGACATTAAAAATGTATTAGAAAATTTAAAAACAGAATATGTTGCAGTAAAACTGAGCTTTTACTCCACATGTATCAACTGACCACGTCCTTGGCAGTCATGAGTGGTGATGAGTTAGCTGCCCACATGCACAACACAGGCTGGGAACAACAGTGTGACTCAGACAGACATACACATCCCAAGCCAGCTATAATCTACCAACCTTGGCCAGCCGTCTGAAGCACAAGCAGCATTGGCTACATCCCTCCCGGAGCCAGCCTTGACTGTCTTTTATGAGGCCTTATCTAAGCATGAGAGGTGGTACTTCGGAAGAATCAAGGTCATAATACTAGCCAAGCTACATTTATTTCAGCAGATGTTTCCGCAAGAGATTTTTGGATAAAATCCAGGGGGTACTTTTTAAGCATCCAACAGTTACTGAACAGTTCTTTGTTTAGTTAATGATGATTAATTTAGAAAGTAGTTGATAACTTTGCTGGTTTTTTCCAGTTGACTATATACTAAAACATTTTATATTTAATGGTGCAACAGCAATGCCCTCCAGGCAGTTAAATAAGCACCCCTCATCCCGTCTCCATCATTACATACCCTGCTCTTCCCAGGTTACTGGAGCAATCTGACATCTCCTTACTGCGTTTCCATTAAGGGCATTGACCCCTATTTCATGCCAGCCAATGACATTTGACTTTTTCATGACATCCACAGAAGTTCATACTTGTTCCAATGACGTACCCAGAAATAGCTACATCAAGCACAACAGATATTATCCATCTTAACAGAATTAAGAGGATTTGTTTTTTTTCGCCCTCATCCCACGTTTTACAACCTCTGGTCACCCGAGTGATGATGGCAGGTATCAGAAAGGGGGTTGGGGCTTGTCAGAGAGGCCATCAATAGTCTGTCTGCCGCCTCCTTTTCAAAGATTCGAGGTAATTGAGTCTGTGTGGATTCTGAGTAGGCTATACCCCTCTGGTTCCCTAACACCCTGGGGACACAGACCTGCTGAAGGACAAGAGACATCCCACCACATCTCAGTGACTAGTGACCACAATAACCCGTTGAGCTCCTGCATCTACTACAGCCCTAGGCATTAAGAATAAAATGTCAAGCCTGGTTGTACCTTGGGCCATGAGCTTTATTAATCCCAAAACCACTCTACTGGATTTAAAGGTCTACACTCTACAGCATTCCTGATCTAGAGGCTGCTCTGTTTTACTACCTCATTCCTAAAGCAGTATCATGGTGTTTCTTACGCTAAATGAAACTGCAGAGTACAGCAAAGCATTGTGGGTCTAATAACTGTAACAGTGAGTTGATCATGATCTAGTTGAGGGGCAACGAAAGCTGACATGTCTGTCACTTAAGGTCATATCGCTGGGAGCCCTAAGCTCGGTACGGTGCCACCTTTAAAAACAAATCTTCACAGATAACTTTAATTCTATGGCAAAGTCCACAGACTTAAACAACAAAGGCTTAACAAAAGCTTTTATAAAGTGGGGAGAAAGACTATTGAGCCTTCTTCCCCCAATCACTCAAAGTCTGTATAAATCAATAACACTTTCAGAATGACACAAAATGGCTTCCATCAATATAACTGCATGCAGAAACAAGTAATATAGTACAGAGGAACAATGGCAAAGCAGCTTCTCCCCAGAAGCAGAGGTCAAACTGCAGTCATTACAAGCATTTCCTGTTCCCAGTGGTCACAAATGAAAGGCTTTGGGATAAATGCATTTGTCTGGCTTAGCAGCATGTGCCTCAATACACATATGGAAAAAGGGGGCTCTGGGCTTTATGAGGGAAAGGCAGGAACACTCAGGGAGTCTCCTCACAGCCCCAAAATCAAGGGCAGAAATGCAGCAATGGGGGACACATTAAGGGCATGGCCCTGTGAAGCTTGAGCACAGCCACATGGGGCTTACCACGTATGGTCTCTCAAGCCTTTTCCAAAAATACACCAAGGACCAGCATATGGACTAGTGCGCGGCATTCAGGGTTTCAATCTTTGGCAGTAAGGGGAACAGAGCCTAGCAAATTCTACAAACAACAGGCAGCCTTCAGAAAATGGTGTCCTGTTGGTTGATGACCTCAGGTCAACATCATAGATATGTTAAGGAAGACGTGTAATGTTACAGGCATGCATTTTAATGGTCAGTAATATTCGTATCAAATGTTCTAAAAAGTCAATGTAGAAAGTGACACTTCAGAAACTGTGACATTTAAAATCTTGCAGCTTTAAATATTATTTCCAGGCATGTGGACTTTAAGGCTTAAGGCATACGTTTTACAAGAAGCTGTTTTATTTGGTAATACTTTGATGATCCAGACAAGAAAAAGTTCCAGTAGCATACTCCAGTAATTTAAAATTTAAAGTGTTAACCTCCCCCCACCGAAAAAGAGCATAAAATCACTGCATGATCCAAAAAGAAAAGCACGTGTATCTACAGTAAATGCTTAACTGCGTGTTGGTCTACAAAACAAAACTGAATAAGGTGTTAAAATTTTTAGGCCAGAGCACTGGAAGACAAATCATAAGCATTAGACAGAACTTTGCTGGGAAAGCAGTTAACCAAAATGGTTTATGAAGCATTTCCTGTCTGAGTGGCCTGTGAGCAAAAAGCTTGGATATTGTAGAAACGTTAAAGGCTGCCATAGTGACAAACAGGCGGGAGGAACTGAAGGCCATTTGTCCATCTAACACAACAACCACTAATATACACATGAAAACTTGTTATACATGTAAAATAGACATGATGCAACTTTTCAGAAATATCATTGATTTTTCATGGACACCCACCACAACACATTCCTGTAGGCAGCTTCCTATGATATGAAATCACATTTTGTGGTTATAGCTAAGAACTAGAACGAGCAAAGAGCCTTCTGTGACACTGGACATTTTAGCAGGTTCAGACAACTTTGAAATCTCAACCTACATGATTTAAGCAGACTGCAGGTTCTGTGCACAGATGTACACATGATGTCCTACATTTGGAACAGTGATCCAAAAGGAAAACGTTATTCACTGAGCTCACATTCAGCTCATATTTAGGGCACATACACCCCTCACCCACACAGGCACCACACACCATAACAGATGCTGATAATGTCTCTGCAGCCTTTCTTCGCAGCCCAAGGTACAGCCAGCTCACAATCGCCTTGCCCTAGGCCAGCCCATTCCATATTTTAGCTTTCCCTGATTGTAAGCAAAGGCCCAGTATAAGTATCTGAAGACTCACAGTGCCCCTAATCCCCACAGGCATCAAAGGCAGTCAGAAAGAGCAGGTCTGCACCACATGATAACTGAGCAAATAAAACTAAAAAAGCAGTGAAGAAACCCAAATCTCATTACGTACAAGGAACCCGACTGGCCCTGACCTTTTACCACAATTCACCAAAAACATACAAATACAAATGACTGAATGGATTTAATTCATAAGACTAACATTTCTCAGCTGATTACAGCAAAATTTTATCCTCTGACTTGCAAAAGTTTTACACAGTGGAAATTCTATACTCTCACACACAGCCAGCGATTCCCATTCTCAGTTTAAGGTCAAGTCAAAGCCGCAGTCTCCCTTTGGGGGTGGGTTACACTGGTACCAGCTGTGGGACAGATGTGCCGCCTGTCCCGGGCTGGGGGTTGGGTGGGTGAGTCTGAGGATCTTTTTAGGCTGCACTCAATGTTGCTTCTCCATAACCAACTTCAAATAACTTCACTAGTTGGTCTCAATTTTTCTTTACAAAAAGAAAAAAAATAGTATGTGTGTGTGGGCGGGGGGGTCTCCCATTTGTAAAGCAAACTGGAAATATCATCAGGCATGTCTGGGGGAACTGCACTAGTATCAGCACCAGTGACCGTTGTGTTGCTGGCTGCTGCGAATCACATGATATCCTGTTGTAGAATTGGACCCATTACAATAAGGCTGACTTCCGTTTATAAGGGCTCCACCGCAGTTCAAAGATCCAAATGAAAATTAGATCCTGCTTGTTCACTAAAAATCAGCCTGTGCTCATCAATGGGTGGCATGTTAAAAAAAAGGATTGAATTACTAAATCCATGCTTTCCTTCTATAAACTGATGTCCTTGTGAATACTGTGTGTCCATTCTTCTACACACCCGTCAGATTATTCCACCCACACATGCAAATGAGCTTCAAAATCCAAAACCTTACAGCTCCTCTTTCCCAGCAAAGAGCGGCCGTCCCTCTCCCAGGAATCAAACCCTCACCCACCTGGTAGTAGGACTTGATCTGGCGAATCAGAATGGACAGGTTCTGTATCCGGAGGGTAGAATCATTGTTCACTCTCTTGTTGGGTCTCTGAGTACTGCTTTTGGGGTTTCTGAGGGCAAAGACAAAAGGTATATAATTAAAAAGGTATAAAATGGCACTGAAAACACCACACTTACCCTTCAAATACTTCTCAAACCTCAATATTTAAAAATAAGTCAGAGCTGATTAAGAAAGAAAAAAAATAGGTAAATGGAACAAGTCACCTTAAAAACCGGGAGCAGAAACTGGGTTAAACTAAAACAGGTTTCAGATCCAGGATTCATACCCAACATGCAATACTCACTCCAAACAGTGATCTCCAGTGATGTTTGGATGCGAAGACATGAAGGCAAATGTTTTGCATTGCTGACCCCCAAAATTCTTTACAAATTTTTATGACCAGTTTGTAGATGCCTCTGTTTACAGGTGCTGCATTCACTGTCTTCTTTTGAAGCCAAAGAATCCTTTCCTTTCAGAGTGATCTTAAAATACTTAACTTCACTCACACTTTACCAAATGAAACAGACTTGAAATAGACCCTATTTCGCTTTCGTTCTTGGCTGAAGAGTTCCTGCTTATTGACCTTATTTATGATTACCACCATCTTACCTACTCAATAGTATAAGAATTCAAACCTCAAATTCAAGCGCAAAAGGCATTTAAAAATGCAGTAAAACACTGCAGAACACATTGTGAATGTCTCAAGTAGGAATACACCATCAATTGCCTGTATCCAACTTAAGGTAGCCGTATACTTCAAATGATGTCCGGACGAAATGAAATTGAACATGTTGGTGTGAATAATCCTTTGCATTAGGGTATAATCACATTTTGGTATAAATCACAATTATATGGCTCATGTGCAACAATCCCCAGGGCTTTAGATGACAAGCTTAAACGTTTGTTCGGACGTCAGTTTTTAGGTACTGTATGGACATTTACTTATGCCCACAATTTGGTAAGCAGATTAGTGATACACGTAAAATATTAATGAGAGGCGTATTGCGGAGCCCAAAAGTTAATAATCTGCATAAATTCTGCATATCCTTATGTTTATTCAAGTCGGTTAGCAAAGGACGCCACATCCTACTGTTCTGGAAAGGATAAGCACTGAAGTAGCAGTGAAGAAAGGGACAGCTCAGCCACAGCATCTTTAGAATGAGGAGATACTGTGGATAAACAAGGTAAAAGACCTTGGTGGTATAGTAGTACTTTTGGAAGTTTAAAGTCCAACACTTATTAAACATAAGGATAAACTGAACTTATACAAATTACCAACTTTTGCTGTACACAAATACAAATACTAATCTACATTATTTAAAGTGTGGTGCAAAACATATCAGTATCAGCATAATTAGTGACCTGCTGATTTATGTTAGCCAATCGTAAACAAGTGAGTTCATGCCAAACGAAAGTTCCTCGGGGAACCGGCACAAGCGGTGCACCAAACTGTGATCACTGCGGTGATTACACATCATATGACAGATTATCGATTTTGTCTGAAGTATACAGCCAGCTTAAGAGGTGGTGGGTCAGTAATGGGCTGATTATCACACCACCACCATGATGTTTGAATATTCCGCATTTTCCACGCTGCAGACCCATGAGGAGCTGAAATACTCCACTTTTCCATACTATTGCCAGTACTACTGCCATTATTACCTTTATTTAGGTCGCAAATGTCACTGTGTATAACAAAAAAAAAAGGGTGACAGCTAAACGGATACACATGGGCATATCAGGCCTCGTATAAACCCACTCAGTTTTAAGATTTCCAAACTCTGTGGAGTATAAAGTCAGTTAATATTTAACATTTAAATTAACTTTAAATCCAAAACTGAGATACCAGGCTGCATAAAGATTTGATATGTGACTTTTAATGCTCATTCAAATGGAATGCTGGGAGAATCGACCAAAGCATTTCCTGTTCAGTCAACATTCTTTTAAGGTCACCTCACCCTACCCCCAACCGACCCTCCATTTTAATCAGACTCAGACAACTTACACTCATCAGAACTACAAGGAGCAGCTCTTGTAATCATGTCCACTCAAGAACAGTGAAACAACACTTGTGAAATCACCCTGAGTCTCAATATAAGGACAAGCATCACTGAAAGCAGCTCAAATCGCACCAACTCAAGGCGCGTTTTCCACATCAGAAGAGTTTGTCATTTTGACCTAAAGGACAACCATCTGCAAGACTGAAAATTCACCTTCTCACATGTGGAAGAAACATGGTCAGTGTGCCACCAGAATGGCTGTTCTGTAATTTGTAGAATTCTCACTCATTATGGCCGACACTGCGGTGCTCTTAACAGCACTCAAAGAAACGCTCCAAACCCAATGTGTAGGACTGACAGATGATCTCAGAAAGAGGCTGACAACGTCATTAAAAAAAAAAAAAAAACTAGCCTTGGGAAAATAAGTATAAAAATATACATTTCCTGGCTCTTATGAAGCTTTTTTCTATATGCTTAATGCAGAGCTCAGATGCCACACTGGTAACTCTAATGGAGGTAACCTCAACTTGCACGTACGAGTACTTTTCTGGGCTGCTGATTTGTTTTTTTGCCAAAAAAAAAACATTTAAATAAATGTGTCTTGTATCTGACATTTCTAGCACCACACAAGGTTCCCCAGATCATCCATTAATGCCACGATGGGCCTCATTACATCACTGGCTCCCACAGGCCACTGGCAAATTGGGTTGAGCGCACTGACTGTGCCCCTTCACATAGCTGCTTACACCCCCTCCAGCCAAAAGGAGGGCCTCTGAAGAAGCACAGCGTGGGGCCATCTTAGCCCCTTTAATTAGAAGGCAGAGGAGGAGATGTAATCCTGTAAAGTAAGCGAGAATAAGGGGCTCCATGTCTCAATTTACTGTTACAATAGGGGGACAGTAATGGATCTGCCACACAGAAAGAGGCCGGCAGATGAGCAAGGGCAACGTGCATTATACTCACAGGTTAATTTAGCATCATGAGGTCAGCAAGCGCCAAAGCATAGAGAGACCACAGAAAATGTTTTAAAATTACATCAGCGTGACACACAGCAGTGTGTGGAATAATGGGAGAGCGAACTGAGGCCCAGTGCACCCTGGGGGAGAGGGGGGTGCTCAGGAGTAACCTATTTACAGCAGCCTGCATAAGTTTCAGTTGCAGTACAGGTCCACTGCTGCAAGTGAACCGCCGCTATGCAAGGCTGCCCGTCTGGGTTAGGACTGTCCTTCTGGGAGGGTGCAGGGTCGACAGGGAAACTGGAGAAAATATCATTAGAAGACAGCATTTTAACCACAGTGCAGGCTGACGGGAGGGGGGTTTGGGAGTGAAGGAAACCCAAATCCAGGCAAGGGTGCTAGAGGAGAAGTCCAACGTTCCAGGTCTTCGATGGTGGTTAAAAAAACAGCTTGTCCTGAACCAGGGGGGCACAGGTGGACATTGGACAGCCAGCCAGCTGTCATGGACACCACCTCAGACCACCCGATGCAAGATTGCAAGATGAGCCCAAGACCCTCCACCAGGAATCACACCACTGAGAACAGAATAGGTTACCGCCAGTCTACATGAGCTCTTCGTGACAGCTGCCTCCAGAAGGACCTGCAGGTCACCATTATCAGCATGTAATGCGGAGGAGCAGAGAGCCTGACCTGAAGAGGCCACTTTTTCCTTGAACACATCATTAAAACATTTGTATTCGCTTTTAATAAAAGGGAGATAAATAGAAGGTAAGTCAATGAGCATTTCCTAGGCACAGACTGTTAAATAAAAGTAGGCCAAAGATATGAAATGCAGAGGACAGTCTGTTAATAGTAAGGACCCTGGTGCCTGACAGGCAGCACAGTGCCAGGAGGGATGGGGGGGTGATGGTGGTGATCCCTCTCTCCTGTCTGCTCCTAGTGATAGGGTTCTTTCATCTTCCAGGATGAGAACCAGCAGTAGGGAATTCGACAAGTACACACAGGGATTTCAATAAGAATGCAAACTATGCCACTTCAGCCTCGACGGGGGACAGGGCAAAACGGGGGCCGGGTGAGGAGGCGGGGCTGTAGATCACAGACGGTGTTGGGGTGGGTGGATATGGACTGTGGACTTGCTCTGCAGGTTTGGTAAAACAGTAGCAGCTTGCCAAGAGACAAGATATCTGTGCGCCGGGCTACCTGAGAGCAGTACAGCCTGGGGATGGATGCTAATTTCATAGCGGCAGCTTTCCAGCTAGCCTAGAAGGCCATCAGCCCCTCTAGGTACAGCATTAAACGAGGCTCTAAAAAATCAGCAGGAAACAGGATCTTTTTGTCTAGGAGCCAAGGAAAAGCCGGGAGGCAGGTCTGGAGCCAGCGGCACAGACAGACCTGACCGATGCTGTGCACACAAACCGAAGGGCACGTAATTCACCTGTACTTCATTAACATAGTGGAGGACTTAGTTAAGCTTGGCAACCGCTCCGTAAGGCAGAACGACACACAACAGCCAGGAGCACGATGTGGGGATCTGTGTTATAGTGCAGAGGGGCAGCAAGTTAGTAACCAGAAACTACACAACTGACATGTATAATGTGCAAAATACTTGCCCTCTTAAAAGTATTCAGCCATTCTGTGAGAAGGGACTATATGAACCCATGGACATAGCATTAATCTCTGCAGTAAACATACAAGCTTATTCTACATTGTAGATAGTAACAACCAAAACTGAAGCAGCTACAGAAATAATACACTCGGCCGTTTCAGCAGAACCTTTTGTTCCTCTCCCCACAGGAGTACATCCTCACATGCTGCCCAGTGCATCCGCACGCTAGAATATGACTGCTATCATGTGTGGAAGCCTTCAGCTTCTGCTCAAAGCCATCTGCAAACTGTCAACCAAAAACCATTTAATAATCCAGGTTCCCCCCTAATGCCCCAGAATCCCAACACAGCTTAGACTTCCTAACACATTGCACATCAGTGTCAAAAGCAGAGCTAATGTCTGACAACTGCCCTCTCTCTCATTCCAAAAGGTTCTACTGACCCATTTATTTCTCCAGCAGGCGTACATTTACACATACTCATTCAGATGTACTCATGTAACCGTTCTGCCTGACAATACTTATTTATTAATTAGGAGTCACACAAAAGGTGTCACCTGTTTGCTATTTCCACCCCATCCCCCCCACACAGTAGGGTGCTCACCCATGCCTCACTGACACCTGAATCCTCATCTCTCACAAGCTAGCAAGAAGAGCCACTAGATTTCCTGACTAAATTTACCAAGTTCCTAAAATCAGCTTTACTGGCCAAGTGCATCATGTGTCATGTGTCTTTGGTGCACTCAACAAATTGAGAGCAAAGGCATCACACACAGCAGTAACAGATGAGCGGACATGTAAAACAACGGAGACATACAACACAATTCAAAATTTAATTTGAATCACTTGGGTAATTAAGGGGGGGGGCACAGCTGAAGTCCCCAGACAAATCAAAGCAGTCGGGATATTGATTACAATGACTGCCAATATACAAGTTATATCCCCCAGTAACTGCATTTTAATGAGTGTGCGAGCTGACAAGGACGGCAGAGCCTCATTGAGTGTGACTAATTTGCTTAACAAATTGCCAGGCAGTAAATCAGTTTCGGGGTTATGGGATTAATACACACTTCTTTGTCTGTTCTCTGTGGAATCCCCTGCTGCAAGGTTTCAAACATGCAAGCACATGGTAACAAAATGGATTCTATGGGGCCACTCGGGTGATCGATGCAGAAAAAACAACACACCATGTAGATCTCCTAGTGTTAAGAGAACTCCACACACATGGGTGATCTGAAACCTCGAGCCCCCAAATTTGGGTTTTGTCGGGACAAAGACACCCTTGACGACTGCACCTGACAGTGGGCACTCTGTTGCAGCCCCGCTGGCTAACTGGCATGATTTACGGTGGAATGACCTCGCAGACCTGAGGCGACAGCTGGCTCGGGCTGCTCACGGGCAGAAGTGAACATCCTCGTGGGGCTTCGGAAACACGAGAGGCAACCGCACTTGTTCGGTTAATGCTGCGGCACAAGATCTGATCTGACAAGGCCAAGGGAGAAAGCCCGATTCATAGCAACGAGACCCCAACATGGGTTCCAATTCTGGAAATCAAACTACCTCCATCCTTATTATTAGACAGGAGCAACGGTGTCAATCAATACCGTGCAATTTGCAGACCGAGCATCAAGTCTTCAATTAAGGGCTGTAACATTTGCTTCGCGGAGGCTTCAATGCTTTATGGTGTCACTGGCAATGTGCATCTTAGCCAACATTAATTCTGCCAAGTCATAATGGACTGGAGGATAAATTGTGAGAATAAAATACAGCTGAATCCATTTAGGATACACTTTCTGTATGTGTGGTGAACCTATCTTGGCAAGTTAAAACAATTTATCAGCCATTGGCACTGTAAGAACATTAGTTCAACCATCAAAAAAATAGATAACTTTCAATTAGCTCAAACACAAAAAAAAATTACTTTATACTGTATGCTCCAGAAACACCACACTATGACTTTCTGATATATACACAGTTTTCTTGCCAAAACGGTTAGACCATATCTGGGCCAAGCACGGAGAAATTATGGAATAATGGATGGTAGTACTGCTTAAACGCTGCTGTTAATAAGCATAAATACCTAAGGAGCTCCCATCGTAAGAATGAAAGAAGCCTGGCAAGGCAATTACGATAAAGATTAGACGTGGAAATTGAAAATCGCGCGACAAAGACGGCGTTTTAACACAAATAAAGGCAGAATGGTTGGAAAGGGGGGCGGTGGGCGCGATCCTGCGGAAAGCTCGCTGTCTGTCCTTTCAGGGGTGGTGCTTGAAATCTCTGCGGCAGCCCCACACGGAAGCACGCCGTGGACTAAATGACTCCTTCATCCCATATTCATCACATTGACCTTGGCATCGCTGCGTACCACGCATAGCCCAAACATACCTCGGGTTCTTAAATCACACGTTACACTGAAGTAAATTAAAATATCCATACATTTTTGTACTATTCCTTCGCAAGAATAGGTGCTCAAAAAAGCCGAACATTTACGTCAAATCCGAGTACCCCACCCTCCGACTTACACCAGTTTAAGTCCACTGCACGCTTTATTGGCATATTAACAAGCATGACTGCACAACGAAGCCTTACAGAAGCGAGTCGAAACGCGCAAATCGGATCACCGAGAGCCGGCTGCTCGTTCGCCGGTGGACACTGCAGATCCCAGCCCCGAGGGGGGGCGCGGCGGGGAGTCGCCCTACAGGCTACTGCTGACACTTCAGTGTCCCAGGAATAACTGGAGCAGGCAAACCGGTCCGACGTTATAACGTCGAGTCGTCGGGACCGTAACGTCTCCTTCGGTCCGAGCACAGCATTCAGGCAAAGCGACATTCACCCTTGAAACTCGCAGCATGACAACTGGCAGTGTGCGTGTGTCCGTCTGCGAGATAATGCGGTGTGCATCAATTAATTCAGACCTGACGATCTACACGGAGAAAAATCTGTGGTACTTACATTTGGACCATGATATCATTCAAATAGACGCCGTCCACCAAATCCACGTATTCCGAAAGTTTGGTCTTCTCCTTCCCACCTAATTGCCCAAATGTCCTCACCTAAGAACAAAGAGGGTTAGGTACTGTATACAGAGACCTTTCTGGCATGCCTTTATGTCTTTATCAAATTTCAAGCGGGAGGTTTAAAAAAAGAAAATCTTACCCAAGTGACCAGCGGGTCGAGCATAAATTGCTCAAGCAAAGGCGTAAACACCTCGTTTTCCATCTCTGGTAGCTAGCTAAATAGCCGAAGCCAAGAGACTGTGGCGACAATCAACGTATATATCCACTCCTTCAAGTATACAGGGAAAAAAAGATATCGACATATATTTAAAGGCTTTTAATCAGGCTGATTGAATTAAGGGGACGATTCATTCCTGGCGAAAAGAAAAGGCATACGCCCGCTGCTGATGTTCCCCCTCGGCGAGTCAGTGTGAGACAGAGACGGCGTGCCCGGCGGAGCCATCATCCTAAGCTGCCAGGGAAACCAACCGCTGGATAACGCATTGTTTTAAAAAAAAAAAAGCTCGGGTTTCAGACTGCGGACGGCCGCTGGCTAAACAGCAGGAGGAAAGGAGCGATAACAGGTAAAATACAAAGAAAGTAAAGAGCGCAATTCCCACGTCGTCAGAAACCGTCCAGGCAAAAATACGACGTCAAGCCTCGCGCTTAAAACGCATACAAAAATATGTCCATTTCGAACTTTGAATAATCCTCTTTGATTAAAAAAAAAGAAAAAAAAACTAAACAGAAAAAAAACACAGCCAGCTAGCTAAAAATACACATAAAACTTCCCATGCCGTGCTCGACAGCTGCAGCTTTGATGTTTTCCTAGGAATGCCAAAGACAGAGCGGCAGTTCCTCAGCACCATCCTCACGCGCCCACCGCGCGCTACCAAGTAACGGCCGCCGCCTCCTGACAGCCAAGAAAGCCGTGCGCCGGTAGGGCCGAATCACCGCCTCCACCCTCCGCTGCGGCCGGGCAGTTCTGCTGGGCACTGATTTTTACGCACGAAAAAACAGCTTTGTATGCCTCCGCCAAAACCCATGCCTTTTGCCCGCTTCTTGGAATTAAGAAAGAAAATAGTGCGCCGTGAAGCATGTCGCGGTTTTGTATAATTCATTTACTCATGTTTTGTTCATTATAAGTTATTTTCCATTTACCGCGGATTGCGAAAAATGTGATGGTTATGGGTGATCCCATCTCATGTACAACCACTTGTGTTTCACCTAGAATACTTTGAAAATAAATTATCCGTGTCCTGTTGTTACTTTTAATGTTGATACTCCGTTACGAAATGAAAAAATTTAGCTCACCATACGAGTGCTAGACAAGTACCAGAAATTTGTATGGCTTAACCAACAATTATTTTGATGACTACAAGTTACAACAGTGACATCTGCTGATTTAAAAATCTATCTAAATACCGTTAAGACTTCTGAGACTGAAATAAATTATATAAAGAAATGGTCATTATTCAATTGTTGACAGAGTATAGATTGCGATGCTTTGTATGTTTAGTGGAATTGACATTTTTACGACTTTGGTTGAATGCTTGCAGGCCATTCAATATAATTTCTGTTACGTGAGTCAACAAATTACATGTTACCATCATGACTCAGGGTTATCTAGGCCTGAAGACTGTATGGGCATACAGCAACGTAATACATGGGGTTACATTATTATTAAGTATTTAGATTTCAGAGGTGAAAATAGCTTTTTGTTCAAGACCTTATCCAATGCAATTTACAGCTTCTGCGTTCCAACAGGTTTTCTTACTACACATTTGCTAAAATAATTTATACGATGCAGTATGGTGTTTCCCACATATGTGGATGTGACATTACCTGTGATTTGTATGATAAGGCATGTGTGTTTGTGATGAATGATTTATAGAGCTCCATGTCTGGAATGTGACATGCAAGATATTGTCTCACTAAGCATATTTCAACTACAAAGGGACGTCTGGACTGAAGATCAATGTGTTTCCTTGAAGAGCTCGTGTCAGAGAATCTCCTCTCCAGGCTTGTGTCCTTAAGCATCTCTGCTACACCCCAGCCAGCATGCTGCCAAAGGCCTATGAAAATCAATCAAGATGATGAGCCCAGTGATGGACACCAGACTGAATTTAAATTGAATGGGCACCAATCATTGACAGCAAAGCAGACCATTAGCAAGCCATTCTGGTGATTGAATCTACACTTCACAAGTTTACTTGCAAACAATTGTTATGCGTGTCATTGATCTGCCTGAAACATATTGAAAGAATGACAGATAGTCCTTCATTGCTGATTATCTTTGAGGCCAATTCAGCTGAACTGTATGGAGGATGATTTTAAAAATTTTGCCCCTCATGACAGCTGTGGTGTTTTGAATGATGCCATCAGTCCAATCAGTGCACCGTTAGCCAAACCCAATCCTAATGCAAAGCCATGCAAAGCAGAGTTGATATTTGAAAAGTGAACGTTAAACATCACGCAAGCCACCCATGTGTCTCACACATTGAGCAGGCATTTATCTGCCGCGGAGTCATCCGCCAGTTTTTGGAAGTGTGTGAGCTCCATCCAAGCACACACAGTGGAAATAATAATTATCCCTGATCCTAAATTCCTCAGAAAACACCATGTCCAGCAGCCACCTTGACGTGATGTTTCAGAATGAATGTATTCTGTAGATTTTTTTCTAGCACATCACAGCATGGACAAAATTCACAGCCACTTCAAAGCATAGCCCAGCCACAAATCTTGCACCACCTGCGATGTAAAACCCTTCATAGTGTTTCACTGGCATTTCTTATAGCGTCGTTGGGTTTTTATAGCGTGAGACTGAACCCACTGCCCTTACGCTACCAGTGCTGGGTTCCTGCTGCAGCAGAACATGCCTGGTCTCCAGCGGCTGTAGACAGTTTGGCTCTGAATGCTCCAACCCCCTGTGCCCATTCAGAGATGTGGGAAGATGGGGGCCAGAGTCCCAAATGAGACTGGAGTCCGTTTCCAATCATCCGCTACAGTTTATGTTTCACCATCTGACAGGGGAACCAAAAACAAATTTGCCCCCATATACAGTCCATCGGCTGCCTGATCATAAACTTTGGAGTTAAAACTCCAGACGTCGTCTTTGGCTTCATTTTAAGGGGCAATGCCAGATCCAGAAGTGCTATTTTCACTGCAGAGCGATGGAATTGGTGTTTTCAGAAATCATATCAGTATAGTGTCATATTAGTGTCACCGTCTAAATATCGCAGATATGAGGAGACAGTTCAACAGAAAGCCATAGTGCTCTTTGAGCTTGCAGTCCTGAAATATCGCCTCAAAAATAAAAGCATACTGCAGACATTGGACCCCCTTACCACGTAGCTGCCCCTCCCCAAGCCCTTCGGTGACACCGTGTTTGCGGCCTGAATTTGCACCTTCTTCTTCAGTGGAGGCCCTGCAGACAAGCCAGTGTCATCATAGTTTTGATTTTTCAATTTACCTTTCATTCTCATGTCAATTTTCATTTGAAATCCATTTTAGTTCTACTTAGTTTTCAGTGTGGCTTTATTGGCTTCCATTTCAAGAACATATTTCTATTTTGTTTCCATATATTTCAGTTTAGCTCCTAGTATTCTTACTTCAAGAGATAGACTTAAGATCTACAGCCATTTTATGTGTCTGATCTTTAGAGGATCCTACATGGATATATAGCAAACATCATGCACTGATGTTCTGGACATGTCCCGGGCATCACCAATGGCAATTTAGGATGGACAATTATCACTTTGGCTAAACACTTAAAAAAAGAATTGTGACAGATAATACTTGAGGTTTATTTTCAAATTCATTCCAGTTCGCTTTGGGATCAACATGTATAGCTTTTATTTTATTTTCATTTATTGATCTTTTTAGTTCGCAAAAAAAAAGAGAAGTTTTTCCATGGCTTTGGTTTTTGTTGACGATGACAACCTTAGACAAGTGGTGCGTGGGAGGGCAAGTGGGGTGTATTGTTTAGACATCTGTAGATCTGCGGCTCAAGGTGGCTGCTTTTCCGAGGATGCAAAACCAACTAGAATTCCAGGTCTTTTGCGCCCCCCCAACTCCCCTGGGGACTTGTTGCCAGGCAACCATACTGACACCTACTGCATCCTTCTGCAATATCACTACCCTGCAAACTTGGATATCTTGCAGCAGGCAAGGTATTGCATGCATGCTTTTCTCTATTTGCAAAATAGAAAAAGGTGCCTTATCATGAATACAACCTTTGTAGACAATGAAGGACATTGCTGTTCATAATTTTGTGGACCCTGATATGTTCACAAATGACGTGGATGGATGAATGTATCATGCATGCCACGTAGCATGGATATGGGCGATTATATGAATGTGAACAGATCACCATGCTAGGTCCATGCCTCACTGTCCTCCTGCGACATTAAACTTTCTGGCAGTGTATCACCTTGGCAACACTGAATATCACATTAAAAAGTGAGTGTTTTCTGCATTCTCTATGATTCAGCGTGGAAAGAAAAACTTCTGCATGGCCACCGCACATAAAAGGCATGAGCGGCAAGTGTGTTCTGCCAATACAGCATAATACTGAGGTTGCAAAAATGTTTCTAAGTCCCTTGTTAAATTATTCTGCTCTGTACAAATCCATGGCTACCCAGGAAACCTGCTAATAAAGCCTGCTTTAAAATGTCGCTGCCCTTAATCTGTTACCATAACAACAGCACCCTGCCACACGCCAGCCCAATTCAAGGCAGGCGGCCCTTGCATAAACACAGCGGACGTGCACAATAATCCTCTGTCATTAGCGATGATGTGCACATCTGAAGTGCAGCGGGGAGATCATTTCGACATGAAATCCATAGTGCTTCATGTGGCGATGCCAGAATCCTACGCATTTGAGTGCAATGTGTGGGAGAGGCCTGAGGACCATGGAAATAACATCAAGGTGCAGAGTTTCTGCGTATACATTCTTACTGAAATACACGCTGACAGCAACACTTTTCAAAGATCCAGTCTTTGAAAATATAGGCTCAAAACAGCAACAGTATAAAACAAGTTGGCCTCAATAACAAAGGTCTGTAGTGGCCAACAATCATCTCAGGCTTGTACTGCCTTCACTTCTACCCACCACACAATGACAAGAACCCAAATAAACAGATAAGTGAAGTTGTGCTGTTGGGATGGCACTAATCACACGCATCCCTCTGCAGCCAACTGGTGTGCCGACCCCATTCGTTTTTTTTGAAGGGTTTTGAATTTGAATTGCTGTCCTGCCACCTTTACACTGACATCGATAAAGGTACAGATCAGTTCATTAGTCTGCTGGACAAATGAAAGAGGACAGCTTCGTGGCGATGATATGAGAAATGTGGTGTGTGTGTGTGTGTGTGTGCGTGTACATGTGTGTGCACGTCTGGCAGTGTCTCGTGTTTTACCTGATCTGGGACCATGCATTGTGAACGCTGGCAGGGATTCTCTGTGAAAAAAACACATCAATAATGCAGTGGGCTGCCAGCAAAGTCCTCAGATAGGCTTCCTGGAACTGACCTTGGGGGACGCTCAATCGTAAAATCATAAAACTTGCTTCAGGAGAGCTCAGCAAAGAGGTCTTCATAAGAGAGATCATGAGATTTTTTTTGTCTTCCTCAACTATCATTCATATTCATCATATAGCCTTGTCACGTTAAAAGTAGGATCACACCAGGGAGGTATACCACAAAGCAGGATTTCAATGGTGAAAACTGTCCAATAGGAGGAAAGGTGAGTAACATTCCTATTGGACAATTGGCTTAAGTCATCTGGCTAATGAAAAGATTCTGCTTTGTGGAATACCCTCCAGCTCTGGATTTAGCTATATAGGGAAACCACTCTTTATAGAAATCATTGAAGTGTAAAAGTACTGCAAGAATGTTTGGGGCCAGCATGAAATTGCCAAAAAAAAGGAATTTCGAATGAAAAAGAAATATAGTCGGTCTGAAATTATAAAAAGTGAACTCTTCAAAAATCCTTTATCCTTATAAGGAAAAACAATCTCTACAATCTTACTGTCCAACACAACGTTAAGTGAAATTGTTGGACAGGGCACCCCCTTGTGTTCATATCATAAAGAACACAAATTACGTACAAAACCTAACCAACAGAATTGATCATTTTCATTTTAAGACTGATTATATTCTCTGTCATACGTGCAAAAAAATCTTGAAATATTGAAGAAAATAAAGCACGAAGCACAATCAGGAGTGAAACCCTACACTTGTCCCTTCTTTCGACATATTTAGAGCACTCCAAAAGAAATTATGAGAAGGTTTTTAAAACATAAAACTATGCTCCCAACAGGGCTCAGTTTTTCTGGAATAGAAAATGCATAACTAATATATCACTTGCAGTAACAGATCAAAAGAAAACTAAATGTATGAAACGAGGAATTTCGGGGGGGGGGGATGATGGACAGCGCATCGTCTTTTTGGCCCTTTTGACACTAAATATCATCCTGGGACATTTCTTATTATGTGTAAACGAACGTTTGGCTTCGCGTCTCCTGAGGAATATACTGGAAACAAAGCCGAGCTTACTATTTGACGGAAATGTGTAAATCTTAACTAAGTGGACAGAACCGCTAACTCAAAAAATAGATAATAAAATATAAGCATGACATTAAGCGGAATTTTGGAAATGATTTGTCCTTATTTTGCACACCGCTGTCCTCACCAAAACACAGTAATACATTTATAACTAATAGTGACCGTATTACGACGGTCAAAAGTGTTACAATATTGGAACTCTGGATAAAGGGGGATTCGGGGCACGAGCAGCCGCTTTCACCGGCGCACGACCAGCATCCAATCAGAAGTCAGATCGAGGAAACGTACTTCCGCACACGTGGGGAGCAGAGATGGCAGCCTGTAGGTTATGCGGCATAGGAAGGATTAGACTGCTTTTTCATTCCCCCAGAATGCAAAATGTTAGTTTTAAACTGAGAAACCTTATAGGCAATGAGTCCACGATGACAAAGTCACATCTGCGGTTTTGTCACGAACGTGCTTGGAATAGACACAGCAAAGTTAAAAAAGTAGATGTGGACTTGGGAGAAAGGTGAGCCCTCTTCTGCTGTCAGAAACATAGCGGTGGGTTTATAATCATTCTGGTTGATACGACGTCAGGGTTTTCCATCTATGTATGTTATTTTTTCTTAGGTTTCTTAGACGATGTTCCTATTTTTAGCGCACACTATCTAAGCGAGCTGTCGCACGACATTGTAATGCCTCTAAGAGGATTTAAGCACAGTATTATTTCATATACATTTCCATATACACAGAGATGTTGGTACAACACGATCATTTTTGATAAAAATATAACCTAATAACAAATAAGTGTCGCAATTGCTTAAATACTATGCGTTAATTTTCCGCCAAATGACCGTTTTGTAAACAATACGCAGCGTATACTTTCCCCACGGACTCCTTTTAAGTGCTTATTTAGTTTCCATTGTTATTATTACATGACATTGTGAGGAACTGTGGTCTACTGCTATATAATTTCATAAGTTTTCATGTTTCATGTATTTATAAATGACTTACGGTAAAAATCCAATTTTTATTTTTTTTTGCTTTGCATGATTTGTGCATGGTTTAGGTAGTTATCACTGTTTATCACCCAAGACACTCAGGCTGCTATTTTTTCTGACATTTTCCTCCTGTTTTGAAGAAAACTTGAAATCTCGACTGGCAGACTGGCCAGATTTGCTGATGGAGCTGCAGTTGTTCAGGTAGAGTATTTATCGTGCATTACTGCTTATACCTTTATACAGTTTTTCCAAAAGTCCTGTAAAAGAACTGACAAGAAATCCCAATGCAGTTTGGGAGAATACATTTAATTGTGTACCTGGACCCCTTTTATTTGCCGCTTCAGCTTGGCAGCACCTCTGTGATGGTGACGGCCGTCAGCAAAACTAAGCCCACCTCGTCACAGTTTATGCCACTGGTTGTAAGTTTTGTTTCCAGTCATTATTTTTTTTCTGTTGAGTCGGCAGCTCAGCTGTCTGTGCTGTGATCAGTAGCTGTTGCTGTACAGCAGAGGTGTGCTGTGTTGTGGCGATTGGCAGGTGGACTGTAGGTGTGCTGTGTCGTGGTGATTGGCAGGTGGACTGTAGGTGTGCTGTGTCGTTGCGATTGGCAGGTGGACTGTAGGTGTGCTGTGTCGTTGCGATTGGCAGGTGGACTGTAGGTGTGCTGTGTTGTGGCGATTGGCAGGTGGACTGTAGGTGTGCTGTGTCGTGGTGATTGGCAGGTGGACTGTAGGTGTGCTGTGTCGTGGCGATTGGCAGGTGGACTGCAGGTGTGCTGTGTCGTGGCGATTGGCAGGTGGACTGTAGGTATGCTGTGTCGTGGCGATTGGCAGGTGGACTGCAGGTGTGCTGTGTCATGGTGATTGGCAGGTGGACTACAGGCAGAAAGCAGCAGCTGCAGGAAGAATCCCCACAAACTACCTGCGCAGAGAAATGGGCACAACGGATTCTGAGATCCTTACCAGCAGACTGATAGGTGGGTCGTCTCATCGTTATATTTAAAATAATTAGTGCACAGTTATTATCAATATGGAGAGTATCACTTGCTGATTTTAGGCGCCAATGAAAAAATCCACCCCCTCCTCTCCCCCCCCCTCTCCTTCACCCCCCCCCAGATCGATCCATCCGGC
>JAAGVU020000061.1:3169207-3180468 GCA_011763525.2 Mormyrus iriodes
ATCGATCCATCCGGCCCCTATTTCCTGCTGGCTATTTTTATGACACACAGGTGGGTTTAACTGATTGACACCACAGTTTCTGTGATGGGGAGTAACATCCCATCCTGTCTTGTGCCTGGTACAGCCACCCCTCACCCTGTCCAGGATAAGCAGTTGGAAGATAGATAGATGGATAGATAATTCATTTGAACTATATGGTGCGATAGCATGTTTTGTCAGGAGTTACCAATTGACGGCCTCCTTTTCCTCCCATATTATATGTGAAAGGTTCTGTGCAACCTCTTAGCTGTGGATGGAGTGAATAACCCAGATGTGCTTGCCATTAATGGAGGTGAGAGCATCTGATGAACAGAGCCGCTCGGGCATTCTTTAAAAGACCAGTGTGTCCATGCGTGCCGCTGACTCACACTGCTCCCCTGCAGCATCAGCAGCCCTCGCCGTCTCTGACATCCCCTGGAACGGGCCCATCGGTGAGTAACTCTCAGTCTCTATCCCCCGTCCCAGTTCTGGAGGGACCCTAATCTGAAGATACACTTAATGTTGTTTTTCTAGGCAGATTGAGATATCTATTACTTGAGAACAGTTTACTCCCTTTTTTACCCCCTTGTATGGTTTAAATTCTGGAATGTTCTTTATGGAGTCATGCTTCTGACTTCAATGTTTTGTTTATACAAATGACCCGCTAAGGCTGCATTCCCCTGCACTGATAGCTGGCTGAAAAGCAGGTGATTCTGACTCCCACAGAAAGTAGAGTTTGTGAAATCTCAGCCAGTTCACACTGCAGGTTTTGTCTTTGTTTTTATGTTTTTTTTTTTATTGACTCTGTGGTGCAGGTGCGGTACGCATGGGCCTGGTGGACGGGGAGTTTGTGGTGAACCCCACCCGTAAGGAGATGGCCTCCAGCTTGCTGAACCTGGTGGTGGCCAGTGCACCTCATAGTCAAGTAGGTGAGTCTACCTGTACGGTCGTCCCTCCCCTGGTTTAGTCCACCAATCAGAGTGCATTCGCTGAATTGTGATTGGCCTATGATTTATATATATTGTCCCACCCACTTTTGTGCCAGTGATGATGGAGGCAGCAGCAGAGAATGTCCTGCAGCAGGACTTCTGCCACGCCATCAAACTGGGAGTGAAGCACGCTCAGCAGATCATCCTGGCCATCCAGCAGCTGGTCCGCGAGCTGAAGGTCACCAAGCGCACCCCCCCCAGGATGTTCGCTGCTGTCCCAGAGATGGTGGAGACCACGCGGCAGTAAGTACCCAGGCGTCTCCTCCTGTGACTGCGCCTTTGCTCATTCTCCTGACCTGCTAGGCTATGTTGTTCATCAGTACATGCTGACAGGGAAACCAAATGACCTTCCTGTGCATAAACTGTAAACTGTGAGCTTGCATTTACCAGAGCACAAGTACCTTATACAAATAAGGAGTGATATTTTTTACTATTATGGGTATTCAATTTGTTTTTATAGCAGATGTGTGAATTAAAAAGTGCATTGCTCTCCTCTCCTCTTAGGTTGGCCTCCGAGAGGATTTGTGCCGTTTTCACAGATTATTCCCATGACAAAGTGAGTATTGTTGACTATACTTTCCCATGCTATTCTATGCCCCTACTGGTGAAATTAACAGGAACCCTGCTTAATCATTAGATTTCCAGAGATGAAGCCATTAACAAAATTCGTCTGGACACAGAAGAACAGGTGAAAGGTATTTCCCATGCCAGTATTCACGCTTTGAGTGAAATATGCATCTTTTATTCAGCGACTCTATTTGTACTTAACCTTTCCTATTTTTGTCCCCCCCCCCCAGAAAAATATCCCAACGCAGAGCCTTATGATGTAATCGAAGCTTTCAGTACAGTTTCTAAGGAGATATTTCGCAATTTAGTCCTCAACGAATACAAAAGGTAGGCCCCGACTCCTGGTTTTGTTGAGATGTTGGTTTTGAGTCTTTGTGGCTTGGTGAGTGTCTCCTGGAGACTGTGTAGGTAGGGGAGCTTCTTGTTCTCAGGGGCTGACAAAGCTTTGCGTGGTGATGTTTCGATGGAGACCAGGTCTGCTCTTATGTTCTCGCAGGTGTGACGGGAGAGAGCTGACATCTCTGAGGGACATAGCATGTGAGGTGGACATTTTCAAGCCTCTTCATGGGTCGGCCCTGTTTCAGCGAGGACAGACGCAGGTAGGACCTCCACAGTTGGAATGTTACTATAATGTTTGTGTAGTTTTGTCAGTGGACCACTGGTAGGTTAATTTTAAATTTTTTTTCCCCCTGAAGGTTCTTTGCACCGTGACATTTGACTCTTTAGAATCGAGCATCAAAACGGACCTGATCACCGTGGCCTTAAAGTATGTTTTGGTGTGAAATGTGTAAAATTACACCACCTTCTGGAATGTATAAATAAATTGAATCTAATATTTCTGACTTTTCTGCCTAAAACAGTGGCGTCAAAGAGAAAAATTTCATGCTACACTATGAGGTGGGTTAGACTAAAAACATCCACACTATTTTTAGTCCCAGTAAGACAGAACTGTTCACAGATAATGTGTGTGTTTTATATGTTATTAACATGTATATTTACATGTTATTTTCCTGTGTGTTTTGTCTCAGTTCCCACCCTATGCTACAAACGAGATTGGAAAGATGGGCGGAATGAACAGGAGAGAGCTCGGCCACGGTGAGCTCCTGTCCGCAGAGCCGAGCGCGTGTGGACCAGACGGCCCTCTGGCTGTTATTTATACCGTTGGCAACATGTCATTATTGTCTCTATTGCAGGAGCTTTGGCAGAAAAGGCCCTGAAGCCTGTCATCCCCAAAGACTTTCCCTTCACCATAAGGGTGACGTCAGAGGTGTTGGAGTCTAATGGTTAGTTTTGCGTGTGTCTTTTCCTAAGGTATAATTAAGATTATTTTTTTATTCTTTGATGGAGGATGGAATAATGAGGCATGGTCTGGATTGATATGCATTGCCAGTCTTGGTTCGGTTTAGGCTACGTTCCATTAGTCACTTCCTTCCCATCTGGTGAGACCAGGAAATCATTGACAGGATACAGCAATCTGGAGTCCCCCCCCCCCCCCCCCCATTATTAACACGCTTTTGCCATTTCTCTCAGTTGCCTCAGCCATGGCCTCAGTGTGCGGGGGAAGCTTGGCTCTGATGGATGCAGGTACCTGTGTTGGGTCGTTTTATATCTTCCAGGGAATCAAGGGTTAGGTGGTAATCTGTGCAAAACATGGGGTGTTGGACAGCATGATTACTGTGGGTTGTTTCCATTTGTAACATTGCAGGGATGTTGCTTTTCCTGGGGCTGTAATTAAGCCCGATTGGCTCTCTGCGTTACAGGGGTGCCCATTTCGGCGCCCGTCGCTGGCGTCGCCGTTGGCCTCGTCAGCAAGACCAACCCTGAGAAAGCAACAGAAATCCAGGACTACAGACTTCTGACTGATATTCTGGTATCAGATTCTGTCCTTAATGAAATCTGATATTTCTGAGATCACTGATAACTACATGTCATGTTGTTTTAAATTAGATATTTTTTTTTGCATTTAAATTACCCTCTTCTGTACTTTCCTGTCTTGGCAGGGAATTGAAGATTACAATGGCGATATGGATTTCAAAATGGCCGGTACAAGCAAGGGCATTACTGCCTTACAGGTTGTCATACCCTTACTGGGTTTTCGCTTTTTTCAGTTTGTCTTTTATTTATTTTATATTGCTCTCCTTAATGCTCCATGCATCCCGGCAGGCCGATGTAAAAATCCCTGGGTTGCCCCTGAAAATCGTCATGGAGGCTATTCAGCAAGCCACAGGTATCTCTAAGTGTTTTCTGCCTCCAGAGCACAGACTCCCGAAATACACGTTTGACAGAATGGGAAAATGCCACAGACTCTCATTAAGTTTATTTTCCTTTTTCGTCAGTGGCTAAGAGGGAGGTACTGGCTATCATGCACAAGACCATCGCTAAACCGAGAGCAAGCCGCAAGGAGAATGGACCTGTAGTTGGTACAGATATAACGGCAATCGTCCCTAGTCCCATTCATGTAGGAGTATTGTTTGTGTTTCCTGAATTCCCCCTTTTCTCATTCTTGATCCCTCTCTCTGGCCGAATGGCATCAGAGACGGTCCGTGTGCCCATCTCTCGGCGGGCACGCTTTGTGGGCCCGGGAGGATACAACCTGCGCCGGCTGCAAGCAGAGACGGGTGAGTCTGGCTTTTGGCTTTTTTATGTCGTATTATTTGCTACTTCTTGCTCACTACCCTCGATATCTTGTTGTTACCTCAGTCCTTGGCCTGGGGGCAGTGTGTGACTCTGTGGGTTAGGGCACTTCGCCACTGATCACAAGGTCACCGTTTTCAATCCCAGCATAACTTCACTGTTGCCCCTTGAGCAAAGTCCTTTTACTCCCAATTGTTCTCTTTGGGGGAAAAAAGTGTCTGTGAAATATAAGGTCAAATGTAATTGATAGTTCTGTTGTTCTTTCTGAGATATTTCAGCGCTCCCTAATGTCCTGGCAAGTGACGCTACCCCAGCAGAGACAAAGCAGTCCATCGTCTTCACCCTTTAACTCTGTGCAGGTGTGACGATTAGCCAGGTGGACGAGGAGACCTTCTCTGTCTTTTCTCCAACTCCCGGTGCCATGAGTGAGGCCCAGGAATTCATCACGGAAATCTGCAAGGATGACGTGAGTGAACCAAGATTTAAGAATCCCTGAACTTCATATGAAAGGTGCAGTGTTAGTGCTGCTCAAACCGGTCCTTGATGTAAGTAAATCTTCTCACCGGTGACTGTTTAATTATATTTTCTGTTTACAAAATAAATGAGTTTAATGTGTTGCTTCATTCATCATGTGTATGCTTGACATGAACTTTTGCTGCATACAGTAATAATGTCTCATCTTCACAGCAAGAGCAGCAGCTGGAATTCGGAGCCGTTTACACGGCAACCATCACAGAAATAAGGTATCGCCATGGTAATGCTGCACTTACTCATCTGTCCTCAGGCATGTGATGCTGAAGACTCATAAGATTATACATATCAGCATAAATAAAATCTGTAATCTCATTTGGAGATATTTGTTTTTTTTGTTTATATTTCAAGCTATCTGGTGCTTGAGA
Source organism: Mormyrus iriodes (assembly GCA_011763525.2). NCBI lineage: Eukaryota > Metazoa > Chordata > Actinopteri > Osteoglossiformes > Mormyridae > Mormyrus > Mormyrus iriodes. Next base: position 3,174,315 of record JAAGVU020000061.1, read on the forward strand.
CATGGCATAATTTCTCTCATTTCGGTGCCTAAGCCAATCAGCTGTGATATATCATTTCAAATCTTAATAAATTTCAACGGTTGGTTGCTTTTTAATAGTGGAAACAATTTCTTTACACCCCTTCTCTTTCATAGGCTACTGCTCTCAGATGGCAACCAATCAGAGCACTTGTCAGTGCAGCCAGCTCACGGCCTTAAGCTGGAACACTAGGGCTTAATTCATAACACTATTTAACCTTTACCCTCAGAATACCATTATTATTATTATTATTATTATTAAAATGCATTTTTTGCGGGCAGGCCCCTCAGTATCCCCTGGCTTTCCCTTCTGTAACTGGTTCGGTAGGCCCTGTGTGAAAGCAAGTAGCCTTGACTGACCCCATTCTCTCTGCAGGGACATTGGGGTCATGGTAAAGCTGTACCCAAACATGACTGCTGTTCTGCTCCATAACTCCCAGCTGGATAACAAGAGGGTGAGCATCTCACTACACCTGCACCGGAACTGTTTGTCATTCTCCTGGCTTCCAAGATGTGGCTGTAGGAATGTTTTTCTTCTCACTGTTAGGGGAAACATAGAAAGGCATTGCCTGGTACAGGAAAGAGCTGTGCCGTTTGTAGAAATTCTAAGAAAATTGTTTGTTTTGCATATTGGCAACAAAAAAGACTGGGCAGCCAAGAAGTAACTGCATTGCCATTTAAACTTGTCAAAGAACTGACTTTATTGATGTAGCAAGTAACGTCTGTTTTAAGTGATGCATTCAATTTGTTATGGTTAGTTTGTTATTGTGTAAATATTATAAGGAAATTTTTTATTGACTCTGGTGGGTAATTATTTTTTCTTCTAGATTAAACACCCCACTGCTCTTGGGTTGGAGGTGGGACAGCAGATTCAGGTACACAGTCCTGTAATAAGCCCCGTTGAGAAGAGTGAGGTCTCTCATTAGGTGTGAGTAAGGTGATTTCAGGAAGGAGAGGATTAGCATTCTGACCCTTTGAAATTACTTTATTCTGCATGTCATACCATTAGTGACCTGTATTTGTCCTCCAGGTATGTTTAATGTGGCTTTCAAACTTTGTGTTTACACTCTGTAATCATCATCTCAGAATTAAAAGCATAGTGCACACTGTCATAAGATTTACCACAATTCCATAGCAAGGATTAATCAAGCTTTAACTCTACAGATTTTACTGAAAATCGGTTTGGAAGCTTAGAATTGTTTACATCATATGGAATTTTTAAAAATACGTATATTTTTAACTAACCTTTTGTACAGGTTAAGTATTTTGGACGCGACCCAACAGATGGAAGGATGCGACTCTCTCGAAAAGTGCTGCAATCTCCTGCTGCGACTGTTGTCAGGAGCTTGAGCGATAAACACAGCATTTCCATGGGAACGGGCAATAGCCAGACCGCAGACGGCCCTTGAACTTCTGGTTGTTGTTTTGTCTGTGAATATCATGTATTCAGTGTCCATGGTTCTCCCATTTGTTGCCATAATTTTCCCCGTCTCCATTAACATCGATGAAAAGGTGCCGAGGCAGATTTTTCTACAGTTTAGAAACTTGTGTAGAGCTGGACGAATGGAAGAACTGATTTTTCAGAATAATAAAAAAAACACAGCTTGGCTGATTGTAGTGAAACACACCTGTGTAACATTTTTCGATTTTACTTGTTGATATGAATGTAATTTGTTTTTTTTGCATTTTGAGAATTAAATGTCATAAATTACTATAAACGATTTTTATTAATTCTCCTGGCTTGGCATTCCATCATAACCGCATATCTAAATTCAGTATTAAATCCTTACCTTAATGCGCGAGTCCCATTCTCCCGCTCCCGTCCGTGACTGAACCTCGATAACCAAAGCGGAGGCGCGCTGCTCCCTGTCCCGACGCGATTCGCGAAACGCCATTTCGGGCTTCCGTAGCCCCTTTAACGAAACCCCGCGGCGGAGCCGCTCTGATTGACGTAGGAAAAGAAAAGCTCCAAGATCGGATTACAAGATGGCGGTTAGTGGTTTGTAAAGAGAAGCGGTAGAGATACACATTGTTTTTGTGTCTATCCCGTTGATTTTTTATTTTAGTTTTCTCCCTCTGTAGATCCATAGGTCGCGTAAAAAAAGTTTTATCTTTTTTTAAAGGTTTGTAGCATGTCCTGCGCCTCGGTGTGAAATTATCTCGCGCGACTGAAACTAGGGAATCGCGGTCCGTTTGGAACATGCGGGTAGAAACAAAGTTTAAAGCTCGGGGTTAAGAAATTTAAGTTTATTTAAAGATAGGGCATAGGAGCGGGGGAAAGCATGTCGGACACTCGGCGGCGTGTAAAGGTGTACACGCTGAATGAAGACCGGCAGTGGGACGACAGGGGCACCGGACACGTCTCCTCCACCTTTGTCGAGCGGCTGAAGGGAATATCGCTCCTGGTGCGAGCGGAATCGGACGGTAGGTGTAGCGCTCTCCCTCCGCTCCCCTTGCCCTTCTTTCTCCCATCTGTCCTTTATAGAAATAAAATAAATTAAGCTCCTTCGGTTCCGAATGCTGTTTGCCCGGTAGCGCTTGGCCAGTTGGGTCGCGCTGTCGCCTTTAGGCCGCGGGTTCTCCTCAGAGCCGCCGTGCGAGGGGCAATAAAACGCCGATTTCTGCCTGATCCCCGGTGTCATTTTTTGCTTTTTTACCCTCTTCTGTATTGTGCATCTCGGGCTGTTAAAACGGCGCCTTCAACCCGTTGGGTGTAATTACTGTCCATTACAGTAGCTGGATTTTGCGAGCGGGTGAAGCCGCTTCGTAGCTCAATTTGTTACTAAACCAACTTATTTAGGCAGGGAAACTTTACAAGCGGCCGGGTTTGCGCGGTGTCCCGGCCTTTCGGAGCCTTTTGGGGGGACCCTAAGTCAAACACACTGGTGTGCTGTTCCCTCTCCGGTTTGCTCACACTTACTGGTAACAGCCATCTTGTTCACAATAAAGTTGGCAGACTGTTCGTGCTATGTTTTTAAATCATATTCTTCAACAAAAAGTACTTTACCATTGGCTAAACGTGCAGGTCGGGAGCAAATGCTGTTTAATTATCCTCTGGAATCTGATTTAATATTAAAATTTCTTACAGGTTAAACCAGTAACCAGTGGTGCAGAATTAAGTCTTTTATTAAAGATGAATTTTAATTGATATGCAAGAAATATCTTATTGTATTCCAGGCTCTTTGTTGTTGGAGTCAAAAATCAGCCCAAACACGGCGTATCAGAAACAGCAAGTAAGTGTCTTGTTATAGCGATCGTCATGATATTTTATAATGACACGTTCGTCGTTTAATAATGTTGTTTTAGCAATAAAGTTAGTACTTTTACACTGTGTTTTATGGACCCTTTCCTCAGTGCAGCACATTGTGTGCGTAATATTTTGCAGAGAGAAATTGCTCCTCTGCATGATTTGGTAGAAATGCTGCCAATATAACGTTATTAATTTGTCTTGTTTTGATAAGGGGGAACGGGTGAGTTTTCTACAGATATTGTAGAGCAGTAATTTCCCGGGTTTCTCTTCAGTTGTGACTGAATGGTTTAATAATGATCCCACTAATTTATACGTTTGCTTTCGACAGGACACGTTGATTGTTTGGTCTGAAGCGGAGAACTATGACCTGGCTCTGAGCTTCCAGGAAAAAGCCGGCTGCGATGAAATCTGGGAAAAGATTTGCCAGGTAAAATGTTGCGTTTATTGATATCGCCGTTTGTTTGTGCTCCGGCCTATTAATCATAAATAAATGCGTTACCAAAGTAACGAAAGTTTTTAAACTTGGTCAAATCCAGGTTTGTTTAATATGTTAGGTTGTTGAGAATTGTATTTAATCACTTAAGTGATAATTTTATGGTTTTCAAATACTATACTGGTGCATCATTTATACAGCATAGGATGCAAGCTTTAGTGTTGTACAGTATGAGATAAAGTGGTTGTCATGGCTCGTGATTGTGTAATGTCGTGAGATTTGCTCACGTCACCTTCCTTTGAACTGTTAGACCAGGTGTAAAAACCTGTTTACTATGAGGAAGTAATTATCCTGTGTTTTGCATGCCTAGCTGCTATAGAAACTAGTATGACAACGAATGAAAAATCTGTTGTTGATGCTGTTTTTGGGCACTCTGTCTTGTAAAATTTAGATTGTGTAATAAGTCCTTTGCCAAGCATTGAGCCTTATTTTTGGGGTTTCTTATTCATGTTAATTGCAAGGGAAAGTTATTTATTTTTATATGAGGCAAATGATAGTGAGTGTTGAAGTGTGGTATCTCATGGCGAAGGACAAGGTTTAATGTAAATGTTCTAGTATATTATTGGTTTAAAGCATTAAAACAAGTTCGATACTTTTGTGTTTTGCCTATTTGTGCCATGAATTCCACTGGGTCCTAATATTAGCTCACTTTGGTGTTTACTTCCATGCCGATGATAATGCTCTGCATTTGATGTAGTCATGTGCAGTGGGCCTTTTTGCTGTTGTGCCATATATAGTTCTTGTGGAGTTCATGTTCTCAACACCCCATTTTGCTTTTAAGGTCTCCGTGTGTGCACCTTCATATTTTAGAAAATTACACATACCGCTGGATCTGGGAGAGCCTGGAATACCTCATTTTAAAACTGGTGCCTTAGTTGTCCAGTGTTATGATGGTGGCGACACTAGTCAAACTACTCTGCTCTTACCTCTCTAGTGTATGAGCTGTAGGCATTGGTTATTGTATTGGTAATGCTTGAGGAGGTATTCAGCTTTTTTTAAAGTACCAGTGACAGATGCCTGGCACTCTGTGGATTGATTCTGTTCTGGTTTCGTTAAGCAAGTAATCGCTTTATTTTCTTAGAGAATCCTAGCCGTTCAGAAGTTGGCATGGTACTCTTGTTTAGAAGTTTATGACACTGACTACATTTTGTGTAACTTTCTGTAACTCTAACTGTGCCTTTTGGTATGTCTTTGTGCAACTCAGGTGCAAGGGAAGGATCCAGCCCTGGAAATCACCCAAGACCCCATCGACGAGTCGGAGGAGGAGCGGTTTGAGGAGATGCCTGAGACCAGCCATCTGGTGGACCTGCCTCCCTGCGAGCTAGCCAAGCTAGAAGAGATCGCCGATCTGGTGACCTCTGTGCTGTCCTCACCCATCCGCCGTGAAAAGCTGGCCCTGGCGCTCATGAACGAGGGCTACATTAAGAAGCTGCTGCAGCTCTTCCAGGTGTGCGAGGACCTGGACAACCGGGAGGGCCTGCACCACTTATATGAAATTGTGCGTGGCGTGCTCTTCCTCAACAAGGCCGCCCTCTTCGAGGTGATGTTCTCTGACGACTGCATCATGGATGTGGTGGGCTGCCTGGAGTATGACCCTGCGCTGGTGCAGCCCAAGAGGCACCGAGAGTTCCTCACCAAGACTGCCAAGTTCAAGGAAGTGATCCCCATCACGGACTCTGAGCTGCGGCAGAAGATCCATCAGACTTACCGGGTCCAGTACATCCAGGACATCATCCTGCCCACCCCATCTGTCTTCGAGGAGAACTTCCTCTCTACGCTCACCTCTTTCATCTTTTTTAATAAAGTGGAGATTGTTAGCATGCTGCAGGTGAGTCTGTGCCCAAGAGGGAGTCATGTGATACAGGTTCTCCAGTATTTAAAAGTGGGGAAAGACCTCCTCGGTGATCTGAGGTGTAAGGTCCTTTCATTTCCCTATAACTGACTACACTTCAGTTTCATGAACAACGGCTCTTCAGAAGACTTCTTCTGCTGAGTGATATCTGTTTGCTTGGTCGTTGAAAGTGTGTGTGGGTCTGGGAGGGGTATTATAAAGCAGTGAAATCTGCTATCACTCCATTCTCCACCATTTCTTCACCATTATTCAAACAGGTGTTTTGTTTGTCAGTAATGTCACTTCTTTCTTTGAGAAGGGGGGGTTACTATTTAACGGGGAATTATGACTCATGGAATATGTCAGTAGTAAAGTGGGTGGTGGGTGTTCTCTGTGTCAGCATGGAATATGTCAGTAGTAAAGTGGGTGGTGGGTGGTCTCTGTGTCAGTATGGAATGTGTCAGTAGTAAAGTGGGTGGTGGGTGGTCTCTGTGTCAGTATGGAATGTGTCAGTAGTAAAGTGGGTGGTGGGTGTTCTCTGTGTCAGTATGGAATGTGTCAGT
>JAAGVU020000061.1:3180568-3235136 GCA_011763525.2 Mormyrus iriodes
GTCAGTATGGAATGTGTCAGTAGTAAAGTGGGTGGTGGGTGTTCTCTGTGTCAGTATGGAATGTGTCAGTAGTAAAGGGTGGTGGGTGTTCTCTGTGTCAGCATGGAATGTGTCAGTAGTAAAGTGGGTGGTGGGTGTTCTCTGTGTCAGTGAGTCCTTTAATTTACACATGCTATTTATAGATCATCTGATTTTCACAAAGGTGGGTTTGGGTTTGTTCATCCGTTTCAGTGAAATCCCCCTCCCTCTGTTTTGTCTGCCATTTGTTAATTTTCAGAATTTGAAAATGCTGCCCTTCGAAATGCCTCACCTTTACATAAGACGTGTGTGAGTTGCAGTTGTTTTTGATAATGCAGGTTATTATATTCTTGCTTTGTCCTCCATCAGGTTATGTGCTCAGTAGGCACAGATTGAACATTACACGACGGCTGCTTTTCTTAGGACTTAGGGGCTGAGGTCTCGGCCCAAGACATTTTTTTTCCCGATCTGTGGAAAACACTCGAAGTTTAAAATGTTAGGGCGTCTGTCTGTGTCCCCTGGTTTGTGGTTCATTTGAAGCTTGCAAATAGCTGGTTGCCTTGATGTGTTCTTCAAAGGGTGGTGGAAATGATTACCTGCTTATAAGTACTCTTCCCAGCCAGGAGTACACAGGGCTCTCTCTCCCCTGCTGAGCTGTTAGTCTGGGTAGCGGGCTGAGCCATAAACCACGTAGTTGCCTTAAAGGGGTGACCATCCTGAGAATAGCACCATTTAAAGGGATGTGCATTAATAACTCGGTGAAACCTAAATGTTTCTTGATTGTTGATTGTAGGTGCAGAATTTCAGTGAGTTGTTTTTGTTTGCAGTTTCTCATCATTTCTTTAAACTTGAATGACAGGAGGATGAGAAGTTCCTGACGGAGGTCTTTGCACAGTTAACGGATGAAGCCACTGAATATGGCAAAAGAAGGGAACTCGTAAGTGCTTTAGAATGATTGCCTCCCATAATCAGTATGTATCAGTAATGGAGTGATTTCCTAATGATGTAATCCTGAAGAGAGAACCAGTTTTATATACACATTTCTGTTTGCAGGTGAACTTCTTCAAGGAATTCTGTGCTTTTTCACAAACATTGCAACCTCAGAATAGGGATGCTTTCTTCAAGACCCTGGCAAACTTGGGGATCCTCCCTGCACTTGAAATTGTGATGGTGAGTCATCTGTTGCACAGGAAGAATGTAACGACCGTGTGCTTTTCTGGGGGTCTGAATGGAGAATGTTCATCATGAGAAGGTCCCCGCCCGTAATCTCCAAATTCAATGATGGCATTGACCGACGTGAACGTTGTCATTTATCTGGTTCATCTCTGCTTTAAAACTTGTGCAGCAGTCCTGTTCTCTAGGGTGTGATGTGCTGGATGTGAAGCTGTTGCTGTGGGTGTCGTAGGGCATGGATGACCTGCAGGTGAGGGCAGCAGCCACTGACATCTTCTCCTACCTGGTGGAGTTCAGCCCGTCCATGGTGCGCGAGTTTGTGATGCAGGAGCCCCAGCAGACAGACGACGTAAGTGGGACGAACCGGCGCAGTGCATCTTTAGTGTCCCTTCCCCACCTCCCTGATTGTAGCCCCACCCCCTATCACATACTCTGCTCTCTTGGCTTTGATATTGCGCTTGCATCGAGTGACTCTGCCCGCTGACAGTTGTCGGGTTCCGTGTGGCCTGCCAGATGCTTTCTGAGACCTGGTGATCACATGACAGTGTTCAGGTTGTCTAGTCAGTGGAAGGCCCGAGATGTGCATTTGTCATGTGACACTGTTGCCGGCCAGCAGGATGTCCTGCTGATAAACGTCGTGATCAAGCAGATGATCTGTGACACGGACCCAGAATTGGGCGGTGCTGTACAGCTGATGGGCCTGCTCCGCACGCTCATCGACCCGGAGAATATGCTAGCTCCCACTAATGTAAGCAGCTCTCCGAAAGCCCACCCTCGTTGGACCCTGTATTTCCATGACTGACTTTTTTTTTTTTGGACACTTTGCACAGAAAACGGAAAAGACAGAGTTCCTCAGCTTCTTCTACAAGTACTGCATGCATGTCCTCACTGCCCCTCTCCTGGCAAACACAGCAGATAACGTGAAAGGTGAGCCCCCCTTTCCTGTGAACTTTACGATCCATCCTGGGTGTGTAGCACTTGGTGTCATTTCAGCCTAAATCTTAATCCTTACTTGGCTACAATTTCATGCAAAGTCTGCTGAATCTGCACCATCAGCTTTAAGCTGACGTGGCTGCGTTGTATATGTTCTGCCTCTGAAGTTATTTGAATATAAATTATAAACAGATTCACTGGAGGGATCCACCAAGATCAATCCAGTCTGTCCTGGTAAGTGAACATTCTTTGCCCTTTACATTTAAATAGCTTCTCAGCGTCTGTGCTACGGTAAGAGTGCTTTGTTCGGCATCTCCCATTCCAGATAACTTCCAGACGGCACAACTGCTGGCTCTAATACTGGAGCTCCTGACGTTCTGCGTGGAGCACCACACCTACCACATCAAAAACTACATCATGAACAAAGACCTTTTGCGCAGGGTCCTAGTGCTCATGAACTCCAAGCACACCTTCTTGGCGCTGTGTGAGTGTTGCATCCCCTCCCTCCCCTGTAATCCTGCTTGGTTGTGCCGATAGCTTGCGAGGAGGTGACGAGTCACTGCTTTCTCCGTACAGGCGCCCTGCGTTTTATGCGGCGGATAATAGGGCTGAAAGATGAATTTTACAACCGATACATCATCCGAGGGAACTTATTCGAGCCAGTGATCAACGCCCTGCTGGATAACGGGACGCGATATAACCTTCTGAACTCTGCCATCATCGAACTGTTTGAGTTCATTAGAGTGGTTGGTTTATTTAAAAAAATAAAAATTCATTTCTGTGACAGCAGGTTTTGTCTGCCTTTGACCTGCATGCTGACAGATGTTCTATTCCTTCCTAGGAGGATATTAAGTCGCTTACAGCGCACATTGTGGACAATTTCTACAAAGCACTTGAATCAATTGAATATGTCCAGACTTTCAAGGGACTGAAGACCAGATATGAACAAGAAAAGGATAGGCAGACTCAGAGACACAGCAGGTTAGTGCACTTTCAGTACAGTGCAGCCAAGTCGGACTAGACGTGGGATAGGTGGTATTAGAATGTGTTCGTGTCCCATTAGAATAGAACTATTTCTGTGGCCGTTTTTGGAATAAGCTTTTCAGTGTCAGTGTCGCCTCTTAGTGTGCTGCCTTATTTGGCGTTTAGTGTTATAATATGACTTCCCCGGTTTCCAAAACAGATATCGCCGGGACACCCGCCCTGTGGAGGAAGATGAAGAAGCATGGTTAAATGAAGATGATGATGAGGAGGAAGGAGAGACCTTGGTGGAAAGGAGCAAATCCGAGGAAGACTTTCCTGAGAGCTATGGAAAATATATGGAAGCGAAGAAAGGTGATGTTGCATGAATTCAGCACTGTAGTGCTGTTGGGTATGCCCCCCCCTTAGAGCCATCGAGCATGGAGAGCTCATCTAGGCAGTGCTTTTGGATAGGGGCTGTTCGGGTCCAAATTTAGTTTAACTCATTGGAGGATTGATGTCACCTTTCCATTTTCCTGCAGTTCACTGTTGGATTCACTCTCAGCCTTGTTTCTCCACCTAACCTCCCAGAGCACATGCTGGCCAGCTGCTCTAAACCTGCCCCTTCTTCCATTCTGCAGGAGCAGCCAATGGGACCAACGGAAAGCCCACAGCCACGCCCTCCAGCCCTGCCAGTCCCAACAGCACCTCTGCAAAGCCCCCTGCATTACCTGCCACAGCTGTGACCAAGGTGAGCTTTCTGATTTTTGAAGGGACTGGAGACCAGGATACTAACTCCCAAAAGTCATTCATTTAGCTTGAACTGCTTTTCCGATTAGGGATGGTTGCACCGTTAAGTCTGGGCTGCCAGTAGGAGAGGTTACTGAAGCTATTAAGCCAACTTGTCGAGTCTTGCTTTGTGAAATACTCCCCCTGGTGGAAAGAAATTGCATACCAGCAAAGGTGGAATAAGTATGCCATTTCTCACACAGGCTGGGTTGGTCGGCCTGGTGGATTACCCAGATGATGATGAGGAAGAGGAGGAAGAGGAATCGCCGCGCAAACGGCCCCGTCTAGGATCGTAAAGAGTAGCAAGGTGATCCCTCTGGAGCAAGTTCTGACGGCACCCATGTTCTGCAGCCCTCTGGCCCGAGAGCCCTCCCCCCAGACCACTCAGTCCTCTCTGCTAATTACGCCCGCGGCCTCATCCCTACTCAACATACCAGTACCCTCACTGGAGGAGGACCAGAGGAGTCAGAGTGCCAACAATCCCTACATCCCCTAAATGGCACCTCCCTCCAATCGCACCTGCAGGAACGGACGCACTTCCCTACATCCTGATCCCTTTTAGATGCGGAGCAAGGAATGATGGGAAGGACAGTCAGGCTAGCAGGACTAGCGACTTAGCAATGGATGATTGGCTTACCTTAAACACCTACAGATCACATTTGGGGGGGGGGGTGGGACAGCTAGGCAGGATTAAAAAAAGCTTAGTTCCTGAGAGCAGGACTCACTTTTAAACGGGGTCTCTGATGTCACGAATGTCGGGGGGCTCGTGTCAGAACTCCGTCAGCCAGGAACCCTGTATTCATAATTTTATTAAAGTACTGTACAGTTTTTTTTAATCATTTTGCCTCCTTAAATTATCTGAAAGGAGAGCGACTCCTGCCCATGTCATTTTGAGCACAAAAGGTGGGGACCACTGTTTACTTATTTTAATTAAAAATTTTGATTCATTGTAGTAAGCAACGTTGGGTTTTAACGAAACATTAAAACTGCAGTGAAGGCGCGTTTTCTGCCCTGATCGAGGATTTCTATGGTATCATTCTGTACACCCTACTCTTGATTCACAGGCCATTCAAAGCACACCCTCCCACTAAAATGTCTTTCGAGGGGAAAAATGTTATGAGGAACAAGGACTGAGCTGCTGGGCATGACCTTCAGCTCCAGCAGTCCTGGGTAAGGGATGATCGCCCCGGCTTAAGAGAGAGGCAACTGACTTCATATGACAGATACACAGTAATGTGTTGGTGCAGGCTGTCAGTGTTGCATATGTGGCTTTTTTTTGGGAGCGGTGGTGGTGGTGGTGGGGGGGGGTTGAGTTTAGCACCGGTTGTTAAACAAAGGCTGTCACCAATCCGTAGACATTCCTCTGGACGGTAATATAGCTTTCAAGCTGGAAATGAGCATTTCAGCGTTACCGAGATACAGTGTGGGCAGACTAAACATTTCAAGAATAGTCGACCAGACAAAATAGGTCCCCCCACCCCCCTAAAATTTTGTACAAGTGCATTTACTACCACTATCTGGGTTCTACACCATTTGTATACATTTGTTATTTGAAATGTTAAAAATTAAATGTGATCCTGGCATTAAATTTGCACAAGTCATTTTTTTTTAATACCCCGAGGAGAACTGGCTGGCGAGGCTTCAAGCGGCGCTGTCTCTGTGACGCTCGTGTGCGGCGGGCTGTCCTGAGGATAGGCTACCTGTGTCAGGCGCCGAGACGCTCTTGTCGTCCATACGCCATGGTCTGCCCTGACGGCCTTTATGCCAGCCCAACTTTTGTCGTGTTATTGTACAGGTCTGTCATTGTTAACACCCACTCGCCCAGGTTAAATGCCACGTTTTAAATAATAAAGGAATTTGAACGGGAACTTCTTGCATAAAGCTGAAATGTCACTGCTTAGTAAGGGAGCTGGGTTGGTTGGAATTCCCGATTCTTTTTATGATGAGCGGCATGAGTGAAGCTGGGTCGGTGAGGTTGCAGAATTAAGGTCCCATGACTTGGCAGCAAATGGCCAGGGAATGAGGATTTAAATACCTGGTGCATTGCTAGTCTATGATTTGGTTTGCCCAGCTTTACACTAGTGTACTGGTTTATACTGGGTTAATGCAGTGGTAATGCTGACAGTCTGCTGAAGCCGCCTTTCTGCCATACAGCAGTTTAGTCGCATGGCGAGCTTCTCCAGGCAGTGAGGTGCTGTCCCTGGGTACGAAGGGTGCTGGCCACACGGTATGGAATCAGCTTGACATTTTTGCATGTTAATGCAGCCTTTTTTTTTATTTATTTTTTTAAACTGCTGAGGTCTTCGTGCAAATGGTTGCATTAGCCAGGTACGAGGAAATCGTAATGGTCTGTCATTAAGTAGCTTCTGCTTTCTTGACTCTCCTCCTTTGCTGCAGATGTTTGCCAAGCAAACTAGCATGCTGCTGGATGTCCCAGCTTCGCTTGGAAAGCTGGGGTGGTGTCATGCATGCCCAGCTGTACCTGGGCCACCCACATGTCCGTTTGATGGTTAGGTGATGTGCATGTTTGCGTTGGCCCCAAGGAGGACTGTTAAATCACTGAAAACTGGGAAACTGCTAGAGTGATTGACAGCTTTTTACAAGTTTATGTTAAACATTCCACAGTCAACATGCAATTCCAAGATGTAACTACAAATACAAAAGTGCCATGAACAGTGTCATGCCCGTTAGAATAATAGGTAGTTGACTAGGAAGGAAATCATGCAGAGAAGTTGAAGTACAACTGCTTGGTGGTACTAACCGTACGAACACTTTGAAACAGTCGTTTGGGAATTAAAGGGAGGGATTCATTTTACAGTCTGTACTTCTGGTACTGTTACCCATGTCAGAGGCATCTGTGGTTTAAACAGATCTCTATTGCGGCTAGAATAAAATTGTTTAACAGCATACAGGTCATTTGTACAGAACTAGTAAGTTAGTTGCTTAGTTGACTAGCTATTTTTCAGTACTGCATTTGTACATTTGAGAAGCACACAGTTCCGCTGGCCGAGACGCATTTCCAAGGCTCCTTTGCAACAAAAAAATTGTCCTTCAGGGAAAAATAAAAGCGCACAGCTCACTTCTTGATGACCTCCTCTTTGAGTTTTTCTGCCAGGTGCTTCCTTTTTTGGAGTTTCTTCTTTTCTTCTGCCGAGATCTCCTTTCAAGAACAGAAACCAAGGTCAAGGTCACAGCCACAGTGTTAGCGTCTTGGCCGATTTGACACAAACGCACATGGAATAACCACTCGAGTGTTTCCTAACTCTGAGCTCACAAAAGGAGACGAGCAGCGCTAGAGGGGGTTTCACACACAGACCGCATCACCTTTTTCTGTACCCCTTGGGGGGACCCCATGGTGGCAGAGGCACCACCTGTGTCGTCATGCACGACGACAGTGCTAACATTCCTCGTGGGAACGTCGGTCTGTGCACATGCAAACGGGAAGAAAGCTCGTTGTGGAATGAAATGACCAAGGGAAATATGTACAGTAAAGAAATACATGTCGCATTAATACTAAGAGTGGTTACTGTTGCAATGGCAGTCATCTGTCGTGTACTGATCTTTATTTTCCCATTTTAATTCTGGTAATTTCACTTTCACACTCACAGAATAGTGAAAGCCTAGCATTTAATGCTCCGTCTGAACACCAGTGTACATTTAAAAAAAATTACATGGACAGTACAACTCCGCCATTAAAACAAAATACTGCTATTATAAATGTATAAACTTTTTAAGAGTAGCAGTGTAGCTCAGGTTGACTGAAAGATATAAACGCAAGCAGAAATGAATCCACCCAGAAAAGCCACCCTTAATATTTCACCGATATCCAGAGCGTGTGGTTTAAAGTGTCCCACGTCTGCTTTCAACAGGCGTAGCTGCTACTGCTTTCGACCTTCGTGATCAGTGCCCATTTTGACAGACACCCATTCTTAAGATATACTTGGCAGTAATGTGGCACTGCGACGGGCCTCACTCCTAAAAACCGCTGGAAGTACAGTACCGGAGCACTGGGTGCTGGGGCAGGGCCAGGCGGGGTCTCCTGCGGTGCAGCGGGCTTGGATTTCTGCTCCTTGAGAGCCTGGAGCTTGTCCCTTTGCTGCCTCAGGTATTGTGCCCTCTGCTGGAGCTGCTCCTGCTGGGCCACCGTCAGCTCCTTCATTTGATATGGACACACTATCTGAAGGTCAACTGGGTCTATATTTACAGGAGTAGTTAACTTGTTATTCCCATGAGGAAGAAGGACTAGCAGTTAAGTTCATGTGCGTGTCTCACCGTAAATGGCTTGGAAAAGCCCGCCTCTCTGTGAGCTGCCTCCAGCCAGGCCTCGGCCGCCTGCTGGCCTGATCTCTCCTTGCGTTCCACCTGTGGTGGAGGTGTCGGAAGCTCGACCCCCTTCACGGGAACCCTGACGGCAGGCAGCACCTTGGGGCCAGGACCGGCCTGCCCTGCAAGCCACAGAGAATTAGCTGCATGTTCACCGACAGGGAAACAAAAGGGTGATGCATTCAAAGAGTCTCGGGAGGGAAACCTTGGTTACCTGGAAGCATCTTGTCTGGGACAGTAGGACTGATTGTGGCCTGGCTCTTCTGCACACCATGTTCTCCTCTGCAGGCCTCGCCATCTTGTTTCTTCATAGGCACACCACTCACCTGAAATCAGAATCCTGGGGTCACGGTGTCCTTGCCACAAGCAAAAGTCACCCTTGCTCCATTTTCACCCTGCATCATGGGGAGGGGGGGATCTATGTGTCCTATTTCACAAGTATCCTAGACTAGCAAGTTACCACTGTGGTGCCATTGGTGACAACGGTATCTTGGATCTGTACACCAGCCACCACCTTGGACCTGCCTCTGTTTCCCTCCATCATCCCCACCTTTGGGAGTTAAAAGGACACCAGCAGCTCAGCCAGTACCCAAAACGGCACCCCAAAGAAAGCATGTCAAGGCACTATAGCAGACTCTCCAGAGAAGTTAATCCCCGATATCCGGCAAGGAAGGGGATTGTGTGTAGTAAAAAAAAAAAAAAAGCAAAATCCAGAAGTATGAACCATGAGTGCCCAGAACTGAAATCCTCACCATTTCAGACTAAATCACAAATCTCAAAAAAAAAATTAGCTAGGGAATAAGATCATATAGTCTGATTCCCAAGTGCCAAACTTTTTGAAGTTAGGTTCTTTTAAAGTCACAATATCCTAGATACATTATGCGTTTTTGAAACCATGACAACACACCGGCCTGGTTCTGCGGGCCTGCTGCTCCGCGCCGTCTGCTGGCGCCCCCTCCGAGCCGCTGGCGGAGGCTGAGCCGCGCTCCTCCTGCTCCTCCTTCAGCAAGACCCTACGTGCCAGCTCCAGGTCGTACTCCTCCTTTGACCTCCTTCAGGCGGTATGGGAGAAAAGCGGGGGCCATCACACATTCCTGGCCTGATATATTACTAAATGTAGCAAACTGCTCAATTGTAGGGCTGTGAAATCTCGTTCAGGAGGGTTTTCAGCAGGATTTCTCAGTTAGCTGGGTTAACTTAAGCTAGAAGTCATGATCACCCCGTAAGAGTTTAGGTAAGGAGCACTAAAGCCGTCACTCACCGACTAATCATTTATATGTAATAAATACATGCCATCTGGTGCGAGGCAGGAACCTACAAAGTACTGGAAGAACACCGTGTACTTCAGTACATAAATGGGTCCAAATCATAGTGTCCGATGAGAGCCGCATCAAATTGCATCGTATTTGAATGTAACCGTATTGAATCATGTTTAACTGTTTTGTGTATCATAGACTATGTATCTAGGTGTGTATTGTCAGAGGGAGAGATACCCCTGTTAAATTGGTGAAGAGTCAGAACAGGCATGCCCAAATTATGCCGTGTGCCTTCATATTGCTTGGTAATATCATGGTCCATAAAGATCCACCAGTCGGCCTAACGTGCTACTGCATGGCTTCCACGGCCGTCCAGAAGAGGAGCTTCCGCCCACCACTGTATCGCTGCCTCCATCCATACACATCAGCAGATGGTCATAACAGAGAAGGCAGCCTGAGGTTTAAGAGCAGAGCCAGTCTGAACCACCACCCACCTTTTCCCTCTCCGTTAATCTGCAAAATTAAGCTCACAGCAAATTGAATTAAAATCTAAAATCGCCATATTCTTCATCAACCAACAAAGTTGATTTGAAATATCAATGAAACATTTATACACAGGCAGGGAAAAAATAATAATAATAAAAAAAAAAAAAAATCTACGAATCACTGAGCATGGTTACGGGCCAGATGAAGGTGGAACTTGAAGGTGCATTTACAGGGTTAAAGCATGATTCCGCTGACCTGCTTACACAGGAAATCTGATGCCAGCGAAGGAGACCAAGGCAAACCCTGACCTGCAGAGACCTACAGTATCCAAGACACCTCCATGTGGAGAGAGCGAGCCAGATCCAGATCCAATTAAACACACAAGTTTACCCACACACACTCACTCACACGTAAGGCCTAAAATAAATACTTTTAAACCCCCCTGATCTAATAGTGAGAAAACATTAAGAGGCTTATCTGACCATAGAAACTCAGCCAGTAAGAGTCGGCTATTCGGGAGTTCCATCAACCCCATTACAAGGTGAACCATCCAGGACAGGCAACTGGCCAGCAGTCATTCCACAACCCGTCCCGACAGCAATCAACCCGACGTCACTCACACTGCACCGTTAGGCGGACAGTCAACATCCGTGGCAGGAAAGCAACTTTTGTGCCAAAAACATGCCACTTTGGTGCCATCGGAGACAGTGAAACCTAAAGCGTAATCGACGCGCTACTCTAGGGGCCCAGTCACACAGGCGGCCCGGCCGCTCACCGGAGCACCTCCTGCAGGATCCTCATCTCCTGCTGCTCCAGCTCGCTCACCACATCTGTCCCATCGGTCAGACACTCGGGCAGGGCACCTGGGGGGGGGGGGGTGAGGGACAGGGGGACGGAGCATAAAACCCTCTCTCACCAGCTCCAAGCTCTATTCAAAAACCTGCCGTCTGAAGGACCTCACCGAAGTGCCCAAATCATTGCCAATGAAAGGAGATCGATACGCCTACGGCATTATACTGCGGTTACATAGCACTTGTGCAAAAGAAACCCAATATTGCTCTTAATGGATGCTGATTTTAGCAAGAAGCCATTAGGAGTTTGAGACGAACACCCCTTTCATGTCCATGTGTACCACAGGGTACTCTGAGCAGGTATTGTAACTCCCTAAGGTGTAATATATGCGTGTAAATGACAGTCTCTCTGAATAGGCTAAGAGGTCATGTGGGGAAGAGGTGCTGTTGGTTACCGTTCCTCTCCTTAATGACCCGCAGAGCCTGCAGCTGGAGCTCAACGTTCTTCTGCACCATCAGGGAGCGGAACATCTGAAAGTCATCTGTGGCCAGCACAGGCTGGAACACCGCCTGAGAGGAGGAGACGACGGTCAGTAGGCAAGGTTCCTGTGTGCAGCAGCCCAGGTACTGGAGGGCAGCTGAGGTTTCTAAGCAGGATGACCAGACCTGGACCTCCAACAAAATCCTCTCGTTGACACAATATCCAAACACCAAAACTCTGGTGGGTAATGTTCTGGAATCTGTATATTGGCCCAAGAATGGATGAGGGAGAAATTTAAAAGCTGACTCACGCCACTGCCATAACATGGAATGGTCCATCACATAGGATCACTTTCAGTAACTCGGTAATCTTAGAAATTAACTTGAGACCAGGTGGCTTTCATTCACTCTGACTTTAACAAGCTGGTGTCACAGTGACCTGCTGGACTTCCCAACCTGTCACAGCGATCCCTATGGCATTTGCTTTACTGGCGGATGGCCTGAACTGGCACTGAATTAGGCCATCTGAGCTTGTCCCCCCCAGTGCCTGCGGCCTGGTTCCTGCACCTTACAGTAATTTAATCACTTTTGTAGGCTTTTCCCAGGCCATTAATGTCCCAGGGACAGGGCTCTGAGCTCACCTCACAGGAGCCATCGCAGTGCTGGCCTAACCCAATTCACTTCGGACTGATAAACTCTGGAAACATGGGGGATTAACTGCTTTACTCCTCTGCAGCTGTGAAATGAATGGTGCTTTATGCCGACATCACTGCCATTCACAAAATCGCTACGTGTCCTGCTCGCTTTCATTTTAACAAATTCACTGTAAAAAAAAGTATTACTAGTAACACAGATTCATAACCACTTGTGTCTCTAACATTTTTAATGAAGAGGAAATTAAAATTTAAACAAATCTAATGCTTGCCTGCTCGACTTACTTGTATTACAAACATTATTTACTCTTTTGCTGTTTAAAGGGCATTTTTATACAGAAGGGTGTATCATTACCAGTATTTTTAGTTAATATGTAGTTTATCCTGTGCTTAACCACACCCATCTCCAATCCATCAGTACATCCTATCTATGACTTAAAAAAGAATACTGCACAGACAGGGTGTGGATTAATAAAGGCATTCAAGGTCTCCCATACTATCCCCCTGACAGCCTCTCATACCAGGAGGTACATTGCACCCTCAAACATACAAGCCACAACGTCATGCTAAATCTGGAGATATTTCGGCACTAAAACAATGTTTCAAGCGTTTTTAGGACTTCCTGATGCGACATGAAAATCTGTGGTGTCCATCCATCCACACCTAAGGTGGAACCCATCACTATAGGAGCTAGCCTCCCACCCACAATTCCACTGTAATCCTGCCATCATCCTTTTGCAAACACATGACCTAATCACTTCAGTGGACCGGCAGCCACGCGGACAGAGACCTCAGCGATCGGCCCAAAGGGATCAAGCTCTCCCCCCATCTGACCCTGCAGAGCTACAGCGCAAAGTTAAACAGTAAAGATCCAACTGGCAGCTCAAGCGTCAGATCCCTAAAGGACCTAGCTGATAATAGCATGGAGGTGTTAGTGCCCCCCCCCGACGTCCATCCATAAACACACAGAGGCCAGCCCCTCCAACGGGACCTTACACCCCACTGAGACGGTTAAAATAATGTTACATTACATGCAGCTGGTTAGCCAATACTAAATAAAACAACTCAATTTCACCCACATGTACTAATGGATTTTTTAGCAGGGTGATTGGGGTTAAGCACCTTGCCGAAGGCTGCTGTAGCAGGACTGATTCTGGGATTTAAGCCAGTAACCACTGGAAATTGGCCAGCAAGTGGCATAGTGATTAACACACCCAGGCATAACTGACTCATCTCCCTTCCACCACAGCACAAAAATGCATCATGACAGTTTCCTGAGGAGGCAAAAAGAAAGATGGTGGCTCGCCTGAAGTGCTTTGGACTTGGCATAGGGAGAGGAGCAAGCTTCAAAGAACTGCTGCTCGTTAATCCCAACCTCCTGCATGTAATTTTCCAGAAGATTCTCCACCTGAAATGTAAATACATAAATAAATTAATCATTAAATAAATAAAAGGAACCCTTTGGGACAACATGACTGATGAAACTGAGGGATAAATTACATCACATACAAATCTTAGTACAAGAATCCTGACCGTTTCCAACTCAAAATGAACAAAGTGCAAAACAAGAAAATCAGGGGACTAATTTTAGACAGTAGAGGGGATGATCATTCAGTCACACCATGTGTTATACGGAGAGAGCTTAGACCATAAGCAAATTACAGGAAATTCACTCTGTAGTATATTATTGTGACTAGTGGTCTAATTTCACCAAGAAAGTGATACAGCCTCGAACTCTCTCAATGTTACAAAGCACCACTAAGAACAATGAACAAGAATTTCTACAGTACCTACAACTCTATTAGTCAAATCAGTTTACCCACAATACTTTGCTCTCACTTCTACATTCCAAGTTGCTGGTTATCTGGCATCTCCTGAACATCCATCCATCCATTTTCTGAAACCGCTTGTCCTATTCAGGGTTGTGGGGGGTCTGGAGCCTGTCCCAGAAGCTACGGGGAACAACCCAGGTTGGGGCGCCAACCCATCGCAGGCCACACTCACACACCAGTCACTGACACATGCATACCTACGGGCAATTTTGGCCTCAGCATGTTTTTGGACTGTGAGGGAGGGAAACCGGAGAACCTGGAGGAAGCCCCATAACGACACCAGGAGAACATGCAAACTCAACCCATGGAGCCATGGAGGAGATCTGAACCCAGGTCCCAGAGGTATGAGGCAACAGTGCTAACCACTGCAGCACCGTGCCATCCTTTATCTGCTGAACATATTTAATCAAAAGCAGTTTAAAAGTCTTTCCTACAACGCTGCCGCACAGCCCCATCTCGGCCTACCGATGTCTAACAGCGATCCTGTCTGATGAACCCACTCAATAAGTGATGATCTGTTTGCGATACTGACACATGTTGAGGGGGATTTCGTTTCCCAGGCAGCTGAAATGTAACCAAGCATGTGAACATGGACAGCTGAGTGACACCATTGTCATCCCTCACAGATTGCTGTCACTTTGCTATTGCGATGACCAGTAAGCACATACTCCCAGCTGTCTGCTGTGCGCGTCTTTCCGCAGCAGAGAGAGCAGCCTGGGAGCGGCTGTCACATCGACCCGCACTCTCACCACGCTGCTACCCCACGATACTAAAGACGCTTACTCACCAGTTGCTTATACTGCTGATGGATTTCTGTGTAGGTCAGTTTATTTTCATCTTCGTCATCGAAAACTGGCAGAAAAGGCAATTGTTAAAACATGCCGATGAAGCGACACTCCCGTCATAAGATACGCCAAAAACGCGAATGCATAAAAACAAACAGTGCAGAATGACACGGCCTTGTAATCCCGTATACTAACAGCTTAGGTTTCACCAAACGAGACGTGCTGGACCAAAAGATGCTGGGTTATAAGCAGCATTCCATCATAAAATATTATATATATATATAGGCCTAACAAAAAAAATAATGTTGGGTTGTTTGTCAGCGGGGAGGTCCAGCGCTGCACCGCCGCGGTCTGGGAAAGCATCACAGAGCCGCTGATACACCTTGTTACAATCAGAGCATCGATCGGGCAATTTGTTTTTATTCCGCCTGTAATTACGATAGCTAATTACCCACCGATTCAGCGACGTGGCCAAGGGGCAAGAAAATTCAATTTAATCAAACTAGATCCATATGGAAATCGCCGTATATTCAAGCACCAGCGGGTTGCACTCCAGCATACGGCGTCCACCATATGTAAGGACGATGCATTTGGGGGTTTTCCCCTTGAGAGACAACACGCAGGCTCACAGAGCTCTCGCCTTACCTGTGCATTTGTTCTCCATGAAGTCCGTGACCGGTATGGCCCACTCGGGACTCCCCAGATACCCGGCGATGCTCTCCAAGACCCACTCGCTATCATCGGCCATGTTTCCTCCCCCAAAGCACACCAATGTCGCGCTTTCGGACAGTCAGGAAAATTTCTGCACACCCGCTTGTCTTTCTTTTTGGTCTCCCGCAAAGAAAAGAAAAAAGGACTGAACAAAATCAGGCATTTGTCGTCAGGTTGGCCGCTACCCGCTCCTCCGTGCTGCGGAAGGACTGAGATTGGAACAATATACAGACACGCATGTCGCACCGCCCCGACGGATCGACTCCTAATCGGCTGCCATGGCAACACTTTACGTCAGAGGAGCGTGCGGCGTCCACGGACAGACGAAAGCATGGAAGATAATCCAATTGGACAAAGGAGGCTTTGTCACTTTTCGATTAATATAAAATGAGCATTACTTTTAATATTCAAAAATAGTACATTTTTAAAGGGTATCAGTTGGTTTGATTAGCAAGACACAAATGAACCACGTTTTACCCCACATTTTGGATGCATATTGTTACCGATAATTAAAGAGACGAAAACCATGGGTGAAATACTCGTTATAAATAAGGCGTATGATTTATATGACTCTTTAAGAGCATCGTTGCTTTCAAAGGGTGCTGGAACAAAGTGTCTCCTTTATATTGAAAACTATTGACAACTCGGGTGTAACATACTGTCCAGTGTGTAGCCTGGGATAGGATCCAGATCTCCCTCGCGATTATATACTAGACAGGCAATTGTAAGATGGGAGAATGGATACACCTACAGTCCTAGATATACAAGTACATCAATACGCGTGTGAGCCTATTCCATGCACATGGCAAGGGAGGCCTGGCAATTAATTCAGGAGGCCTACTTGGTCAGGGTAATGCACGGATTTAGTGGTCAGGTTAAGCTAACAGGTCACTCAGCATGACTAATCTGGCATGATGCATCTTCTCTAGAACTTTCACTGGACAAGCTCAATGTTTCCGACATCACTGATTTCAATGTCAGGAAAGGGAATACAGTTTGTTCTAAATGACTGGACACAAATTTGTACATGAAAGAAATAAAACCACACACACTGAATATTTATCTTTATATATATCTTTTTTAATTAACAATAAAAATTAAATTAGTCAGGTTTATTTCCTACACGCTTAGGAAGGTCATACAATCAATATATTCCTTTGCATTCTTAAATAAAAACAAAGCAAAACAACAAAAGGCCAGCCATGCAATAACGAGAAGCATGCCAAGGTAGAGAAAATGTGATTTTAAAAATAGTAATTCATCTATTATAAAGCCGATACAATGCATAGTAATAAGTTAATCTAGATTGAAGTAAACTGTTTCACAAACTGATATTTTATACATACAGTAGCAAGTCTTTCATTGTAACGCCCGCATACTCCACTTGGTGGCACTACAGTAAAATAATGGAATGGTTGTCCTCAACTTTCACTGCTCCAACTATAATGCTGAAGAAAAGTGTACATTTTTATCATTAAGCAAACAACATGTTCCCTAAATATTTCATACACACAATGCCAACATTTATCTATTAGATTATATATATAAATCAGTATAATGCAGACCAGCAGCTGCTGCCCAAAAGACATCTGAATCTCACTGTGTATAGGCTCATTCATGGTATAATTATAACAGACCTGCCTGCTAATCACAGCACTAGGCAATTCAACTGAGCATTCTGTGTAATTTTCATTGTTTTAGACAAAGTATAATTTGCTGATATTTCAGATATTCACTAGACTTATTAGTTCAATTTTCAGACATTTCCATCCTTATTTAGGTAGTACAGGTATTAAGATACAGAATCTCAATGGAAAAACTCTTGGGTTTCCTGGCATGCTGGATTCGGTACATATTTTTGCCTCTAGGTGACAGTAACAAATCAAATTGGAATACATCATATTGGACGACACCCGATTTGAAAGCACTGCAGCTTGGTTCGATACATCAGGTAAACATATTTGAAGATGCTTGTTCAATGGCATCCAATAGACATAAATGAACGAGTAGCTGTAGATAACATTCAGTTGGCTGGAATGTGTTAGAATGCACTCTGAACCGGTTATTTGTCTTGCAGGCACAAGACATCTGCCTAGTTGGCAGCTTTTTTCTTTAAAAAAAAAAAATACCTTGAGGATCCCAACGTGCAGCTAGATGACACTGGCTTGGGTATATGGGAATGTAGTTTTACACACCTGTCAGTGACTGGATGGCTGTTATCCCACTAAGAATAGCAGAGAGCTGGCTAAGCAGCCTTTGCGAGTGACACCTGCGAGAGGTTTTCTGTCCCCCTGAACTTTGGTTTAAAAAAGCAATTTAAAACAGAAAAGGAGTGGGCTCCTTTAAAACATATCTACGCACATCTATGATTACGTCCTTGTCATCCTCACCATGAGAAAGAGTCCTTGTGGCCTTTCTGATTAGACATAATACATTTATCATTTGATATAAACACATGCATCAAAAATAAATTTTAAAATAACATCGTATATTGCCATAGTGGTTCAATAATACAGCAGCCTCATAAGTATTGAAAAGGGCAAGCCAGTCAGATTACAAAAACAATTAATGACCTGGCAGGAACAAGCAGTAGGGTGACATGTAATTTAACTAAACGAGTAAAGGGTCTCTTAGTAGTTACTCATGCATTGGCAGCACTCAGGCACACATCTGATATTGGTCCTTGTTTTTGGCTATGTGACCATGAAAACCCTCCTTACGTTTCACCATGCAAAACTGTGGCAGATCCATCTGATGAACGTGGCTCTTGAAAAGTGATGGAAAAGTATCTTTAGATTCATACAAAAAATACAAAACATGAGGCTCAAAATTACTGCACAAATACCAATAATGCTCTGTAGAAAATCATTGTTCTTGCTGCACTTCTTGCATACAAAAAGATGCTTTTATCACGATATATAATAAATATCAATATGCAAACATGCAGGTCCGAACTGAGCACGGTTGTTGTCCGGGTAGATAGGTTGTGATAAAACGCACCTTCAAGACTGTCCCTAACCAAATTCCAAAACAAGAAATCAAGAAAAAATTTGTAAACTGGATTCATGACTATGACAAATGCCATTGTAATCTTGGTGCAGGAGCCACATATTGACATGAATGCAAAATTTGTATTCAGAAAGACAGAAACTGATTTACCTTTAGTAACACACTAAATACCTCGTGAAAAATTAGTAACATAAATGCCTCTGTATAATTACCAGAATGAGGCTTTAAAATGTTTTGGTGCGGTTTGTGGTTTAAGGAAATATGCATGAGGCATTAATCAGCTCTTGATGGCCAATTTGTCTGGTATGTCCATAATATGTTGGTTTAATTCACACACTACTGTAGGGAAAACTAGACATTGTGGGGTGTGTATTACTGTTTGATGTCAGATTGAAACAAAGTAAGTTAAAAAAAAAATCAGGCCAAAAAGGCGGCCTGCTTTTGATATCTGGTTACCATGAAAATGTCTGGCAAATATCCCTACAACAGACCTGTAGCAATCAATATTGAAACGAGTAGGTCAGGCAGATGGTAGTCAGGAAATAAACATTTGTACAAAGATGGGTGGATCCTAACATAAAGCTTTTCAGGGTAAATGTCACAATAGTACAAAGGGCTAATTAGTCAGGCATCGATTGCCTTCATAACCACTGTTACCCGATCGGGTGTTTTTCAGTGAAAAGTTCACTCTCAGAGCAAACCTCCCCTTTTACTCATTTGACCTTGACAACATGTACAGGATGGAAAAGCACTTTCCTTTGTTTATTACTCAATGCTTTCTGCCTGGAAATATTACAGCTTCACAGACTGGATCTGCTCAGAGCACCAGCCACGTTTCTCAACCTAAAGTTGTGAATTTATGTAAAAATGACAGACCTATTATTCATTTATTTTGAACTGGTTCTTTATGTTGAATAATGGCGGTCTAATGAACAACTCTTTTACTGAATTTATGTTACGTATCAAAAAAAGTTTGATTGCTAAGTAAATTCTAAACTTAGGAAACAGAAAAAAAGCAGTCTTAAATGCCCTTCTTTGGTTTGTTGAAGTTTTGCCTACTAAAGGGAAGTCTGCATTAATGTTTCGTTTTGTAATGCTTCATAAAGGGCCAGGAAAGCATCATAAATCCTCCTAAATTACGCACTTCACTGAACTAGTAAAATAAATGAATCTTGTTGGGAATTGGGTTTTCCAGAGTGGTGTTATGTAAAAATTTTCAGAACGGTTTTTGTTTTCCATGGCCTGTAGACACTGGTGATTGGGTGTGTGAAAAAAAAGCCGGTGATCACAGAGAAGCCTGGCTGGCGTCCCTGCCCTCCACGACATTCATCTGGGCCTTGAGAGCAGCTGGCTGGCCAGCTCTGTGCTTGCCGCACTCAGGGATCTTGTTGGCCTGCAAGCTCTTGGTGTGGCGGGAGTACCAGTCCCTCTCAAAAGCCGCTTTCACTTGCTCCACGATGGTGCTGTTCCTCTCCTCCACACCCTCCGGCTGGCTGATCACCAGTCCTACGCCTGCGTTGTACAGAAACTCATTCCCCACCCAGTCAAAGTTGCCTGAAGGACAAAACCATATATCTCTGCACTCAGTCCATCAAGACAGCAGACAACTGACTAATTCACTTTTATTTAAGCACAGATAGACAGGCAGCTTCCACCTATGAGTTAATTATGTTTTATTCCCATATTTATAAATCAGTAAACCAGTCAAGAATTTGTAATCAATATGCAAATAAACACATTAAGTACTCACCTATATACACTGAGCTATCAGTCACCATGAACTTGTTGTGATTAATGCCATGTTGGGCGCCATCCTTCTGTTCCCGGGGACTAAAGAATTTCTGCAAAAAAAGCAGAAATATAAGGGGTTTTAACTAATTCTCCAGAGCTAGTACTCTGTGAGTAATCACCAAGACACATTCAAGGCAGCAGAGCTGATTTTTGACTGCATTGAAACCCACTAGATACTACATGATGACATGAAGCTGAGATTAGTCAAGGTCTAGAGCAGGCAAGGACAAACTACACACTCTGTTTGCTCTGCCTGAATGTCTCGCTCACTGATAGAAAAGTTACCACAAGCATAATAAGCCTCCAGCTGCTTTTGGGCACACTCACCACCTGCAGGGTGCAATTGGACAGCTCCATGCACAGTGTCTTCAGGGACCACACAAAGTTAAAGGTCAGGGGGTGCGTCTGCTTTGAGCAGCTGATCAAGAGGCGCACCTTGATGGCTCTCAAGATCAAGGCCTCCCGGAGCATCTCGTCGATACGCGACCAGTATCTATGACGTGGGAGGAAAGCAAATAAGTCACAGCGGGAAGGATGGGGATATGAACATAAGACAAAAATGTCAGGACAAAAATGACCTTTTACCTGAGCTGTAAAGGTTACTATAGAAGTGCCCGTTTTAATTAAGCAGAAATACGGACACAAAAAATATACTCATCATCCCATAACCACTTTTCCCAAAGCAGGACTCCAGCAAGACTAGAGTCTGTCCCAGGAAGGTGCACAGTGCAGAAGGCAGGGGGACCATGGACTGGATACCAGGCCATCACAGGACGCACAGACACATGCCACAGTGGTAGGAAACCAAAGAAAAGCCCCACAAACAGGGCAAGGACCAGGGCCAGATTAAGGGTACTTAGTGCCCCCTGGCAACAACACACAGCAACATGTCAGAAAGAAACGGAGCTAATTGGTGTCTCATAAAATTCAGGAAAGAAACGGAGCATGATTGGTGGCTCCTGAAATTCAGGAAAGAAACGGAGCTGATTGGCAGCTCATAAAAATCAGAAAAGAAACGGAGCTGATTGGCGGCTCATAAAATTCAGAAAAGAAATGGAGCTGATTGGTGGCTCATAAAATTCAGAAAAGAAACGGAGCTGATTGGTGGCTCATAAAATTCAGAAAAGAAACAGCATGATTGGTGGCTCCTGAAATTCAGGAAAGAAACGGAGCTGATTGGTGACTCCTGAAATTCAGGAAAAAAACGGAGCTGATTGGTGGCTTATAAAATTCAGAAAAGAAACGGAGCTGATTGGTGGCTCCTGAAATTCAGAAAAGAAACGAAGCTGATTGGTGGCTCATAAAATTCAGGAATGAAACGGAGCTGATTGGTGGCTCATAAAATTCAGAAAAGAAACGGAGCTGATTGGTTGCTCATGAAATTCAGGAAAAAAACGGAGCTGATTGGTGGCTTATGAAATTCACAAAAGAAACGGAGCATGATTGGTGGCTCCTGAAATCCAGGAAAGAAACGGAGCTGATTGGCGGCTCATAAAAATCATAAAAGAAACGGAGCTGATTGGTTGCTCATGAAATTCAGAAATATATCTAACATGGGGAAACTGTTACATAGGCTTTTCATACTAAAAGTACAATACACAACCACGTTAAGCATAGCAGATATTAAACTGCATAGATTTGTTAAAAGACATTTGAGAATGGGACCAGGGGCGTAATGGGGGGGGGGGGTCGCTCTGCTTGGTGCCCCACCCCTCCCCGAGGATGTGGTGCCGTTGGGCATGTGCCCCAATACCCATAGAATTAATCCAGGGCAGGGCAGAACATGCAAAATCCAAGCAAACTAGGAAATTGAACCCACAACCCTGGATGTCAGACAGCATTCAATGTTGTACAGCAACACAAAATATACACACAGACAAGCAATGAGTTAGGGCCTCAGAAGCAGACTCCCTGCCCACCTGTACGAGCTCCTGTTGATGAGTGGCAGGTAATCAGTGATGGATATGTAGATGAAGCGCTTGGCTTCCTGGATCACGTGGGATATGGCATCAATGTCTCTTGTCCGGTCTTTTGGGCAGAAAGCATCCGGGGAGCTCTGTGGTAAAACGACCCAGCAGAAGGACAGTGGTGACACAGCTTGCATCGGTCCTTGTCCTCATTCAATTGTCTTTGGAGCCCATCTTCTGTCCTGTGGAACACATGCTCCCTCCACAACATCTGCCCAGCGAAGAGAACACAACTCTATGGGACACAGGCTGGAACCTTATACTGCCCACGCCTTTGCTGTAACTCCATCTGCTCAAGATGTCTCCAGATCCTTTTTTCTGGCTTCTCCCAGTTTTGTCCGCTCATATTTTATCCTACAGTAATTACCTTTGAAATGTTTTTTATGTGTGCTGGACGCCTGAAAAATCACCCTAGAGCTGCAGGGATATGTCATTCTCGGAAAAGCAGGTTATAACGATAAGGACTGTATTAAACACCCTTTTATAGATATTGAGTAAATGTTGTTGCATTGATTCCGCTGAGCTGTACTGCTGCATCACTGGGAGATGAGGGTGTCATATGTTTATGCACCTCCAATAGGATGAAAGAGGTAAAAAAAAAAAAGTCTTGTAAAATCTAATTAAGCTGAATCACTTCAGAACTCAACACATGCCTTTCAAATGACGATGATGCAATTAATTAACTTGCCAGCCATACATCATTCTGCATTTAAGACGTTACCACAGCGACCCGTTTTTAGCTGAGCTTCCCTTTGAATGTGACGACATACTTCATGGCTTCCTCCAGCTGTTCGACCAGTTAAGAGTGAATGTTTATGACACAAAGTCAGATACAGAATCAATACAAATATGAAATTTAACAAGCTTAGAAAGACACACTTTCTCCTCTACATACGATCAACTACATCAAATACTGTCCTAGAATGACTCTAACATGCATCAATCTACTATTGTACTTGCAATGGAACAATTTCAGACAGGAGCATAGACAGACAATATAGGGAAAGAAAAACAACTTTGATGTTATTGTGTGCAAAAATTCTGCTTGAATAAGCCTTTTCAGAGACAAAAGGCTTAGTAAAAAATGTTAAATATGAAATGGTTAACTGGGAGAAACTACCTGGTTTCTGGGTCCTCGATGAACTGACACAGGCTTGACTGTCAATTCATAAACATCATGATTTATGTATGGATGAAAATGGCCTTCACTGAACTGTGAACGCAAAAAAAATATACATACTATCTGAACGTAAATCTGCCAGCTAGCGCATCACGTGTTGATTAGATTCACAAACACAAGGAAGATATACAAGCCCTGTGCGCGGAACCAAGGCAGGAATCAAACTTGCAACCTAGGGTATGTCAGCCAATGTACCGTCCAGTGTAAAAGGATCATTCCAAATATAACTGTCAATTCAAATTTTAGTGGGGATGAGAAAATGAGGGTAGAGTTTTAAATTTCACTGTTTATACCACTATCATGCACAGAAGACATATATGAAGTGAAGAACTAGACCGGAGAATTAAAGAGAGATAATGTTTAATTTTGCAATGCTACTCAATGACAGTTACGTGTGGTGATACAGGCACTCAAAGACAGCGCGTCTTATCAGTCACTACACTGGCAAAAAGCCCCACAGTGTCTGACTTCCGCATGCTCAGCCTCCCTCTGAAGTTACTGTGGTCATAGCGCTTTCTGTAGCCCTCAGATGTGGCCCTTAATAAATAAAGGAGACAAAATTCTGCTTGCTGGGCCACCCCTTGAGATCAGACGGTGACAAAAACTTACGGACACATACGCCTCAGCCTTGGTGTTATTTAGCTCAAGCGAGAGGGCATCCTCCTTGCTGTACAGGGCAGTCAACCTCTTGGACCAGATGGAAGGCAAATAGTCCTTGTACTGCAGCTGAGAATACAGGCTGAACACTCTGTGCAGGTCCAGCCCCAGGCAACTGCAGTTGTAGAGGATGACCCCAAGCTCCTTCATCTGTGGGACCCAAAAAAGAGCACAGACTGTTAAGAATCCTGTGTCGAAGCAATTGAACCACCAATGTCAAAACTCAATCAAAGTCTGTGTATCAAATACATGTGTTCCAGACCCCAGACAGGCCACGGTGATTGATGTGGTCGACCTAGAGCAAGCTGTGAATTTAAATAACCTGACAATTCGTCGGCAGGACATAAAGAACAACAGAAGCTGCAGATATGCCAAACCACAACATAGCCTCTCGTTAGTGGACACAAACACACTAGACGTGAGTCGGGTTCCAATAAAACAGATTAACTTAAATGTTCCTCTTGTGTTTTGCCTCACAGAAAACAACTCCTGCATTTCCGGAATGAAACAGTTCCACAGTTCACTGTCCACATTATAAGAAAATGAGTAAGCTGGAACTGGATTTGATTTCACATTTCTCATGTCTACCAGAAAGTACTGCCCAGTGATGCATGACTACAATGATATGGATCATGCAGCATCTAATCAAAGTCCTGCATCCTCAAATAAAGTTGAAGTTCGAGATGGATAGCGCGTAGTTCATGCTGTAATGATACAGACACAGGGTGTCCCCAGGGATATTACGCTGCTAGCCAGTGAGAGGCTGAAGTGACCCAGGGACTCATCAGACTGGAGGTAGAGCCTCCTTATAAAAATATTTGGAGTTGCCCTCCTCTCATTGTCAGCCTGCTCCTGTGAGACCTTGTGCCTACCAAGTTCCAGATACTCCCACTGTCTTAAAAAGTAAAGGCCAGTTGTACCTCTTTTTGGTTTTATTTTGGCTTCCAAAGAGGCATCTCTTAGATGCTTGATGCAGACGATCCAGGGAAAGACTGAGGGGGAGAGTGACAGAGAGACAAAGAGAGAAAGATCTCTGCTTGCAAGCTGATTAAATTGCATGGTGAGAGAGTGATGGAACAATGGCAGCCACTTTCAAGAGTCTCTCTCTCTCTCTATCGCTCCCCTCAGTTTTCAGCCGCACTTCCCCATCGCCGCTCGCCCCCCTCATCTGTCTCTATGGCTCTGGTGAACGTCCAGCACACTTAAATCAGAGTGTGCCCAGGCGGCACTTCAATTTGCAGGCCGTGGAGCAAATAAATTTCACTGGCTGTGGTGTCAAACCGTGTCTGTACGTTATGGCATGGAGACAGCCAGGTTATAAAAATGCAGTCTACTGTGGATTGAAAACTGTTCATTAAGGTAATGGACAACATAAAAAAGTAATGAGTGATACGTGTAGAAAGACTTGTTGGGTTAGAGCTGGAGGCTTTATCACGTGGTCCCCTTGTCCCTGATGGTCCAAAGGAGACTCTGTGTATCGTCACGCATGCTGCTTCCTGGACACTCACGTGACTCCTGTCTGGTCACGGCCAAAGTAGCCCATGACAGCTCAAACAGAGCCGCTCCCGAAGTGATGTAAACAGATCAAAATGTGAAGAAGGTAAGGTCACCCAGATGCCAGGAAGCAGCGCTCTCTGACAGAACTGCTGCTTTCGGGCCAACCGTGACAGGCGATGGGTCGCCCAGCGCCTTGGAACACGGAGACAGAGGATGCGAGGCAAGACGGGAGCCACATTTCACCCCGACAGGCGAGATATTCGGGGTCCACATGTCACCCGAGTGGGCTGCGGACAGGACTTCTTTATGACACCCGGGTGAGGCGGTATCCAGGCTTCAGGTGTGAGCGTGGTCCTCAAGTACCTTGGAGAGTGAACGCCAGTCCATGTTGGCACTGCCGATGTACATGTGCTGCCGGTCCACGACCCAGAAAGAGGAGTGGAGGTGGCCCCTTGTCAGAGCGCTCATGTTCAGGTAGCGGACATCCGCACCTGGCCAGGGAGCAATGGGCAAGACACTGGACTGGGGCACAGTTTACAAAGCACATCTATACACATTCAGATAATTCACAGAGTGAAATAATGCATTCAGAGAAACATCCGTTTTAAAAGTTCATATCACACTGCTATTTTGTTTTCTACATAATTAAACTTGGATTGATTGTCGGGTCACTCATGCATTATATTGTGATATTTTGGGTTCTCCACACAGTCGGGCATGAAGAACCAGCACAACATTTTCTTGGAAACCCTGAGGTAGATTTTCTGCAGCATTTTCAATTAATATACTTATGTTGCATAACACTGCAGCATTGAGCTTTTACGTTTTTAAACGTTAAAGACTGATTATTTAGCAAAGTTCAGCATTAGGTGATTATTTTGAGCACTTTAAATGTCCTTCGTTATGATTCATTTCCTGGCGGTGGACGAAATAATAGAAACCCCGTTTAAATGTGGTGATTCATGGAACTCCTGAATTTGCTTAGCATTAAGAAGGGGGACATTATCTTTGAACAATCGTCATGAGAGAACATAGTTTGTGCCATGGAGTGCACCCGATCCTGTAAAACGGCCTCAAACTACTTGACCATTATATAACCAGGCAAAGTAATCATTAAAACCTGATGACTCCCACAAGATGGCTGGCCAAACCAACAGACATGGCGGATTAGAGGCATCCTTTGACTTTCTCCAAAGCTTTTATCTTCTTCTCCAATGCTCGGGGGTACAGGGCTCCGTGCCCCACGTTCAACACCTTTGAGCTTTACACTTGGATACAAGAGGTTTCTGAATGACGCCCTTTCAACGAATTACAGCTGTGTGAATCTTGTACCGTTTTTGTTAAATTTGGATCACAGATGCGCCGAGTCAGTTACGTAGTAATTTTCAAAATGGTATTTTTACATCGTTTA
The DNA here is from genome assembly GCA_011763525.2 of Mormyrus iriodes. Classification (NCBI taxonomy): domain Eukaryota; kingdom Metazoa; phylum Chordata; class Actinopteri; order Osteoglossiformes; family Mormyridae; genus Mormyrus; species Mormyrus iriodes. Next base: position 3,207,271 of record JAAGVU020000061.1, read on the forward strand.
GACGCTATCCTGGTAAGTGTCTACTATCATCTACCACTGTCGATGAGCGGTGACCGCTTTCTGGATGCAGTTTGTCAGAATGTGACACGCTACCATGGTTTTTGAAAACCTGCACCTGGGGCACCACCTCTTAGTGACTAATATTCCTGTATACTGCTTTAAAATCATACATATCAAAGTGCTGATGGTCAGATCTCTTTCCAGCTGATACAAACTGCTAACTGGCACTCAATCTGTTTTGCCCATTGCCTGTAAATGTTAACACTAAAGGGACCTGCCCTGGCTGACAGAAAAGATCTTGACGTGATATCTAATTACGGGAATGATGTCACGGTGTACGCCTCCCCCCCAGTGCCCAGGCATCCACTCATTAGAAAGTACCGAATGTCTCATGTTTTGCTTAAATCAGAACCATCAGTATAGAAACGCGAAACAATGCCCAGGGTGTCAACAGTAGAGGCAGGACAGCGTCCATCTCAGTCCAACACTGTTTATTACATGCATGTCAGGCCACCAGGTTTTAAGAGATGAAATGAAGCATAAATTAAATTTGTAATACAGATAAATGTGTTTTTCAATTATAAATATTACATCTACAAACACATCTATTGTATGTACCACATTTCAAAATATATTCCAGTGTTTAGCAATTAATGTTCTGGTTCCTCATATGTATATCTGCCGCCCAATGGCGCTGTGTGCAGCAATAACCGGGGCTGCTGTGCGCCTCTCCACACTCACCTCTCTCTGACAGTCGCTGTAGCTCGGAAGAATCGGTGAGACCGCTGGCCACTTTCAGGCTGATCTGGTGGGACTTGAGGTCCAGGAGACGCTGAAACAAATGCTGACCCTGTTGAAATACGCACAGATACACATTCAGGGTGTGCCGATGGCCGATGCCGTGCCTTCAGGTGTCTTACTATCCAGATAATTACTGCAACGAGACAAGTGAGAGCCGAGTTCAAACCCGTCTGCCCCTTGACCTGTGAGACCCTGAGTATGGTGCTCCCGGTCTAAAGGAGCGCGCCTTAACATTGACAATCCAGACTCGATCCATGTCAGGCTTGGTGTGGTTAGAGACCCATAAAACATGGATAAGGTGGCTTGGTCCTCCTTGTGGTTGCCCTGCAGTAATATGTTATACAAGGTTGTTGGTGGATTCAAGCGAGCGGTGTTCTACTCAAAGCTGTTCATGTTGCCAGATGAAGGCTTTTGAAGCAGGCATCTAATAGCATGTGGGCTGGACCTGGCGTGCTGGGTGTTTAGGGGGAGAGTTGTGAGAAATGGGGTAATTAGTTCTTACAAACTGGGAGAAATGAGTTTTAAAATTTTAATTGTGAGCTAAAACTAATCTCCAGCCACCTAACCATAAAGGCAGCAAGGGCTATAACAGAGTTCCACAGTGAGATGTTACAGCAACTGGTTCCCATCATCCTTTATAGTTTCATTACCGAGGCTGATGGAAAAAAATCCTGCTAAAGGCTTAACTGATTAGGTCCCTAAACCGCTGAAGGCCAGAGGTGCAATTTCCATTTGCCCAGCAGCCACTGTGGAATGAGCCGTGGCAACAGGGACACGAATCTCGTCACCATTCCACATTTCACGCTGAGCTGCTTTCGTGCTCCCACCAAAATCTCTTCACCTTGATTTGGCCCAAATCAGGGATCCCTGGTTTTGGCCCAGGATGCAGGCCAGGGCTGTGTGCATACTCAATGTGAGGATGTAAGGGGGAAAACACCTAGATGACATGATGACATGATATGCGGAGAGACTGGGGAACACGATAAGCCTCTTGAGTTATTTTCAAAATCAGGCAACACCTGTGCATCACAAAAGGTGGTGAGTATATGTGAGCTCAGTGAAATTCTTTTTGTAGGAAATGCAAAGAATCCAGAAAACGCAAATTTAATACTATGGTCATTTAATATTTACAAGGAAATAAAAATAAGAGTTTCAATTACTCTACATCCTTGATGGCAGCGTCGCTGTTTTTTAGGACTTCTAGTCTGCTGACGAGTAAATCCATTAAATCAATGTGGGCGTCTGCCAAGGTGTTTAATTATCGATGTGCTGATAACAGAGGCCCATTGCTTGATTTACAGCAGTTGTTATACTTATAACCACCAAGTTAGTCTGCTTACAACAATCACCTCTTTCAGATCAGGACTGTCATAATTTCCTTTTATTTTGCGTGAACATGGATCCTAGTGGGAGACTCATACCTGTTCGGCACCCGGAAAACCAGACTCGAGGTCTGCTGAGGTCAGGGCCCAGTGGGAGGAGACAATCTCAACTGAGCGGGTGGCAAGGTCCAGGAGTTTGTGCAGACCCACGGAGAGAGGTATGCTGCTTGTGCCATTTTCTGGAAAGGTGATGTCCTCAGGAATATTCTCCAAGAGAACTATCCTGTGGAAACACATCAATCCACTTTAAAATGTGAAAAAAACAAACAAACCCGTTTTTCTAATAACGATAAATGATGTTTTCTTGTGTTGTGACATAACGTGTGATGTGTCCCTAATGTTGTGTACTGTAGCATTTAGCATGCGTCATTAGCGTCACCCAGACCCCCAAATGCCAGTGAGGTCCTTCTAATAAAGGCACTAAGAAGACTTTAATATGAGGTTTTACACTGTTCTAGATCATTAGATCAGCCACAGTGTTCAGAGTCTTAATGCAAAGCAGCAGCTGATCTTCAGAATGAAGATGAGCTCTAGTTGTCTATGACATGAATGTATAAAGAAATGATTATTTGTAAGAAAATAAATCTGTCCGGAGCCATACTGAGATTCTATTACTAGTTTTAAGCATGACATAGTATGATATGTGATCCATGTACCACTGCGAACATGCCTGTCACCGTGCTTTAATACAGAATCACATCAGATAGTGAGAAAATGCTGAGCCAACAGGCCAGAAATGACAGGGATAATGCAGTATATTCAAACTCCTGTTAGAACACTGAACAGCCTGGAAATATGGCCTCCACCCGACCTTATGAAACTTCCCTGCTCTTTTTGTTGAATAAGCTTCTTTACTGTAAATACCATCATAAATAGATCTGCCAGTGGAAAAATGGTTTCAATCCATAAAACACCCACCTTCACTGATACCAGTAGCCATAGCAGGTCCAGTTAAACAGCTCATCATCACACCGCAAATCTGAACATAACGCTTGATATATGTACGCTGGCTGATCTCATGAACAAATGACATTGTGGCATACTGCGCACACAAACCCTGAAGCCTGCTTTCGTTCCTGTGGTTGATGTCGTTCCCCACAGGTTTATGAGCACCTGTTCGTGCTACCCTGGAGGAAGGTCTGTGGCTGCACTCCCAGCAAGATCTCATCAGCCCTGGGCACTTCGCCGTGCAGAGACAGCGCATTAGAAAATACAGCGATCTCTAATTCCTCTCAGGCGGGAAGAAGTAGCACAAGGCCCTATTTTAATCAGACCCCGGTCCATAAAGAAATGAAAGAAAGCAATGACTGGGAGAAACCAGAAAAATGCTCGTACCAGCTGAATGCCATTTTGATTGATTTAAGACCTTGGTTTCCACAGTCAATTAAAGCAAACTATTGCTGTACCTTAAATGTACTTTAATTCCCCCTCATTCATTTCCTTCCCCAGATTTTTTAGCAGTTGGACAAAACAATGTTACTGTTGCAAGAAAAATGAAATGGGCAAACTGAAGGAAAGCATAATGGCAAGCTGGCTCTCAAAAATACTCAAACAAAGCAGACCTGCCAACATGAGACACTACGCTAAGGCACAGACTGTCCTGTAGCTGAGGAACATCCAAAAAATGATTTTCCTTGATACATTAGGCAACAGCGATTCTTGAAAGGGGCTTGATACTAAAAGTCCACTTCCTGCTGTATTTTAAAGTTTTGTATTAGTAAAGTAACTGGGTAACAGTTTAATTGCCAAGGTGCAGTTATATAATGGCATCTGACTTTTTCCAATATTGTCAACTTAGTTTTGAGTTTACAATTTTCCATGCTCTTGAAGAGACAGCATTAATCAGACCCTCCACCCCTCATCATTTGAAAAGCATGAACTTTCTGGTAGAGGGCCAATGTATCTCGGAATGTCTGGGAGTGTCCCGGACACAGTCACTGGCTCCTGGTTGCTGGGAGACAAGCAATAACTTCCTAGCATCAAAGATGTTCTGCGACATTAACATCTCATTAAGTTTTCAATGTGCGGCAAGTGCTTCTGGGAATTTTTTTTAACCATCATTGTTGTCAGGCTGTCTGCACTCAGTTGCTCTGGAGCTCAGTCAAAAATCTATCAGATGGCTATTCTGGCTTGTGGAGTGTTAATATTACACCTATGTCACTGAGCTGTATGACTGTATATTTCGACTGTCACAACAAAGCAGATGTATACTTATTATAAATCTCTGTTAATCCGGTGCTACCTTAAGTGAGCCAGCCTGTAGCAAAACTACGCACGTCTGGCTTTTATAGAACACTGATGCACATCTGTCAGCTGAGGAACTCCGCAGTATATCTGGACAACACTGAAACTGAAGGTATCACACTGAAGCAATGTGTACACTTTCTTGCACTGCAGTAAATATAATTATGCAGTTTGTTCCCATCTTTATGAAAAACAGAGTGTAATTGAAAGGTCTTGTGCTCAGACTTACAGATGACGCGCCTTTCCATCAACTGAAATGTTTTTCCATGATATCCATAGTAAGAATAAAAAAAACTGGTGAAAAAGATACCTGATAATCTGCTGTACAGAGAACCAAAGGGGGTCTGTCAAAATTATGACAACGCATAGACAGGATTTATTACACATGGATTCGTTATTCACTGTTCCCCCCCCCACTAATGAATGAATGTTACATTTATATAGCACTTTTCAAGGCACCCAAAGCACTTAATAACCACAAAACAACCATGGTCTGTCCTGGAGATGACTTGAGAGAGTCATGTCTCTCTATGCAAATAAAGATGAATGTAGACACAGATCCAGAATGGCAAAAACAAAGTCCTGCATTTATAAACCATCTGATGCTGAGCTACAGGCAAATGCTAAATGGAAAAAATCTCACATAATCCCTCAGAGGTTTAGATTTACATTCATGAGGCTGAGACTCATTTGTCTTTGCATTGCAGCATGAGAAGCTGGAATGCACCGGTCACCGGGATTTCAGGCAGCACAGACTTCGTAATAGCAATTCCACCTTTTGAGAGTCCTGAAGCGGCAAAGTGTGTCGCTAAACAGCAGGAGAGCAAAGCCCAGAATAGAACCCAAGCCGGCTCTTCCACCCAGAGTTCCAAGAGCAACCCCAAACGTTGATGTAACAAGGAGATCCAGTGGGACAAGTTATTTTAAGCCACGTCTTGTGTTGGAGGCTCCTGTTAACGAGCACCAGTGCGGTGTCATGAATGCCATGTGCCAAAATTTACAGTGGTAATAAATTAATTTGTCAAAAATAATCAGAGGCAAACATCAATGCTGTAAACAGAAGATCCTTTGAACAACTTCACTGCTAGTGAAAAGATCGGGGAACAAGCACCTTAGACTCAATTTGAAATACATTCATATATTTAAGACACATTAAATTCTTTCTGCCAACTGCAGGCAATTGGGCTAAATATGTAAAACCCTGTTAAGCTTTTTGACTAATGGATGACTGAAACCATCACCAATAAAGTACAGGTCAAGAAGAGAGTGGAGTGTGAAATAACATCCAAATTGCAAAAAACACATTCAGGGATAATACATTACTACTACCAACCTCAGAAAGCGAGAGGGGGAAGAGAGAGAGAGTCTTTATCTGCACAATGACTTTCAAAATGAGGAATCTGTAAAAAGAGTACAAGGACAACTAGTGACTTGGTCCAGCACTATATACCTGAGTCACACATACAAAAGGCTTAAAACCAGGTCTACACTGACTGGGTCTACAACATCCAAAACAGCATATAATTTACTTTCATGTATGAAAATATGTGTTGATTCTAAACACTCTGACCAACATTATATTGTTAACAGATTCAGAAGTGTATTTATTTATTTTTTTCTCTCAAATGTCTTATTGATAAGCAAATTCTAAAACACCACAGGCCTGGAAGTTGCTCTGCAGTACACAACACACTGCCATTTCAGCATTTTCACAAAACCAATACACAGCTAATTTATTCTGTATAGAGTGAGCAAGTCTCTGTCCAGTCAAAGCAGCAATAGGTGACAAGAACTGCTGAAACAGACGCCAGCATATCACCAGCCCATCAATGAGCAAAAACATAATATGCCACATTTCAAAAGAGGCCGTAGAGATACGGTTTGCTAGAGAAGCAGACACATCCATTTAGCCACAGAAAACTAAGGCCACCACAGAGATATGCCCTCGGCCACACACAGAGGAATCAATTTTAACTGTGATACATAAAATGTTTACAACTGAGCACCAAGAAAGATGTCTGGATTTCTGACGGCGCTAGTTCCACGGAATCTGAGGCCATGCTTTTGAACTGCTACCTGGCTTGGCCATGTGCCGGCCAACTGACAGCCTCCAGCCATCAAATTAGCAGCAGAGACGGACGGGAAGCGCACTACACCCGGCCCTGAAAGCTTGTTTACGGCCTTCATGAAATGGTACAGCTGGTCATCAAGTTCCCTTGAAAATGGCCCTACTGTTATTGTCTCACCAAAAGACAAGCTCCTTACCGACATCTGGTGCTGCAGTTGTCCTCTGTGATGCCGTCGTCATCTGCCCCCCAAATGTCCACAGCAGAGAAAATCAGGGCCACCAGGACGGCGAAACAGCACACTAGTGCGAAGATCACAACGCATTTCTGCTGAGACTAGGGGAAAAACATGAAAGGTGTCACACACACAGACTTGAATTATTTTTACTCACCAATATGAGCACCCCAGCCTTTATGGCTGCTTCAGTGGTTCACCATCAAATGCATGAATTCAGCGCGGCACAATTGAAGAGAAGCACTACCTTCACATATACACTCAGGAAATCGCCAAAATCGCTAACAACTTACATTTTGAGTAAAGCTGACAAACTCCAGTAGACATTCAAATGTGAAATGCAAGAACCATCACACAGAAACATCTCCTTGTCATCCTGTGATTCCTACCTCATTGGGTGACTGATACACTCATGGCACCTGGATAAATGTGTGACAGACTCATTACACTACAACCACATTACGTGGGAAGCTTATATTCCTGGAAGACTGGAGAGGCTGCAATTATAATGAATTGTAAAATAAATCTCACAGACATTCTGACAGCTGGTAGAAAAACAGATGAATGAGAATTAAAACACTGCGTAAATCCAACCTTTGTTTCAGTCTGATCAGTACCTACTCCAACTGATATCTTCATCTATGAACAAAACATGCATATATCAGCAAGTAATTAATCTGGAAACCTCATATGTATTGAAATGAAGAAAAAAAAGATAGTCTATTTTTACTGTACTACAAAAGTTGGCCTAAAAAATACAAGCACACAAAACTTTACTGTTCTTAAGATATCAGTATATTTAATTAGTTCATTATCTTGTTTAACTTTTTTCTGCGGTTTATTTAAATCTGGGTCTTTAATGATTTCCTGTGACTTGTCACTGTGAACATCTCACATTTGCTAGAGAAAACAGAAAGACATGCCATATTCTGCTTGTCTGCAGAATAAGTGGGCATCTTTACTTCGTGTAGGGGAATGCAGAGCTCGTCTGGCTCATTAACCCTGGATGCCATGTTCGAGCAGCGGGTGGATGTTCAGCTCTCAGTGCGGTGGGTCCATATGGCAAGCCACTGATCTCTCACTACAGGCCAGTTCTGAGTAAGGCAGCATTTTCGGGACCTATCAGGTTCATGCAACATAACCATGCTCTCCAAAGTACTCCAGTAACCCTGGAGTGATATGAGCAAGGACACTTTCCTTCAATTAACCTACTATCAACCCACTCTTCTTGCGATCATCACTGTGTGTCAGACCAAAACAATCAACAGAAGATTACTAATGGGCTCATCTGTCTGTTTGTGCAGTACCTCCAGGTGTCACAGACCACTTGGGTAAAGGGTTCTGTCATGATGCAGAAGAAGGAACTAAAATCTATATGACAGCACATGCACCAATAACACCAGGGAAAATCAATTTTCCCCAGCATGCCATGGAGTGTTTTTATCAACAAAGCTCTGATACTGTTAAAGCATCACCCAGTTCACAGCATGCAGACATACATATTATTCAAACTTCAAAAATTTCAGAGTAACCAGCAGGACGGATACGCACATCTGTATCACTTCACTGCGGACTGACACATGCTGAATGAGGAGAGTGCTATGTAGAGATTGTGACCCAAATCATTTCTCTCGGACTATGACCACATACAGGACTGTGAGGCGCAGATGAAGCCAGTCATTGTGTCGTCCCTGTCAGGGCACGACGCTTGGAAGGGGCTGCACAGCACATTTACAGACCTGCCATATAATCCCAATTAGTCATAACCTCTTGTCATCTGTTTAATGGGAAAGCAGAATACAAATGGATGCTGAAGCAATGAAGATGGGGTGAGTCAAGAGGTTAGAATTCAGGTTTGAGCTTACTTTTCTATTTGTTTTGGCTCCCAGTGTGATCTCATACCTTAACTAGGTTTCATGCCAGCAGATACACAGGGGGAGCAATGACATTTAAACAGCACAACAAGTTACACACATTTCACCAGAGCACATATTAAAAAGGAACAGAGAAACCCACAATATCAGGAGCCGAATTATCGATAAGAAAGCAATGGCAAATAAACTTCTGACCATATTGCCTAAAAAGATGTACCTGAAAGTATGGACCTAACAAATACGGAAAAGTGTTATTTAAGTTGTTCTCCAAAGGTTTTCTTAGATATTAGGAAATATTAGACAGGTATGTTAGAAAAATGGAATACTAGCAATAGGTTTAAAATCATACGTGTACTGAATCAGCTTCACCTCCAGAAATCACATTTCTCTGGAACATCTGTCATGGAGGTTGGATCTTGGAGGTTGTTAATGTGAAGTAGAATTTCTGCAGCAAAGTCGCTGCATAAGGTAAGCTGGTCTGTTAATGCTTCTACTGAAGAGTTAGGGGAAGTCACCGGCTAGGCTAATGCAAAATTAAAGCAAAATAAACATCATAAAATATTCATTGAGTGGTAGGTATGGTGCTGTTTTGCTTTGATTGTCAAATATTCCTGGAAGATCAAATCCTCAACTGGAGATTTATACGATAAAATTCAATATTTACGAATATAAAGACAGTTATAGCTGAGCTAACCGAAAAAAAAACATATTATAAGAAGGTTCACCACTGGTTCAGGTCCCTATGATGTGAATCAAGGCTGACAGATGTAACCCATATAAAAGGACTACATCAAATACAATCTCTTATACACTATAACTATTGAACATTTGTGTCACATTTGTCAACTGGAAAATAAGAATAAAATTATGTATTACTGGTCAGTCAAGTACATAAACAGAAGCAATCATAATTAATGCTTTGGTAGAAAGAATCAATATGTGAGTATAGACCAATTAAATATATCCTAATTGCACCCTCCCTTTGATGCTTGCATTGAAAGAATCAATGTTTCTCTCATAAGTGGTCAGCTGGAAAAAAAGACAGAGCCAGAGAAACAGGGAACAGAGAAGCTGAGGATGTGGGCTAGTATGCTATGAAGACCCATGGCAGTGAGACCAAAGGGAACTAGCCACAGCGTCTCTGAACATCCAGCCAGGTTCTGGGTGGAAATGTCAAGATTGTGGAAATGTCAAGAAAATGTAGATGATAAGGAAGGTCTGTACTGGTAGGGGGTCTCCTGGGTCCAACTGACTGCCAGCACCAAGCCATTCCTGGGTACAGGAGCTCTACAGAGGTCCTCCACTCTCATGTCCAGGGGGAGCCCTTAAGGTGCTCGGAAAATGTCCCAGGCTGGCTGAGTCACCCAGGCATCCAGGGTAATGACTGGAACACGGACCAAGGCTTCGTGACTCAGATATCAGAAAAAGAGAAGACCTGTCCAGTCAGAAGAGACATACTGAAACTGGGCTAAATGTAAGCAACCCTAATGCAGCCAAAAAGAAAGGAAAAGACAGACGTAGAAGCATCTCAAAACAGTAACGCCAACCATGGGACAAGGGGGAGGGGTCAGTATAGATCTCGATCAGCATCAAGACACAAAAAACTGGCGTCAGCTATGAGATGCCCCCCATATAACATTTTCCTCCTAAATGAATTCAGATTGGCAAAACGCTAAAAGCTGTCTCTATACTTCAATCTTAGTCCCAAGCCAATCAGTCTGAAATCCCTGTCTGTAGAAAGGGTTTAACTACACCACTATAAGCATTTCTTTTCATTGTAATATCGGTTCCCTGATAAATGCTGGCATTCATAACCAAAGGTCAGTTTCTGGCTTAGAAGATCTCAAAAGAACTCGAGTCTTTGTGTATACCTAGCAGAAGCAGACTTTCCGATGTTTTATAACCATCACTGTTGCCATACTCGGCGATTGATTCTCTGGATTTGCCTGGCTGGCACTGTGCACATCGATCGGCGTAACACAATTACACATTAACACCAAGATTAACGGCAGATCCCATTGATCAGGTTTTCCTGCCATAGTCAGCAGACACAAGATATACTGCCATACCGGGTTGTAGACCTCAGTGATCATTCCCTGTTGTGTGTAATTAATTTTAAAAATGATAGGCTTAGTGTGGAACCAGACATTTGCTTTGTTAGCAGTGGTCTGGTCCATACACCTTCCCAGAGAGCAATTTCCCATCGCATGGGTAGGAAAGAAAAACAAACCTGTCAGAGAGAAAGCAATGTAATACATTTACTCCAGAAGGTGAGCTGAAATTTTAATTCAGCAGGGAACATTAACTGGCAACAGCTGGAGAAAAAAATCTACTGAGAAAAAAAGACTCAGATCTTTAAAATACAGCAAAAGGGATAAAATAATTTAATGAAAAAAGTGCCGAAACATATGCAGAAATTGTGTTCCAGTGTCATACAGATAGCATTGATCACAGAAACATCAGCAGATATTGCTATTTATAAGTTACTTCACGATGTCACACCAAATATTACCATTCATATATACAAAGAATTAACAAAGTAGCTATGTGAAGTTTATTTTCTGTCATCAAAAGATTAAAAATAAGTTGGAAAAAACACAATGGTTACAATAGGATGGTTCACTGACTCCAATCTTCTCAGTCTCATCCAGCCTCACATCAGTTCTGCAAACAAAACTGCACAAGATCATATTTCTCAGCTATGTCCCTCAGTCAAATGCAAAAGCAGCTTTTTATTTGGTGGATGGAAGCTGCTAGCTCTGTTTATAAAGGGAACACATCCAAGCAGATGAGGGGGGAACCACACAAAAGGAGATCAGACAAACCATCTGTGAACAAGCACAGGGTGAACCCAGGCTGAACCCAGGGAATACAAGTCGAATAGGATCTCATATACTATCCAGAGCACAGTGGCGGTAAAGGGCTCTGCATCACCACGTTATTTTTGAATATTCATGCTTCATAACCTTTGCAAGTTAGTCACCTTATGACGAGGCAGTTTATAGTGGTTTAGTAGGGCGGTGTGGTAGATTAGTGGGTGGCATCGTGTATGTGAATGTTACGGCTTCTCCCTATATTTGTGTGTGTTTCCTCCAGGTACAGGTACACACTTCAGAGATTGACTGTCTAATGATTAACAAGCATCCAGTCCAGGGTGTACCCTAGCATTGTGCTCTATGCTGCCTGGGATGGGCTCCAAGCTCCCCTGTGACCCTGACCAGGATAAGCGGTTGGAAGACAGATGGATGGATGGAACACCTCATGCAAAAAAATGCTCTGTACATGATACCAGCATGTGACTACAGCTACTGGTGTCTATCAGAGTTTCCACAAAGCTTTCATATCCATTCTTCAGAGCCATGCTGCCTTAATGACTAAAGACGGGCCCTTGTGAATAATCAGAGAGACCCCACCTGCTTGGCAAAGCCACAGGCTCACATTCGTGCTGTTAGGTAGTACAGTAATAGGCTGCGCTTTGCTGAATTATAAAGAGAAGCATTTTCCCATTATCTTGCAGGTTCACAGCTTACACAATGGGGAGGCTGAGCACACTGGTAGCAAAAGTGTGGTCGATATAAAAATAAAAGACCTGCAGTAGGTGAAAGGCAAAATTGAACATTGTGCTCTTTTCCCCCGGGGGTGGGGGTGAGTGGAGAAGCATTTGCTAATTATTGTTTCACAGCCTTGCCTTTAGTGTTCGGGATGTGAACCCAACGCCTGCACGTAATTCCTTTCATGTGCGGCAGGGTTTCAACAACAGAGGCCGACGGGCTCTATCGCACTGTGATAAACACAGTTATGTTTATTTTATAGTACTGACTTGTAGTGGCAATATTATATTAAACAAGGAGGACATCAAACATGGTTTATTAGAGCATCACAAACATGCAATTAATAAACAATTAGGTAAGTGTAGACATTAAAAAACTCAGACCTATGAAGGCCCAAAGCCAGCTGTCTGGGCATGACAGCCACACAGTTTTAAGTGGTGAGTGTTTATCAGGCTGCTTGCGACATTGCGAAGGCATGCTGACCTCCCGGATCCCGTGGGCCAAGTGAAGCACCCTGTCATTTGGATAGACATGGCTTCACACTGGGCAGAAAGTAAGTACTCTGCTTAGGTTCAGCAGATGACGGGCCATGCGTTCTGGGACCAGCCGGCTTACCCCTTTTGATCTCTAAAGTGCTGAGGATCTCCAGATTGGCCAACGGCCCATATAGGACAGGGTGAGAACAACGGGTGAATGTTTTCCATGCTGCTCGAGGGCTCATCTCAAAAGACACAGTCCGATTTATCACAGGACTGCTTATAATTAATCATTTTTCTTTTTAGATTCTGTTGCTTTAAATGGCTTGGCCTTGGGAAGCACTTAACATAAGTGCAGCTGTGAGATGCCATCTCTAAAGTCCAGGGCAGTCTTCAAGCGCCAAATGTAAGAAGATACTGATTCAGGGAACTCAACTTGCAGACAAGCGAAATAGTATAAACTAAGCTCTACATTAACATAATGTACCATTCACAGGCCTTTTGACAAAAGTGAGTAATAAGTGATTAATGTCCTTGCATCTTGGGACTTGGGTCTGGACAGATCTATAAGTACAGTTTCTGCATGGTTCTCAGGATGTGCTGGTTCTGGTTAAAGGGACTTGACAGTATCACTAGACTTTATGATTGGCTAAATATTGTATATTAGATATTGGAAGTCCTTTCTACCCTTTTTGGGCTCACAGTCTAAATAATTATCGAAACAATTACCAGAATGGCAAAAGGCAGTTCATAGGAAATAATTTTTACAGTGAGAACATGCAGACAGTATTGACAATGTGTTAAAAATATGCTTTGATCAGTCATGTGAACAGTGATCACGTCAGTCTAGTCCAAACTGCACATCACTTTATGCATACATGACGCAGTCCTCAAAGACCATGTGCACATTAAACAAGACAGTCTGTCTATTAAAACTGAAGACCTCTGGCATACAAAATCACAATCAAACATCTAAAATGAGACAGTATTGCAATGAGCCCTGTTACTGGAAGACACACAACACTGGCTAATTGGAAACCTTTGGGAAGACCACCAGCAATGAGTAGGTTATGTAGAAATTTTTTGACAGAAAATGAGAGGGGTTAGAGACCTGCTCATTAGTTTCTAATCAACGCTCTTCTATCATGAGCTCATCTGCCTGCAATGTTCCAAGGTTCCAGTGGATTGCTTTCAGGCTCTATCACAATTATGCATCATTTCCCAATACACTTCACATAATGTCTCCAAAAATAAGAAGCACCATTCCGCATTGAGAAATGGAATTCATAGATATGTTACGTGGCAACTCCATTCTTGTCCTGCCCAGGAAAATAATTTATGACTCCTGCCAGACTACCATGGAGATGTTGACTTTGACAGATTAGGTACAGATTCTGCAGATCTGATGTGTGAGACCTTATTGTCTAGGGATGAAGAGTCAGACTAAGCACTAGCTATGGTTCAACAGAGTTAGGCTATTTCAATAATACATAAAATCATCCAACACTAATCTAAATTGAATTTAATCAGCAATACACAAACACCTGTGTTTTTTTTCTGTAGTAACCAGGAACCAATGCTGAATAACAAGCATAAATTAATTACATTTGCCCAGATGGATGTAATAAACAGTCACGAGGCTGCTCCCCCATTCAACTACTGTTTGAAGAAAGTAAATGGGCCAGATGAAGGACGTAGCTACAGCAGAACATCATTGTCAACTGCAGCCACAGACCTTATATTTACTGACAGGGCTACAAGCTATCCTATTGATCCCAGTGGAATTTGTTCCTGGTTTCTCAGGCAGTAACTTTAATAACATTAGCCATACTTGTATTGTCTATTCTGTTGGGAACAGTCTCCCAGCAGAGCTGTGTTTGTGCCTGGCAGTCAGACTGGTGACTGGTGTGCACTGACACAACAACTAGCAACGATGGTGTGATTCAGGAACACAGCTGCATTTTCCATGTATTCTGCATACAAAAGCCAAGTGAAATAACCGCTGGTGGGACATGGCAGTGCATTTGTGTTAAGGTCTGAGGGATGCTGGGGATGGTGGCTTTCCAGTTACTGCCAACATAGCAGAGAGGTCAGAACCACCTGAGGGACATTAGGTCATAGTATCAGTGGTACTATTCCAGGGATTATGAACTGGTATCTGACAGGACTGAACAGTCAAAGAGAAACACTCACAAAACAGTGATCCTAGACCATGAGGTATAACCATTCCTTTTACTTTCACCACACAAGTCAAACTGAAGACTATCAGCCTGATCCACTTTCATCACTGCACACAAATAAATAGACTCATAAATAAGTAATCTGGCTGCCACAGGCCTTGACTTCTGGGAAGTGGCTAATTTGAATCAGGATGGGTGAAATATGTGAAGCAGAAGCGAGCGCAGCGACGGTGATTCATTTCCAGTCAACCGAGCATTTCGGCAGGGAAAATTCAGCAGGCTGAGTATTTGCAAGTTAATGGGCACCAAAAAACAAGCAAACAGACAAATAAAATAAACAAAACTCTCTGAGGCGAGACCAAGAGCTGTAAATCACACTCCTCACTGACTTGTGGCTGATGGAAGGAGAGAGCAAAAGAAGCGGAAGTCTCCCCCTGCTTCTCGGGATGCACTACTGATTGCTGCCCCTGGATCCTCTCAATCGATAAGTCAATTAAACCTCCATTAGATGGACTTGAGAGCCCTACAGCTGCCCCGGGGACCGGAGATCCCCCCTGGCCCATGCAAAATCTGTCCTGAATGGAGGGAGGGAGGATAGACATGGCAGAGGAGTATGCTGAACCACAATGACCGATGGGCTCCTGGTATCAGCACCCAGTTGCTTCCGGAAACCCAGCATGCTTTACTAAATACGGATAGCAGCATGATATCTGCCTGCCAGCTCTGAATCCACTGGCGATACCAAGAGAAACAGTTATTTCAACCTCTATTTAGTGGAGGTGAACAAAACGAATAAAAAAAATGTGTTATCTTTATTTTTAACCTTATATTTTTCTGGCTGATGTGACTAGTTTGGTAACATCCCCTTCTCCCTTCCTTATATTGGTCAAAGTGTTGCGTTTCCTCCTCTGTGTCACCGTCAGCAGGATTCTGGAGGGGCTGCCCATAGGGATCCAGGAGGCTGTACAAGTACACGGTGAAATCTCCAGTCATGCATTGGGGGGAGGGGGTGTCCCAACAAAAAAATTTTACAGACATGATATGATTAGTGTGACCTGAATTACGATCTCTCCTCACATTTCACAGTGTAAGTACCTGTCTACATTAATAGACTATATACAGCTATCTAATTTCAACGTATGATGTATGTGACCGATAAAGATCACTTGGAGCACATCCCAGCAGTTTTAACTCCAGATTGAAAGCATCTGGTAAAGTGCATTCAGCAAACCATCCAGGTAATTTCTTTTCACAGTAATAAGAACAACAAATGTATCTTTAAGCTGGAGTTTTAATCAAATGGTCACCAAAAAGTCATTATAAAAAGATAGGGGACAAACTTCAAAGACACATTGTTTTCTTTTAGTCCAGCAGTCCAGACCAGGATATGCAGTTGGTAGATGGATGGATGGATGGATGGATGGATGGATGTTCTCTTTCAGAGGGCCTGGGCACTGTTATTAACCACATCAGTCAAATCTGGTTTCAAAAATTACTTCCGCAAGTATGTATGATAACACATCACACATAACTGTCCTTCAAATAAGAAATATAGCCAACTCATTTACTCTAGGTAAATATTACACTGTGCTGGCTGATGGTGATTATGTGGGATATTGACAGCGAGTCTAACTTAAGCATTTATAATATTTCACATTTTTGTGACTTTTGGTCGTCAGGACGCCAATGATTCCGTCCTAGAAAAATCATGCCGTCTCTATGTGTGATTATACTAGAATAATTAATCTCTCCACATATCATACATCCACAGAAAAATTCGAGGTTTTTAACTCTTGGTACAGGAGGATAATAAAATAAAGCTAAAGTTAATATGGTAACTGTTTTTATGAATGCCATGTCTATCAGAATCTATGAACACTTTCATAACACATTATACAGTCATGTTTATTATGCATTATGAATGTCTATGAAGGTATCTTCTATAATGCACAATATATAACTTCATAATGCAGTACAAAGCATCCATAAAGGTATCCATAGTGCATCATGGATGCCAGCTTCTTTGGAGCTTATGAAGTATTATAATTTATAATTCGAAGAAAAGAAAGACAAGCATTTAAGGATCTTGTACACAGTGCAGGGTCATTCTGGTCCCAGGTGGGGCCGGGACAATCACTAAACGGGGCACAGGGTGACCTATGTGCCCTTGACAACAACTTACCCAGCAAATGTCGTAATGCGGAACCAGTCTACAAGGTTTACTCATGATTATGAAGAAAGAGAACCCGATCACACTCAAGCAATGCAGGAAGAGAGGGGGACACATCCTCTGGGTGTACCCAGTTCCTGCGTACCATAATTACAGCTAACCTCAAGAAGAGTTTTAAAAATGTATTTGAACCTGTTTCATATAACATTTTGTTGCTATTATCTCAGCCTGATACTATTCAGTTTGACGGTTTGTCTTGTGGTGATATATGTCTGAAATAAGCATGATTATTATTATTATATAGACAGAGAAACAGACATATTTACACAGCCAGCAGTAAGTAAGTGAAAAGGCCACACATTTAAATCATATAACGATACGCAGACATATTTATTCTGACATTACAGGGCTATAAAAGAGCTATTTATAAGGAAACTTTGCTATTAACCATCAGTTCTTGGACAAGATTTGATTCAGTGCCTAATAAAAGGCTGGTCTTGACAGAGCTACACACAGGAGACCAATTCGCACAGGAAAGCCAACCAGTCATCCAGACTTACAGCAGCATTTCTTCCACTGTCTGACAGTTTTTTCCTGTATCTGTGAGCCACCATTATGTGCAAATTGAGGATTTCTTTCCTACCAAATTTCTCCATGCCTGGAGGATGGTTTTACTACACCGAATTACAACAGGACGACTGTATAGCAATGTTCTGTGTGAATAAAGAGGTTAATTGAGCTGTTCCATCAAACCTCCTCTGAAAAGAGGCTGCACTAGCTGATAAAACAGATTCTAAAGCAACCTAAAGATCTTAACGACTAGCTTACTGCTTCAATGCTGATGTAAAAACAAGGCTTCAGTGATAAAACCGTGCACATTCGGTCAACCCAATGTAAATTTTTTCCGAACTCAACAAACAGGGCACAGTTTGTCCCTGGGACCTCTCTCAGACTGAATTCAGGAAGAAAATTATCAGTATTTCAAAACTACATCCGCACCCCCCCTCCCCCCCAAACATGTCAGTGCACATGAACACAAACACACGGTATCACGGTCGTGCCAGTCCCCCTGCTCTCTGCCTTTGTTCACCTGCCTCTAGCTGTGCCTGAGGCCCACCATAATCAGTTGGCAGGGCAGACCCCCATTCCCCCCCACAGCAAACAGCATGATACCGGCAGGGTGGGTCAATCAGCCCAGCGAACCTCTCCCAGCACCATGCTGAGGCTCAAAGGAGCTGTGGGCACAGAGGCCAGTTGCTGAGCCTCTCACCTCCACACCCTGCTAAGTGAGAAGCTCAGCTCAGTAGTACAAACCCTTCATCTGTGTGTTTTACCAGAGAATTAAAGGAACAACCTCCAAAAAATCCTAGTGCCTCTTTTAACCATAAGACACCCACAAGTTATTCACCGCTCTGCGCTGATTCGATGGGGGAAAAAAACTGTAAAAAGTCATGATTTTTTGAAAAGCTCAAAATATCCACCTTTTATACCACAGTCCAAGCAAGACACCAGCCAGCCACTGTGCTGTCAAAATGACCAGGAATGCACCTTCTGACTAAGTGAAAGTTTCATACCCACAATGAAGAAGCAGGGAAAAGTTTTGACCAACAATATACAGGCACTGGTTTATGTGTAACAATGCATCTGAACTAAAAAATTCCAAAAAAGACAAAAAGCATGAGAAAAGCAGTTAAAAAACACAACAATACAGCAACTGAGCACTGCAGTCAGTAGACCTACTGACTGACGGGTCACAGGTTTCTTTCTGAGGGGATGAAGAGGAGTTAGCCGGACAGGGAGGAGCAGAGGCTCACCTTCATGCTGCGATCCGTATGACGACGGCTGGATCCCGCCACCGGGTGTCACCCCGCCCGCCCCCTTCTTCAGGCAACCCTGAGCAGAAATCAGAGAGCCTGAGAGACCCCAGGCTGTGCGCGCTCACAGAGATGTGTGCGCCCCGCACGCTGTGCCGCGCTTGCCCTGCCGGCGTTGGCTTTTATGGGCCGGTGGCATCAGCGTGAGGAGCGCGATGTGAGCCGTGTCGACAGGGAGCTGAGCATAGTGGCATCAATCTCCCCCTGCGTGCTCACACTCTGCACCCCGCTGGATGAGAGAGAGAGAGAGGGAGAGTGGGAAGGAGAGAGAGGGAGAGAGAGGGAGAGAGAGATCCACCCTCCCTGTCCCAGCACACTACGCCCCTCCTCTCTGACAGAAAGCCCTGTTCTCAAAGTCCTGCCTCCTGCCCATAGCTCGGCAGCCCACCCTGCAACAGCAGCTGCGTGCGAAGCCAGCGGCAGTACCTGCTTTCAGCGAAGACTTCCAAATGCTCAGCTCACAGAAATAGCTGCTTAAAATTAGACATCGGCAGCACGGCCTTCGATAGTTAGTTAACTCCCCTGGCTTGAGTTTATGAGAATTACGCCAAATTCAACATAAAAAATAGTTGGTATTTAATCAAATCCTAATCTCTGTGCATCATCATCTGACACAAACACACAAGCAAAATGTATAATGGATAACGCACAAGCGATATACAATATATTGCGTCAATAAAGTCGCTTAATTGCTGACTCATTAAAATGATTTAAGATAGACTTTGACACCCTAAAAACAGCTGACTAAAAATACGGCAAGCCCTCCAACCCACTATCCTTGAATTCCTCACCCTGACGTGGACTGAATCAGTTTCCATTTACACTGTACATTTAAAGAGAAAGAATTACTCCCAATACAGTCCGTCACCGGGGGTAATAAGCACCTTGCCCCCAGACACTACAGACCAGATTTTTCTTCTTTTTTTTTAGCATAATGGTAAAATAAACACCCCCCACCCTCCAACCACTTATCTGGTACATGGTCATGGGCAGGCCAGAGCCTATCCCAGGCAGAAAAGGGTACAAGATAGGAGTACACCCTGGACATGCCAGTCCATCTCAGGGCAACACACATGTTCATAGACTACAGTCAATTTAGAGATGCCAGTTCACTTAACTGCATGTGTTTGGACTGGAGGAGGAAACCAGAGAACCCAGGGGAAACTCCACACACAAAGCGAGAGCAGGATTGAATTTCAGATCAGTTATGCTTCTTCCATGAGGAAACATCTTGCTCCACTGTGAAGCACCTCCCTATTAATGTTGACAAGGAGCATATGTTTTGATCTGAAATCCACAGAAGAGGAAGCAGATGCCAGAAATTAATGAAAGAGCACCAGATGTTATCAGATAAGTTATCAAAATGTCAAACATTTAAACTTATTTTCAATAATACTGGAAAACTACTTTGAGTGTATTAGTGCTGCTGGGTCTCTAGTTTCATTCAAATATTTAGCTGTGATTTAGATATTAAATAAAAGGCGCAGTAGCATTTGATGGGGTCTGAAGCACACTGGCGTTAAAAAAAAAGGGTCACTTAGAAACTTCCCATGGAATCGCCTTCATTTCTCAGAACAAGAACAGACTGAGTTCCAGAAGAAAGTTCTTTGTTTATGGCCATTTTGAGTCTTTAATGGAACCCACAACTGCTGATGCTCCAGACACTCAACTAATGTAAAGGGGAGTTTTATGGCTTCTTCAATCAGCATACCAGTTTTCAGCTGTGCTAACGTAATTTCAATAGGGATTTCTAATTATCAGATTTGCCTTTAAAAATGATACATATAAATTAGCAAACACAACGTGCCATTGAAACACAGGACTGATGTTTGCTGATAATGGGCCTCTCGATGCTGTATCTCGAAGCCAATTTTGATATCATATTAAAAATCAGCTGTTTCCAGCTACTATAGATATTTACAACATAAACAATATCTACACTGTATTTATGATTAACATGATGTTATTTTAATGGACCAAAAACTGCTTTTCTTTTGGAAATAAGGACATTTCTAAGTGACCCCAAACTTTTGAACGGTAGTGTAGCTGTATTTAGTGGAGTCCGCTGTTGACTTCCACCAGAGGGCACTCCTGCAGTGCCATCTCCTGGCTGAAACACGGACAGACTTCTAGGGACAGCAGCATGTCAACGTATTCACACATATCAAGCTGTCCCAAGGCAAACATGTCAAGGCCAAGCTCCCGAGAACAAAGTATTACAGATAAAAATCTGCAAAGAAAACAAGTAATTACTCAACATCTCATCCTCTTAATCTGATGGATCATTTTCTTTCATCCCACAGAGGCAATAAATCACGTTCCTCATTCAAGGGTACAACAGCATTACCATTACCAGATCTGTACAGCTATAAGTGTGTTTCATCACCTATTGTGCTACCTGCTGCCATTTTTCATTTGCCATATATTTATTTAAAAAAACCGAGAGTAAACACAATTTTGGTGCTATTCTTTTATTGGTTTCTGGCTTTATATCTAATATGCTGGACACCTATGGTACCATCAGAGATGTAACATCTGAGAACAGAGCATCATTTCATTTCCTGATGCAGCAGGAGGGGAGCCAATGTGCTGTAGCATTTAAATTGAATTGAATTTAAACAAATTTTTAGTCCAAACCATATACAACATCTGAAATGTTCAAACCCATTTTACAAAAAAAAAAACTACGATTAAAGTTCGGAAATGCTATGAGGTGCTTTTTCTGTTGGGCATCGATGGCAACAACTGGCATATCTTTTGAAATCAATACATTAGTTATTTCTGTCTACAGACAGCAAAAGGGCTTAAAAAGGTGAATTAGATGAATTTCTGAGTTGTCTATAAAATATAATTTCCCTTATAACGAAGATTCACTCACCTGAAACTACCATTAATCTCGCACATTTGTTTATTTACTTATTTTGCTGTGTGTGTGTGTGGGGGGGGGGGATAAAAGCAGCTAGTTAACCTGTCGTATAAGTGACATATCTGACCTCTCCAGCATATTTTTGCTCACAGACTCCCACCAGACAAAAATCATTTTGGAGCAACTAACTAGCATCTGCACACAGAGTGGGAGGGAGGAAGGGAGATACTGAGAGCGCTGGCAACTGTCCCTGGATGGGTGACGCCTGCTCTTCTGGGATTCAGAGCGGGGTAGGACTCGGAGGGGGGCACGTTCTTCAGCAGCAGCTTAGAGCACATGCATGTCTGTGGCACAACTGAACAGCAGCAGATTCCACAGCAACAAGGTAAACAGAGTTAACACCAACAGACAACCGTGGCTGGGAAGAAATAGGGGCTGTCAAAATGATCTCTGTTGCTTCCATGTTTCCAGTTTGCTGAGGGTGCAATGGACCCGATAGGGAGAATAAGGCTTCCCCTACAGTAGGTGAGGCAGGGTGGCGTCCACGTGCAGAGCGTGAGCAGCCCTCTAACACTCGCACGACTCCACATTCATAATTACACCGCTGCCATCACTTAGCAAGACCCCAGTCTCGCAATTCTTTCAGTGCTTTCGGAAAAATAGAGTCCTTGCCACTAAAGTCAACACTGGTGTTGGTGGCTAAAAGCTTCCTTCTAATTAATTATCTAATTGCACTTGTAATTACTTTTCATCATTTCTTTTTTAGATGTATTTGGCTTTCTGTTTTAAATGTGGGTTGCAAGCCAGAACAAACTCAGAGGACAGCAGCTACTGAATATAGGGTTTCTTCAATAAAGGGTTTTATTAAACCCAGCCACATCAAAAGCAGGAATCAGAACCCTTTTAGATACTGTTATACATAGAATATCGTGTAAGAAGAAAAACAAGACCCTTGATCAGTCCAAAAAACACCATCCTCAATCAACCAGTCTCTTTCCCATTAAACACTTAATTAATCGTCACAGCTATAGCGCCATCATGAACAAAATAACTTTTATTCAGATTTGCAATAAGAGAAACAGCAAAGATCCAGCTCACATTTACAGGGCCATCCATAATAAGTAACCCTTTTGCATTCATCATTAGTCATATGCCCTGTTACACATTATCGGCTGTTAATGTAAGGAAACTTGCTTTGGGGTTTCTGTTTTAATATACTTTTCTTTTTTTTTTTAATTTTGAGGCCTAAGTCTTGGGGGTGTAATAAATTTCGAGCATGAAGCATAACTTCTGACATTCTGGTGTGTCAGCTTCCTCCATAAAGCAGACTGAAGTTTGCTGCTTTGTTAACTGAAAGGACGTTTTTGGTTGAACAGTATATGCTCCTAAATCCTTCCGCACTCGTAGTCTCTGTTCTCAGAATGAGCAGCTAAATGAACTGAAGAATTACTCTGAAGTCAGAGACCAGCAGGGTTCCATGGAAGAGCAGCCCGGTTTGGCCCTACACTCCAGCTGCGGTGGGCAGGGTCATTCTACACTACCAACCATCAATTTCCATTGGCGATGTTTCTGGTTCCCATTGGGTTAATCCAGTCAGTGATGAACAGCGTATGGTAATCCAAGTTTCAAAACCTCATCACTCCCATCACTGCTCTTAAGTCCTATATTTAATAGCCTGTTTCATACTAGTCCGTGACAGCCTAATGATGGCAAAAATATAATTTCTTGTGAAACGCATAACAAATACACAAATTCATTCTTATATCATCACCCAGAGGTGACCTGAGGCCAGACACTAAGGTGTTCTGCACATGCACAAAAACATGGGCACTCAAACACTGTTTCAGGAGTCCTGGCGGACCTGGACAGTGATACGTGCCACAACATGGATATTTCAGTACATCCAATCACGAGGTAAACAGTAGTTAGATGTTTATGTAAAAAAAGAAGGAGAAAAAACCTTTAGCCTGAGCTTCAGACAATCCGAGGCCTCCTTCCCTGTTGTCAGCCTAATCTGTGTAAACCTGTATCTTCAAGGAGTCCTCAATCTCAAAATCATAATTATTACAGTTAGGCGTCACTGACCAACTAATGAGAGGAGCAGAAGAAAGGTTAACAGATTACAGCATGTCCCCACTAAGGAAGTACAAACTGAACCTGGTTACCTTCTTCCTCCTGACTGCTGCTGAGTCCATTCCTGAGACACAGGATTGCATGTGAGCCAAAAATGAGCCAGTGTGGCTGCTTACATGACAAGAACAGTATCAGTATGTGCAGAAACTCAGCGTGGCCAATCAACAATGACTCATCTGACTTGTCATAGTGGTCAGGCAGAACACTGTCACAACGTTCAAGCAATGTCTGCAGGACCATGCATTCATTATGGACAGGATACCCTGGGCCTTTGTCATCCTTTGTAAAAATATAATGAGGAATGCTAGATGGAACCGGGTCATGTGATCTCCAACTTGTCATCTGTACCGGGGTGCCAACTATAGACAGACAGGGATGTTAGTAAGTCCTTGAGGTTGTGATGCATGTCTCCGTTTCCAGCTTAACAAATGTTAATAGATGCAGAAAAATTCAATTACATGTCCAGAGGAGGATTTATGAACGTTGCTCTTTGAGAAAGAACAGAATCTCAGTTTGATGTGGTGAACTATCACCAGGACAGACCCAAGCAGATGCTTGATCTAATATGAGGCTTCTGCCCACATTACGAGCTTGGACATATGCCTTTACCAGTGAATAAAATTTTGAATTCAGCCAATAGATGCCACAGTACAATATCTGTACTCCATCTACTGCAACTGAAAAAAAGATTCTTCGTCTAATTCTGAGAAATGAGTGTAAGCACTTCTGAGCAGCTTTGAGTCAAGCTGTTCAAATAACTTTTCCAAAACAGTGACATTTATTGAACAATGCCTCTTCCTTTGGTGTGGTAATATATGGCGAAAAGCCCCCAACACCCCCTACTAGACGTTATGTGGTTTCTTTGAAGATCCTCCCTAAAGCAACTGCAGGCAACATGGGATCCTGAAAAGCTGTTATGGAACAACAGTAAAAATGTCTGACAAGCGTTACCTAACGGAAAACCTCGGCTTGATACAATCCCCATGCATGGTTTCCTTGATCTACTGTGATCTTTAAAGCATAGTACTGGAGAAAAATAAACCATTAAATCATGGCCCAGTCTCCCAGCAAAACAGAACAAGGGGCTAAAATATCGTGGGTTGGAGTCATATTGTGGTCACCAAGAGATATCTACCATCATATTTTGGTATAGAAAATGGGTGGATGGATGGATTTGCCAAAAAATTACTCTGCAAACATTCGGTGAAACTGCATGATGGGAAACAAATACAGTTCCTGACAATGGTATCCTATTAAACCTGCAAAACTCAGGAATTCCTACCTGCTTCCAATGAACTGCTCTTTGCTCCGACTTAAAAGTCTGTTGGCGAGTCATCACACCTGTTAACACTGCTATGCCTTCAAAAGTTCTGTTACCTAATAAACTGTTCAGGGAACTGAAAATTCAGTGATGACAGAAATTCATATTACAATTATAAAGACTGCTATTTCAGGTTTTCACATTTAGATTACCCACTCATTGGTAACCAGGGAGTGTTCCAATACTAAATTGTACTTCTGTTTGCAGTTTCTGGAGATACACTGAGTTTAGCTTTATTGATGTAAGACTGCTAGCAGATGCAAAGCCATCCCCCCACCCCTGGTAATACCTTAGTAATGGACAATCTGTCAGCTGGTCCTGTAAAATGAAACATCCTCCCTTTGGGAATGCATGAAGTGGGCCTCTTAAATGCAGCGGTATCGACTGCTGTTTCCTTGGCAAAGGGGCCCAAAAGGCAGCCAAGGGACCTTTGTGTGAGGTTGATACGAGGAAATATATCAAGAGACCAAATGGCGACTTCGATACACTGAAATATGGGGTTTAGCAGAAACTTCGCAGCAAGAATCCATCCATTTTTACAGGATCACTTGTCCGGTGACAGCTCACAGTAAGCCTCGGCGGCCTTGGTATGAGATATGGTACAGTCTGGACAGGACGACGATTTGACATGGCACACATACACAATGTGGGAGTGAACTGGAATAGCCAGAGAAAACATACAGAAACACTGGGAAAACACACTGACCCATTAAATCGTAAACAGGAAATTATGGCAGTCGGCTGCATTTGTCCATTAATATTTTCATGCAAGAGAAAAATAATGACTACCGAGCCCATGTAAATTTTAGTGCATTTAATCGCGTTATTTAATTTGAAAAGGTAGTTACATTACTCATTACCGCCAAAAGGAGGGGAATTATAGTAACACATTACATTGTATCTCTGTTTTTTTGTTCAGGTTTTATTTTTTTGGACATCCATCCTTTGTGTAGTGCGATTGCCCTGTATTGAAAAATAAAATGCTAAATCACAATTTACAGTTTACTAACAGCTAAGACCCCAGGAGCTGAAAATCCACAAAGTACACATGAACAGTGCTGGTAGTAAAAAGAGAAAAACTGAACAAAAAAAATGACTTAGAAAGAACTGGATATAGACAAGGACCATCTAACCATGATTAGCAACCTATCTCCCAGCTCCGAATATCATTTTACAATCCATTTCACTTTTTTAAGAGCATTAGAAAAAATGGCCATTCCACTGAGTAACAATCACTGAAACTTCCTCCAAAGAAATAGCTACTCAGACACCATTTGGGTGAAATCAGTTCCCCCCCCCAAGGAAGTCATTATTACAAAAATAATGAGATCTTTTCCTCCAGAATTTGGCCAGCTCAGACACACAGTTCCAAACTTTGCTGCCTGTGTCATTAAGGCAGGCTGTGGTGGCCAAGGTCTAATGGATTGTATCTTTGGAAGGGAGACAAGGCTTTACTGACTGCTATCTATCTTCTGCTCCACTATGTAAATAAGCCAGGTTCAGACTATGTATGCACTGCTACACACTTTGATGTACTTAAAAATTAAGTGCAATTTAAGGGTTTTTAGGGCCAAGTTGTTGGCATTGTACAGTAAAACATACAGCTAACTCCTGTGGAGACATCATCCATAACAAGAGGTTTGTATTCTACGTACCTAAAGGCCAGGTGCTAATTGAAGATGGTTAATGCAGTGTACTGCTTTATACAAAAAAATCAGGAGAAATAAGCCATATGGGATAGAAACAACCAACTGGGCAACTAATCATACATCACATGCTCACCGGCAGCAGACCACTGCAAGCACTGAAAATGACCCTAAATCACAGTCCAGCAATAATTTAGCTTATTTGTGATGCTGTTCCCCTTTAATACATCATCTTCTTTTCGGAGCTATTCCTTCTCCTATTCATACCCAAAATTACACTCTTGTAGAACTCAATCCATTCTCACTTATTGAAAGAAGGCAATTTTCCTCAGTAGTTTCGGTTAAGATTTAATATCACCACTTCACTTTCTATATTTTTTTTAGCTTCCTTTTTCCTTATTTTCTATCCTGGCACTGGCTTTTAAAATTAATGATCTCTCTTATCAGCACAAATGAGCTGCATGTATAATAAAACATCTTCACATCAGACTCCAGACAGAAAAACACACATAATCACAGTGGATAATGGTAAAAAAATGCTGAACATGTCAACACTATGACAGCTGCTTCCCAAATGTTCCAGTGGTTCCATTCCATGATATTTGTTGGTGATTTTACAATTGTTTATCTAGTCTTATATTGTATTTTTAGTTTATATCATATTCCTGCATACATAATTAAATACAAACCAGAATACCAAATCTACACTTCTTCTACACTTAGCACCATTCAGTACTTCTGTTTAATTTCCCCAAAATAGTAATTTTGGACAATTCTTTTGACAGCTTCTTCACAGGGGAACAGAATCGAAAACAATTACATTAACATCCACAGCGATCATGTTGCATTTAACATTAGCTATGAATCTGACGGTTTCTAAGGGTACATCTGCCCTTAGATATGTAATGTAAATGCAATTAAATATAATTAATTATTGTATGTGGATATATATATTTAAAAAAAATGAGAATGATTACACAATGTAACACAATTTTTGTTCCTGGCTTCCAAGTGTTATATTTCAACTGCTTATGTCTAAAGCCTATC
>JAAGVU020000061.1:3241455-3263149 GCA_011763525.2 Mormyrus iriodes
CCCCCAACCCCCACCACCGCCTCCCTGATAGCAACAGGGACGGCTCAGCTAAACCTATGTGGCACATAGAAATCTCCTCAAAATGTTTTTGTGTATTCTAATAAATAATAATTTATATTTATTTACGTATCTATGTTGTCATATTTCACTCAGCTTCTGGCCAATAAGATTGCAGAAAAAAAAGCCTATTCGTTTATTACCTTTGAACGACTGTTAAGGGACAGATTCTATCATAAAGTGTACCATCTGAAAAAATTGCTTAGGCTCCCTTCACCTGCACCTCCCTTCATCCACCTTTAAAGCGGGGCAACAGTGAGCAGCCTGAGTTGCAAAAGACAGATCCTGTGTTTTGCAGATTGGAAACCAGCCTATTGCAGGGATGCAAAGAACATTTTTTTTAAGAGCATGCCGCCTGCCTTTGCGTCTCCTGTGAGATAACAGAACTACCCCAATTATCAGCCAGAGAAGGTCTGCGGGCCAATTCCTCTGGGAAATCCGATGGACAGTTCTTCACAGTACAAAAGCTGAAAAAATCAGAGCTTTAAAAAGCGGTCATTGCAGACAGCTTAAACAGAGCAGCATCCAACCTGCTGAAATCAGACCATGATACTTCTCAGCTGATGGCTGCCTGCCCATGTACATTTACACAATCTGTGTTGGTTGTGATGCCTTGCATATGCTCACAAAAGAATCAACATGGCATGGAGGTAAACAGCTGATGATATTTATGATTCTTCATGCTACCTGACACATATGCTGCCTCCATTATACATGATGCAGAATGAATTAACCAGCCAATGACCATAACCCGTATGCTGAAACATCACCCTCACTGTGGCACCGAAGGAATAAACATCAATGTAGCCAGAGTAAATACCACCAATGGAGAAAAAAAAAGCTTAAATTTACATTACAATGTTTTAATACAGGGGGCTTGTACTTAGACTTATCATTCGAAAATTTTTATCCTGGAATATTTTTCTTGACTGTCTGCACTGACATTTAAATTATTTTATTTTTATTCTAAAGCATGAGTTACCTGCAAAAGCCCTGCCTGCTTAATGAGCTGCATGCTGCTTGGTCCCACAGATATACCTCAAGGTGGAGATTTTACATCGCACGCATCAATTATTAAGTGTTTCGGCGACAATGTCTGAAACTGAGGTTTTAAAATTATGTAATAATTTAACATGAAATATAATAATTTAAATGTATTGTGGTTTTTAATAGCAGTCATTACAAACCAAACAAAAGAAAATGCTTATACCAGAAAGAACAGAGCAAACCTACCCCCATCCCTATTTCGATTGGACTGCAAGCGCTCGTCCAAGGCTTAATTAAGAACAGCACATAATGTCCCACATCAGGTGCCACTGTGCCATCCTTAAATAAAGGCAGGTTAATTAAGCTGCTTCGAGGAGCCCCTTCTGCAGTATATATACTTGCTTCATGACCACCAAGCACTAAAAGGCACAGTCATCTACAACGTTTCATGGCTTCAAGTTTCCTTAGACACCTTGAAATTAAGGCATCTTAGGGTCTTTCCACTGCTACATGAATGATTTCATTAATGCACTTAAGCTAAAAGGTGGCCGCTCTAACATGTTTTAAAGAAACTCAACGCAAAAAGCTGAACATTTTAGCACGGCTTGGGGCAATGCCAGCGCAAGCCATCTGTATGCCCAAGTATAAGAACATAACTCATACCCTAAGATGAAATTACTGCCTAAAAAGGCAATATACACTATACTTGTATGGTTTTAATTCAGACACTGATGGAATATACAGCAAATTGTCATGAAATACTTGATGACCCTGACGCTCTCTAGCTGACACAATGTGTGACAGTCAGCCATAATACAGCCCATAATTTTTAACAATTTTATAAGTCACAGAAAACCTATCCCAGGAAGCACAGGGCACACAACATTACAGGCAATTTAAGAACAGTACTACACTTAACATTATGCCATGTGACTGAGGTAAGACACCAGAGCACCCAGAGGAAAGGACCACAGACACATGAACTCCACACATGCAAAGTCAGACAGGGTTCAAACACAAAATGCCTGAGGGATAAGATCACATTGCTGCCCATCATGCTACCGCCATGGTCTGCTTTAATTTGAAAGGAAATAATAATGAACTATTCGGCAGTATTGCTTTATCAGCAAATTACGTGTCACTGACAGATGTTTTTAAAGCAAGAAATTTGGAAAACTGCTAATGACTCATTTATTAAGATGTATTCACTAAAACACGCAGCTGCTGATGTCCAGGATTGGTGTACTACAATCCAAAAAGTTTCATTTAAATGTGGCTCCTGAAGGTCAGAGTGTTGTATTTTTTTGGTTAGCTCTGCAACTGAATGCCTTTAATTCCTTAATAATTGGATCTGTCACGTGCAATGCTCAGAAAATGCCTGATCTTCCTGTATAATATCAGGAAGATCAGGCCTTTTCAGTCTGAGGATGAAGCTCAGCTTCTAGTGCAGGCACTTGTTAAACGATCTCATGTCACACCTCTCCTTGTCAGTCTTCACTGGTTTCCTATCTGCACTCACATCAAGTTCCACTCCTTGGTGCTGGCTTACAGGTCCATCAATAAAAAAGCACCCATCTCCTATATCCTATCTCACCCCATTTAGCTGAGCCTAAGCACCTATATCCTATCTCATCCCATTTGGTCAGCAAACCAACGCCACTTGGATCTCCCTCCACCACGCAAGAAGTGTCATTCTAGACATTTGTCATCAAGTGTCATTCTAGAGGGAGAGGGTAGCTTCTGCTTCTGTCATTTTCTTGTGTGGTTCCCTGATGATGGAATAAGCTGCCGAACCACAGTCAGTCATCAGACTCCCTCCACCTTCAAAAAACGCTTCAAGACCCAATCATAACTTTCTCTACCAGCCTGATGAATTTCTCTACAAACCAACATCTGTGTTGTACATTACTCTGAGCAAAAGGGTCTGCTAAATGTGTAAAATTTAAATACAATGCTGAAATGTTGATGCAAATAAAAACACATTCTCCTAACCATTTAGGATATCCAGTTTTGTATCCCTAAATTATGGGAGGACAACGCTGTCCACTCACTGTCAAGTCAATGGGGGAGGGGGGACAACACTACCACCTGTCTCAACAATGCTGCAACTACTGGAAAGCAAGTAGAGGAGAGGTTAAGGACGTAGACCTTAAGGATTTTGGTTCAAGTCCCAGAAAGGCCTTTCCTGTAGTGCCCTTCAGGAAAGTACAGAACTGCTCCAGTAAGCACATCCAGCTGTGCCTTTGAGCAAAAATCACATTGGATAAAGACTGTTCAGCAGTTTGACATGGTTACTTCCATAAAGATACATAAAAAAACATGAAGGAAAGAATGGATATTAAGCGTAGACCGTTGCGCTCACGTCATCTCCAAGCAAAGACAGTACCGCAATTGTGCCAGAATGTAATTAGGTGCAAATGTCAGATCTGTAATTATTTTAGCATTAGCCAACAACGACATAACGTTTTTCAAAGCGTCCTGAGAAATGGCCTGCCTGCCCTTAATGGATATGCCCTTTTTTAATGTTCGTTACACAGGAGACAGGAAATCTATTAAACCAGCCAATGATGGCCAAGCTCAATACTGAGCAAAGTTATCAATTATGCTGGATAAGAAAAAAAAACATACAACTAGGGTCTCTTTTTCCCTCTGAGAAAGGAAACAAGCCACTTTGGCCTCATAAATGGTAAGCCCCTCTCCGAAGTTTATCGTATTTTATTCAATTATTGCAAATCCATCCATCTTCTAACCACTAATGGTCATGGATATGTGGGACCCATAGTCTATCAAAAGAAGCATAGGGCACAAGGCTGCAGTACACCCAGAATGGGATGCCAATTCATCACAGGGCATATATAAGCATACATTCTACTTGCAATTTTAGAGACACCAATTAGCGTTCTGGTAAGTCTTCAGACTGTGGAAAGAAACAGGAGTGCCTCAATGAAATCTGTACCACATGCAGAAGACATGCAAACACCACACATGCACGGTGGAGGCAGAATTCAAACCCCCCAAAAAGTGGTGTGCAGAAAGACATCTCAAAATACACAACTCAGTAACCCATTAAGTAGTTCTACAGACCAAAGGGGTTGGGTCTGGTACTACGCAAAGGTACCAGTGGCCACAGTGTGTGTGTGTGTGTATATATATATATATATACATACACACACATATATAGATCTGTGATCTACTCTGTGAAATGCTTACATGCTTTTTGTCACATTGCAGACCCAAGTATATTATTTTATCCTGCCCAAATGTGCCAGAGCCCCAGTCTAGTAAAAGAAAATAAAAAAAGTTCTAGGAACTAAATGAAATGACACTACTGACCTCCTGCTGGAAAATGCCCTTTCACCAGCATCCCTGTGACATGTCACCATGCTCCAAAGTGTGAGGTGATCGTCAGCATTCCAGAAGATGATGGCACCCCCTGCAGAGTTACAGGACAGCCAGGTCAAACAGTGGGAGTGCAGGAGGATGACCTGCCATCGGTGCAGATGCCATGCTGGAGAAAGGTCTGCATCCCACTGGCAAGCCACACTGAACAACTTCAAAATCATTCTTAGATTAGAACCAAGTGTCAATCTTATGATCAAGGTTACCCACAGTAAGAGCTTCCCTTTCTCAGATTTCCGATTCTGCTGACAGCCCATGAATCTCACTGCGAAATGCAGCTCATTTTTATTTATATAACTTTAGGTTACAAAGGGGAACAGAACCATTCATGAGAGAGATGTTCAGCAGTCTCTCTGTGTTACTGGTAAGTAAAAGCCCATTTCCAACTGAAACAGGAAGCCCTTCGAGGCTGGATTCAATAGTACCCTGCTTTACTAGCCCACCAGAAGGAGAACTGCTCTGGGCTCACTTTTTACTATAAGGATTAAAATCTATCTAATATCACCATTCCCCCTATTGACCATATAACCTGAATTATAATCATGAGGATGAAGCAGTGTAAAACTTTCCAGGCACATAACACAAATGTAGAGATTAAGATCAGAGCAGTAACATTTGGACAAAGGGTGTACAGCGGTGAAGAAGTCCGGGGCAGTTAAGAAAGCACTGTGAAAACGGGTGGCGGGGTCCAAAGAGACCACGCGGTTAGACAGACGGCAAAGGCCGCTTGGTTTCCCTGCAGAGAATGCATTTGATTCTTCGAAATCATCCAGCCATCAGTGGATTTTAATGTTGGGTAAAAACATTTACAAACTAGAGGAAACCCGGCGTTGGTTTGATGAAGTCTACATGTTCAAGTAATTACGCCGCATATTAAGAAAAGGCTCCTAATTTTAATCAGTTTCAGATTTTACCACTCGATAGCTTTAAAGTGAAATTAATCCAATTCTGACTTTAATTTTCACTTACTTGCTAATGGCTCGAAAAGCGATAGACGTCCATAAATGACCGATAAATGTTGGCTCCTCGGATGACCCAAGTCTGGCTTTCAGAACCGAATAATTAACAGGTTGAAATAAGTTTTGGGTCGATTGTGGTGCAGTAAACAGAAGCAAATACAAAAGTAAATAAGTAAAACTTTAGTTAAAAAAAATAGTGCTGTTGATGGCAATGACACTAGCGGAATTCTTCTGCGGTTGAAGCTACCTCACGGCATTTGACACACACTGAACATCACGCTGATAATGACCTATTTTAAGCGCGAGACTGTAAAACGTTAAATGCCAGAGTTCATTCCCTAATGGACATTAAGGAGGAAGGCGAGGGTATGGACTTTTTAACATTTAAAATCCGGAACTGCAGCTCGGGCGCGGCGCGAGCAGCACACTGGGCTCCCGCTCGTCCCTCGCGCTGCGGCTGACAGCCCTGCATGAAGCCAGCGGCAAAGCGCCTGACCGCGGGGGCTGCCTTAGCCTTACCCCGTATAATAAGCCCCGAGTAATAAGCAGGAAGCAGGCTGTGGGAGAAAGCCACAGCTTCCAGTTTAACAAGCAGACCTCTACCTTCCACGCAGAGAGGGAAAGGAGAATGATTTCCCAAGAGCTGGACCAGCTGGATTGTATCCTTCCACTATGCCGTTGCTCAGATGCATTCACATGCACAAGCACAAACAGTTAATTGGAGTCCATTTGTATTTTTTGTGTATGTCAAGTACTGCAGAATGTGCTAAGCCGCCCTGGGGCAAAGCGAGACGAGCCCCCCATGTCATTCCTCTGTGACACGCTGCAGTGGGGTCTGTCGATTAGCCTTCTCTCTGTCTGGGTTTAATCGGTGCTCATCAGGATCAGTGCTTCCCGTCTGCCCAATTAAGTGCCTGAACTGGTGCAGACAGTCATGAATCTATGTGTGAGAGTCAGGATGTTCCTGTCCTTGTTGCAGGAAGCCGTCAGTGTCTGAAAAGAAAGGGTGATTCATGAATCATGACACCAACACCACCCCCCCCATAACTGTCATCATGGACAAATGTAATTGTAGAATGATTAACACACCAGGATGATATAACTCTCTAAGCTGGGTGCCTGAAGGCATAGATGTTGTCTCATGCCGATGGCTTCAGGAGATCCAGAACTCCAGGGACTTGCATTCTGGAATGAGCAGCTCCAGGAGGGGTGCATGGCCATGAGTAATGGGTACGCAATTTGGAGCTTGACAGTGGGCTCCATGAAGACATTAAGGAGAAGAATTCTCTGTTCCAGTGCTTTCCACCAACCCAGTAAAATATACATTTGACCACTCATGCACACTCAAAGAGCAGACCGGGGGCTATATACATGCGATATCTAAGTTACTGTTTACATCATGCTTGTTATTGTATCTTTTGCAATGAATTTGGCACAAGGGTGTAGAAGGACGATAAAGCAGAAAGGACCACTATCAAATGAATTCAAATTAGGAGTGTAGTGGGATGTGACACGAATGCCACACGGTGGTAACCTGCTGACTTCCTATTGGATGGTTTGGTTTAGGTCAGATTGAAATTAAAATGACTCCTACTAATTAAGACAGCATCGATGTTTCATTTCCCAAACAGGAAAATGGGCTAATTGGATCAGTTGCCCCGAGTAAAGTCCAGCCAGCCTTGGAATGATGTCATCCTACTGTGAAAGAGAGAAAAGATTATTTATTATTTATCTTTAAAATGCTAATGTTTTATCTTATTTATATATATGTTAATTTAAAGTCATCAAAATAGAAAATTGTTTAAATATGCATGAACAGTCAAGCTTATTGACACCCTTGCATTTTAGACGTATCATGGATAATGTTTTTGGAAACAGAATATCTTAATTGTGTTTTATTTTAAGTCATGCTACAAAAATATGCCGAAGATTTTTTTTTAATAGATAAGAAGACAGGACCTCGACAGGCATGATTAAGACATCCGAGGCCTTTAGAGTCAGAGACACAAAGAACAAAGCAGTCCCATGTAATGTTAAGACCCTCAGGTGTTAAAGTACCTTACTTTCTTCAGGCTTCCAACATCAGTGAAATGTCTAAAAATGTATTGATATGTAATGTATCATCAAATGTTGCTTTTGCATATGTGAACTTGCAGAATAAAAAGTTGATTTTCTGAATATTATTCGATTCTGGACAGAGAGTTACCCTGCCATTTCCTTCCAATGCTGAGTTCTGTCAAAGTAATTTGGTGTTGAGGGCAAGTTACACATTTTTACGGAATAACATCTCATTTTGATGTAGGACCTTAACTTTGGACTCTGCTCAGCGTAAAGAATGAATACAGAGAGAGACCTGCGAGGGCTTAACTGTTAGACACAGTGGGATGATCATGCAGGGGGAAGCGCTGCAAGACCAGTATTAGGTTCTCAGCTGTTTAAGTGTCAGTGAAGGCAATTAAAATATTTACCTGTAATATATTGAATAAGGGTGAACTGTGTAAAATGCACGCTAGACACGAGGAAGACTGAAGACGCATCTTTCCAATCGTTTGAATGATTTGCACTTTTGTGTTCAAAGTCATGATTTTTAATGTTGTTTCAGCACCTTTTTCCCAAATCATAATCTATGGAGTAGAGAATCAGTTTTAACACTGCACATTCTCTCCCTGTCTTCTGGCATTTAGACTATAGCACACCCTCATCTGGTCCTTCTTCATCGTTGTCTTCTCCTATTTTGTGAGCGATCACGCTCGGTGAAGCCTCTAGCCGTTCCTTTTGGCGTTCTTGGTTTTCCGAGTCCTTTATCTTCAAGGCATTATTTGATATCACTTCTTTATTTTCGTTTGGGGAAAAAAATCATTATGTGAAATGAAATCCAACCCCATGGAGCCAAGTGTAATCTCAGCACCATAACTGAGGAGGAGCACGTGCTCTCGAATCCAGGCAGGCAGTATCATGGCATGTGGCGAGATGTCGATGCATTCAGCACAAACCCTTTCAAGGTCGATTGCTAACTTTCAGCCCAAAGTCATTGCCCACGTTAACCTCTTTTGTATGTTTCACAGAACATTTCTCATAGTCAAACACTCACCTGGCTCGACTCCCAGGGTCTACAGGGTGCCATGGCAACCATCATTAGGAGGCCTTCCAAAGTGAGAAACGGGGAGCTGTTCAGAAAGGTGGGGTGCCAGAACTCAAGGTCAACGCCCGGGGAATCTGAACTGTAGGTGGTAATTTCATGGGGGGGCAGATTCAGCACATTAGAATTCTTGCACAGAGCACATCGTTCTTCCTCTACATTATTTCTTCACATATGCACTGAACATGACAGTGATATCAGGAGGGGCTCCAATAATGGTGGAAACCATTAGTCACAATGTTTTATGCGTGTCATTGGATGGGCATTTTATTAGGTCACTTTGGATGCGACACCTTTCTGAAGGGTAGTCCCCTTTTTGGAGATGAATCGACAACCTTCATAAGTCTGTGGCTTCTGTCCTCTGTAGACTTCCAGGTATGAAAAGTAATATAATGTATATTGCAGCAGGAATTGATTCACTGAAGCCAGCCTGATGCTTGTGCCTTTGGGGGCTTCCTGTATACCAGAGCATGTGAGCCATACGCAGGACGGTTCTGCTTTGTCCTAGGAGGCGGTACTGGATTTCTGTTAGGTGTTACCAAACCAAGTTGCAGTTGGACAGAAGGTCCCAATCTTTATATGGCATCGCTCGATAACAGATGAATTCAGCCTGTAAGCATTTGACAGCAAGGCTACCAGTGACAAGGCCGCATGGGGGCACAGTGGTTAGCAGGGTTGCCTCACATTTCTGGGACTAGGGTTTGAGTCTCTGCCATGACTCCATGCGTGTGGAGTTTGCATGTTGTCCCCGTGTCATTGTGGGGTTTCCCCCCACAGTCCAAAAACATGCTGAGGCATGTTGCCAAATTGCCCGTAGATGTGCTTGTGTGAGTGAATGGTGTGTGTGTGTGTGTGTGTGTGTGTCCCGTGATGGATTGGTGCCCCATCCTGGGTTGTTCCCTGCCTTGTGCTTGTAGTCTCCAGCATAGGCCCCAGACCTCTGACAATCCTGAACAGGACAAGCGGTTACAGAAAATGGATGGATAGGCTACCAGTGACAATACTTGCAGATTTTACCAAGAACAAGACCCATAAAGATGCGCTGCTGCGCTGGGGACCAGGCAGACGATGGCAACCAGTTTGATATTAATTGATAATACTTGTTAATTAAATTTTGCTCTGTGTCCCATGCTCCTTTTAATTTTAGCTTTGGACCTTTAGGTCACATCATTAAACACCTCCAACGCTCTGCAGACCCAGCATGCCAGAAACTAGCTATTTCTTTCTTGCATACCTTGCAAATTTGTCATCCGTACTTAAGTCAGCAATGTATGTTAGGACTTAAATATATGTTGTCAGTTGTGTTGAATGCTCTGCTTTTGCCATCCAGAATCATAGCTACTCTTGATCGTACAGCTCTCAGAAGCAATATCAGTCTTGTTGTGTAATGCACAAAAGATCATTAGTCTTTACAACCGTCGCGTTTTATACATTTTGAAAAGTACACTGAGAATTTTTAAACAGCTGCAACATTTGTGATCCACTTTCCCAAAAAGTGGTTACAGAAATACATGATGTACTAAAAATCCTTTAAAAAATGGACAACAAATCTTGATTTTTTTTTTTATTTTATTGAAAATAATTGGAGGATGTGATTAACAAAATAATGCAAATACACAATGTATAACAAAATTTCAGTACATGAAAAAAAAACAAAATAAATATGTTACTTTAGGTGTCCATAAAAAAAGTCAAAACACTGATAACGTATAAACAACTTAAAAAAAAAAAGTGTACGAAGCACTTTCAATTCTCTTTTAGTATCTCCTCATGTGCTGATAGACCGCGTTCTCTGTCTGGTTTACATTCCCATGATAAGGACACTGGACCACAGGAGGGTCCTGCATCTGGTTCTGAATACAGAAGGATGAGTCCTGAATTTGATTTTGTTTTTGCCTCCTTTAGCCTTTATGTCCTAATGTCAAAACAGCCTTGAACGCGATATAACGCTTCCCAAGCACAAAGAAAGGCATACACCACCCAGCATGTGCACATTAAAGATATTCATCCCCGATATCCATTCGTTTTCTGATCTTTTTTATTTGTTAGTTTCTTCAGTTGGTGTCAGTTGTTCTGTTTTTGTTTCGTCTGCATTTCCTTTATATTATCGGGCACTTAGTGGCATCATACACTTATATACTGAGATAAAAGGAAAAAAAAACTGCATTCATTTTTCCAGGTACCTAACTTCACTATTGCTTAAAACTATACATACCATATCTCAAGGGCGTTTTTTTTTTCCTACTGCACTGAACTTTACATGGAAAACATGAACATTTCTTTCTGCAAGAACCTCAAAGTACTGAAAAGCAGTGTTAACAAGGAGTTCCTGTTACATGTCTACAGAATTGGGGAAAATGTGGACGATTAGAGTACAGAGCAAATGGCAGATCAGAATTGTTTCTGAAGGCTAACAAACTGCGACCGTGACTTTGTTATAAATATGGAAAAATGCTGACTCCAGAACATTATGTCTGGCTGACTCCATTATTGGCGGAACTTGGCTTAATTCCATCCTTCTGGCCAAGATATGCATGTTTTCGCATTGACTAAGTCCTTCAAGTTTAACTGAAATTTTCGCTTTCATTTTCACTAACAGCAGGTAGATGCCTACTGGGGATCCAGCCATCCCTGTAAACTAAAATGTGACTTTTAAAATAAAAAAAAAAAAACACAATGTGGGCTTTGCACTTTGCTTAAACCAGCCCACCGAGCCGTTTCCAGTGCAAAAATGACCTGTGTCACCAGTCTTACTTAATTTCTAAGCATTTATGTCTAAAGAGGAGGGAAAAAAAAAAACTATATACATACTATCCCACTCTAATACTTCCAGTTAACAAAGAGAAAAGGTTACAATGATAGGAGGAAAAGACTAAAATTAAACACGGGTATGAAGCCAACAGCTGTTTGGTTACTTGTCAGAAAAATTATGAAACAGGTAGTACCTATTGGTATGTAGCAAAATTCGGTAGTGAATAGTTCCTCAAAGTAGTTAGAAACTGTTTAGAAAACTGGTTTTAAGGGGTCAGTTTTCCTCTGTTCTTCCCCACTGCATCCCATAGAACGTCAGTCTTGGAAAACTGAACGAGAAGTCAGTCTTATGACACCATAATGCACTCGTTACGAACCAGAGAATTAGCATCTGTCTTGTGACATGAATAATACAAGGTGAAGAATTTGTATCAGGCATAGGAGCCCGGCTCATTCCACAATACAGTAATCTGCTGTAACTTGGGTTGCATTTGAACAACTTGTGCAACACGTCTAAGGTTTAATTAGGTTTCAGTTTTACACAAGGGGGCTCTTCTTACATCCATTCCTTGCAATTAAAGATATTTAATCACTTTTTTTTTTTTTAAACGACCATACACTGTCACCTTTTAATGACTGTGCAGTACTGCCACAGTTTCAGTGTGTCAGTTATGGTCATGTGACAAAAAATAGGGTAGTCATGGCGACTGAAACCATATGGCCACAGGAGAATTTCTATTTTGCTACTCACATAAGAAAACACAGATCTTTTTTTTAAACAAGACAGAAAGAAGAATCTTGGGAAGGGAGACACTCCTGATTCCTCCTGGACCTTGCCACGTTCCTCACAGGGCACCCCTTTGTCGAGGGGTGGGGGTGGGGGGGGATTGTTGCACAGATGCCCAAGGCCAGCCTCCTTCAGTCACATGACCTGTGTGTGAACCCCCTCTGCAGTACAGGTGGGGCTGTTTGATGAGACTTAATACTCACACCAGACAAAGAGGTTACAGGTTAAGGTTTGCAGGCTGAGGTGGTCTGTAGTCAGAGAGCTTATTCATTGGGGGGGGGGGCTGAAATATATACATATTCAGTACTTATACATCTGTAAAATTTTAACCATCCCACAGGACAGGTCCCTTGTAGCCCAGAGAGTGCTACAGTAGGGGTGAGGGGGGGTGTTTCCCATGCATTCACTTGTGGCTGAGGGGGCTCTCCTCGCCGCTGGGATGCTGCCGGCTGAAGCGAAGAGCCACATCGCGCTCAGTCTCCTGGGGCTGCACCGGCACCACAGGGGCTCGGGCCGCACCATTACCTGGCCCCTGTGGGCACAGAGGGCTTGTCTTGGGTTTGGGCAGAGTGGGGCTGGTCAGTCCCAGGCTGGTCAGAGCATCCAGTGTGCCATCTGGATCCACCATGACGTTGATGACTGAGGGAAAGACAGATGGGCACACCCTATCAACTGGACATGGGGGTGGGGGTGTGGGGCAAGGGGGGCGTGGCTACTGTCCTTATTTACGCAAGTTAGCAAATGAGGCGTTTATATATTCAGAGTCTTAACCTGATGGGTTCTGACACATGTTCCTAATGTGAACAGAGTGAGCTGAATTTCATAAGCAGAGCCAAATAACTGTCCCCCCTCCCCATGCCGCAGCCTTACCTTGGAGCTGCTTCTCCACCCTCTTCAGCTCCAGCAGAATCGATGAGATCTCCTGCAGGGCGCCATACCAGGGAGGAACAAGAGGAGGGTTTGGGGAGTTGGGGGAAAGGCGGGGGGATATCAATGACCGCATCAAGCCTCTGGTGCCCAAATGAGTCTGGCTCATGTAATTCTGCTAGCATTGAAGAGTCATCACTGTCAGACAGAAGCAGGAACTCATCTAATCTTAAGATTGCAAAAAATCATGGAAGGACGTGAACGTGTCATCCCGCTCACACACTGACGCTCTTATACTCAATTCAGGGCAATAAAGTTTTAAGAGATTGATCAGGCAAAAAATATATATTTTTTTAAATAAAAAAATATGTGATTTTGAAGCATTTTATGGCAACCGCATCGGCTGATTAATCAGGCTAGATGGTCGATATAATGCTGGCTGTGTGGCCTGCAGAGCACACGCCATCAGTGATGAACCTGTATGCCAACCAAAGGTAAGAGCTCCAAATTCCTAATGCTTCCCTCAGCTTCACTTGATGAATATCATCACCACAAAGCTAAAAAGATCTCAGTTTAGAATCATATTGTTTTGTTTCTTTTATCAGAAATTGAAACGCCGAGGAGATGGCACCGAATGTGGTTACATTGTTACAGTGTTTATTTTCTATTACTTTTGCAATGCTGCATGCTCCTGTTGAAAGCAAATTATTATTGCTTTTTTATTGCTTTTGTATATTATTAATGTGACTCATTCAGGATTTTTCTACTTAAATAAATAAAAAAAAATTTTAAATCAGCCTAATATCGGTCACTGAAAAACACATATTGGTCAAATATGCATTGAAATCACCAATAAGTTTCAATGATTATTGGAGGACGGGGTATCTGGACATCCGTCAGTAGCTGGAGCTGCTCAGCTGAGGCTTCAAAAGGTCATCCACATTACCATCCTCACAGGGGAGAAGCCACCATTAATCACAGCCCAGATTCGCTTAGCTGTGCTGCAGCATGACTGACCCAAAAACAGGGACAGACAAATAAAAAGTAAACAAACAAACGAATGATTTACAAGGCCCAGGCCTGCAGCCTTTGATGCAGAATTTACCGCCTTAGCTTTGGAACGAGCTCATAGATCAGGGCTTAAGCGGCACCAGGACTCCAGGTCTGTAACCATGTCGATCGCTTGCCTTTCTGCTGAGAAACAAGACCTGCTGTACCCAACAGCGTTCCCTCGGCTGCTTCCTTCTGAGCTCCACCAGCCTATGAAGCTTAACTGGATGGAAATCTTT
Organism: Mormyrus iriodes; assembly: GCA_011763525.2. Taxonomy (NCBI): domain Eukaryota; kingdom Metazoa; phylum Chordata; class Actinopteri; order Osteoglossiformes; family Mormyridae; genus Mormyrus; species Mormyrus iriodes. The sequence continues at coordinate 3,255,691 of JAAGVU020000061.1, forward strand.
AGCGGTCAGACTAAAGAGAGAGCAGCATTGGGCCTTTCGACGGCAACCGTGTAAACATGTAAATCGGACTCATCACATGCTCAAGGGCCATTCCTCTCCTGTTCTGCATGAGGTGGGTACGGACTATGTGGAAATACCTCACCAGCCCAACAGAGGCTCACAAGGTGAGGCAGAACTAAGCTTGCATGTCATGAATTAATTCAGCTGGACAGGCCTGACGTCTCAGGGGTGCCGGGCAGAAAATTACAAAAAGGTAAAGGAACGTGAAAAGGGATGTGGGGCAGAGTGTCGCTGGGAATCAGGGCACAGTTTCTCTCAATCTTCAGCCAATAAACGACCAGCCCGCACCTCCTGAGACCTACCAGGCGGCCCGCCTCAGGCAGGACACAGTTCACAGGGGCTCTCTGACTTGGCTACTGTATGTACTATATTAGGATTATTTTAGGGTTATTATGTGGGATTTGTGGTCTGTCCCATTGAGGTTTTCACTTACAGAAATCAGGGATCTTTCCTATTTCTACAACTCTCGTGACTGCCCCTACTATCAGGTGCTGAGGGCACCAAAGAGCTGAGGGCGGAACACACGTTAAACTCCTCAGCCAGTCCTTTACTTTTAAATTAACCTTCTGAGATATGCAAGGCGATACCTTGCTCCATTTACTTTCAGGGTTTAATCTAAACTTTCCTTGACAAAAGGTCACGTTCCTGGCATCAAGCCATCCTATTGTTTATAGACTGCAGGCACATAAAACACCTAAACATTTATTAATTTCCAGAAAAATAGATCATAAACTTTTAAAGAGGTTTTCGTCGGGCGACAGGGAAGTCACATAAATTTGGCCCTGGCGGTCAGTGTTGGGGGGTGCTAATTTCCAGCTTGTCGTTTGTGTGATTGATCATTCTGGTGAGGAAGCTGAAATCACAGCCCACCTTCTCAAGCAAGGCTGCAAGGCTTTCTGGGAAAGTCACGCCATTTAATTTGGAGACTGAGGCAATAAAAATACTGGATTGAGCCTAAGAGCACACAAGGGAGCATGGAGATCCACACCGCTTTTTTTATACTGATATTGAAGGCTGGGATATTCCAGTCCCATCACCCATATGTATTTAACAGGCAATGTGGCTGAACTAAGCAGAAAGTCATGTGTTGAAGCCTGCAACCTACCCACAATCCCCTGGGGGGCAGTGGATCATCGCAGCAAAAATTCACTGCTGGAAAGGAAGTGCCCCACTCACCTTGTTGGATGTCTTGAGAAGCGGGATGTCACTCTCTGCCCGGAGTTTGCTCTCGATCTCCTCCCAGTTCCTGTCTTTGTCCTTAAACAGAATCCTGGGGCGGGGGGGTGGGGGGCAGGGTTAAACAGCGTCAGGGCACCCAATCACCCTAATTGTGAGTGCCACAGCATGGCGTCCGTGGCAAACAGCGAGACCCGGCCTGGTTTCCGTTCAATGCTCAAACGGGCCGCGGTGTTTAAATGATGAGTGGCAAATGTCAGAGATGGTACAGCACTGGGGGTGGGGGACACCCGAGAGGCAGCCTCTAGCTCACCCTTCAGCTGGTGGCTGCACATCTGTCTAGGCCTCTTTGCAGCAAAGCCCCATGTGTGGATACTGCATCCAGTCTGTGTGTGTGTGTGTGTGTGTGTGTGTGTGTGGGTGTGTGTGTGTGTGTTTGGGAGGGGAGAGGGGAGCTCAGAATGGCTTCTTAGGGTGTGGTATGCTGAGGGTGTCTGAGGAGAAGAATCAAATGCGTTTTTAGCTCAAAGGCAAGACAGCTAATTAGTTTCAGCCTGTTAGACGGGGATTTTTAAAACGAGTTTTCTTCACAGGATGTGCGTTTGAAGTGCCTGTCAGCGCCGACCTGCATCCTTCCAGCCAGCTGCTAGAAAACAGCCGGCCGTCCACACAATGAAGATCAGGTCTCTGAGCACGTCTTACGTATCAAACAGGATAGGGTGCAGGTGCCTCCAGTTTGAAAACCTTTTTTCATTTTTTTTTCAGCTTGTTCTTTTGAATTCAGCAGAACTGGCTATGAAAACAGGAATCTAAATACATCTGTGTGTCTCACTACATTTCAACTAAGCCTGAATTGAAACATCAGGCTCGCCAAAGCGGAGAGGCAGACACAGACAGAATATCCTTTGCTCAATATAGCCCCCTGCTGGTTCAAGAAGTGCACTACAATCTGGCTGATCTTTGTTCATATTCATTCAAGACATGACAATAAACCGGACCTAATAAGAAACTGTCCAATGACTAAAACAGATTATATAAGATATTCTGAGCCACCTTTCAAATGGCCTTGTGATGAATTTACCTATAAAGCTACTGCACTGTACAAACATGTAAGTCTAACAGGAACGTTACCTGATTTTTCCAGCTGTCTTGTCCACGGAATGGCGGATTTTTGCAGACAGCTGAGAAACTGAGGTAAGGAGCAGACTGTCCAACACAGCCTGACAAGAGAAAATGGAGCATAACCAGACGGACGGACAACCAAATTACATGCCACAAAAGCAAATATTTAATTTAAATATTCGCATGTTCATGACAGACCGTCTGTCCAGTTCATGGAAAACATGATAAGCAACAAAAAACTGAGGTACTGACGAGATGTTGCTGTTTTGGAGCATTTAGGATTTCCAAAAGGAAAAGTGCCCCCCCTACTGGGCTTTGGATATATTGTTCATTATTACTACTTTTGCCATTAGAAGAGTTGAAGGCTGAAGCTACTTCAATGCATTCAATGCAAGCCGGCCTGACACCTGTCCTAACAGCCTCAAAAATGAGTCCGGGATGGACTCGAATGGACCCACCTCATCACGGTTCCACGTGCGGCGCCGAAGGGCTGTCTGGGGGTCCTGGCTATCAGGGGCTCGGGGGCGGAGCTCCACCGGACGTCCGTTGATCTCGGGGGCCTTGGTCTGCACCACGGGTGGAATCTTCCTAAAATTGAGGCTTTCGTCGAAGACGCGATCGACGAGCTGCGGAGTGGGTGGTGGGGGTTTGTGTGCGTGGGGAAGGGCGGGGCAGACAGCGGGGGGGGGGTAACGTCATCTCTGATGGCCTACTGTTCACCACAGTGAAATAAGCTATCCTAATAGCGTCCCAGTTCTTCACCACCACAGGAGTGGCAACCATTGGATTAAGTTTATCCACTGTGTACTTCCTGTACATTTACACGTTTTTTAATTAAGAGCATACTTGGCAATGTGTGCTCCAGCCTTTCAGGAGGGTCTTCACAGCTGCACACTCAACTCAGAACATTCACACCGACTAAGTCACATGGCACAACACAGAACATGTTGTCTTTGTTAGTTGCACACATATCCGTGGTGCCTACCAAAATCTGTCATGTAGTGTAAGGCTAATGGTCTGTCTGGAGATTACAGTTCTAGCAACATCTCAGGAGTTCTGCTAAGTCAGATGTCAGATAATCTGTGGTGCTACGGCCTTCTAGAGGGTACAGTTGCATCTACATCTACCACAGCGGTGATGCGTCTCAGGCTTTCCACCTACACCTAGAAATGCCAATGGGTTCTTATCCTCATGAACCATGAGGAGAAGTGGGATGGAGCAAAAAGCCATGGCTGACAGGTTTTGGCCACACGTTCTCTCGCGTCGCTATTAGACATTAGCAGGTTGCAGATGAAAGATGGCTGAAGGAAACCAACAACAGCACTATATGGGGAAATGGGACGGTTCTTATAAAAATGTAGGGAGCAGGGTGACCTCAGTACTCTATCAGCACTAAGTGCCATCAAAATGGAATTTAAAAAGCCTTCCTTTCCAGGCCACGCTATGTGCAGCTGTATGTCGGGCTTTCCCTTGAATTTGTACATTTGCACATATTTTCCACTCAGACCTGGAAGGAATTCCATTTATGCACCAACAAATGCCAAATATATCAAAAAAGATTTGCAGTGTCAGCTGGGGATATTTGAATCAGACGGTCGATAAATAGTCCTGTGATCCCAAGCAGCCAAGTTGCCTCTTCTCAGTTATTTACTGCTAACAGAAGTGACCCGTGCAGGTTCTGAGCCCTGTGCAGGTTCTGATAATTAACTGTCTGGCAGTCTTTTCCTTCTCAAAAAAGTTGCACAAACGGGCATGCAGTACATATTTAGGACAAAAGTCAGGCTGTGTTTCAGAAAGTTAAAATGTCAGCCTTTAAAGCAAATATACATATTACTGTGTAATTCATGTCTGGTTTAATAGCTTGATGGAGTGAACTGACCGACATGGGAGCAGAAAAGTGTGTTTTTTTCTATATATACATAATATGAAAATATTATGTAAGGCCACGTCTACATTTTTATAAGGGATGGGGGGACAGAGACTGAGCAAAGCAAAACACATGGTGCGTGATGCTGGGGGAGGGGGGTGGGGGGGGCAGGAGGAAATAAAGAAGAAGAAAGAACCTTGCACACGCCTTGCTGAGATGGCCCTACCTCTTCCCTGGTGTCAATGGCGGAGCCTGGCGTGGTGGCTGCAGTGCTTACTGTGGTGCTGGGCGCCGTGCCCGACGAGCTGACAGAGTCGATCTCGCCCGCCACGTCGTGGATCTCACGCGCCAGGATGGCCAAGTCCTTGGCCAGGTCCTGGCTGATCCTGCGCACACAGGGGAATAACCTATTACACATCAGACGGGATTCTGCAACTATCAGCTCTCACACAATGGCAACGTTCACTACAGGAAGAGGCTATTTTATTTACAACCACTAGGGGGCTGTCCTGCTTCTCTCTCTCACAGAGTTGTTCAGAAACCACGGCTATTCATTACTGAGAAGCCAGCATTTGGGTCCCTCTAGTGTATGACAGAGGTAATGACAATTGTCCTGCGTACATATTAAAGATTTGGAAGTGATGACTTAACTTGAGCTATATTAAACATGCAGTGTCAAATTAAATTTATCTTGGCAGCGTTTTCACTCTTCACCCCTGCTTTCATGATAAAAGATGCCAGGACTGAATTTTAATCCTAACTCCAGCCATTAGTGATTTGTAGGAAAAAGCATAATATAAATCAGGCATCAACTTTACAGGCAGCCAGGAAACAAAGTTAATTGGCTTATTCCCATGGTGACCACACTCCATTGGCAGGGGAACCAACAAAACTGCTGTAGGTGTCAAATATGGCAGACATACGCTCTGCTTGTGAAGCAGCAGAGCCCTTTGAGCCGTGGCGGGGCTGGGAAATGACTCGAATCAGCCAAAGAAAGTCCACAGTGTGTGGCTCAGATGACAGAACTGTAACTGTAACTGTATCTCCTAAGGCAGTCAGGGCCGAATTTGGACATGATACACAGGAGTGTTGATTTCTTCAGCCATCGCCCGGCACTTAGCATGTTACAATGCATCTATTAATCATGGAATCGCTGATTATTTATCTGTAATGGTGACACTGATATTTCAGTCATTATTTCCTACTGCTATGATTTAAGTTTAAATAAACTAGACCAAATAAATACACTAGTCAGTCCCACCCTGCCCAGGGTGTCCCAGATGTGGCGAGCGGGAGCAGATTAGTACCTGGCGATCTCCTCGCTGTGGGCCGTCCAGTCCCGGATGTAGTCCTCCTGTTCCCTCATTCGGTGCTTCATGGCCCCGCCCATTGGGCTGGGTGTGGTGGGGGCGGAGCTTCCCAGACGGGCGGAACGCAGGGCGGTGCCAGGCCGCAGGCGGGCGTGCTTGGGGGAGTTCCTACTGGAGCTGAACTCGTCCTCGGACGTGGAGGCGTACTCCGGGGGCAGTCGTCGCCACCGGCTGCTGGCTGCGGGTGAAGGGGGGGGGGGGCAAGGGTGAGGCCACAGGGGGAGTCAGTTTGGTTCAAAACCAAAATGACTTCCCTCAGTACGAGATACAACCTACAAACACAGGAAACCCCATAGAGCAGAAGAACGGTGTGGCATGTTAGAGTTAAAGGTCTGCCATCAGCGCGAGTGTTGGAATTTTCTGACACTTGTCAGTGTGGCTTCTAGAAGAGACGGATGCTGGTCGATGACCCCAAGAGGTTGCTCAGTTTGTCGATCACCTCACACACCCTCCGCCACTGTCCCTGTTGAAGGTCTGCTGAAGACCCTCTTCTATGGAAGATCAAGGAGCTTCTAGGCATATTTAGTGTGGCGCTATGGAAACCAAAAGTAAACAGTGAGAAACAAGGGCTAATCTAGGCCTGCGACCGCCAATGAAAGCATGAGATCTCCCTGAAGGCCTTCAGGATGTGCTTGTGTGAGTCTGCACTACAAATACTGGATTTGCACGCTTCAGTTGTAGACATATTTTCACAGATTGAAAGAGTTTTGTGGAAACTGCAGAACTCTACAGTACCATCTTCTCATCAGTCTTCGTCTCTATGCCTGTCCCGTGCACTGGGCCGAGACAAGCTGGGAAATGAAGGTTACCAAGGGATTTACGGATGCAGGACCCACTGGCCTTTGTTAGTAGTCAGGTGAGTCTTGTGTTAGACAAGGCCAAGAAAATGTGTTAGTGGTGTTTCTGTTAATTAAACGCGTAAACAGCTCCTGATAATCAGAGAAAAGTGATTCTTACTCATTCTCTAACACAAGGCAGCAAAGGGGGTCTTTGAACTTAAAGACCTATTATTAGAAGAATGTTTGTAAGAAATTCCCGATCAATAAACTGTGGAAGTTCAAAGATGGTTTTCAATATTGGCATCTAGAGGACTTCGGCAGAACGTATGGAGAGTGTAAACTGTATTCTCCTATTTGAAAGAGCAAAAGCTACAGACTCTAAGTTTAGCGATTTTAAAAGCAGCCTTGTGTTAGATGCTGTGTATGAACAGAGGCAGCTGAACGGATACTGAGCAGAACTCAGGGCAACAAGTCAGAAAGAGGTTCGATGGCTTCTGTTCCGGACAACCGCATGTTAGACCAGGGCGACACGCGAGTGTTTTTGCCAAACTACCCGAACTGCCATGCGTGATATATTTGGAGGGTTTGGCTTAATTAGTGAAAAGAAAATAGTGATAATGGAACACAGGTGTGATGTTTTGTTAAAACAGTTAAAAACACAAACGAATGGATGATCAAACTGCCCCGTCTTTCTAGCCCGCTAAAAACACACAACACAAGTGAGGGCACCACTCCCAGTAAAAGGAATTTGGCAGGTTTTCCTCCCCCGTTCAGCGGTGCTGGGCAGTGATGACATGCCGGTGTGCCTACCACGTGCCTCACACAGTCTATGACATCATACAAGGAGCGATTCTATTTATCGGCAAATAAAATGAAAGAAAACTCAGACCACCAGGTGGCGCCACGTAATTAAATCCTGACACTGCCCTATAAAAGCACCGGTTGCTTACATCGGCAATTCAAGGGAAACTCCATCTGAATAAAGGAGCCGTAGTGCATTTTATTCTTTTTTTTTTTTTTTTTTTTAAGTATCGGGGGCGATTTACATGGGCATCCTGCGTGTCTGCCTAATAATGTCATGCTTT
>JAAGVU020000061.1:3263190-3290833 GCA_011763525.2 Mormyrus iriodes
GGGAATTGCTGTGGGAGTCATCACTGCCAAGCCAGCTTGGGTGGAGTGGGGGGGGGGCAAGGGAGGGGACACATGCAGATCACCACATGTGGCTGGGGGGCTTGCGCCGGTACACTACCCAGGAGCTCCTCCAGAGATGGGGCGTTTTCCGGGCCGGGCATGACGCTCTCTGTGTGGGACAAGCAGCCTGGTTTGTGAAAAAGTGTCACTGTGACTACAGCACGGTGGGCGGGCTGGGTTCGCTCGCACGGCTCACGACAGACAAGACAAGATGCACACGGCGAGGATGATGGCAACAACACACGCAGATCACAACACGGGTGCGTACTGTGTCCCTCCTGGCCACGCAGGAACCGAAAGCTGCTGCCATCTACCCAACACTTCCTTCTGAAACTAGAATTTCTGTTCAATGCATCACAAATAAAGCCTAAATATAACTAACCTCAAATGAAATCATCTGAGCACACTGCAGATGGACACTACAGGGCTGCAAGCAGCTCTAAAAGGCCTTGTCTCTATTCCCATTTAACCTCTGAAATGTTATTTCAATAGCATTGCTAGCACAGAATTAGTATTGGTGCTAACTACTAGAAAGTGCCTGAATGGCAGCTGAATAAGCATCTGTCCTTTTGAGCTTCCTCTACCATTAATTAGTCCTGTAATTTCTGGCTCACTGATGTAATTTTAGCTCAGCGTTCAAAAGTTACAGATATAACTTTTTCATCGCCCTACCGATTTATCTCAGTTATATTTTTATGACAGTTTAACACACACATATTTATGCACGGATCGTATTACCATGGACCTACCAGAGGGGGAGCTGTGGACAGAGTAGGCGACCTTGGCTTTGGCGTCGGGCAGCTTGGAGACGCTGTTGGCCCTCACGCGCGGCGCCACTTTGCTGTCGGCGATGGAGCCGGCGCGGAGCCCCAGCCGCAGGACTGTTTCCGCAGAGATGGTGCCTCGCGACGAGGCCACGGACCGGCCCATGGTGGCCTCAGAGTCGCTGCGGGCCGAGACGGAGCCCAACCGGTTCCGCCGGGGCTGTGCCAACATGTCGATGCGTGAGGGGGCCTTCTTCCCCGACGGGGGTCGGGATGTGGAGCTGGTGGTGGAAACCTCGGAGGCCACTGACACCCGGTCTGCGTCAGCCAGGTCCGTGTCGGAGGTGTCGCCCAGGCGGGCACGTCTCAGGAGGGAGGCGCGGGTAGGCCGTGGCCGGGGCAGTGTGGCCGGTTTCCCTGCGCCAGCCGGGGCGGCAGGTGGGGCCACCACCGTCTTTCCACCCTTACTGATCTCCATCTTGGAATGTAGCAGCTCGTCAGTGGAGGTGAACTGGCCCCGGCCGTGGGAACGGCCCGAGTATGTCTCCTGGTCGGAGGAGAGGACGTCCGAGATGGTAGAATGGGGCAGGGAGGAGGTCTGGTCGTCGTCGGTCAGGTCGACGGACGGCTGCCGGGGTCTGGAGCTGGCCTGGAGAGAACGGCGAGCCTCAGGCCGGTTTTCAGATGGGCGGACCTTCCCCTTCCTGTCCAGGCGCTCGCGGGCTCCAGCCGCACTCTTGGCAGCAGAGCTGCTGCCCCCACTGGCCGTCTTCTCCTTGTGCAGGCTGCTCAGCGTCCGCCGCTTCTGCGCGGCCTTACGGTCGCCGTCGCCCGCCGCCTGGCTCACAGTGCTGGCCGTGTCCACGTCGGACTCGGGCGAGATGGAGCCGGCCCGCGGGTAGTTCGGCTGCTCGCCGGCCTCCAGCTTGTTCTCGTTACGCAGCTTGGCCTCCAGGAAGGCCATGACGGCCTCCGTGTCTTTCAGCAGCGTGGCTGTGTCCATGCTGCCCACCGAGTCGCTACGGTCCCGCACCAGCGGTAGGGCGCCTGACTGCTTGTTGATTCGCGGGATGAGCTCGATGGGCACGTTGGCGCTGGGTTTTTCGATGGTGAAGCTGCCCTGCCTCACCAGGGGCTTCCCCGACTTCTCCGCCCCGTCCGCAGCCTTGCCCTGCACGGCCCTGTCCTCGGTCCTCTTCCTGCGTCCCTCATCTGTTCTCTTCTCTCCGCTCCCCGAGGCCCGAGCCGGGGGCTTGGAGAACCCTGCCCTGGTCTCCTGCTGCTGGGTCTGGCCTGGCTTGCCGGTGGACATCGCCTCGGTCTCCATGGAAACCCGGTGGCTGGCTGCGGTCACCCGGCCCTTTTGATCTGACTGACTCTCCTTCTCCTGGGGCTCTGTGTCCTGCTTCTCCCCGATCTCGGAGCGCAGGCCCCCCTTCCCCGGCTTGCTCCGCGAGCTATCCGGGGCCTTATCTTCAGTGGGGAGTTGGGGGAGGGTCCTCCGCTTGCGCTCTCCATGGCTGGAGGTGGACGTAGCACTCTTGATGGAGATGCCGGACTCGCTGGCATCAGCTTCTGGAAGACATGTTGACGAAACATGCCAACAGCCCCCCAACCCAAGAAACATTTCAATTACAACCTTGTATTAGGACATGAGGCATGGTAATACAGGGTGATACCAGTCATCTGAATGAAGAGCTGGTCTTGCGTACAATATACTACCGCTCACAATACTCATGTTCCAGAATTTTCCACGGCCTTCTTATTCTGTCATTGACAAATTAGCTCCCATTCTGCTGTAGGCGTGCTCCTGCATAATTACACACATGACCACCCCCACAGTTTACCTTTCTCCTGGTGGACAAAGGCTGGCGAATCAGCTCCAGAGCCCTCTGGGTCCGTCCGCGTGTGATTGGCAGCGAGCGTGGCCCACTGAGACACCCAGCGTGGGCTGCCCACGGCAACTGGGCCTTCTGGAAAGATCTGCGAAAGAGGAACAGCAATGGGGAGAGGCCCTGTTCATTATCATAACCTCATTAAGATCCAAAAGAACACAGGAGGGGTACCCTGAGACCCCGGGCAAGACGATGGTCTAGCAGTATAAGGACAATCCCTCTGACAACAGTCAGCGAGCAAATGGTATAAGATTTAAGATTGAAGGCTAGAAAAAGCATCTGCTTATTCATGTTTCACAATTTATCATTCATTGATTAATAACGATTTGGAATAATTCAGAATCAATCAAGATAACAATGGCAACAATCATCACAATAGTTTTATTTACAATGTTTAAACTTAAAAGTCCAAATATAGCATTTAAGTTAAAATAAATAAATAACTTAATTAATTAATAAATAAAATCTGAATCCTGGTTTTCAGTGATAAAGCAGTCAGCCCTGTAACCACTTATCCATTCAGCGTTGCGGGGGGGTCCCCATATTAATTATACAGTATCCATATTCCAAACTGCTCTGTAGGGGAGAGTTAATAGTGGGAGAAGAATGGATGCATTATTAATGTAAAACAAAAGGTGCTCAGTGATCATTTCCCAGATCCAGCTATGGCATATCCTGCCCGGGCGTGGGGGGGGGCAGCCGACAAAGAAGGCCACACTGTCAGTGATCTCCCAGTGAAGTAGGTCAGCCGTAAGATTTCTCACTCTCTGGATAACACTGATAACTGGCGTGCTCATGTAAGAAAGAGAGAGAGAGAGAGAGGAGGAGGAGGAGGAGGAGGAGGAGGTGAGGAAGGGAATGAGTGCTCCAGCAGCGGTTTGACAGAAGATGGGATGATGTTTCTATGCATTCTTCTTCCTGACCACCTCAAGGTCCTATACCTTAATAACATGAATAGGAGTTTTTAATTTTAAATTCAAAGTCCTCTTGAGATGTTAGTCATCCTCCTGCCTCCTGCCTCCAGGTGGCACTGTTTCTTAAAAGCCACTGTAGGAGTCTGAAGTGACCCCCTTTTCTCAGATCAGTACAGCAGGCTAGAACAAGTTGTGAATGCCTTTTTAAATATTGTGGTTTAAATTTGGACTGCATCATTTCCTGATTTTTTTGGGGTAAGAAGAACAATCACTTCCTCTCTGAAAAAAATTCAGATACTACTTGGCCTAACAGTGTTAGAACTTTGTTCTTCAAAAAGTCTATCGAAGGAAGATCAGATATTAGCACTGTTACCTCTGATGGCAAGCAGTCAGATTTCTTCATCTCGCCCTGGACCGAGGTCTTCCAGTCTTTCAACGTGTCGTGGTGCTCAGGTCGAACAACTCTGGCCGGGTCAGTGCTTTGCTCCACTCCAAACACCTGCCCAGAATGATTGTAAGGCTGAGTTATACTACGTCGAGCTTACACCATGACCTACGCCGTCACGAGTCGTGAGTGTGTCTACGTCGCTCATCAATTACACCACAAAAACACTGGGTGATACATAGTTTTGGATATCTTCCCACCCTGTGATCTATTCAATTGTTGAATCACACAACTGAAACAAATATTTAACAAAATATCCATTTGTCGAGTCCTGGTTACATTTTAGCTGCTCCAAACTTCTCATATTCAAACTGGAAAAACATTGAGCCGCTACCAAGTCACTTTTTATGAATTCTCCCTTCTAAAGTTAATGTCTGTACTGCTTTAAACTATTTTTTAAGCCTTGTAAAGTACGAATAAACTTAAAGGCGGTAAGTGAAATTGCCGCTGGCATCCTGAGTGCTTTGTAGACCTGTTGCTACGATGCCTAGGGTGGGTTATTTAATGCTAGATATAAATAGCTCTTCAGTATCAATCAGCCATGAAAGTACACCTGGGATATACGCTTTCTTCCCTCCCATAAAAAAATAAATGCTACCAAGGGGACCATCACAGTTCTCCTGGTCTACGTTGAGTAGTTACATTTCAGGTGAGGTGCACGTCAGGCTATGGCGTAGGCTACAGAGTAAGGGCTACGTCCATGCCGTACAAACACCGTCGATTCAGCTGAAGAATAAATCAGCCTTTACTCAGGGCCACATTACAAGATCTGGCTACAAAGGTGTTTACTTCATGCAGCCAGTTCTCACTTCAAAATAAAATAACAAAAACTAGAAGAACATACACTGAAACTACCACCACATTTCTGTTAGCAAGACTGGCTCAAGGTTGCTGATCATTAGAAAGCTTTGCTAATCCCTGAGCCTAGCTGGAAGGAAACTGGTCAAATCGATTTCAATTACCCTGTAGTAATAAGACATGGGAAATAACATCTCCCATGTTCATTTGTAATACAAAGTTTTACTTGTAGTGGGAGCTTTACAATGGATTTAAATTTTAAACACCATAAAAAAACACCCTAACAACTCAACTTCAGGGCTTCGCATAAAAAAGGGAGATCAATTCGTCACCAGATCTTCCCAGTTTGCAGCAGAGTTTCCACCCTTTAAGAGCTTAAAGCTTCAAAGAACAGTTGTGGAAGATGGACCATCAGACTAGCTGTGGACCATCTCCATGCATGGTCAGATCAATTCCAGGACTTGCGTAACACTTGTAAAAATCCATTGTGGAAAAATAAACCTGTAAATAGCACCAAATATATCGCTACTCACAAAGAAAGTTTCAAATGTGCAAAAACACGAGTCTTTGTGTGAGATGAGGTACCTCCTTGATGTTCCTCCTGCGCCACTACGCGAGTAACGTGTAACGGCTTTCCTTAGCAGAGACTGAGGCAGGGTGAGGGCAGATAATGGGAGCACTCATCCAGCTCATCCCGATCAACACCAAGCTTTGCTTACTCTAGTCCCCGCTAAACATGCCCAGCTGTAGTCCTTCCTGTGCGTTTCCCCCCACGCTAACACCAAAGGGGCTCTCCTGATTTTCTGCAACCCCCATCAACGTTACTCCCATCCCCAAACCCACTCCTCCCCCCATTCTCGGGTCACGTGGTTCTGTTCGTGGCCCGGGGCCGCGTTTCCACAGGCCCATTAGCGCTGCACTCCTGAACCAGGCGGCAGAGAAGGGGCCTCGCTTTAGAAACCTCAGGCAAAACATTCAATTTAGACAAATGCTGCTCAGTACCAAAGGGGGCCCTTCAACCTCAGATACTTCAGGGTTTCGGCGTGGTCCCAAAAGGGGGAGGTGGAGGTGACACCACATTTTTTGCCAGATGTAGAATTATAAAAAAAAATTAAGAATCTCGCTCCAAAAAAAACATTAAAGAAAACAAACACGACTTCTAGCAATTCTCCAAGAAAATGGCGTTTCAGGAAAGAAAGACGCAAGGTCGGTGCTGCGCGTTGGCCTCGGTTTTTCCCTGGAGAATTCCAGGTTTTACATAAAAAGAGGTTTGTTGAGTTATTTCCATTTGGCGGCGTGGGGTACAGTGAAGGACTCATTAGCAACACTGCAGGCCTTAATTAAATCTCAAAAATGCGCATATAAATACAGCCATCACCCTTTTGTGTTTTAGCACCAACCAGACATGGCTAATACTGAATTGAAAGTCATTTGAATTCCAAGGGGTCTACACAGAGCAGGGTTAGGGAATACTGACAGGGCACGCTTAGGCAGAATTTTAATTAGACACATCATGGTTTCAGTAGACCAGCATGCTTTGCAAATGCTTCAGAACACTTCTGGAGCCCTGCCAGCAAAGCCACACCTCTCTACTTTCAGGCCGAACGTACTGAAACAGAAATCACCACCAAAAGTCTACAAGAACTGTCAAACACTGGTACATCTAAGGATTGGGTGTAGGGTTTCAGTAATTCTGCAGAATTTAAAAAAGCCCATACAGAAATGAATGCAAACCGAACCATTTGGCTGTAGAGAGACTTAAAATAAATCTCTTTCCTGTCCCATGTGCATTTTCATCTGCTTAGCAGTGTAGAGACAGAGAGACCTAGACAGAAGCATGGGGATAGTTTAGAGGCCTTTCTGAATTTTCTACAACTCCCTGGCTTCTACATAACAACCTTGGCCAGTCAGAGCTCCAAAGAGCTGCGGTGGCTAAGGTGCTACACACACTCTGATCTCCGAGAGAATCTTCTGGAGAAGCTAATGGCCCATACATGCACTTGATGGCAGGTGCAGACTCCTCCGCTGAGGTCTTACCTTGTCGATCATGCGCCGCGCCTCCTCTTCCTCCGGGTTGTGGTTGTCCAGCTCGATGGTATACGTGCCCTTGTCGCTCTGGTCGTCGTCATGGTCTTTCTCCCCTGAGCGGGGGGTCCTGTGGGAGTCGTCGGCGGGGCTGGTCTGCTGGCTAACGCTTGCGGAGCCCCTGATCACGCTGGGGTCCTCTGACCTCTGCTTGAGGAGCACACGGGTGACCGAGGGACCGGTGACCGCTAGTGAGGAGGGGGGGCCCTTGCTACCGTCTGCCGATGATGAAGAGGCGGATACAGTGGCCTTGGGGCGGGAGGGGGGGGTGGGGCATGGAAGCTCCCCTGCCATGCCTCCAATGAGAGGTGCCGTCTGCGAGAACGAGTATGAGCGACGCTTGCGCGGGTTGTCCTCATCGAAGAACTCGATCATGAAGGCGGTGCGGCTGCCAGCAGCGGGGCCCTCGGTGCTTTTGCCCTCGGGTCCCACCTGGGCTCGTGCCAACTGGGCACCCCGCAGCCGCTCCTCCAGCGCCAGCCTCCGGCTGCCGAAGCGGAGCCCCGCGCCATTCTCTGAGTCGCTCTGTGTGCCGTCCTCGTGCTTGCTGCCTGTGCAGACGGGGAGGGGGGCGATCAGTCCGGGGGGGTCACTGCACATCGGCACAGCGCCTGCCAGAAACGTGAAACATGCTCACGTGACCATCACCCTGTTACCGTGGCGGAATCCCTTACGCACGCAGGTCTGAACTGCAAAGTGTGCTTAAAGCCACAGCTCTACAAGGGGGCGGAGATGGAGGTGGATGGTGTATGGTGGTGGGGGGGGTGTCGCTGGGGGAGGAATGCAATCAGGAAATAGCATGCAGTCCGATCTGACAGCCCCAGGCCCCAGAGGCAGGAATCACAACAGGATACTGGACAGTGCTCTTTCATAGGCCAGCTGCAAACAAAGGCATCCTTTTGGTAACTCACAACCCTGCCTTTGAATAGCAGTGCAGGGTCCCGGCGAGCTCCTGTGAGTCAGACTGCATCTCCCTTATGATTCTCCCACATACACAGTAACCTTCACAGCAGCAGCACTGAGTCTCCCCTACATCCGACACCGCAACGATAAAGGACCACCCAAGAGACCAGATCAAAATCAGGCAATACAGATACCGACTGGCATGCGGACAGTTTAGTTTTCGCATGCTCCCGTTCGGCCGCTCGCTGCCCCTGCCCCCTCCCCCACACTGACAACCGCTCTGCACATCTCTACTCAGCATTCAGGCAAGACCTCAGATGCACTGTGACAATTAAATCTTCACTGTGCCCAGCCCACGCTTCACGTTCACCTAGCCTAGGCGTCAGTCAAGACTGCAGAGGAACACCTACAGACACACAAAGTGCAGGTGGAGCCACACCTAAAAGACGGCACTGCAGTGAGCAAGGCTGCTCTATCCCAGATCTACCTCTGGAAGTAAGTTTCCTCCTCAAGACTGCGAGCCTCTGCAAACCACAGCCAAGGCTTCCCGGTCAACTGTTCTGCGCCGACGCACAATAAGATCACCGTGCCACCCGTGCATCACGCAGCAGTGCAGCAGGCATGCACTCCCAGGCATCGGTATCCCTGCACTCCCGCCTCCTGTCCAATGGCCACCAGATGCCGGAGGATCGGAAGGTGCGTTTTGCCGGCTGCCTACCGGTGCAGCGCATCGTGGAGTCTCAGTGCCGGCGAGAGAGGCAGCTGAGGGGAGACATGGTGGCCAGTTTAAGGGAGCAAGAAACGCTCCTTCTCATCGATGGAAAAGGGGCAAAAAAAAAAAATAACGGCCAGGAGGCAGGAGCACCGAGTCGGAGGATAGTACAGAGGCGCTGAACAAACACATCGAAGGGGAGAGAGGGAGGGAGGGAGAGAGGGAGGGAGGAATGGATGGAGGAAGGAGAGGGAGGGAGGGAGGGGAGGGAGGCGTGGGGCTCACTGTGCCAGTTACCCTGAGCTCTGTTACAGGCGTCGCATCGGAAGCGGGGGAATTCAGAAGAGGGGGCGGTAATCCGCTGAATTTGAAGTGAAGCATAACGTTTAAGACTCAGTCCTTGAGAGGAGCTTTGCAGTGACAGACAGACCAACAGACAGCGGGGTTTTCCGGCACTAATGTCAGCCGTCACATGTATAATACCCTAAAATGTCAGCCACTCTTTTTCAGGCATTAGGTGCAGGAGATAAAATTTCCCTTAATGCCACAGAAATGCTGCCAAAATACCGAAGAAAATCAGGAATGTTTTACATTTTTTAAGAACAAAATTCACTGCATTCATTATATGTGCACAGTCTCAGCATATTTCACTGACAAATTACAGGTATGTGAGAGGGAAACCCCAACTGCACTACAGGTATGATGAACGTGCAGTGCAGTGTAATGAAACCATACATGCATTCAGAAGCACGAGAGAAAATGCACTTTTATCCAGCTGCTGTGTCTGGAGAGAATTTCTACTTCATTATCCTTGGTGATTTACCTTCAAGGGCTATAACATGAAAACCCCCCCCCCCCCAAACCCCTTTCCAGGATGATAGTCAGCTCAGGGCATCAATGCAGAGTACAGCAAGTCCTTTGTTTGCCTTTTGATAGAGTGGACAAAAGAGGCGGGTGGTCGGGAAGAAAATAAGACTTTTTGGAAATAAAACAAGGCTCAAACAATTGCCAAATGGCTCCCAAAAGAGAGATGAAAAGGAGGGCTGTGCAGTAAAGGCAAGGCCGCGTGCATGCCCTCCCCTCTCGCAATAATCTCTGCAACACACGGGGAAATACAGGCCCCCCCCCCCCAATGCGGGTCAGCCGAACAGCTCTCAGCAGTATGACTGTAAAGGTGCTTTCCATAGTGGCAGCCAAGGTCCCCGACCACGCAACACGCAGAGGAGCACAAAAACGGTTTAAGCTCTCACTCACGCGGGGATGATTCCTTAGGTGAGTATCAGCCATAGATCGTCCACATTTCACACTGGCTGTATCTCAACACTCCGATTTCCTATTTAGCAATTTTCATCTTACTACTAAAATGCTCAGTACAAACTTACATGCGACTTTTGAGGCCACAAACTGCATCCCCAATTATAGAGTCTCCTGTTACAATTAGGCCGCTCACAATACGCTTCCACACAAATCCACTCCTATTCATGATACTGACACTTCTCTGTCACCCGCTTTCGAAGTCATTTTCCATCAATCCATTTTATATACTCACATTTCCAGCAGTCATTTTTTCATACGTCATACTGTTAGAGAATAAAGATGCAATGGACCTTTATACAGAATTTAAGTTTCTTAATGGCAAGAGTCTTGCTATTAGCTGGGCCTGCCTGCCCAGTGACTCGCACTGCATTCTGGGACGCGGGCTGAGCCCCCTCACCTTTCAGCCGCTTGAGGTGCACAGGTACATCGCTCTTGATGCTCTTGCTGTCCTCTTCCGTGGACTCCCTGCGGGCCAGCGGGGGGTCATTCTGAGCCAGCCAGTCGGCCACCTTGGTCTCCGAGGCCATCATGGCTGCCTGCAGGGTGCTCAGCTCCCGGCCACCCTGCTGGGGGGAGCGCCTGGGTCGCACACGCTGGTCAGGCGCAAACTTGGACACGTGATCGCGGATGGTCACCTTGCCAGGAGAGGTGTCGTCGAACTCAATGGTGAAGGAGGCGTGGCCCTGGGCGGCAGCCGACGTCCCTGCGGCTGGGGTGCCGCCTGCTTCCTGCGTGTCCTTGGTGGGCACCTCGTGGACGGTGCTCTCCGGCGCCGCCCGGAGCTCTTTTGTGGGAATCTCGAAATAACTCGGCTCTGGGCCCAGCAGGCCGACGCCCTCGTCCTTAACCTTCTCACTCTTCCTGACCTCCTTGCCGTCTGCAAGCAGGAAGGACGGGTATCAGGGTCTGAAGCACAGGAGCCAGGGTTCGTGGGTTCACCGGCGACACGGGCTCCCCTGTGACTGACTCGCTTTCTCCCAGCTCATCATCTGAATCAACTCGGCCCAAGCGAAAGGTCGGATATAAGAAAGGTGCAGTCAGAAGGGAACCGACCAAAAGATGCTTCGTTCGCTCCTCATCAATTAGCCAGCATCACTCAGTCAGCCAGGAAGTAAAAGAACCAGCCAGAGTTACAGGCAAATCGCTACTCGCAAACCTGCTCTCTGCTGCATGTAACAACAAAAATCCACATTGGACACCCAGAACAATTCAGCCTCCCTATTTGAGCTGCTTGTGGCTTTTAGGAAAGCCACAGATAACCACAGCAATTTAATACGAAACATTCCATTACCCAAGCTGACCTAGAGCTCCCTTCACAGGGACAGACCATATCTAACAGTGAATCATGGCTTCCTAGTTCCACTCAGCTATTTTCACTACTGTGAGTCACTGGAACCAAAATATCAGACTGTGTGTTTGGCATGTAAGTGGACAAAAAGGAAGAATCATGGTAAAATCACTTGCAGGACACATACATACAGACATCATCAGGGCATCATTTCCAGTAAAATCAGTAAAAAACAACCTGTCACCTATCACTCATAGTACAAATAAAAATTCTTATCACTTTTACGGCAACCAATAAACACTGTCATGTGTGTGACTGATTTCCTGTCTCTCCCATACAGCTGCACAAAGATTACGCCGAACGGTTTACGGAACTTCCTGTTTTTAGAATTTTAACTTCCTGAATGTCACTGAGATTTCAGCAGAAAGTTGGAGAATCACATGACTATTGGACCAGGTGAGTATGATTCCGGGACAGGGAAAGAAAAGAAAGAAAGATTCTATTCTTTCAGGAAAAATATATTTGGCAAAATATATAAGACTAAAAAACAAAAACAAACTTTTTAAAAACTAATTCCAGAAAAACATGCCAAAATCGCTTCCTGGATAGTATTACGGGGCCCCGTGTCACGAACAAGACCTCCTCCTAGGTGTGTCTTGTGACCAACCCGGCTCTGGCTCCACACCGATCATGAGACTCGGGACCATTCTGGGACCAGACAGCGGTAACGAATGAGCCTGCTCGTTAAAACCTGAGCTTAAGACTGTAATAAACAGATGGAGAACCAAACCAGCCAAACACGGTGTGACCTTCTCCCCTTTGGTTTGGACAAGAAAGAATCGATACACGCATGACTGAAAACAAGCCGGTTGAGAAATGAAAAGTGCCACAAGCGACTACTCACTACAAGAAGGCCATCCTGTAAGAAATCCCAAGGGCCAGTGGACGATGGAGGCTTCCCACAGCAGCGGTACGCTGTGGGAGGGAGCTGCGGCTCGCAAACTACAGTACTACAGGATGACATGTGACACGCAGGGAGGGGGCGGTGCTACAATCTGCACCTCCCCCTCCAGATTGGAGGACAAGCGGCCCCCTTTCACAGGCCTATAAATAGTACTGGCAGGGATGGTAAGCAGGCTGCTCTGATGTGTGTCGGGGGCAGCCTCTGTGAGCACACCTCTCCTTTTCACCACCACTGCTGTGGCAGTCCCACGCGCGGGCACCGAAAGAAAGGGGATTTGCAGATGATGGCGGCACAGCCCGTGGTGCCCGATCTCTGCATCCCGGCGAACGTACCCAAAGTGCCGCCAGATGATTATTCCTCGCCACGATAGGGAGGGTCAAGGGAAGCTTAAACACCTCACTGAGTCTGGCTAAAAGACCTCTCAAAGAAATGGCACTCACTAGTAAAGAGACATTTTAAGAATAATATCTCACAACAACTGTAAGTAGAAATGAGAGATATACATTAATGCCAGGTGAAAAAAACACAGCACAGTCCAAACTGCGAACTTAATGTGATTTCGAGCACATTTCGAGGACTCAGTCGGTCCGCAGATTATTATTTTTTTTGTAAAAGTACCTCCCATTGTTAAAAAGACTGGCGACCACATGGAGACAAACCCTTCAAAGTCACCCAGCCCTTTCAGGTGGTCAACAGCTGCACGTCCCACAGAATATCATCTCTGCAGTGACAGACAAGCCAGAAAAGAATAAGGAAATAAAAGTACAAGGCTGTTCATGGACGAGAAGCATGACCTCTCACACATTGTTCTTGAGAAGACTGACGACCACGGGGAGTGATGAGTTGACCACAAGCACACCCATGCACACACTAACTGAAGCCTTGGGGAAAGAATCTCAACAACTTGATATTTAGGTTCTAATCTGCAAAGCCAATAACATCAACGACAGCAGGTTCCAAACGCTGGAAGAACAAGGCAGTCCAGCATTTCCCATTCAATTCCTCATGAAATTACATCCATGGCCCGCTAAAGCCCAGGCTCATCCCACTGCTGGGTGTTCACAGGGCCCCACCCCCGCTGGGCTAATCTTCAGGGCCCAGGCTTACAATAATTGCTAATCCCATTAACCACGCACAGCACAGGTTAAAGAAATCACCGCCTGCCAGCCATGATAGAGCAAACGATCACAGTGGGGCAAAACCCATATTATCATCATTACTTATTAACATCACGACTCAGGAGAGCCAATTAACAGGCCATTAACCTACATCCAATTAACATGCCAATTTACAATCCAGTAAAAATGTCAGTAGATGAGTTCAGGCTGTACCATCTAAGCAGCATAAAGACACAACATCCCTCATGTTTATTTTGATGTCTTGCGTATCAACAAAGCTAAGAAGACAACAGAGATATTCGGCTACTGGCAGAGGCGAAGTAAGACTGCAGGGCAGCGACCAAGGACCCAGCATCCAGGATGCAGACAGAAGCTGCCTGGGCACCGGCCCCTCAGGCGGGGAGATACAGCACCTCACCTGGCACACAGCTCTCCGGCTTCTTGGACTCCTGCTTGAAGGAGTTCTCGTCGTCTGCGTCCCCGTCACCCCACCAAGATGGCTGCCCGTACAGAGGGGTCCCTCTATGCAAAGCGGCTATGTCTCCTAGGACATAAAAAAAAAAAAGATTTAAAATTTGCCAGGAAATTTGATCATAGCAGCTTTCCGTATGCCCCTGCAAAAAGCACGACCACATTGCTCCAGTGCTTCTAACAATTTCTTCTTCATTTTTGTTATTTATTAAATGGCCTCCAAGTCTGTAATGTTTTGTTTAAAGACTAGTAGTTAAGAAAGCAATGAAGGCTGGGTATTCATTCCAGTCGAACCGCTAGCCGAGACGGCTGCATTACCCACTGACCTGAACGACCTTCATACCTGGAGAAGCGTGCTGCTCGTTATTAAAGCGCGGCTTGGCTCGCCTGCCTGATGGGCGCGAGAGCGGGCCCCCGCTATTTCCCTCCCGGTGAACTGAAGCACTGCGGGCACTTTTACGGCCTCCTCGCACATGTGTAGCTCTGGAGTCAAATTCCTGCCGCCAGTTCTCACAGTACCACGGGAGAAACGCGGATTAATGTACCCGTGCACTGAGGGTGTTGCTCGTTCAGCAGAAGATCTGCCATGTTCATCAAACAAAGCACACCACAACAGAAAGGCACAAAAATACATGCCTCGTTCCACAGCGGCACGACGCAAGAGACAAATACATTAACAAACCCCCCTCCCTCAAATATGAGCATCTGTTTTTCTTTCCAGAAGGTTCTGAGCACTGGTCTTAGGGAGAGACATAGGGCAGTTGCATGAAGCCAGCAATTAGCTAGATAAAATATGCAGGTAGCTGTTTAGCAAAGAGGCCTGATTTTCTTTATAACAACAGGAATGGGAGTCTGATGCAATAGGTTCATCAACCCCGATCAGTAAGAAAGTAAGACTACACTGGATTAAAAGTATACAGATTAGCATGTGGTGCTTAAGATACTACTGGGAAAAGCAGAGCACTATCATTAGGGTACAACTCCAGCAATCTGGGCCCTGCTACTACTACTACAAAGGCCAGTCCCAAGTTTCTGGCCAAGTATCAGTGATGACACGTGACCCACTAGTGGCTATGGTGCTAAGGCTAAAGGTACCTGCAGTCACCATCAGGCCTATCCTCCATCATTCCTTTGACTTTTCCAGTCCCAGCATCCCGCCGGCCGCCACACGACCTCAGACGTGCAGGTAGAGATGAAGCTGTAGCATTTGGCATCTTCTGGCCCAGTTCTGCACCTTGGCCCCAGCCCAGCAGAAAGATTCACTACACCAAGGTCACCCCCATGTCCCCCCTTCTGTTAGAAATGCCACGCGGCGCCGCCGGCCGCCATTTGCCATCTCGCGTGTCACCAACAGGGGGGAGGGAACACCGAACCGTTCCGACGGCGAGAGATGGCGGCTCGCCTTCCGTTGTCGCGAGGGAGCCAAATAGCGACAAGGCCGAAAAGACGGTGACCTTAAACGTTTCAGACGAACGAATATTCCACACGCGCTGGCGATGTCGCCCATTTCCTGCCGTGGTGCTTGAAAGGAAGCAGACGATGCGGCCCGTGGGACTGTGGAGCTGCGACAGGCGATTTAATGCACTTCCTGAAGGTTTACAACCTGCTTCGCAAACATCATCACAAGCAGATGTTTACTGCAGATCACAGATCCGGGGGGGCACCACGCGTCAGACGTGGTTCCTGGAGGACAGCTTGTCGTCTGCCCTTCACTCCAACCCTCCACCTCCCCCCCGTTTAAATTTCCCCACAAATCCCTCCAGAAGCCCAGCATAGTTATTTCTACAGCTTAAGCATCCTTGTTTGTTATTCCAAAAAAAAAAAACCAAAAAGCCACATTGCCTGAGATTTGAAGCTACCGTCACATTACAATGGGTTAATTATGTTGATTGAATGTATTTTTCATGAGGATTCATGCATCAAGTAGGACATTGGAACAGAGCTGTACCCAAGATTTTTAAAATACCTAGGTCTGACGTGCGAGCCCTTCCTAGTCGTGCCCCGTGATGGACGTGGTTATTGGAGTCGCAGAAAAATTACCAAGGACTCAATGGTAGGTACGGGCATGCCTAGGAAGAGCACTCCCACCGCCGGCCTCCTCACCTGCTATCTTGTCCTCAGTCTTGGGCGCCTCAGGCGGCCTGGCCCCCCCCACGCCGCCTCCCTCTGTGGCTTGGCTCCCTGAAGGCTTGGCGTCTGGAGACTTCGCGGCTTTGCGGGGCTGCTCCACCGCGGACGGCTTCTTGGTCAGCTGGAGCTGGCTGGTGAATTTCTCATGCTGGGGGCGGGAATATACATCTAAGGAATCTCCTGCCATTGGCGACCTCACCTGCCTTAGCTAGAGGCTACCCGTATGCTCGGGTCCCTCGGAAACTACCCTCAACACCCTGACCCCGACAACAGTCAAACGTAACGGTTTTGTTTCAAGTTATCCTCATTTCTGTTAGACGTGTCGATATCCCTCTTGTAATTTTCAGAAGTTGCTACAGTTCTTCTTGTCTTTAATCAATTTTAAAATGCCTGTTTAAGCATCCGGGCCCAGATCCTTCAAAGACCAGCACTGTCCTACCTTCAGCGCTTCCTCCGGGACGTGCAGCTCCCCGCGGACGACGGTAAACAGGTTGGTATGTGAGACTGGTTAAGAAAAACAAAAGTGCTGTCCTGTGCCGGGCTCCTCTTTCACAGACACACCCACAGGAGACCAGCCCACTTCCTCTCACCACAACATCCGACCCTGTGGGCCGTTTCCTGGTGGTCCGAGATGCTCGGCCAGGAAGAGGACCTGAAAGATTATTGGTAATATCCACTCTTACAGCTGAGAATTTGGAGTCAGGTAAAACCTGAAGGTTGACGGTCTCAGGTTCCTGCTGTTGTAACATTGAGTAGCTGCTTAAATCAAATGCAGATCCTTTAAGTTAAAACCTTCATCTTCTATGGATCAAAGGCTTGGTTAAGTTATTCAATGTAAATGTAACTGAACATAAGAGGCTGATGTCTCACTATTCAGCACCTCTCATTTCCCCACAACATCCAACAATTTACTTCTGTGCTTGAGGCAGAGAACGGACATGTGGCTGGGTTTAAGGGAGCCTTTGCATCTCCATGGCGACCAGCCCACATATCCACCCCCCCAAAGGAAAAATAAAACCTGGCTATGATTGGTCTGCATAACTAGGAGCGATGTGGACAGCGCCTCCACAACTCAGCATTTTGTTTCCCTGTGTTTACCTCTGTTTTTGGGGTAAATTTCATCATTCCCATTTTCTTTATTAAAAAAAAAAATCTCCTGTTGTTTTGCACCTGATTTATGTTTCGTCCTGATTGATGTGACAGACCCCCACCCCACACTGTCAGAAAATGTTTGCAAATCTGACACGGAAAAGGATATCATATCCAAACCTCAGCTTGTCATCAATCTTCAGAGTAATGTACATCTGCTCCTGGATCCTGACATCGTTCACGAATGTCTGTAATGACAAAAATATCCTTCATAGCAGCCCTGTGACAAGCAGTTAGGGGCCAACGGCTGGACGGGTGAATCTGACATGAAATTTAGCGAAGAGCCAAGATCACCTGTGACACGGCAGCTAAGCTAATGGCTAACTTCTCACCTGAATAGTTTTGCCTCCCTCAGCCTATTCTGACAGCACCTGCGTACACATGAACTCTGGCCTTGTGGCACTCGTGCCCAGCACGGTGAAAGCACCACCACATCTTCATATGTCCAGCTAGGTGGGATGGCCAAGCCTTCTACCATGCTGTGCCGAACAGCCAAACACACCGTTTGTATGCCTAGAGCCTGCAGCACCATCCGACAGCCTCGTGGGGCCTGGTGAGAACGAACGATCAAGCCCAGCCTTTGCTAACAGTCGTCTTTGTTTAAATTTGGTGCTTTGCGATTCCCTTACCGTGAGTTCGTTTGCTCATTTTCACACAATTATAATTAGCTCTGACTTTTTGGCAGATTTTTTTTAGTAGACACTGTATTAAAATAGAGTTACTCAAATGTTTATTCTGGGTGAAAGGATCGACTCAAACAAATAGCCATACTTAGGCAGCTTGAGCCACAGCCATTTAAATAAATTCGGGTCTGTGTCTTTGCGCGCACACCCACAGCGACTTGACGTGCGGATTTGAATCTGCGTAACTAGGAGCGGGAACCCTTCTGTGGTGGCTGAGCGTTCTGGCGTTTACCGCGCCATGGCGACGTCGCCCTACTCCCAAGCAGCAGGGTAACCGTACAGGAAATGCCTGTGTGGAGGCTGCTGCGCGGGAGCTGCAAATGGAAACGTGAGTCAGCGGGAGGTGGCGGCCAGCTAGACTTCCTGTGTGTGGAGGGGGGGGGGGGGGCCTATGGCTATTAGGGGGCTTTGGGTTTTCTTTTTTATAAACACATGAGTCAGGCTTCACAGTCCTGACAGGCAGCGAGAAAGGCATCTCAGCGACGCCGAGTCATCCTTATTAAGTCCAAAAGACACATGTGGGGCTTGACTACAGCATTTTTCCATTAAATGATTCCAGCTGTGGAAACATCTATGATAAGGAGAGTGTTCATATTACTGCTCATTCTTAGATCATGCTGAACATTACCTACCTAATGTTAGGGAAATGATGCCGCGGTGTGTATATTAAAAGTTCTAACCCAAATTTAAAGTCACTGTTGAACTTTAGATATGTGCGGGCTTCACGGCTTGCGGAAGGCTCTTTCACAAGCTCCCTGCACGTCGGCACTCACCCCGTTCAGGCTGCCCAGATCCTTCACCTTGTGCTCGTCACTGGCTGCCTCGTAGTTGATGACGGCATGCTGCTTGTCGACACTCCGCGACTGCACAGAAAAAGCCGGCGGTGAGGCCCTTCAGTGCGTACCGCGGATTCATGAATAACCGTATGACTTCATTCCGCAAATCGTGCGGCAGTTACAAACGGCTCCCGCGTGGCGGGTTCTCAGGTTCCGTTGCGTTGTGTGGCTCAGCAGTGCCCGCTGCACACGCCTGACGGCACACGCTTCAGAGGAAACCGGCATGGACGGCGTGTGTTGAGAGGAAGGAGTACAATTTATTTATAGATTGAGCTTAAATAACTGAATTGCAACAAAACTTGCAGGGAATCATAATGCATCCTGATCAAGTGAGGGCTTCTATGCTCTGTTAGCAGCGGTGCTGATCTGAGAACAAGTTGCAGAAGATTAGATCAGGTTAGAAATTCTGAAAGTGTGATCAGTCTCTCTCTGCTGCCTTACTCAAGCGCTGAAGGAAAAGCATCCTGGGAAATAGGAAAGGGCTCAGCTGCCTATGCTATCTTGCCTCTAGTGGTAGGCTTCCCCGGCTGCCACATGTGCAAGACAGCTGTATCAAACCATTTTCAAACCGAATGCAGGGGTGTCTCATTTTTCCACATGATCGAGGCTTGGCATCTTGCAGCTATTCCTGGTTGTGTGCCACCCACTACGGCAGATGCGGACGCACGGGACCCGTTAGACATATGGCCATACAGAGTCCCACAGGGAATTTTCTGACACTGATTTCCTCTGTTCATTTATTTTGGAAACCAATTTTAATTTACACAATTAATCGATCATGACAGTAGCTGACCTGTCAATCTAAACTGCCCTCTACCATGATCAGTATAATGTAAAATTACTTTAAAACAGAATATTTTCTGTACTGGTCAAAAGACAGTTGTTTGCAACGTTTCATTTGGGCTGGACGGTCACTGGTTTCTGGTTACCAAACCATGTCCATGTGTTTACTTTGTGAGTGACCATTTGGTACATAATGGTCAAAGTCTTCAGCACAGGCAGCAGGTCCAATGAAGGAAGGCATAAGTAACATATGCAAGAATCATAAATCTTACCCCTAATGGGGTAAACGAGGGAACTGAAATCCCCCCCCGACACTGGGGATCATGTGAAGTGGTACGTTCCAGAGTAACGGTAACCTACTCCTATCGGCGATGCTTGGGGCCCTGCCTGGCAAGGTCACATGAGCACATTCCTTTGGCAGCTTCACAGCGCTCAGAAAACTGGAGCCAAATTAACATCCAGATAAAATTTTTACTCCCGGCAAATTGTTCTAGCTGAAAGGTTCATTAATAAATAGGCTTGTCATCTTAAATAGTTAAGCCTGGTCATCTTGTAGATATATATATAAAAATATAAAAAAATGTGCCACATACCCTTCTGGTAACCATGTGACCACCATGAGCCAAGTCACAAGGGCACACCCACAATGTTTTTCCTGGGCAGAGCCTGCTAAGTAAAGTCCACTTCCTTTGCTATTTCTATGCCCAGGATACGACAGACAAGGGAAAGTTACAAAACACTCAATGCCAAGCCTTATTGTCATCATTTGCCGCTCACTTAACCCAACAGTGTTTCTTGAACTCTCAAGATTGTGCTTGTGAACGGAAGGTCGCTGGTTCAAATCCTAGGGTTAGCAGAGCGAGTTCTTCACTGGCCCCTTGAGCAAGGCCCTCAACCCCCAATTGCTCCAGCTACTGCCAGATGCTATTATCTTAAAAGCAAGAGTACTTTGCTTTGGATAAACATGTCTAAAAAAATAGATACAATGTAAATGTGTTTTGTCAGCCATCTTTTAACACCATCAGCAACACATTTCAACAAACACATTTAAAGACCTGCATTAGTTTTCCTGCTGAACACAGTGTGCACAATTAACAGTTAACACTTCTGGCACATCAAGGGAAACCGTCCATTTCTGAAAAAGTGAACTGAGATGAGGCTGTACTTACAGAAAAAAATAAACAATTCTGTAGACATACAGCCTGTTTTTGGCCTCAACATGAATTTTAATCAAGGCTGACAAGTAAGCAATTATTTTTAGCTTCAAAGACAGAGAAACGGGAGAAAGTCTTTGGCTTAAGTGAGGGGGAAAAAGAAAAGACTTTATCTGATGAATTTACACAGAAGGGGGTCGGGCTAATCTTGTATAAATACAACTTTTGCAAATAATCTCAAACTGACAGGCTAATGCCAAAGCGGTCCGTAGTGTGACAGCCCCCCCCCCACCCCACACACACACACACACACACACACACACACACACACACACACACACTACACATTGCTTATCATACCACTTGGCTATGCCCTAGCCCCCACCCCCACGTTAGTGTCAAGCTGGTCAAACTAAATTTAAGACAGAGGAATGTGCCCCACATCCTAATAATACCACCCTGCCTGCCGGCGCACTGTGGTACGGTCCGGCACATGAGACGAACCTCACCGGCTAGGCACCTAATGCTACACCAGGCCCTTGACCCACTTTCACTGCGCCATACGGAACCCGATGTCCTGCGGACCTGCACGCGCAGGTGAGACGACAAGAAGGTCTGCAGGTCGCCGTGTCACACAGGATGCGAAACATGTTTTTAAACAGAGGCGTGCCATTTCATTTTAAGACCTACATAGTAACCACAGTGTAAAGGCATCCGGGAGGAAGACTTTTCTAGATTTCTCTTAACCACATCACAGACAGACCCACAGGCGAGCTGTGGGAAACACTTAGCAGTCTGGCTACAGACCAGAAACCTGTGGCTACAATAAAAAATTTTTAAAAAACCACCCCACATATTCTGTAGGGCAATTTAAAATCCCCACGTACTGAAAAGAATGTGGAATGCTGTAATTAAGCTGGGGGTCCCAGCGAGGACTGAGGGGGGGCGCACAATATATTAGAAAAGCATAGAAAAAATTATGATATTGCTAAAGTTCGGGCTGGGCAGTAGCCTGTATCAAATTTTTACGGTATACTGAAATATTTTCAAAATGAGATAGGATGACGATACCGTTTTCTTCTGTTCTGAGAGCAATGTCATAAACTGAGGGACAAAAAAGCATGTTGGTGGACATGTTGGTGAAGTGTAACCTTGTCTGGGTCATGTTCAAAATGACACTGTTTGGCAGTGCCAATATAAAATATGCTTATATTAATAAACATTGCCGGTTTCTGTTATCATTACAGGATGTATACAAGAGGAACACCATCATAACCTGTGTAGGGGGGCCCAAACAGGTTTTCCTGGACAGAGGGGGCGCTTGGACACAAAAAGGTTCAGAACATCTGCACTAAGGTACTGCAGGATGGCTTATGGTCCCGCTTTTGCGACCACAGATGGGACATGCTGGAGAATAAAAGTGGAGGTACAGGAGGTCCAGTAAGGAGATCCCATGACTCCTGACTGGAGGTCACAGGTCATACATGTGGCACCACACAGTAAGTTTATATTCTATAACAACCTCACATGGTCTCGCTGTACAAATACCCTAAATCCTGAGCCTAAAACATAAGTAAAGCGCACAGCTTCCTCATAGGAACAGGAAAATACATGGGCAGGCAGACAGGATTTCCCAGGATTTGGGGGGTTGGGGGGGGGCGGGTTTCCCAGCCATAGTCTGCACAGTGTTAACTTTTACAATAGTGTACTGGGGGCAGTCCTGTCTGCCTGGAGGGGGGCAGCTAACCAAGGTTGTTCGAATGATATGCTCCCTTGTTAATAATATTTATAATAAAGGCATTTTAACATTTAGGGCTACAAACTGTACCGGGACAGTAATTGCTAAATAAAAATATTCCCCCGCAGTGGGTTAGATGGGGGCTGCAGCATCTAGCCGCAGAAGGAAACCGGTTGTAGATGCCTGGAAGGGTGCTCAGCTGACATTTTACCACTGTAATGCCAACGGGAACGATGCGGAATGGGGCCACAGGAGGCCCCCCAGGCCGAATTTGTCTTTTTCCATCACAACCAAGAGCTCAGACTAGGGTGTGGTTTGGAAAATTCTGCCGAATGTTTTTTTTCCCCCAGAGTAAATAATGCAGCATTTAATGATGAATCTCGGCATCGGGACGGCCCAGGCGAAGGCAGCCTCTGGTCCTGATGGCCGCCAGTATGGAGTGGTACTCAAATGTCACACTTAGACACGTTTTGTCACTTTTAGGATGGCAATGGAACTCAGACCTTTGTGGTACGGCTCGAGGAAGAAGAGACAGTAAACCTGAAGCCATATAAAAGGACAAGCTCGTCATTTTACATGAAAGTGGTACTTTTACATAAGTAAATGCAACATGTGATTGTGTTGACATTAAGTTTAACAATACTGTCAGTTATCTCCATTGTGATCATCGATGGGGCACTGAATGCATGGGAGACTGGGGTTCCTTCCCCGTGGAGCCGGCCCCTCCTACCTGCAGCATGAGCTCGCAGTCGTCCCGGCCCACGAAGATCATCTCGCGGGGCAGGCGATGCCGCGTGCCCCCACTGCTCACCAGGAACCACGACGTCAGGCTCATTGTGGGTGCTGCTGGGCCGGGTCCCTGCGGGGGCCTCTACGTCATCCTGCAAGGGGGGGGGGGCGAGGGGAGGAGGAGGAGAGGAAGGCAGTGGCATCAGAAGACAGCCTCTCTGGTTTACAGCGGGGGCCCTCTTTAAGCTGCAGCTCTCATCTGAAACCCTGAAACCGCCACCAGGTCCCGTCCAGTGATCAGTCCCAGATGCTACAGGAAGTGATGTGGCCGGGGGGCGGGGGGGTGGCGGCACGGATTCCCTCCTGTTCCCTGGAAAAGGAGGTCAGCACAGCTGTTCCTGCTTACAGCTGCTTGGTGCGAGAGGGAAGGCAGGGAGGGGGAGAGCAGGCCAGGTCTGACCTAAAAACTGAGTAGGTACTTTTGACCCCAATCTACCCCCCCAACAATTACAACACTCAGCTGGGGTTACCTCAAGGCCACTTTTCTCAGCAGACACTTACAGCACCCCTCCTCAAGCCTTGTTGGCTACCCATAATTCTGAGTGACGAAGAGGCACAGCCTTACACACATATACGCCTGACAGGCCCCTTAACCTCAAACTGTCCCATATTACATCCACACAGGGAACTGCTATCCATTATAATACAGCCCAAAATATCCATAGCTATAAAGACACATCTGAATTCGCCGTATACATCAGTTTTAATGCTGAGTTGCTAACAAACAGCTAATTTCACACAGCGACAGACAGCTTCCATTTCTCATGCTTGCGAAATGCAAACGCAGGATCTGCCTCTACCTTCAAGACCAGCCTGCAACTGATACTCTCTCTCCCTCTCTCACTCTCACTCTCTCTCCCTCCCTCAAAAGCCAAACTGCTGTTCTCTTGAAGGGCAACTCACAGTCACAGTAATTTTAGATGCCTTGCAGGGCAGCTTTCAATTAAAGGAAAAAAAAAATACATTTAAAAAATCAATATTTCATTATGCTCAGATGGAAGAAACTGCTGAAATGTGGATTTTCTGTAAGAACACAAACATCCTGTGTGCAGAGAAAACACACACACTGGCTAATAAAAGGTATTGTGTTTGCCCACATAAATAATGACCAAAATTTAATTTGAACTACTCATTTTTATTGGTCAGACAATTAAGTTAAAATATACATTGGAAGAATTACAGAGAAACATGATTAGTATTGGATCTTGGGTAGAGTTACTAGGTTATTTAAACAGACGTTAATCTGAAACATTTTAAAAATCCACACCACATCTTTCTCCATCGTGAGCGAGACTAAATGCATCAGAATTGCAGCTTAGATCCTCTCCGACGGCCATAAAGAGTCAGGAGGAGCCAGATATCAGCTGACACCGTCCATGGCAGCATTTGCGACATCCCGGTGCCTCAGGTCCCTGCCGAACACTTCCTTGGAGCTAAAGTATATTTGTGAGCAGCTGCAGCAGTCAGGGAGCCTATGCAATATGGTGGGAGTAGGCCTGGCAGAGTCCTGTCTAACAACACTTCAGTGAGCCTCGAACATCAGGAAATGTGCGACTTACAAATGTAAATTCTTATTTATTCTTTAGACTCTATGCCACTTACCACTTTACTGTCAATTGTACATTATAGATATTAATGATTATTAATGTTTATCGTTTGGCGTCTTGACATGTCCCGTTTCACAGTGTTGAAGCCAGGCAACCAGGCATTTCACTGCATGCCGTACCGAGTATAACTCCTTATGTGACAAAACTTACATCAACCGCCGTGCATTGGGAGCAGCATTTCCCTGAAAATCACATCTTTTTGGGTATAGCGGTGTTTCAGATCCAGTCTACTCGCAACAGACACTTCTATTTGCCAATTCGGAAAGTGGATCTGGCAAGTCTGCACACTTAAGTATAGAGGTGACCAAGTGGGGGCATCTCCCTTCGTGTGAAAAGTCAGACAGTGTGCCCAAATCTGTGGCCCAGAAAGAGAACCCCATGCAGAAGACGATAAGGTCATTCAACAAAACATATAGATCAAATACCTTGCCTTCCTGTGAGAGGACGCAAGGCAAAAGACTTTGACCAATCAGACTCATTCCTCTCCTCCCTCCCGCCCCCGGTCTGGTGCTGGTCTTTCCTGGGAGGAGACATGGGTGTTGCTTGGAAGCCAGTCCCTCAGCGTGGCGGTAATGGCTTCTCCATGTGTGGCAGAGAGAGGCGGAGGCCCCGGCAAGAGCCTCCCAGATGATATAACAGCTGTAAAGGAGCCCTTGCCTCCTTCACATTACCTCATCACGGGCCCTGACGCAGCCTCTGTCAAGCATATTATGGGATATCTGGGACAGAAGGAGGGGCCACCAACATCGAAAATAAACGTGTCTAGCTGTTCGAAAACCCGTCCAGACGACTGCCGGCGCTTCCAAAGTGCTTCAAGAAACTGACCACTCCATCTGGAACTTCCTACGTATTATCAGCAGGCATGGAAGCAACAAGAGTGCAGCACTGCCTTGGACGCAAAGCAATGAGGAGTGAGATGGCATGAGGTCGCACGGGGCCATGATAAAACCACAGCATCACTGCTGCAGAAACATAAGCCTGAGGGAAAGCTGCAAAACAGGAAACTCCCCTAATCCTTTCCAAAACAAGGATGAAATCGTACAGAATTTTTCATTTGGTGAGGGCTAATCGCTGCTCCCGCACTGAAATCCCCTACTTGTCTGGGAGATGAAATATTAGAGGGGTGTATGACAGTTAGCTTGCACGCCAACAAACTGCCCAAATACCATCCACATTATCGAGCTGCTCCATTTGTCCTGTTATATACAAAGTGCCGCTCTGCCAGAACGGCTCATTATGATGACATCATCAGGTGTCTGGGCTTCAAACAACATCCCAGCCCATGATCGCTTGATGCTTTTCCAGTTTACAGCTAACTGTAGTACTACAGCGATTGCTTATAGGTCAAAGCAGGATGGAGAAGCCTCACTTCTTTAGGATCAGGTTTTGTTCACACCAGTATGAGGTGTTTTACCGTCTTTTTCATCTACCCATTCATCAAATCCATCGTCCATTACAATCCTATCTACTGCAAAAACACAAAATCAAGGCAGCAAGCCTGAGCTTAATGGCAGCTCGGTCCAGTGCTTCCTAGAGCCTCACACATGGAGACCTCTATGACAATTGCGGGTATTTTCGTAACATCTCAGAACAGCGAGGCTCTGAAATAACAGGGTTTCTGACAGCCTGGAGAATGCAACCCTTCAGCAAGCCCACGAAATGCCCTGCTACTGGCAGGGCACAGGAGACTAGCCGGGAAAACTGAGGAGGAAGCTGAGGACACACATTTCCTTCTGCAAGATCTTCAGAAGATATCTGAAGTCATCGCTTGTGCCCGGCCAACACAATGACCCCATTGTTAAGATCTTAATTCATCTGTAAGAAGAGAGCAGTTTTGGGCTGTTTAAATAAAATTAAGAGTTTTGAACTGCGCATAAATACGGCACGTAAACACAGTCAAGTTCAACAAGATTTTTGTTTTTCTTTGGCAACAATTTTCTGATACAACAAAACAACAACAATGGGAACAATGAGATTTCAGTACTATTGTGGAAAGTAAAAAAACAATGTAATTAAACCACCTGACAAAACTATTTTCCAAAGAATATAATTCCCATTCTCTGAAAACACTCCTTCAGGCCAGAAAATTTCAAAACATTTGGCTGGCTCATTTCAGCAATGCTACAAACTTGCCAAGTCCAAACCACAGCCGTCTTGCAACACTTATCATGTTAGGGTCACATTATTATACATTTCAGGGCTCCAGAATGCGACCATTTAGTTGCATTTTGTGACCATTGTGCGAATGCCGTTTGTACCTTGGGGGACAATAATGTAAGAGAACTGTACCCTTTTCCTGACAGCGCATGACCCAAGCCACACTCTCCAATTCAAAAATACTCCGCTGCCAAGACTGCAAGAAAGGCATTAGTTTGGAAATTTCCTGCTGCTACACCCAAAGGCCAGGCAAGCCAAATGTTTAAGAACCATGGTTTAAGTGTGTATTATACATTTTTAAATGCATTGCTGTAGAAGGAAAGTATATATATATTCATTCAGCCATTGTTAGTTTAGCTTTGCGTACCTCCTGGCATTAAGCTGCGTTATGGATAAAATCCGACTCATTTACCGTTTATTAAAGCCTGCGTACTGTCCAGTTTAGGCAGATTAAACAGAAATGTAAAGCATTACTGACATCAGTGACAAACTGACATCCATTACTTGGTGCAGTTGTTAACCTTATTTATTTGATCTTGAAACACCCTGTTTTTGTTTTAACAAAATATATAAATGACATAACAGCTTCCAGTATCCTTTGCTGTAAAAGCTGAAACTCTTCAATGAGAATAGATGCAGCGTTTTGTTATTGAAACATTTTCACATTTTTTACAGTATTATAATTTGAATCGTGAATTGATAAGAACCAGATTTCATGAGCAGAATCAGATTTGGAATCGATAAAATCTAAACGATACCCAACCCTACTCTGTGTGTGTGTGTGTGTGTGTGTGTGTGTGTGTGTGTGTGTGTGTGTGAGAGTGAGAGAGAGACAGAGAGACATAAAGTGGTAAGGGTGGTGAGCGAATGCGGGTGTTATGGG